>JAPTHN010000001.1:38139805-39339805 GCA_026936325.1 Platynereis dumerilii
CTGTCTGACAGTGTAGCATTTTATAAGGAAGAGTGTTTCTATGTTAAAAACATGTTATTCAACACTTTTTCTGGGCATGGAAATGTTATATTTTTCTACCATTTTTCTTATTTGCTTAGAAGTCAGCAACACTTTATTTTTCTTTGAATTTATTTTTCTAAGTATCTGAGACTTCTGAGTATCGTATTCCTTCCTTGTCTATTATTGAAACGTCATGATTGTTGATGCTGAATGCTGAGAAGTCCTCCTATCCCCCTCTGCTGTATCCTCTCTTATTCCTAGAAGATGTTAAAGTAGGGGGGGTGTACAATAACGTAGGCAAGTTAGCTGTGCTGTCTCTCAGTCTATAACATCAAAGACGAGGACCAGATACTTTTTGTAACACTTTCATTATGTTCCCTGACCTTGACATGGATGGTTGGGCAGCCCATTTTTCTTGGCTTTGATTGCCTCTGGACCTGAGCGAAGCCCTCCTATGCCCTTGAAGAGGTCAATTTTGATGAAAGGGCCCGCAGAGACCCAAAGGTCTTAATTAGACCCCTCACAGCCCCAGGGCCGGGGTAGGACAGGTGCTTGTAAGCTTAGGGGAGGAGACTTGGGCCCTTATTACACATAAGCCCCGAACATTGTCAGAGAACAAGTAATAATGGAGCCCAGGTAATGGTGAGGTATTACGTAAGATTACTGCCAGGTGGGCCCAGAACTGGGGCCCGAAGAAAGTACCAAAGACCAAGGGCTTTTGACAACCAATTGAATACTTATGCAAAATGCGTTTGGCAGCCCATGATAACATTATAGATTTTTGACATAAACGTACCTTTGATGCTGCGGGTGTATAGTGATTTTGAAAACCTGAGGGATTTCAGTTTCCAGGAGGTCTCAATTCCTATAAATTTCATGGAGCTTCTAGAAGTCCATTCAGCCATGCAGACATAGCTGAGACGAAAAGTGATAATTCATCCATTTAAACTTTACCCCACAGAAAGAGTGTATACTTCTCTGCAAAGAAGTCTCATGTTTAAAATACAAATATAGCTGAGAGAGACTCTAGTAGAGTGCATGTGATTGGTTTACTGACCAACAAACTGTTGAAATTGTTCATGATATACATGATGGAGAGTTGAGCCTGTTTCGTCAATCTCACAACTTTAAATGAGTCGACTGGGGAGAATGAATCAACTTGGGAAATGAATCACTGAAAATTTTAATGATTCAGTTTCATGATTCAAAATTTCACGAACTCCGCATTTGCTTTGTTAAAATTTCCGTGATCTTTCTCTTTAAAACTCTTTAAACAAAGTCTAAGCTCTTGATAAATGACAAGACGGGTTGTGTATAGTCCGCAGATTACCCATGGAAAGAGGAGGTCTACCATTTATGCTTTTCAAACTGTTGAACTTGAAGATATTTTTAAAAGGCGGATTAGACAGACAGCTATATCCGCAGACTAAGGTAGATTGATTAGCAGAAAAATAGAATGTGATAATTGATAGAGAAAGGTCTTGTCCCACTTTATATCCAACACTTGTCACACTGACTGAGTTCTTCCTCCAGACCATGTGCTCACTTGTTTCATTGAACTGACCCCCCCCCCCTCACTCACAGTGGGTTTTATTATAATTCACTGCCCAGGTGCACCTTTATTCCATTTCTTTTAAATAAAATATTTGGGCCCCTGAGTAGGGCTCCAAGAAATTCAACCATAATTGAGAAGCCCTGGCATGTTCAATGTCCACGAAAATAATTTTGGACATAAATTATTGACCTATTATTAAAATAAGCATTCTCTGTTTTGATGTTTGACCATTGCTGTACATAGTTTGGCTACCATCTCCACAATACAGACAATATACCATGACCAAGCAATTCTGCAGATCCACCGCCGCCATTTTACATGACACAAGCTGCTGGTAATTTTGATCATCCTTGGCAATGTACCATAAATGAGAAAATTGTCACTCGTACCACGTCACAGAGTCCCCGACAACAAGGGGATAACCTACTTCATGATTAAGATGGTTTGTGGTTGAAAATTACATACAACACCTGACTTGTAAAAATAAAAAAATGACAGGTCTGCCATCCATCAATCAGTTTCCTTTCAACAATTTCAGTACTTTTAAAATATACTATAGACCATTTACCAAAACCTCATTCAGTAAATCAAGATAATGCTAGCTTTTCTCATGCATGTTTTTGGAAGATTGCTATTTATTTTATTAGCAAAGCATATAGATACACTGTATTTGCCTACACACAGAAAAAAACTTGGTTTTTTGAGGTTTTCTGCATAATCATTTGAATGTATAAACAATCAAATGAAAAAACTGGTTAATTATGGTTTGTTAAAAAATCAAATGAATCATTTAAAAACCAGTTTGGTTAACACAGGTTTATTGGGGTTTTATAAAAAAACCACTTGGATATTTACAAAACCAGTAATGATTAAAATGGTTTTATTGCAAACCAAATGAATACTTAAAACACCATGTGTCCAGGTTCACTGATCTTTAACATTGTTCACAGCTTCACATTTAAGGATATCCACACTTAATCTGGCAAGTTTGTGTTTTACATTGTTACAGCTTGTTTAAGGTGAATCACAAGGTAATTTTGTCAGACTTGAGACACAATTATATACCTATTGTGAGAGTCAGTTTGATGGTGCAGTGACCAGGTCTAATTGATTTGTTCATTGAACATATTAAATGAAGAGGCAAGCACATCTGGTTTATCATCAGTTCCAAGGTAGGAATTTTATGATTAATTTTCTTTTAGTTTATGAGCTGCATGAGAACATTCGCTAACATTTATTAGACAAAAAAGTCTCTATTTTATGTATATATTATAGGTCTTTGTTCAGAGAGTGTGCACATTTTTAAAAACCTGTTAGTTGCTTGTGATCAATTATCTTAAGGAAGTAAGGATTATATGGTTTTTGATCATCATCCAGAAATCACAATGGAAACAATTTTCATAATTGACATTTAAAGCTACAAGTAGATCTCTTAGGTTACAGTTTGTGATGTGTACTGTACATGATGTTGTTTAATCATATATTTCATTGGTCAATGCTACATATTTATAGTGTATCATACAAGACTCATGATTTTTAAGCAAAAAGGTATTCACAATTCGCCTTTGGATATGGATAACTTAAATAGAACATTCGGTGTAATTTGATACATAATATTACTCTTATCTAACCACCTGAAAAAAGATTGGGTATATGACAGCAAAGCTACAGCAATATAAATGATTATTATTATAAGCTATTTCCCAAGGTTGCTTATGACACATAGTAAGAATTTCATTCCTTTCCCTGCAGGGAGTCATCAGCTGATATCACAGAAATTGTCTTGACATCTGTCTGACGTCAGGCTATTTTAATACATAGTAAGAATTGTATTCCCTTATTTCAATAGAGTGTGCCTAACTATTAAATTATTTCTGTTTCATCTTTTACGTGAATTTAAGCTCATCCAACCAGTGAACTGGATGAGCTTATCACCTGAACAGCTCTGGATAGGTCTCAAGAATCGTCCCTGAAAAAACTCTTCTGAGACCCGGATTGGTGATGCCTTGAGCAGACGAGTGAAAAGGTGGGTCTCTGTTTCTGTGCACTGTTTAATGTTATCTTTCTCTTAACCCTTAAATGAAGGGCATCACATGTCACAAATTCTTTGTTTAGCTTTTTGAAGTAGCTAGCAAAGATGCACATATCATCATGAGCAAATGACAGCTGTTTTGTATTTGAGCTCTCCTTCCTAGCTTTTTAGAGATTATAATGAAACCAATGGATTGACTGCCATAAAATATGCCATAAAATTGAGTCAATTTCAAATTAAAACTACTTTATATGGCCAAAATTATGAAATGTTGTGAAGAGTGTTTCAGAATCAGACAAGAAGTTAAAACTCATTGTTTCAATCTGTTCATGAAACCAATGCAATAGACACTGCGTAATATTATGCTTATGAACTTATGAAAAGTAACATGGTGATTGCTTGTTTTCAGGAAGCCAAGTGCTCAACAGCAAACCTTGAAGAATTATGGTCCATCTCAAAGCCCATTGGACACACGTCAGCGACCATCGACATTCCAGATGATAACAGTGTGTGCCTTTCCCTGGTTCTTTCTTGCGTTAATGCTTATTACCGGGTGTACGACATCCGGCGTTCACCAACATTTAGAAGAACATTTTCACGTTTATGGACTATTACATTGCATTCTTCATGGACTACTACATCAACAAATGTGTCATATCAGCATGAGTATATCTTAATATGAAAATATGTATCTCATTTGTTTTTATGTGTTTTGTGGTTTCCTGGTGTTTATATTTGAAAATTTGAAAAATAGTTATACACTTGTTATTTCTTCCTACATTTATATATATATTTTTATGCATGCTAATTTCATTTTCTTCTTGTTTGAAGTTCTATAAATAGATATATATGAATAAATAAAGTCAAATGCCTTTCTACTCTCTTTCTGCTTGGATGTATTTTACCCCTGTGACCTCAAAATATACAAAAAAGGAAAGATGAAATTTGTACGAAACACCAATGGTAAGGTAAAAAAAATCGTACCTGGATATTTGAAAATCTTATTATGGTTTTCCAGCAAACCAGCTAACTTTTTATTTAAATTCTTTATTTGGTTATGAAAGCCCTATGGGAATGATGAGACTATCCAATTGATTACTAGAAAAACCCATTTGGGTTTAATATATGCTCCATGATGGAATAATGTAAATCCAGTTATGGATATTTGTAAAACCTAAAAAGGGAGAATATTTACTTCACTTGGTTTCTATAAAAACCAAAGATGAATATGTACAAAACCAACTAATGAAATATTTGATTATTCTATAAACCACAAATGGTTTAATAAACAACCAGAATATTGGTGTTGAACAGTCCTTCATAGGTTTCTTCATAAACCACTAAAGGTTTTATATCATTCCAAGGTGGATTTTAAGATGGTGGTTTTTTTAAACATCCACATCAAGAGGGTTTTTTAAAAAACCAGAAGTGGTTTTATACTGGTGACAAGCCAAAAAACCACATATGGATGTTTGTGTAACCTTTTTTTCTGAGTGTGTAGGGACCAAACGTCAATTATTTTTCATTTTTATTTCGCATAATTATATCTCACATATAATGGCCCTACGTAGAATTGTCATGTTGATTTTTACACGTATTTTGCTACATATATCATATATCTGTATACAAGTATACTTACGCTTTTCGGTATGATATACTATTATGTCTGTAGTTGTTTTACTGAATAATAATTCAATTTTACTCAATTTTCTGCTTGTATCAGTTTAGACATTCCTTCACAGATAGATATTCATGTGACGAAGCGAGAATGATGATCTCGCCAATAACATATAAACATCACACATGTATATTCTACTACTTTATATTTTTTAATATTTATTACATCTATCAAAATTAATTATACCTCCTGCGTATAATTATTATACACACTGCTCTATTCTAGTTATTCTCAATTAACACACATTTTATTCACCAAACTTATCTCTCCTGGCAATTGGTCACTGGCCTGGCTGACTACATGGGCATCTCTATAAATATGGTGACAGTCCTATAGTTGTCTGAAAAAAGATCTTTGGTTATTATCTGGAAGTTTGTTTCTCTTGTTAAGAAATGAAATTATAGATATATGAAATAATATATATATAAATAGATAAGTTGATTCCATGACAGTGTGATAAACTTTCCAGTAACACTTAGACTGGTTTATCACACCTTAGGCAATCAGGGATACTGATCGGAGGGCATACAAACACCTGTTGTTTTAAAAGTTATGATAGATTATTTATGAATTCAATCATTAAGCAATTTTGAAATGGTTTTTCTTGGCTGGAACAACATTTGTGTGTCTTATGCTGTGACAAAAGCAATCTTCACTATAGGTATACAGTGTATAATATATACCAAAGACCACACATTGAAGAATTTTGATTTTTAAAACAAGTTAAACACGTACATTTTCTTGATATGGTGTAATTAATAGTTAAAAAAGCTAACTATCTAAGACATTTTTTTGTCAACAATCTAAATTTAATGATGGATAACTTTCACTATTTTCAGTTTTCCAGGAAGTTTCATCTTCCAGGTCTTTGAGCAGTGTACCTATGTCTGCATCCTGAATGTATTTATTTACAATATACATGGATGACACAGGGGGCATGTGGTACTCCTGCTGTACTCATTCTGGGATCATTGTGCCAAAGAAATATTCATGTCTGATCCGAGTTATGGATTAAGTTAGTTTTAATTTTCTTGCTGATGTCATGAGCATTTTTCTATGGAAAGAAATGATCAATTTTAGTCAGTGGACTGGCAGCTTTGGCTGCCAAACAAAAACTGTGAAAAGAACAGTCAAGTGTAAGTTTTGAAGGTTTGTAACAGTTTGTTAAGGTTTCTTTCTGACTCAGTAGAGAAAACAACGCCTCAATTCCAGTTTTCAAACAGTAGATTTGTAAACATTGTGAATATCTAATTATAGCAATAATAAAGCTGCAACTTCCACAGTTTACTCATATGGGCATCTGATCATATAATGTATGGGGTATAACTGGAATTTCTGGAAGTGCCGCCTTGAAAGTTATGGGACACCTCAACTTAGGCACTGGTGGTTCTGGACTCAGCTATGATGTTGTCTGATAGACAAGCCAATGGTGTGTGCAAAACTTGCATAGACCAACAAATGGTGTTGCACAGGTTTGTCGACACTCACAATAAATATAGTTGGACTTTTTAATCAGAGGTCATTTGTAACATGTAGCATTCAAGCAAAGTGAAAATCTATTATTTTGGTCTATACGATTTCATAAACTCTGGTATCATATCATGCCACTTATCAGGGGTTTATGACTTGATCTAATAGTTCTACTTTTCACTGTTTTGCACTTCGTGCCTTAGACTATTTTCTCCTCCTTCTGCAAGTTGCCAATGAAGCAAAGTTTGGTTCGTATTTCCGTTTTTAAGGATAATGGAGTTATAAAGCATGAGAGTGCCTGCAAGCAGTAACCTGAATCAGTCAAATCAATAAGTATATGGTAATTACAAATACAAGAGAAATGCAAATGATGCATTGACCTTGTTCATTTATATTATTTATTCTTTCCCTGGTTGGATTTTGCAACAGTAGCCAAGAGTATTAAGGGCATTTATGAAAGAGATTTGATGATCTGATAGCAGCTATTACAAGAACATCAATAATTTTGCTTCTGTTGCAGCATGTCAATACACATTAAAAGCTATGGCAGGTTGGATTACGAAATGAACCCTACACAGTAGAAGCAAACTGCACCTCCCCCAGCTAGCTGGATGCAAGCTTGCCTGGATTTGACAAAACCTTGAGTTTCGGATATTGTGTGGAGGCTGCTACCCTGCTGCAGGCATGAAGAATTGGCTACTGTTACAAAGTGTAAAACTTGCTCTCTCTTCTCTGACGGTGGCCTAGGTGCGCTGTTCAGGACCTTCATTTCAATGGCACATCAGTGGAACATTATAGGCACCTCAGAGCACATCACAGGCCAGCAGGCACTGTCTGACACATTGAATCAAGGGTGGGGCTGTTTGGGACACAAAGCTCTCTCCCTCCCTCTCCCTCCTCTGTGCATCTCTCCAAAGATTTAATTAATGACCAATCTTGCAGAGTCTGTTTATTCTAGGAATGATTTCAGCCCTGGAACAAAAAGTGGAATCTTCTCCTCTGAGCTTGCTCCTGAGCTGCCTGTCTGAGCCGTCTCTGCTTCCACTAGCTTCCACTGCAGGCCTGCAGCACTTTGCCTGCATCATGCAGCTAGCCCTGCACAAGGTCCCTCACTCCCCACCCCCACTCAACCCTGTCCCACCCCCTCATGGACGTGTAGCTACTCTTAATCTGCATCCCAATTAATTTGCATCACTTGTAAAAACTTTTCCCGGCCAAAAAAGGAAGAAAAAAACTGCTCAACCTGGACCTTACTCGTGTCCTGAATTCCTCCCCTTTCCTCAATGCAATCCTCTAAATTGTTCTGCTTCCATGCTCGCCTGCAAATGACCTGCTCTCAAAATGTTTGAAAGAGAATGATAGCAGAGTGTATTTTGATTAAACGGTCATTAGCAAATTTTAGACACCGTGTATTTATACCAAATTCATATATGTAGTTGACTTATTTATCATCAAAGAAATTGTGTAATGCAGAACTTTGTTATATTGTAAGTAAAACGTGTCAGTAATTTTCACATGAATTATCTAAAGTTGTCACAGTATGTCTGTTTCTATAGATATCGAACAAAGGATGTAAAACTTGCTTTCAAAGAGTGAGAGATACTTCGCCGCTTATTTTTCGTTGTCTTCTGCTCAGTACGGCTGCTTCATGACTCAATCCAAAATTTCTTGACTCAAACAATTGAAGTTCATTTCAAGTTCAAATACAGCCCCTGCCCTACTGAAGTGCTTTTGACAGTTTTGAACCAGCCCTGTAGTGGCAGCAAGGTCATTGTAGGAAAAGGGTGTTGGATTTTCACATGTATAGTTATCGTATAGCCACCCTTTTAAAAGTTTGGAGATTTCACCAAACATCTATATTGGTTTGGCATGATGAAAGCTCTTCTGCATACGATTGTCTCCAGAAATTGAGAGACAACAATAAGCTAGTTTTAAGGAGTTTTGAGCTGTTTTGAAATTTCAAGAGGCACACAACCCTGATTCTAATTTTATTTCTTCTTACTGTTCTCAGATTTTAGAACATGTTAAGGCCTCACTCATGAAGTCCATAGTTTCTTTAATTTTTTAATGTAAGATATTCTGAAATAAACCTCCTAGAGGTGGCATGAATGTATTTTTACAGCAAGAAAAAAAGTCCATGGCACAGAACCAGCCTAGTTTGTTTTGGTTCTCGTAAAAGAAGGTTGCGTGATATTTATCAGTCCAAGTTGACATCCATCGCACTTGTGAGACAGAAATTTAGCTCCGTGTGTTTTGAGGTTATTTGCAATAGAAAGGGCTTCTTAAACATTGCCCTGTTTTTATACGAGGGGCGTTCAGAAAGTTCACGGCTTTTTTTTATATCGACACTTATTTTCAATCTGGATCAATGAATCTTTTACAGGTTAAAATTCAGCAGTTTTGGAATGGGTTTCCAAAATTTTGGAACGTTTGGACATTTTTAATCATTCTGTGGTTGCCATGGAAACAGAAAGTTTGGCTAGGTGGAGCATGTAGTACGGAGGTCAAGAAAATCAATGAATTGCAGCTGAGAAAGACTTCTCTCTGTCACTTGTATTAGTAAGTTTGACAATATATGACACAAGAAATATGATATTGGCTTCTAAATATACTTTCAAGCATACCAAATGTTTGTATTCTTACAACGAACCAATGTGGGAAAGCACTCCTGCATGCCCGATTTGGCAAGAGTGATTCAGGTGCCTGAATTTGAGTCCTTAACTGCATCAGGACTTATGACAAAGCATGGATTCACTTGTATGAGCAAAAGACCTAAAGGGACAGCATTATCCATCCCAGCTTTTCCATATAGCTTTACATAAGACCTGGTTTTCCATTACCTTAATCACAGTGGGGGCAATAGTTTCAGGCACTGCAGGAGAAAAGGCTTTGGATGACTGAAATGCTTTCACATATACTTTTCCTGAAATGCTTCAAGGAACATTTATTTCAACGCGTCAGGTGTATGAATTAATGCTTTTGAAGTACTTGCGAGTATTTTTAAAAGGTAGTATTATATTTCTTGTGTTAATTATTGTCAATCTTACTAATACAAGTGGCAGAGTGAGGTCTCTCTCAGCCGCAATTCATTTATTTTCTTGATCTCCGTAGTGCCTGCTCCACTTAGCCAAACTTTCTGTTTCCATGGCAACCACAGAATGACTTAAAACTGTCCAAATTGTCCAAAATTTTGAAAATCCATTCCAAAACTGCTGAATTTTACCCTGTTAAAAATTCATAGTTCTAGATTGAAAATAAGTGTCCATATAAAAAAAAGCCGTGAACTTTCTGAACGCCCCTCGTAAGTATCTTTTTGTAGTAAGGTATTTGACTTGGCACACTGCACCTCAAAATCCTGGCACGCACTGTATGTTTCGAGTGAGCTTAGTGAGCTATTAGGCAAATTATGTGTGATACCTCAAAGTATGGACACCTCAGCTACTTTCATCATTGTCACCATTGTCGTAATTGTCAGGAATTGTTGGTTTATAATTGAAATTTATTAGTTTATATGGTAAAATGGTATAAAATACTGTCATCCTAAATGGTTTTAGACAGTGCCATCCTAAAGGGAATAAAATGATATCATGTTAAATGGCATGAATCACCATCACCCTATTTGGTATAAAACACTGTCCTCCAAAATGGTATGAAACACTGTCATCCAAAATGGTATGAAACACTGTCATCCTAAATGGTATGAAACACTGTCATCCTAAATGGTATGAAACACTGTCATCCTAAATGGTATGAAACACAATAATCCTAATGGTATGAAACACTGTCATTCTTAATGGTACGGAACACGGTCATCCTAAATGGTATGAGAAAAAGTCATCCTAGATGGTATGAAACACAATAATACTAAATGGTACGAACACTTGTCATCCTAAATGGTATAAATCACTGTCATCCTAAATGGTATGATCACTGTCATCCTAAATGGTATGATCACTGTCATCCTAAATGGTATGAAACACTGTCATCCTAAATGGTATTCATTATTCACACTACCCTCCAAAATGGTATGAAACACTGTCATCCTAAATGGTATGAAACACCCTCATCCTAAATGGTATGAATTAGTCTCATCCTAAATGGTATGATCACTGTCATCCTAAATGGTATGAACACTTGTCATCCTAAATGGTATGAAACACTGTCATCCTAAATGGTACGGAACACTGTCATCCTAAATGGTATGAGATATTGTCATCCTAGATGGTATGAAACACAATAATCCTAAATGGTATGAACACTTGTCATCCTAAATGGTATGAATCACTGTCATCCTAAATGGTATGAATAACTGTTATCCTAAATGGTATGATCACCGTCATCCTAAATAGCATGAAACACTGTCATCCTAAATGGTACGAAACACTGTCATCCTAAATGGTATGAAACACTATCATCCTAAAAGTTACGAAACACTGTCATCCAAATTAGTATGAACCACTGATTTCCTAAATGGTATGAATTAGTCTCATCCTAAATGGTATGAAACACTGTCATCCTAAACGGTATGAAATCCTGTCATCCTAAATGGTATGAATCACTTTCATCTTAAATGGTATGAAACACCATCATCCTCAATGTCATCCAAAATGGTATGAATCACTGTCATCCTAAATGGTAAGAAACACCATCATCCTCAATGGTATGAAACACTGTCATCCAAAATGGTATGAACACTGTCATCCTAAATAGCATGAAACACTGTCATCCTAAATGGTACGAAACACTGTCATCCTAAATGGTATGAAACACTGTCATCCTAAATGGTATGAAACACCCTCATCCTAAATGGTATGAATTAGTCTCATCCTAAATGGTATGAAACACTGTCATCCTAAATGGTACGAAACACTGTCATCCTGAATGGTATGAAACACAATAATCCTAATGGTATGAAACACTGTCATTCTTAATGGTACGGAACACTATCATCCTAAATGGTATAAAATACTATCATCCTAAATGGTACAACACACTATCATCCTAAATTGTATAAAATGCTATCATCCTAAATGGTACAAATCACTATCATCCTAAATGGTATGATCACCGTCATCCTAAATGGTATGAAACACTGTCATCCTAAATGGTACGGAACACTGTCATCCTAAATGGTATGAACACTTGTCATCCTAAATGGTATGAATCACTGTCATCCTAAATGGTATGAATCACAGTTATCCTAAATGGTATGATCACCGTCATCCTAAATAGTATGAACAGAACACTGTCATCCTAAATGGTATGATCACTGTGATCCTAAATGGTATGAAACACCATCATCCTCAATGGTGCGAAACACTGTCATCCTAGATGGTATGAAACACAATAATCCTCAATGGTATGAAACACTTTCATCCTAAATGGTATGAAACACCCTCATCCTAAATGGTATGAAACACCATCATCCTCAATGGTATGAAATCCTGTCATCCTACATGGTATGAAACACTGTCATCCTAAATGGTATGAAACACCATCATCCTCAATGGTGCGAAACACTGTCATCCTAAATGGCATGAAACACTGTCATCCTAAATGGCATGAAACACTGTCATCCTAAATGGTATGAAAAACTGTCATCCTAAATGGTATGAAACACTGTCATCCTAAATGGTATGAAACACTGTCATCCTAAATGGTATGAAACACTGTCATCCTAAATGGTATGAAACACTGTCATCCTAAATGGTATGAAACACTGTCATCCTAAATGGTATGAAACACTGTCATCCTAAATGGTATGAAACACTGTCATCCTAAATGGTATGAACACTGTCATCCTTAATGGTATGAAACACCATCATCCTCAATGGTGCGAAACACTGTCATCCTAAATGGTATGAAACACCATCATCCTCAATGGTATGAAACACTGTCATCCAAAATGGTATGAACAGTGCCATCCTAAATGGTATGAACAGTGCCATCCTAAATGGTATGAACACTGTCATCCTAAATGGTATGAATCACTGTCATCCTCAATGGTATGAATCACTGTCATAATAAATGGTATGAAACACCATCATCCTCAATGGTGCGAAACACTGTCATCCTAAATGGTATGAAACACCATCATCCTCAATGGTATGAAACACTGTCGTCCAAAATGGTATGAACAGTGCCATCCTAAATGGTATGAAACACCGTCATCCTAAATGGTATGAACACTGTCATCCTAAATGGTATGAACACTGTCATCCTCAATGGTATGAACACTGTCATCCTCAATGGTATGAAACACTGTCATCCTCAATGGTGCGAAACACTGTCATCCTAAATAATATGAAACACTGTCATCCTAAATGGTATGAAACACTGTCATCCTAAATGGTATGAAACACTATCATCCTAAAAGTTACGAAACACTGTCATCCAAATTAGTATGAACCACTGATTTCCTAAATGGTATGAATTAGTCTCATCCTAAATGGTATGAAACACTGTCATCCTAAACGGTATGAAATCCTGTCATCCTAAATGGTATGAATCACTTTCATCTTAAATGGTATGAAACACCATCATCCTCAATGTCATCCAAAATGGTATGAATCACTGTCATCCTAAATGGTAAGAAACACCATCATCCTCAATGGTATGAAACACTGTCATCCAAAATGGTATGAACAGTGCCACCCTAAATTATAAGAACACTGTCATCCTAAATGGTATGAAACACTGCCACCCTAAATTATGAGAAACACCATCATCCTAGATGGTATGAAACACTGTCATCCTAAATGGTATGAAGCAGTATCATCCTCAATGTTATGAAACACTGTCATCCTAAATGGTATGAATCACTGTCATCCTAAATGGTATGAAACACTGTCATCCTAAATGGTGCAACACACTGTCATCCTAAATGGTATGAAACACTGTCATCCTAAATGGTATGAAACACTGTCTCCTAAATGGTGCGAAACACTATCATCCTAAAAGTTACGAAACACTGTCATCCAAATTAGTATGAACCACTGATTTCCTAAATGGTATGAATCACTGTCATCCTAAATGGTACGAATCACTGTCATCCTAAATGGTATGAAACACTGTCATCCTCAATGGTATGAAACACCATCATCCTCAATGGTATGAAACACCATCATTCTCAATGGTAAGAAACACTGTCAACCTAAATGGTATGAAACACCATCATCCTAAATGGTATGAAACACCATCATCCTCAATGGTATGAAACACTGTCATCCTAAATGGTATCAAACACTCTCATCCTAAATTGTATGATCACTGTGATCCTAAATGGTATGAAACACCATCATCCTCAATGGTATGAAACACTGTCATCCTAAATGGTGTGAAACACCATCATCCTCAATGGTGCGAAACACTGTCATCCTAAATGATATGAAACACTGTCATCCTAAATGGTATGAAACACTATCATCCTAAATGGTATGAAACACTGTCATCCTAAATGGTGTGAAACACTGTCATCCTAAAAGTTACGAAACACTGTCATCCAAATTAGTATGAACCACTGATTTCCTAAATGGTATGAATCACTGTCATCCTAAATGGTATGAAACACTGTCATCCTAAATGGTATGAAACACTGTCATCCTTCATGGTATGAATCACTTTCATCCTAAATGGTATGAAACACCATCATCCTCAATGGTGCGAAACACTGTCATCCTAAATGGTATGAAACAGTGCCATCCTAAAGGGCATAACAGTGCCATCCTAAATGGTATGAACAGTATCATCCTAAAAGTTATAAAACACTGCCATCCAAATTAGTATGAACCACCGATTTCCTAAATGGTATGAATCACTGTCCTAAATGGCATGACACACTGTTATCCTAAATCATAGGAAGCACTATCATCCTAAATGGTATGATGCACTTTCAAACACCAGCTGTTGGTCGAAGGTCTCAATAGTGACGCCATAGTTTTAAAATTCTTCATCCATTTGTCGATGTCTTATCTGTACAGTCTGCTAAAGATATGTTCTGTTAATTTAATTTACTTTGTCAATGTTTTATGTATCAGATACTAAATGTATGAAAAACAGTCATCCTTGATGACAAAAATACCATCATCAATCCCTGTGAGTAAAGTACTTCTAATTTTGTTTCCAAAATTTCATAAAGTTGTGACTGACAGTATACTGAGAATTTCGAGAACCTTGATCAGAGGGCTATTTGGATAGCATCTACTAGTTTGTGGAAAATATGAAAAAATTCAATGACTTTTTGCTTCTGTCTAAATATTCACTTGTGCCAAACAACATGTTTTATACCCTAATGGATACGGTCTGTATGGCCCAGTTGCATTGCGACATCTCAGACAATGAGAGGACATAAAATTCCCAATTTATTTGAAAAGTACGTGTGGAGAAAATTTCCTATTCTGAACAAGTTGTAGGGTGGATATGTAAGAGAAACAGAACAAAAAAGTTGGAAAAGTGAGAAAGATTTATATTCCATAAAAAGCCACCTCACAATGTAACTGGTTCCATATCAACTCGCGCCTTCACCTCCAAATTGAATATGGTTACTAAAAGTAGTTCAAAGTAGTTCTTGGTTGTGGGACTGACTTATATACTGGAAAGATATAAGATTTTATTTGAATCATCATATTGTGAAGTTTCATCAACAATTTACTTCGGGCTGAATCAGCTTCCCATTCCTCTAAAACAGTCAATTCTGAGTAGAATGTATATATATGCTCTCTTGTGTGGAAGTATAATCATTCAATGATGTAACCCATCCTTATCTAATCTGCATGATCTAATCTTATTTGATCTAATCTAATTTAATCTTTACTAATCCAATCTAATCTTGGTCGTGCCTTTTATAATCTATCTAATGACGATGTTAATACCTTTACACGTATATTTGCAAGAAAAAGAGAATTCTTAGAAAGCAACAATTAGGCTGAGAAAATGTCGAAGGTGCTCCTTCACAAATTACACCTTTTATTTTTGTCATTTTTTCTATTTTAAGATTTTAAGACAGACAAAAGAAGAACCTGCCCGAAAGGAATGAGTTCAATTGAAAATCAAAGTGAAAAAATAGGTCTATAAAATTTATATAGGTATCAAAAGAACGGTAATCTTTAAGAGAGTTCCATTAAAAATTGGGGTTGCCTATAATTAAATAATTTGGGATATACATGCAGGTCTATTCATGTGAAACTTATCATTAATAGATTAAGGGTTTCTTCTTCTAAAAGAGAATAAGCAGTTTGAACTTAGGTAACAATTTCCTAAGGTTTGAATAAGAGTATAGGTAGAGGCATAGATCTATATCTTTCATGTGTTTAAATCATGTTCAAATTAACTACGCACAAAGAATTTGGATGGTGCCATTTCACGATGTGCATGTGGTAAAATTCAGTGGCAGCCATGTTTGATACATTGGAATGAAAATTTGTGTTCGTACTTTTGAGTTCTAACGCAATTGAGGATGTTTGGAAATAGTGTTGAAGTTTACTTTTACAAGAAAAAAAAACAAGAAATCTTTCAATAACAATTGTAGAATCTGCTGTCTTCTAGAATATTATCATGCATAGTCTGGCATCCAGAAAAGGTTTTTTCTTTTAAGTTTCGGGATATTTTCTTAATTTTAATGGAACTTGCAGGTCTACATTGACCATTGACCTTCTTTTTCCAATAGGCCTATTGATATTTTTAGTTTCTGTGAAAATTTTAAATGAATTAAAAACTGATTATTTTAAGAATCGCCATGTCAACACAGTTCTAAAAGGTTGGCTCCTTATTGAAATGTGTAGAAAATAAGGCAAAAAAGTTGTTTATGAATGCATGGAGGGAAAACGATCAGTTATTTTGCTAATGTTTGAAGTAGCTTATTTTAAATGGGCTCTATTGTAATTGAGGCATGACACAGTTGACAGTGGTTGCATTTCTTTTTAATTTTTCAAGAGACCACTCTCTATCTTATCTTTATTCCACATTCGTATTCTATTATGTCTTTTTCTGATATCAGTTTTTCACTGACAGAAAATGCCGCAGTCATAAGAAACTTGAATGAGTGTTATTTCTTTCTTGTCAAATTTTACCAGATATTTGTCTTTTCTATTTTGTCTTTTTAAAAAAGATATCCCAACAAAAATCTGTTCATGGAGAGATAAGTCCCACATTAATGATTTATGGGCTCTTTTCAATTTGGGGAAAAAGTCAGAAGAGAAGTTGGAGTTTATTTGAAGTATCTAGACTGCATCGACTTTTTGTCAAAAGCTAAGAAATCTGCCATTTCACTGACAATTCATTCCATGGTACTCAGAGAATGAAGTGAATGTAACAGAAATAAGGAAACTTGTAACTATTTCAAGCTCATTAAAGGTTCATTCATCACAGGAACTTGAAGGAAGATGTGAGATAATCTGTCAGTCCGCCTGTCTATCTATCTATCTATCTATCTATCTATCTATCTATCTATCTATCTATCTATCTGTGTATCTGCATGTGTATCTGTCTACATATCTTTCTTTCTTTCTTTCATTCTTTCTTTCTGCTCTTTCTGTCTGCCCTTTCTTTCTTTCTTAATCCTTTTCTTTCTGTCTTTTCGATGTTCTGACAATTGCCCTGTCTTTCGTCATGGGAAAGAATAGTGATGATAGGTAAAATAATGTTTTGATCATAAATAGAATTAGGAGATAGTGTGGAGTTGTTTTGTTTGATGTTTGAGATGAATGCTAGAAATATATGGAAATGACACTGTTCTAGGATAAAGTTGACATATTAAAAGAAAGCAATGTGTCACTATGACGTTGTGAGCATACAGCAGAATGTACTTGTGTACTTCGAAACAGTAGCCTTGCATTTGTGATGCAGTGAGTGCGCTAGGTGGCAGCACTCGCCTCCTGGTCAGCTGTCAGTCGCATGCTGGTCACCCGGCCCTTTCAGCTGCCAATCGAGCCTCCCCCGGAGTCATAATGCCCTTGACCACGCGACAGAATGCACAATAGGGGTGGAATGGGTGTGAAACGGTTGTCCATATGATTAATAGGGTCTTTAGTGCTTAGTAGAGGGGGAGGGGGTTAGTTTTGTGTATGTAATGTGATGACTGAGGTGCATGAGGGGAGCGCCCTGGGGGTGATGGGGTTAAGTTAGCCAGGTGACCACCATACCTCTTTTTTGAGATCTTAGAAAAGGGGTAAAAAAGAATGAATGGATTGGAGGGTAGTAACTTTGTAAGGCAGACTACAGCTCGTAGAGGGAGCCATGGGGATGGGAGGACTGCCAGGGACTATTGGTATCTGACAAGCCCCGCCCCACTGCCCGGCCCAAGATACTGCAGCATCCTCCCTGCATGTGTTCTGCAGGGCCCTGCCTCTGCCTCCTGCTGCCTGCTGCTGCTGATGCGGATCCAGGCGCCGAAGCATCCCCTCCACAAGCTCCCGCCGCTGCTGCCTCTCGCCTTCAGCAAATGAGAAATCAGTCAGAAAACTTAAGCTTTAAAATATGCCGCGCTTTCATTCATGTCATTAGAATTTAAACGAGCTGAGTCTGTGTTGAAATTTCCAGTCAGTTTTTGGAGTGTCAGTCATTTTTTGGGAGCAGCACTTTTCTCCCTTTCACTTATTAGCCGCACGACTAGTACAAGGAACCAGTGCTGATTATCTCTAAGAGGAATTTCATTAGCTTCCTCCTTCTCCTCCGTCATGTACATCATGCTTTGTGCAGCCGTGAAGAAGCTAGCTGCCATTTTGCAGGATTTCCAAAATCTCGTCTACTGCATCAAGTCTCCGAGAATTAGGCGCCATCATCATCACCATCTCTGGAAATCACCTTTTTCGTATCTCTGCCGTCGGCTGCTTCGAATTTCGCACTTTTCAACTCTTTCTAACTTTGACGATTTCTCAAGAACAACGAAGAAAAAAGTGCTGGTGGCTTGGAGGAGTTGAAACAGACGAAAGACACCAGAGGAAGGCAAGACGTACATTTGAAGAAAGATGGCGAACTATGAATATGATAAGAGGATGTCTGCGACGAAAGTTCACTCTGTGCCACAGTTCCACTCAATTGCCTGCAACTAAGGGACTTTTCATGGCTTTATGAAATGCTAACAAATTCGTTGATAACTTTTTACATGCTGTGTAAAATATTATGAAAAGAGAGTTGGATGCTCCAGCACATTTGAAATGCAGTGTAGTCTCATTGAGACTGACTATGCTCGGCTAGTGCAATCAAAGTCAACCATGCAGCAAGCACTTTTTTCAGAGAGATTTTTTCCAAATTTTTTCTCGCAACATTTTCCATGGCTTCACCAAATCAACTCGTGCATGCCTGAAACTGATTTATGCTCAACTCGCTAATAACAACTCGTCATGCTAGCTTTCAGAAGAAAAAAATCTTTCAGAATTTGTAACAGTTCAAAAAAGTGCTGCATGCAGATCCACTCAATATGTGAGTAGGGACTGTATTTCCAGAGTGTATTTGCAAACGCATTTGACTGTGTATTTGATAGTATATAGTGCATTTGACAGACGCATTTACTTGATGGATCATTCAAATCAAGGTCGTCCAGCCTTTGTTACTCCTACCATGAAATACTACACTGGGCCAATTAACTGTCAATCCATAAGAGAAAGGGGATGGTTCTGGCTTTGCAGACTTATTGAGAGAAGTGCTGCAGCCCAATGTCAAACCATGCTGACAGAACCAGCACCCAGTGAAGTCTCTGACATTCGTAGTATATAGTGGAGCTTTAATCCAACTTCCAAACCAACCATGTTTGATAGCAGGGAGGCAAGGACAGCACTTTCCACCATGCCAAGAAATACATGAGACACAAAAGAGACCAGCTCCAAAATGCTCCGAAAGTCTTATACACAAGGGATATGAGTCATCCTTTGTACAAATTTATGACTAGATAGAATTATTCAAAGTTGGTAGGGTAGATATATGCTGAAACCAACAGAGGCTCATTGATAGGTGTGATAAGTTAGTAGAACTAACCCTTAACGACAGTTGAAGTCACTGAGTAACAATGAAGAGCCTTGAATCACCCCCGAGGCCACACATTGGATGGAACCAGCTCGGACACCATGGTAGCAGCAAGTTTTCCAGTATGGCGACCGTTCCAGCATGCATAATCACCAGGCCGTGCTGGCTCCATGGAAAACTGGAAAACTGGAAAACTGGAAGGGGACCATGGAACTATGGTGAACTCTCAATTGACGCAGCCATGGAACAACCGATAAACTATCAAAATGTCAATTAATTGAAATGCCAGAATAACGTGAGTCATGGAAATGGACTGAAGAGTCTCCCATGCTCAAGTTGAAGACCAGTTGAAGATTATTTGAAGTCTGGAGGGCTTTTAAGACCATCTAGGAAGACCAAATTGAGATAAGGACGATTGGAAATGGGAGCAGTTCCACGTGACAACTGGAGGGTCGGCTGGAGAGGCAAGAGGTCAAATTGGTGAAGAGGCTTTATCAGTCTAGGAGCAGCAGTTTTCATCTCTCTCAAAATCGTGAGTATTTGTTGATCCAGTGTAGCTGCTAGAATATCCTTCACTGTGCATGCATGCCTTTTTTTCATGCTCGTCTCTGTCGTCTCAACTGCCTGGGAAATTCAAACATCCACGACCCTGGGCAATGCTGTTGAGCAGAGAAGCTTCCCTCCTCCCCCTTTAGCTGCTGTTGCTGCAGATGCGGCTGATAATGATGTTCATGCACATCACAGCACGTGCAGAGCATCTCTCCTTCCCCTCCCTCCATCCAGCTCTTTCATGTTTCACCACTCTCACCTCCTCTCTTTCTGAATTCCCCGAGTCTCTTATGTTCCGTCTCAATTCTTCCTTCGACCCATTCCTCCATTTTACCTCTTCCTTCAGTTTCCAATTCACTTCATTTTCAGTTTCCCCTTTCATTTTCCACTACCTCTCAATCTCCCCACCATTCTCCCTCTCCCATTCCCCCTCTCCCATTCCCCCTCTCCCATTCCCCCTCTCCCATTCCCCCTCTCCCATTCCCCCATTCTCCCTCTCCCATTCTCTGCCTTCATTCTCTCCCTCCATTCTCTTCTCCGTTCTCTCCCTTTTCATTCTCCCTCCACATTCTCCCTCCTTATTTTCCATCCTCATTCTCCCTCCTTATTCTCCCTCCTCATTCTCCCTCCTCATTCTCCCTCCTCCATTCTCCCTCCTCATCCTCCCTCCTCATTCTCCCTCCTCATTCTCCCTCCTCCATTCTCCCTCCTCATTCTCCCTCCTCATTCTCCCTCCTCATTCTCCCTCCTCCATTCTCCCTCCTCATCCTCGCTCCTCATTCTCCCTCCTCATTTCTCCCTCTTCATTCTCCCTCCTCATTCTCCCTCCTCATTCTCCCTCCTCATTCTCCCTCCTCATTCTTCCTCCTTATTCTCCCTCCTTATCTCCCTCCTCATTCTCCCTCCTCATTCTCCCTCCTCATCCCCCCTCCTCATTCTCCCTCCTCATTCTCCCTCCTCATTCTTCCTCCTTATTCTCCCTCTTGTGCTCCCTCCTTGTGCTCCCTCCTCATTCTTCCTACTTATTCTCCCTCTTGTGCTCCCTCCTTGTGCTCCCTCCTCATTATCCCTCTTTCTTCCTTCCCATTCACCCTCCCCATTCTCCCTTCATCTCTATTCTCCCTCTACTCTCCCTTCTCAAGCTTTTGTGTATCTCATTCCAACATATCCTCTTTCCTTCTCTCTTTGAATCTTTCAGTCCTCCATCACTTGATCTTGGGGAGCACTAGCTGCAGTCCTATTCACAAGTGGAACTATGGAATTCTCTTGTAGTCTTGCCTACAGCTCTTGCCTGCAGCTCTTGCCTATAGCTTTAGCCTATGGCCCTTGCAGGCTCTTGCAAAACCCTTGCTTTTTTTCTGTTCAGTTTGCTCACCCATAGACCAAGAGATATGATCAGCAGGATCACTACACCCTCTTAACCACCCTGGCCTACTTGTGCTATGCCAAATGGGGATAAGAGCACACCCTCTTTGGGGTGAGGGTAAACAGCTTGTTAGGCCAATTAGGGGCATCAACCCCCTACATTGTGGTTAGGGAGGCTTGTTTGACCTGGTGGGGTCATCGGATCGTTTGCTCACCCTCTTGCAGTAGGGAAAAGGGTAATATATTGCTCCAGAAAAAAAAACACCCCTTGCAGCCCTCCAGTGATAACAATTGAATTACTGCTCTCTTGGAGTGGTCCATAGCATCTTGCCACCTGCCTTGGTGTGCAATCAATTGGTTAGCAGTTTTTTATGATTAATAAATATTTGAGTTGATCAGGTCAGTTGATTGGATTGGATTGGATAATGGAAGGAAAGTAGCAAGTTCTAGGTTCATAATTTAAAAACATTTGATTAAATATAACATACAATGTATATCATCATTTTGTATAAGTGTATATATATCATGTTAGGAAGCCTTTCCATTCAACATTCAAGGTACACGTGTATATATGTATAGTTTGTATACCACTTATCAGACTATTTCACTTTAATATAAATATACAAAATGTATACTTGCATATACTTGACCTATATTTGTTTGAGACATATTATAGAACTTTGACACAGCCTTGCTCTATAAAACTGAAGAGTTTCTGTAACATATAGTTAAATAAACGTGAGCATGATATATAAGTCATTGTGATCTTTGTGACAATATGAAATAGAGCAAAGGGTTCATGTTTTTAAGCATTGCTTTTCATGGAAATGGAAATTGTTCATGTTTTAATATGTGGCTGATGAAATGACAGTTTGCCTAGAATGAAATCCAGGCAATTTGATTAAAGCTGACTGACTGATGCAGCAGATGAGATGATGTGTTAGGTGATGCTCCCATCCCTAGCAGCTTGTGGTTAAATGAAAGAGAATGCAGCGGAATTGTAACCCTCTAATCACAACTCCATCACTAGCATTATTTCTGCTTTTTTGTAAGCCAATTTAGATGTTTTTCTCTGCCTTTCCTGGTTCATTTGAATATGCTGACTAGTATAGCATTTGCACTACCTGGTGATATTCATTTTAAGACCTGCTGTTTTCAATTGAAAATTTAATGTAAGTCATTTTCGACACACGTTCACAAATTGAAATCATGGTGCAATTTTGAAAATTCAATAACTGAATAAGTTATACAATGCAGAACTAATTAATGTAGTTGTTATAAACAAAAAAGTCAGTCACTAGGTCAATCAGTGCACGAATAAATCAATAGACAATCAAGTAGCAGATAATTAGTTAATTGAAATTCTGACAACCTGACAACCAATTTGAATTTTATACTCTTTGTCTGTTACTACTCTGTTTGGATGTTAGGCAACTCATGGTTTGTGAAGTATCATCAATTAATCTTTCACTGTACATAATTCAGTGCATCTGAGCTGTGACACAGAAGTTTAGTTCATTTTAATTTCTTAAGAGCTTCATATAGATATAGCTTTACCACAAAGAAAAGAGTTTGTCATTCTTTGCCAAATTGTCCCATAGATCTGTAGTTTCTGCACACTTGAAAGCCTTGTGACATGGTTTGTATTGGATTGGGGTACAACAAGGCGCATTTTGCATCCTTGCAATATTGTACGGTGTGTTGGAATTGCAAATTTTGTATGAAAGATGCACACGTATAGATGCAGAGAGAGATGCCCAGGACTTGTAGATGGATGGATGCATTTGATACAGGGGTTTAATGCTCATACCAGAGTCATGTGGATGAATTACAATGTTGTTTACTGCATCTGCCTGTTGCTGGATTGTTGCTGGATTGCAGCAGCACCATCAGCCCTTCCAGGAGCCATTCCAGACCACTTGAGCTCACAGCTTAATCATGGTGTTCACATCCTCATGAATTGGGGAATCAGTAGTGAGGCAGGCTGCATGCATTGCTTTCATGACTCTGGCCTCCCAATGAATTATGGCACTTTGACATGTTCCCTGAGAATGAGACTGGCTGCATGCCTCCTCTCTCTCTCCCTCTCTCGAAATAGGTCAGTTTCAAAAGAAGCTACCTCCAATGGCTCCATGCCTTGCCATGTCTTGCCATGGCCTGCCATGCCTTGAAATTTCTAGGGGCTTCACACACCAGTTCAATGGGCCAATCTGCAAGGCAACCGTAGACCCTGTCATGCTAAAGTATTGAAATATTCGAAGAAGCTGCCAAGTGCCAACCTTTCAGATGTAATGTGGATTTCACAACTTTACACATGCAGCTGCATTGCAACATAAAGCTTAGCATGGATAAGGTAGGATTTTAAGAGGAAGGAAAATTTCACCACTGAGATATCCATACTACATGCACCCTCTATTGCTCTGTATAGGTCATCCATATTCTAGCCTCTATAGACATCAAATAATATTGAAAGTTATTTTAAACAGAAGAGCACTATTTCAAGTATAGACATTTTAGACTGAAGAACACTATTTCAAGAATGGACATTATAGACTATTGAAAGTTATTTGAGACTATAGCTGAAGAGCACTATTTCAAGGCTGTGTTTCATATGGCACACCATGCCATGGGCTGCTTTATAACTCTGCAAAAAGTAACACAGAGCATCCAGGGCTAATTGGCATTCCACATTCAATTTGGAGATAATGCAGCATTGAACAGCAGAGAGATGAAAGAGACATTAGAATCTACGCTTTGAGTTTAACCCTTGTTTCAGGCCCATGGAAAATTGCAGCCTGGACTCATTTTGTCTTGTGAAATTGTCGATAACAAGGACCCTGTCTTTCGGCTTAATTTCACATGACGCTGTCAGAACAGCCATCTCCCCATGTATGTCTATCCCCTCGTTGCAAGCAGCCCTTCCTCCCTCCATCCACCCATCACTTGCAGTCACATCATCATCATCAGCTGCAGAGGCAACAGCAAAGTGCGATGCAGCAATTGAAATAAAAGGCACGTCCAACTACGCATGAGTAATGTGCTAAATTTAATTCTCTTCATATAAATTGACTTTTGAGCGCACATTGCTAGTGTATTTGCTTAGGAAAAAAGGCACGCACAATGTGTTACCTAGAAAATATAACATGGGGCAAGCCTTGGCAAGGCCAACAGTTGGTCTGTATTGATGCCTAGATGGCAACAACTGCATGTGTATATACTTCAAAAATTATTGATGGCCAGTGGAGGGAACAGTGTTTTCTCCAATACCCAAGGCAGTGCCGTAGTGTTGAGCAAATGACGTTGTAATTATGGAATATTGCAGAACCCAGGGGAGCCAGGGGAGCCCACGTCCTTGCATTTTAGCTTTATGGGGACGTGGCGGTGGGTCTGTGATTTCAACGCGTGTAATTAATGACAGGCACTGTGTCTGTGAGATCAAAATAAGAAGATTAAGAAAGAGCTCCGTCTCTGCTCCCTTTTGAAGTTCCTTGCATCTTTGACGTCCTCCCTCCTCCTCCTTTATACCCTCACAGGGCCTCACTTGTCCGCCATCTTTCATTTCCAAATATCCTGTTCCGCTATTCCAAAGCGCTCTAAAACGTTCCGAGAAGATTCCGAAGGGTGACGCGGAGTACCACAAGGTTCCGCAACCTCTCCTACAGCTTTGAATACTTCCTGTATCTTGTAGATTTTAACACTGCCCTCATTAAACATGTTTAACCCATGTTTTTTTACATGCCAAAAACATTTCTATAGGCTGAATTCTGCATGGCATTGGCATATGCTTGAGTTGCAGCCCATTCTCCTTACCCATTGGGTGCTTAATAAGGTCACAGAGGAAGCCTAGTGGGTAAATCCCTCGGCTGCTCCGCTCAGATGCCTGGATTTAATCTCTTCCTTGACAACTGCTGTCTCTTCCTCTGTTTAAGTGCTGACAAGACTCTTGATATGGGGTTCACATGAATGTCAGCAGCTTTGAATTGCAAACAAGGCAGGTTTATCTCTTAGGCCAATTTGTGAGAAGCATTCACTTACGGATGGTTGAGTTTGGGTCACATCTTGGGGTTCAGGGTTTTCTTGTCATCACCGAAATTAGGTCATAGATGGATAATCAAACTCTTCTATACATCATCAGTCAAGAACAGTGTTCTGTGCCATTTGTCTGCCTTTCTATAGATAGGGATATACAAATTTAACACTCCAGAGATACTAATGAGAGTTTTGACAAATGGTGTAAAGCGTTATAAATATGTCAATTCATATGGCAGTTATGACTTCCAGCAATGAATATTCAGAGGCAAAAAAAAAAGAAGAAAGAACAGGCCTACACTTAATCTTCATTCTTGGAGCTACTGGAACTGTCAATCAGATGCTCTGTTGCAATTTTGCAGAAATATCAGATACATAATCACATCGGCCTATTTATCTCTAGATATTATGAGTTTTCCAACTTACATGTATAGCTAGCTGCCTTCTTATAAGAAGACCTTTAACCTTTACCAGCTCTGATAAGTCAAGGAAAACATTAATGAAAAAAGTGAGATGTATTTATGCATCTGGGTGTATACTTAAAGATGAATAGATATATAAAATGATGAAAGGATAGAATCAGTGAAGAGATAAACCTTCAGAAGAATGAAGCAAAGCAATACCAGGGGTTTGCATGACGATTCTCTCTGCTCCATTGCTCTCTCTTCGAAATGTGGTGTTTATCTTTATGTTTAATTGTGTGTATAGAATCAGATTCAGAGAACTGCCTTTTTGCATCTTTTTTCTTTCTTGCTCTCTATTTTTCTATTTTTCTTTCCTTTTATTCCTTTTTTCTACAGAAAGTGTCAGTAATGTAGCTTCTAGGTCCCCATGTTGCACCTAGCCTTTTTTCTGGATCCAGTCTGTCTGTCTGTCTGTCTGTCTGTCTATATGTTTGACAGCCTCAGAGTATGTCAGTCTGTCCACAGTCTCAGTTCCATCTTACCTTTGCGTGTGGACCATCTTCACTTGTTCTTCAGTCTTTTCAAATCTTCCATTACTCTTGCCACAGGGTCTTCCATGCTGTTTCTTTTCAATTCTTTGTTTTCTTTTATTCCCTGGAGAAAGAGAAAAGCCATGGCAGCCCTGTCACCATATCACACAAATGAATGCTTCCTCATATGCTATATTTTTCTTTCTTGATCTAAAGTAAATCTTGAGCAGTTGAGCTGTATCCTTTTTTTGCATCTGCTATCCAACTGACTGGGTTCATGATCTATAAAACTCCCATGCAGAGCAGTTCAAGTGATGTAAATCACAAATACATGTACAAAGGATCGTGTGATGCCACCTTGTCAACTGTGTTATGGGAGATATTTCTTAATGCATTTTTGGTCTTAAGCTGCGTAATATCAAAGTACTCACATTAAACTGTGTAGTATCAAAGTATGGGCATTTTAAAAGCTGTGTAACACCAAAGTACTCAGATTAAGCAGTGTAATATACCAAAGTACTCATATTAAGTATTATGAAAATGAGATACTTTATTTAGTCTCCAGAAACAGAGAAACTCCTTTTAAAGCTGTGCAAAATCCAAGTACTCACGTGATTAAGCTGTGCAAAATCCAAGTACTCACATTAAGCTGTGTAAAACCAAAGTAGCCTATACTCACTTTCAGTTGTGTAATATCAAAGTGCACACATTAAGCAGTGCAATACCAAAGTACTCATCTTAAGCTGTGTAATATCAAAGTACTGAAATCTATCAAAGCACTCATATTGATTTTTCTTTGTCTGATGTGAGCCAAATAAAGTATAAAAAAACTACAATGTCGTCTTGAATGGCCTGAATATAATTGTGACTGTGAGGAGCTTTTGTTCTTGAAAAGTGAAAACCAAATACCCCATTCTTGAGTTGCAGCCGTTTAATGTGGCAACATGAGCAGGGGCATGGTGCTTATAGAATTTAATATTACTTTTATTTGGCAGCTTGCATTTTGCGATGCAGTTGAGGAGTTTCAAGAAGTAATCTCAAACCTGCAGCTGAAGGTCAATGAGTAAGCACTCAGCTCGCTCAGGTTACATTAACGATTTTGCACAAAATTTAAGGCAATTATGGATCCACTTGTCAACATAGTCACATTACAGCCAATGAAAGCAGTGTTGCTCAGAGATGAACACGAAGTCAATTTTATGTGAAATCACAAATATGAGCATCTGTGGTTGGGGGGATTTATGTGGTTGTAACTCAATGGATTGCAAGGTCAGGCAGTCATTTAATGGGGCCATGTAATGTGTCAGTTAGTCATTTTGAACTGAAAACTAAGCTGTATGATGTGGGAAGACAACATTGTTGTCAGTCAGTTAGTTTGGCAGACAGGCCAGGTAAGTCAGTCAGGCAGGTCAGGTCAGTCAGTCAGTCAGTCAGACAGTCAGTCAGACAGTCAGTCAGTCAGTCAGTCAGTCAGTCAGTCAGTCAAGTGAGTCAGACAGGAGAGTCAGGCAAGAGAGTCAGGCAAGTTATGGAGTCACCCAGTCATTAGGTCCATTAGGTGTTGCAATTGTCTTTAAGTCTTGTTTATAACACCCCAAACATGTTGTGAAATCAGAACTTAGATTATAGATTTTTAGAGAATAAACCATTGTTTTCTGTATGACTACAGAACCATATTCATCATAAAGATGAAAAACACCACCCCAAACTATATCCCTGTCCTTTACCATGATTTTCGTGCCTGCAATCATTATGTGAAGCAGCTCACAGTGATCTTGTAGATTCCTCATACATGATATGGCGATACTGCGGCATGAGACTTAATCCGTATAATTCAGATCTTCTTTCTGCTTACTGCATTTGATGAAGGTCCTTTTTTGAGCCCTGGAATTTTTCAGCTGATCAATAATTTTGCAATGCTGCAGCCTCCTCCGTTCATCTCCCATTCCGAGTGAACTTAATAGAGTTTGTTTAGGCAAGACTAGCATCCTGTTGTAGTGCTTGAGTTTCAAATGCACATGTCAAATGTTCTACACCAGTGGTTAGAGTGTTTTCCTTCTGATTCCAGCTTACATTGGCCTGAAATCGAACCCACTTCTGGTAAATTGAGTAAAAGTGACATACCTTCAGTACAGACATGATTCACATACACAATATTGTGTGATTGCACTGTAGTAGTGGCCAGACAAACAGCAACCACAGCACATTGTCGTTGCAAATTTCAGGTTGTGCTCTGGATTCGAACCCGCATCAGTACCAAATATCATTCTGAAGTTAATTAACTTATAGATTTGCCACAGATGTTTACACAACATCATTCCATACTCCATAGTTATGATGCATGTTACGAGTGTACTGTGATAACGTTTAGTCAGCATTTGTGTATCAGTTATCATGGGGAGAAGAAATGATGAGATGGCAGAGGTGTGTCCTTAACCCCTCCTCTTTCTGTACTGAGATTCTAATGTGCTGAGTTATATCTTGCTTGTCAATAGAACATTCTCTACAATATAGCACCTTCCTACACACAAGGCATCTCTCTTTAAATGAAGAAAATGTAATGTAACATACTTCTGTTTTTTCTTCTCAATTTAATTATCTGGGACAGCCTGAAAAAGAACATGACAGAAAAAAGTGGCTATGTGTATTTTGAAATCAGCTGAGATGTAATATAGAACAGTGAAACAGTGTGTCACATATACAGAATACAGAGAAAGAGTTTATATGTAATAGAGATTGTAGGCCTTTTCTCCACTTCAGTGATATGTCTGTATTTGTCTAATTGCGCAAAATTGTTGTAAGCTTTGACCCAGGAGTGGAGCAAACTGTCAAAATGAAATTTGTCTGGAACATTTAAAGGGCCAAGTTCAACAAAAAAGGGGCCAGAACTTTCCAAAAACTCAGAATATGATTTATATGCTCATATAACAGAATGCTTCTGTGGTATTTATAATATAGACATATTAGATATACTTGCCACATTGAAATATCATTAACATGTCCTGATCCTTCTTATAGGGACTAGATAGTTTTAAAGGAACAGTTTATCTCAGTTCTTGTGGTCTCTGAGCCAGTATGAATATGTCACAGTCTTCAGTAGTTCTTACAAAATGTTTGTCCATGTGCCATCTTGAAGTGACATCTTGCTGTTACCATATTCATACCATAGTCATGGTCCCATGCCATGTCCATAGTTTTCATAGTTCTTATTCCATGCTCATGGCTCTCATGGTTCATGCCATGTTCTTAATATGTATATGCCATGTTGAGATTAGATGTTTGAGAGGCACATGTGTGAGACAGGCAGTGAGAAATTTGCAGGCACGTTTAGCTATACTTGAGGAGAAAGCTCACAAGAGCAAACTCACAGGGGAAGCTCACAGCCTCACAGGAGAAGCTCACAGTAGAAGCTCACATGTAATGTTGGTCTCAAAGATTACGGTCACACAGAGATGCTGTCTATATTTAGTCATCGGTTGCAGAGTGTATGCTCAGCATCCCGCATCTTTCAATGTGATCTGATGATGCTCTAGTCATGCTTTTCATGTTCAGCTGCAGCAGCAGCATAAGCTAAGTATGAAGCATGGCAGAAAAATATATAAAAAGAAAACATGTTTTATGTCATGTCTTTTATTAGATGCCTAGACACTATACATCTATAGTAAACATTGTTGAGGCAAACAGGTAAAGTCTGCAGGTAATGGTGACATATACATATTGTATGTATACACCAATGATAGATAGATAGATATATAGACAGATAGATATATAGACAGATATATAGATAGATAGATAGATAGATAGATAGATAGATAGATAGATAGATAGATAGATAGATAGATTGGCTTATATAGATAGATAGATAGATAGATATATAGATAGATGGATATATAGATAGACAAATATTGATAGAAAGATAGAAAGAAAGAAAGAAAGATAGATACATAGATACATAGATACATAGATACATAGATACATAGATACATAGATACATAGATACATAGATAGATCTACATAGATACATATATGCATAGATACATAGATATGGTAAATGCGACCCTCTTAACCCAGTTCTAGACCCTTGAGAGGGTTGGTCGATTGATGGGATGGGAGAGAAAGAGTCTTCAACAAGTTATACAAATCATGCTATCAATCAATCAATCAATCAATCAATCAATTAATCAATCAATGTATCTATCTATCTATCTATCTATCTATCTATCTATCTATCTATCTATCTATCTATCTATCTATCTATCTATCTATCTATCTATCTATCTATCTATATAAGCCAATCTATCTATCAACTTTGCATCATTTGGCTTCTCTATGTCATAGCATAATGACATCTTTATGTTCACAATTTCACATTCACTTTTTTCTTCACCTGACTCCTCTGGGATAAAGATGTTTATACTTTGATGCCAAGTTGGAGGATGATAAGTTGGCAGAAGCACAAACAAAATGAAAGATGTTACCTTCGAAGCAACTTTTTTTAATGCTTATTTCTGAGTAAACTTTGTGTTTGTTTTGGTTTCAAGGAGCTGATACTTCGGTTGTAATGTCAGTATTACATTAGGCGACATGCATTGTGATCATTTATACCGATAGTACAAAGGTTCACATGACTTTGACATGTTTTATTTGCATGTTAAAAAGTTTACTGGGATAAAGTTCCATTAGTTTACAACAACAGGTAACGTTTTTGACTCAGTAGCTATCAGACAAAACACACAAGAGACAAGGGGTGGGTCGCCATTCTGGTGCATAGTCCTTTGTTTCGGAGGATGCTTGTAGTCTTGTTTCAGCTGTGGTTTCTTAGTTGCATGTTAATCTGTTGGTTCTTTAAGCAAACATTCTCTCTGTACATTGTATCAGGCATATGACTTTTTCGAACCATCCTTATAATTGAACCTATATCTTACTCACCAGTCAGTTGATTTAACCATCACACCACTCATCAGGTGGTAGTTATCTGATCCAGGCTGGTAGTCAGTGGAAGATTTGCAGCCATCCTTATAGTGATGATATGCTGTCCACAACCTCACAGCCAATAACACTAATTAGCTAGACAGATATGCCATTCATTATGCTTTAAGCCATCTTAAGCCATCTAAGTAATTGATGTACACCATTATGTGGATTTCTGTTGATATTCTTCCAGCCAAAAAGTCTTGTAGACAGATATTGTATTTGAACTGCAGCTGATTTTTTTCCACTATTTTTGCAATTATCTTCTCTATTGAGAGCGTTTAACTCTTTCAGCTTTTAGTGTCAAGTCTTTTGATCAGCAAAAAGCTTCTCTGTGCCAAATATGAATACTGTGATCTTTTTTATGGCTTTGAATCCCATGAAATGGGATTAAGGCAGCCCCCCTGCCCATAAATTGGCATTATATCGATCCTGCATAAATGGCCTTTAAGTATGCTTATGCAATGCAAAGTCGTAACTGTTGGTCAATTTGGCAATCTAAAGGCTGGCCATTAAATTATCACTTCAGGTTCTGTGCATCACCAATTAAGGTTCAAATGCTCTCACAATGGTTCTTTCTTGTTGCAATGTGCCTGGCTCTTCAGCTGCAGCATCAGGTTGAATACAAGCAAAAAGGCAATCCAAAAGATTAGAGGCTGGTGCAAACATATTTCGTGTCTAACCTTGTCAAAATTGATGGCAAATGTACATAGTGTACGATTCAGTGCACATCTGTAGTGAAGCGAGAGAATTACCATCAAACAAATCGGATTTATGAAGATAAAACCTCTCACAAACATGTTGCCTCTGACCAATAGTTTTTGGCATGGTGGGGTCTCATATAAAAAACATGCTTTATGGAAAACACATAGGCCTACTTTAAGGCTTTCCAATGTATGTAAAATACTATGGAGTTTTAATTGTACACTCAGACATGACATTGAATGAATTGACATTCCAGTATAATCGTTCATCAAAATCATCTCTTTAGAAATTCAGTCAAATTCATCCCAATTCTTCATTTTGATTTCAAAGAGCTGTTAGAAATATACTGAAGCATCATGACATTGTCATCTCTCTATTTTATTCCTTTAAGCATGTATTTCCAGTGAGTTGGGCCTGAATTCCTAAGGGCCAAGGCCAAAGATATCACTTGTTCAATTTGTCATATCTGACAGAGAAGCTCCCCAATGTGTCAAATGGGAGAGAGAGGGTTAAAACAGACTTGAACTTTAATTGAGGACATGCTCTCAGGCAAGAGTGATAAAGAATCTACTAATGTGCCTTCTTGGAGTCTTGTCAGGGGAGAGATGCCTGGAAATGATTGATAAGATGTGGTGGCATTTCACAGGTTATGATTGTGACATTAATGTTAAGACAGGTCAGGTTTGCTAAACCATATGCACAATGAGATTGAGTTAAGTTGTCATCATCATCTACCAATTTTGCTCGGAAGTTTGCTGAAAAGGCATCATTTTTTGAAAGTGTATATTTGCCTTTTTGAGCATATCAGACCAGATGAGTCAAATTCCAGAGTTGGACAGAAAGGAAAAGCTGAGTTTAGTGAAATTAAGTCAGAACAAATCAGGGATGTTATATAGTTTATAGTTACTTTGCTGACATTTGCTTGATGTATATTTTATGATATGGCGAGAGATTTGACAGGGTGTAGAATTAGGATGGGGTGGGTTTGTCAGATGAAAATTAAAGTGAACACAGCAACCCGTCAGACTGAGTGTAACTTGTGTTTGTAAGATTAAACCTTCATTTTCTCTTTTGAATATTATCTTGGGGATCTCGTATACCCTCAGATTGCCTCGACTCTTGAATATTTCACAAGGGTTGAAGCAAGCCAGAAGAGGCAAGCCAGAAGAGGCAAGCCAGAAGAGGCAAGCCAGAGGAGGCAAACCAAACTTCACTTGCTGCTACTGCTACGGCTGTTGATGGTGATGCAGGCTGAAGATGGGAAACAGCAAATCACATGAAGTTTACAGAGCATCAGCCCCTCTCTAAGCACAGCCAATTTCCAGCCTTGAAAGCAGTGTATTAAATCTAAAAAGCTGCGTCTCATTTTTCCCCACACAGCTGATGGACTTTATCTCACAGCCTTATCATTTCTGCAGCGTCAATTGATGGGATTTTTGCAGGCCCAAGGCTGCTCCATGCTAGAATGTGAAAATAGCAGATCATGAAATTGCCTAAAATGAAGAGAGACACCATTGTCAATACTATATTGCATGCCATAGTCATAGTGTCTTCCATTCACTGAAGCTGCAGGCACTTGCTATACATGTGTGTTGCAAATGGTGGAGTCTGGAAGATCTGAAATTAGAAGTAACATTATAAAACGACATACATTAATATCTCTTTGTAATATCAGTTACATGTAATCTCGTTAAAAATGTTATGGAGACATTAACTGACATTATATTTGGTATCAAGATCCAAGCAAAGAAACTCTGTAACATTTTTTTAGTCATGTGGAGTATCAACCAATCAGGCAAATGCAGGCCTATATTGTAATCTCAATGAGACTCACAACCTCTTTGTCCAAACAGCTCATCATCACGTCTGACTCTGGTAGCTTATAAATGAAAGAAATTCGAAAACATTTGAGACACATCTCTGTTCAGGGAGACTTGAAAACTGAAATATCTCTCTTCTTCACAGGCATTATGCTAGGCAGCCATTTTCTCCATCCAAATGATCTGAAATATATAGCACGTGACCTTTTCTTACCTTGACAAAGTTTACTTAGACAGATCATGATAGCATCGTATACAAACAAGCCTATACCTGTTCATGCTTTATTGTGAGCAAGAAAACAAGCACACTTATCTGTCATTATCTCCTTCACTATATGGTTTTGCCCCCATGCCAGTGATTTACACATGTGTTCAGAGTGCCCAAGTGTCATGCAACTGAAGCATTTTGCCTTGCAGACACATGTGCATACATGAAAGTGATATATTATAGCATGACGTTATACATAATAGCATGAAACATAGTCTATCTAAGTATAGTTTCCATAATCTGTTGTGTCAGACATATAAGATTAGCACAGACTGATTGAGACATGAAAACATTTATGAAAATACTTGTGTAACATAGGAAAAAAGTAAACTTATTGTATGTAAAGTCACGATTTTCGAATTGAACACCATGGTTTAACTTTACACTGTATAAAACATCTTATATACAATTTTCAAGAATCAAATCACAAGCCAGGCCTGAAGGTGGGCTAAATTGAAGGAGATGGCATTTGTGCAAGAAACAAGAAGCAACAAGTGTTACAGGCAGCAAGTTGTGTTGGAGCCAACAGACAAGAAGGTGGAATCTCTCATTTCAGACCTGTAATAGGATTTGACTATGTTGTTTGCTGCCTTGGTAGCTTCTAGACAGGTACAGTCAGTTTTTGTACTGTAAGAAGTACAGTTTTTTTCATTTAATCTTCACAGGTACAGCTTTTGTATTGTAGGAAGTACAGTGTTTTGTATTTAATTTTCACAGGTGCAGTTTTATTGTAAGAGGTACAGTTTTTTTTGCATTTAATCTTTACAGGCTCAGTTTTTGTATTGTAAGAGGTACAGTTTTTGTATCTAATCATCACAGGTACAGTTTTTGTATTGTAAGAGGTGCAGTTTGTTGGTATTTAATCTTCGCGAGTACAGTTTTTGTATTGCAAGAGGTATAGCTTTGTATTTAATCTATCTTCACATGTACAGTTTTTGTATTGTAAGAGGTACAGTTTTTGTATTGTAAGAGAACATTTCAACTGACTGTGTTGTCTACATTTTGTTGTGCAATATAACTCAGGAAACAGTCACTTTTAATGCAGCTGCTAGGTAGTGCCTAGCTCATGCAAGATGTCAATTGTTCGATTCAGGTGTGTTGACAAATCGCTGTCCCACTTGCAGATTGTTACAACCATTAAGAAATTACCTGAGACGTGAGAATCAGCTGTTGTCAGGATAACAATGGGGGAGTGGAAAGTCACATCAATTTTGTCTGAATGGTGTTGTTATATCTAGCATTTTGTGGGCCATTTCAACAATTCAACATTATGTAAAGTAGAACTGTGTGCACTGTCTGCATTGCTCAAATTGCAGTGAGCAGTTTCACACTGAAATTCACATTGCAGAGAAATTTAATATGCAGAATTCTTCTGGGTGACTGACATAGCAGTTTGAAACATTATACACAGAACTGCTGAGGCTTGATACACATTTATATCTGTTTTAGTGTTGGAGTTTTAGACACTGTGATACATTACAGGAGCCAGCCCTGGTTCTTGGGGTGTTCATAATAGACATTTTGTAGGGCAATGCCCCTGACCCACTTTTGATTGTGAAACGCAATGGGCTGCTGAGTTCTTTAATGTTGAGCCATGGCTGTGTGTGGAATTAAAACAGCTCAAAGACCAGGGTGCCTTGATGCTGGTTCAGCTGCTAGAGTGTGGGGCTCTCCAAGTTCCAGAGGTATGAGCACAATCATTTTTCATTGCTGGCAGGAAATGTTTAGAGCTTGCAGCCATTGGGAATTGATTAGTTTAATTGCATCCACACTAGCAGCAATAGTGCTCTGAAAGGCTATTACAAGATGTATGATAGCAGTGTTAAATATCTGAATATTGTCTGTGTTCATCTCCAGCTCATCCTCCTTCTTGTCCTTCTTGTCCTTCTTGTCCTTCTTGTCCTTCTTGTCCTTCTTGTCCTTCTTGTCCTCCTTGCCTCAGGTTAACAGGTCCTGTTCTGACTATTTTCTTAGACATGTCAATCACGTCTTCATGTATTGGTATGTTACCCTACCTGACCATCTTGCATTGACCAGTCACAATGGCCCTTTCATGGTATTACCTCATGTGCCCTCTCTTTAGCCCCTATGCTCATGTAATAATGCAAACAGTTTATGTCACCTGATAACCTCATCAACTAGTATGAACTGGAGTCCTATCAACAGGTCTTCTCTTACAGGGCATTATTCACAGTTCTGTTTGTCAGGGCTTGTCGGAGTTTGTCTGTAGTTAACAGATAATGGGAATTGCATGGAATTGCATGGAGTTGCCTGGAATTGCATGGAATTGATGAGAATTGCTTTGAATGCTGGTTGTAAAGGGTGATTTCAATAGAGAGCTCATCTGGTGGTGATGAGAGGTTAGGGCCTAGCTGTTCTCTCAAAAGAGATGTGAAGAGCATGTCTGCTCCTCAAAGAGAGGTGCCTGCAGCAAAATCTCAACTACAGGAAGCTGTTGCTGCTGTTGCTGCTGCTGCTGCTGCTGCTGAGGGATGATGCTGTTGATGAGATCCCCAATGATGTTAGGATGTTGTGAGATGCTTTTGACGTAGTAAACAAACCCATGGGGGTATTAGCGCTGGTGATTGAGCTATGAACAGCCCGTGTGTGTCTGTGTGTGTGTAATAATTACACAACACATAAATTCAAATGCATAAAATGCATCCGATGTAAAAACAGGGCTATGGCTGTTGTGACACTAGCATTAAAAACCTCATCAATTATGAATAGCACAACATTGTCATTAGCAGTCACGTTCTGCAACTAAAAAAGTGTTTATTTTTTGCCCTTCATATGATATTTATCGCTTCCTGGATTAAACTAGAAGAACTATGTTGATATAAGAGACTGTAGAGTGTATACTCAGTGTCACAATACAGTCTGCATTCTGTTGGAAATTTTGTTGGACAGATCCGCCGATTGGTGCCAACATGCTCTCAGGCTAATGGTAAATCTGAAGGTTTAATTCATTTAAAATGCAAGTTGCAATCACACAGATGTATCCCTTTGGCAAACCCTTTTCAAGAGGATAAATTTGTCATGTAATGCTTGCATGCAAGAGCTGTATGGTGTGATTCAACAGGGATTTAAATTGCACGGCTACAGTAAGCCACTATGATGGATGGATGCCACTTATGCCTCAGAGTAGATTTTTGTAAAGTGAGGGAAAAAAACCTGGAGAAATGCACAGTCACAGAGTGGAATCGGCCATTAGTGATGATGGGCTAATTAGAGCCACATTCTCATCTAATTAGATATGGTGACTATTGTGTCAATGTGGCTTTGTTATTGTTGTGCAGGTGTATACATATATGCCCTCATAATAAAGTGAAAGATACACCGTATTTCACTCCCATTGTACTGTAATTAACGTACTGAATCTCAACCAAAGCTAAGACAGACCAAATCAAGAAAGATCATGTCGAGACAAACCATTTTACACAATACCAACATATCAAGACAGACCCAATCAAGACATCTTTGACAAGGCTTAGAGGGATATAATTATGTCAATTGGAAATGTTTTCATACTATAATTAAATGCATGATGCCTTGCTGATAGATATACAATGGGTGCCAATGGAGGTCACCAACTCGACTATAGTCTTTGTATAGTACTGAAATACTGAAAGCCATTTCATGACACTTAAAGGCAAATCTTGTAGTACCACAAAGTCTGGAGATCCTTTATGTCTGTTAAATGTGCATTCATATCTTCAATTATCTTTGACAACACTGTCTTATGCAAGACAGAAAGGGATGGGATGTTGACTGATCATCCTTATTGCTAGTAACCCTGGAGCCCAGGACCACGGCAGCTGGCTTAACAAGTGCCCCTTCCAACACACACACATGTAATGCGTGAAATTGATCAAGCCTTGCATCATCTTAAGTGTTGCGGTGATAATCTCCGCATCCAGCATCCCTCTTGTCTCAGCCTCAGTAGCATCATCAGTAGCATCAGTGGGGTAAGCAGCATCATGGCAGTGACATCAGTGGGACTATTGTGGGAGAAACTGAAGTATAAGTTAATGTAGAGAATTGTAATTTCAGCAAGTATTAACAGATAAATACAGAAGATGGATGGATGGATGATTGGGGCTTTACGTCCTTTATTTATATACATTGTAGGCCAACAGTCCTGAGGCAGACACAGCAATGAGGCGAAGAGTAACCGAAACTGGTGATTACAGCTGATGTTGCTGTAAATTAGATTTTACAAGAAGGCATGAGGTGGATTTTCAGTGTCAAAGACTTGTAAAGCGGTTACATAGATCTACAGGCCTACAATGTGTTAATGTCAGCGATTGTAAGAAAATTGACAACTTTACAGTTTCTTTGGTATTCATTTGTGCATTTCTCGCGAAGAGACACAGTATTTGTTATGGCAGCTTGTTTGACAGTGGTGTTCCTTATCAGTTCTTGTAGCATTTTTGTGTAACAGTTGCATAACAGTTGCGTAACAGCCTGCTGACCTCTGCCTCTGACCACTTCAATTACCCAGGAACAGGGCAAGGTGCTGCAGAGTGAGAAGAGCAGCTCACTTGATTGCACATGCGCTAATCGGGCTCAGTGTGAGCTGGCTGTGAGCTAACTGTGAGTTAACTGTGAGCTAACAGTGAGGTGGTGGCAGTAGTTGAGCTCAGAATGTCAGTGACTGAGTGTGCAGGAGAAGGATCGGTTGGAGGGGGGGGGGGGTTCAGTGCGTTTGTGTGCAATGACAATCGGCCCCCGGATCAAGCCATTCATCCCTCGTCATTTTTCCTGCATCTCCATCACCCACTGCTGCCTGCAGAACTTTCTACTGCAGGAACTGCAGGACTCGACTGCAGGAATCTCCCCTCCTCCTCATCCCTTCTCCATCTTCTTCATTCTCCTCCTCCCCATCATATTTCCTCAGAGCTCTGCCTTGTTACGTCATGGCCTCAATTTCATGATGCATCAAGCAGGGAGATGTCTCGCAACTTAGTGGGGTTTCTTCCACACACCCTTTCTATCTGTGGGGCTCACTGGGGTAGCTCGCTGTGTGGCTCATTTTGAACCCTTTTCCAAAAAACCCCACCCCAATTTCCACGACCTAGTTCCATCGTCAGCCCCCTGATTCTGGTTGCCCCTGTAGGGTGCACTGCCTCATCGAGGCCACTGTTCCAAATTTGCTCAAAAGAGGATAATTCTCCCTCAAATGTTCACAAGTCTCCCAATTTGATTTGTTAGTGGCTGGGGACACCGAGACGTGTCCCTTGTTCGGGCTGTGAGGTTGTGCAAAGATTGGCAAAGACACACAGCCCCACAACAGGCCCACCAATGGCACACAGTGCAACACTCAGCTCTCAGTTTGCCATCCAGGCTCTCATGCTCTCCATCTCTCCATAGGTGATGCGGACACTGATGCTCTCCTGCTGCTGAATCCGATGAAGCTGCTGCCTCTGTATCAATGCCACACACAGTATCATTTCCCTCCACTATTGACACACTCCCTGACACTCAGATGTACTTTTGACCTACAAAAATGGGTGTTCATAATTTCAGACCCAGCTGCAGCCTGAATCATCTTACAAACTAGGCTACTGCAGCTGCATGCTGGGATGCTGTATGGTGAAAATGGGCTGCTGTTGATGTTGTTGAGGCTGATGCAAATGCTATTATCGTTTTAGCATCACTTTAGCTGAACATTGTAGTTTGAAAAATAGCATGCAATGCATGCGCCGTGTCCTCGGGCCAAACATTTTTTTTTTTTTTTTTTATGACATCACCAGAAGTGTTGCAACAGGAGATGGCAGATGATGTCATGAAGGATAGAATAGGCGAAACAATGGGATTTACAAGTGTTAGGCAGTGAGGACAGCATTGTTAATTCAACTTGTCACAACTGATGTAAATTCACATAAATTGAATTCTGAGTTGTTTGTTAAATTTTGGTTGAATAAAAATATCTTGAGTCTGATCTGAATCTGTTAGAATGTTTTATCATCTGACTAGTCTGTATGGAAATTATAAAAGCAGCTGTACCCCTTTTGGGAGTGAACACTCTGGTTCCTGCACCAGCAGCAGCATGGGAGAACATGTTCATGTGTAGCCTACAATGCCTACATGTATTGTGTAGCAGACCTATTGATAATGTGTTGAATGACCTGTATTTCTCTACAGCCTAGATTCCACAACACAGTCTCAATATCCTGATCCCACTCCTTTCTGCAGACTGCACAAGCATTGTTCCACATGTTCCAAGTTGAAACTGCAGAAAAAGTGATTATTGTTACAGAAAAGTGATGGCTTAGAAAAGGAGTCAAGGACACAATCATTCATTATTTTAATAAAAAGGTATAAGCAATGGCACATAAAAGTCAGAATATCTGATTGGGATAAAAATAAAACAAATTCCAAATCAGTGAACAATATATGTACATCAACTTGTCATGAAGTAGCTTTACCTTTGTACTTGTAAGTTTAATGTGAACAGGGTTGCTGCTGGTGCATGTGCTGCAATGGAGTTGGAGTGACACAGGCAGGCCAGGGGGAGGGGTGATCACTCCCAAAAGGGGTAAAGGCTGAACTGGGCCACCCTGACTCACTTACATAGGCATGGTATAGGAGTGCTGGGAGAGAGTTTGTCTTTGCTTACAGTTACCAGCCAGGTGGCGCATCAGTCTGGTAATATCAGTACTACCCTTACGGATAAACAGCACAACACAGAGCCGGTTTTTGCAGAAGGGGTTTATAAGGTGATTGAGCCATCGAACAAAATAGCTTGCATGAAGTAAATAAAGGATGGAGAGGCAGGAAACTTTAGGTAGGGAAGCTCAAGTATCATTATGATCACTAGGATACATGCATTGTGATTGCCATTTGGCCTGTGAAACGTTTTTCTGAAAACACCAAGTTGTGTAGTTGACGGGAAGTGGCTTTGAAAACAATGTGTCCTCTTCGGGGGGTTCCCCCGAGGACACAAAAACCACTGTCACTGTGCAGCCAAGTGGGAGAGCCATTTGCCTCAAATCCACTGTAAACTTCATGTATGATGATCGATCGGCGCAGATATGAATAGATTGAATGCTATTTGTGGAGACAGTGAAAATAGCATGGATGTGGTTTTGTCTAAAGTTTCAAATGTTCCTGCATGGATATTGTGACATGTTACAGGCTGCATGGACCAACATTTGTTATTTGCTTTCTCTGCTGGTCCTGCTGGATTTACCAACCTCATAGTTATGTACATACAAAGGATTAATCCGGATTATATGTAATTACATGTAATAACAAAAAACTGTTAAGAAGTTATAGAAATAGATTGGGAAGTTGTGCTGCTATTTGGATCTATGGATGGATGATTGTGCGTCTCTGAAGGGTTTCTTATTGACACGGATTCATTAGGAGACTGAAGATGATGGCCATCCTGTTAGCAATTGCATTGATTGCTAAGAATCATGAGCTGCCAGTCCTGATGTAGTTAGCAGGGGCATCAAGGGACTGTCTTGGTCTGCAGTAGCAATGGAAGGACCCGAGGAAGGTGAGGCCAATCTGCTGCTCGTTTGTAATTACAAGGCAGCGCGTGGAGTATGCGTAATCTTGTGTGTGTTACTCATTAGTTGAACGTTAATCGTGCATTGATGGGCTGGAGCATCTTGCTGCTGCTGCTGATGCTGCTTGGTGATGCTGGTGATGAAGCATGGTGACGGAGTATGGTGATGGAGCATTGATGCTGTGATGAGGACCAAGCTTCATCACCACGACCACCCACACAGCTGAACACACTTCCCCCACACACTGTGCCACAGCACACAGCCAGCAGTGCACACCTAGTGTTATTCAATTATCTGGAAATAAAATGTTTGCTGTAAGATATCAGGCCCCAAGGCACGAGCAGGGTTACACTACGGATGATTATTAAATCACCCAGTTAGTTTGCAACATGCACTACTTGCCCCACTTGCACCAGGCAGAGTTATAAGCAGGCCCTGGCATAGCCCTGGCAGGGGATTGAGGGAAGGGGAATCAATGAATGGGTGTAATTGCATTGGTGGATGGTCACCAATCTCCGAATGATTCCCATTTGTCCCATTCTCACGTGGTCATCGGCTCACTCGAACTGGCTCTGCCAGTGAGCCTCTGACTCTGTTGATAGTTTTCCCTGTGGTTTTAGTCAAATTTAGAACTTTCATGCTTTGGTGGTCCAGCCAATCAGAATGAATCTTCCAAAATAATTTTGGGATTAATGTATCTGTCACTGATCACACCTTATATTGACAAACACCAGTACTGATGTTGAGCAATGGAATAAAACATACAAACTGAAATCAAGAAACTGTCGTCTGAAAGTTACATAAACTGTGAAATGTATGATGAGTACTAAAGACAAACACAAAAACTGTGAATATTTCAGATGTCAATCATTATCAACCATGCATTTAATTTGGATCTGATTGGTAGTTGGAATTAATCTCTAGACAACCTTCATGGACAGTGATTGACTTTGTCCAAGTTTGATATTTTCAGAACGCATTTTTGTGCAAAAGCTCACTCTCATTCCCAAGTTGTTAGGGGGCAAGCATTAAGAGGGGGGGGGGGGGGTTTAAAGTTTTATATTAAAAAAAATTTAAAAGTTGATTGTAGATAGACATTTATTCTATCTATCTACCTATCTATCTGTGTATCTATCTGTGTATCTATCTGTGTATCTATCTGTGTATCTATCTATCTATCTATCTATCTATCTCTCTATCTATCTATCTATCCATCTATCCATCTATTCATCTAACTATCTATCTGTTTATCTATCCTCCCTTCCTCCCTCAGCTTTCTCCCTGCCTTCCCTCACTTCATTCCCTCACTTCATTCCCTCACTTCATTCCCTCACTTCATTCCCCCACTTTATTCCCAACTTCATTCCCAACTTCATTCCCCACTTCATTCACCCACTTCATTCCCAACTTCATTCCCCACTTCATTCCCCCACTTCACTCCTTCCTTCATTCCTCCCTTCATTCTATTGAATGGTTATCAAACATAAGGAACCTGAAACAACAAATAGATTATCAGACAACAGCTATCAACTGTATGCAGAGTCTTGAATGACATGCCAAGCCTGAAATGTAACAGACTCTCTGATTGTGCGTCCACTGTCCTTCGCAACCTATCACAGGTCGGCTCCAAAACCACACTAATTGCAGCCATCCAGGTCAGAGGCTCACTGGCAGAGCCAGCTCGGAATTGAGTCGATGACCACGGGAGAATGCATTTGTCCATATCCATCAGCAGACCATCAGTGGGGCACCACACAAGCCCCCACATGAATCACGTTGGGCAGTGTTGGATGTGCATAAAATGTGATCAATGGTACATCAGGCAGATTCAGGCTGATCCACTGCATGAACTAGTAGGCCTATATCAACCATTTAATGCCCCTGTTAATGCCATGTTAGTGCCAATTTGTGGCATTTGTGTCAATCTATATCTGAAGGTCAAATGCTTGCTAATTGTCCTCTTACTCGGCAAACAATCAATCAAATAAGAAACAATCTGTGTAGTAGGGCTATCACGATTACAGAATTTTAAAATCGATTAATCTATAGCCTAAAATCGAATCGTAATCGATTAATCGCCGTTTTCCCGCCATTCTAAAGAGTAGGTAAAGTTCTATTATGTTTAACAAGATTGTCTTGCAGAAGAGCTGAGGGCCTGTGATATTCCTTTGAAAATGTTAATAGCAATTAAGACTTGACACTCCTTTCTCTCTAATCTGCTCCAATCAGGTAAAACCAATCCAATTAGCCAATCAACCTTACCATTCAAGTTGCAATTCACTCTAAACACCTGGACATTGGTAGTCATTCAGTGTCTTCCAGGTACAAATATACAAATAACAGATAAATTGATTTTGCAGTCTGGAATCAATTTTTAACTAAAATCTAATTGGCGGCGATTAATCGGTTAATCGTGAGAGCCTAATGTGTAGTAACATCTGGGTGTCCTTAAGTGGCATGCCTTGACACGACCCTGTCCAAACATGTCTTAGTTATGCCACTTAGCTATTTAGTGAGTAATCCCTGACCTGTGACCACGCAATTTGCCTATTAAGCTGCCCCCTCCCATGCAGCAAGGCCTTTACAAGGACGAGGGCCATTAGGACTTCCTGTCGGGGCGGAGCATTGATCGCTGGCCCTCTGTGGGGCACTGTTGAGCTCTGGGTGCCATCGGGGGCCATTGGGTGACTGTGGATGGGGGATGCCAGGTTGTTAACATTGGTCATGGCAGGTTGTGCCCCCTGCTGGGTCCTGCTGGGCCTTCAGCAGGCAATGAGCAGGGAGGTGTTTAATGACAGGCTAGGTGTCACATCGGTCAGCTGCGAACCTCAGCCCGAGGCTCAGGGGCGGCTCCTTTGAGGCCGTTTAGGGTGACCCCACCTGACCCAAGGTCCTGTAAAGAAACCCTTGTCACCATCCTGCTCCATATGGCGCTGATGCACTTGTCAGTTGATGCTCGCCATCATCGCATGACCTTTGCTTTCACTCCTTTCTCTTCTGTTCCTGTTGCTGTTCCTGTTATTGTAGTGATTGTGCCCCTGTCTGTTGTTGCTGTTGCTGCTGCTGCTGCTGATGATGATGATCCAGTAGCAGTGATGCTTCTGCTAGAAGAGTCTGGGCCTCATCCCTAGGGACCTTCAATTTCATCTGCATACGAGATGATCAGCTGGTGATTGCACAGATTGCCTGAGATTTCTCGACATTTGCTCCCCTTAAGCACTGGCTATGCATCTCTGTTCTGCTCTTCTGTGTTGTTCCCTGTGTTCTTGCTTTCCTCTTTCCTCTTGCTTTCCTCTTGCTCCACTTGTCTGCTTGTCTGCCTGATGCTCCTGAGTGCTTATAGATTGAAAGGGTAGCAAGGGTCGGGGGATATCAAAGCAGTGCTGTTGTGAGTTAACCCACAATTACCAGATCCCTGGCAATCCAATGACTGCAAGCAGCTTATCACTTGCCCTCCCCTCACCCCAGGCTTCCCAGCATCTCTCAAGCGCCATTTTCCCTTGACCTCTGCCCCCTATCCATATTGGGGGTGTCAGTTGTCCCGTTTGCTTGACCTTGTCCCATTTGTTTAGGCTGTGGGCTCTGTGGTTGCTTCGCAGTGCTTATGGGCTGATGGGTGGCATTGATGCTTATGGTGCCTTTTTAGCTACTGAAGGGTTTTGGAAGGACCTCCGCACGGATGTTGCTGCCTGTGCAAAGGATTTGCCTTATAAGCTTCTGGAAGAGGCAGTGCTGATATATGTTGTAGATGAGGATACTGTGGTAACATTGGTGCCACAGATGCTTGTGGTGCCTTTTTAGCTACTGAAAGGTTGTGGAAGAACCACCACATAGGAACTTTTAGTGACAATTGCCAGAAAGGCAACATTTGCTGGAAAACAGAAGCATAGGCTCTTGGTGCATAGATAATATATAACTCAATGGTACTTTAGTGACATTGGTGACACAGGTGACTGTTTGGTGAGCAGTGACAATGGTGAGGTGGTAAGGAAGGTGATATAGTGATGTTGAGGGCCACATTTGGGGACACAAATGGGGAGGGGGGGGGGGCAAAGGAGCCTTAGGGAGTGGGAATGGGGGGTGGGAAAGTGAAAGACCCAAATGTGCCACTTTGTGATGAGCTACCCCCAGACAGGTGGGTCACGTGGGGTCAGTGCTGTTGGAAGATGTGACGAGATGTGACGGATGCTGGCTCCCCTTGCAGACAACACAAAAAGGAGGTCTAATGAATAGCATCCTAAAGCACTCCTCACCAGATTGGAGCACTTAATATCCAGTTCCATCACCTGTTGTCTCCCTCTGATCTACCAGAGACACTAAACCTGTTTTATTCTCACATTTAAGAAGCAATTCAATATTTTATAACAGTGGGTCAGACAGGTCAACTCTAAATTTTACAAGAAGAGGTCAGATGGTTCATCGGTTGAACTCAAACTGATTTTTTTTGACAGATTGGTCTTCTTGTGTGTTGAACCTCTTGCTGTCATTGGTGTTCATTTTCAATTTTTGCAAGTAATATTCTCTTTAGGTCAATGAAATTAAAATTACCAATATATTTTGAAGATAATTACAAGAATAACTCCATTTATACTACCAAGTGTCTCACAACTATGACGATGACTTTATTCAAACGCCAAAATGTCTCACAATTATGACAATAACTACATTTATACACCAGAATGTTTCACAATAACAACAATAACTTCATTTATACCCTAGAATGTCTCACAATTACAACAATAACTACATTTATACACCAGAATGTTTCACAATTACAACAATAACACCAAAATGTCTCCTAATTACAACAATAACTTCATTTATACACCAAAATGTCTCATAATTACAACAATAACTTCATTTATACACCAAAATGTCTCATAATTATTACAATAACTTCATTTATACACCAAAATGTCTCATAATTACAAAAGTAACTTTATTTATACACCAAAATGTCTCACAATTACAACAATAACTTCATTTATACACCAAAATGTCTCATAATTACAACAATAACTTCATTTATACACCAAAATGTCTCATAATTACAACAATAACTTCATTTATGCACCAAAATGTATCATAAATATGACAATAACTTAATTAGTGCACTTCAGATTACACTAAAGTAGATCAGAATAGCAGTGATTCGAATAGCATGTTGAATTAACGCGAATCTCATCATAACTCGTACTTTTGAACATGGAACCTCCTAAGAAACAGAGCACCCTACCATTGTCCCAATTAATTGCAGTATGAATTATGGATATGTGTTTTGTATTTGAAGGCATTCGAATGATTATTTCAGGACAATTCAAGACATTTCAGACATTCCTGTATTCATAGCTGTGAGTCTGGCCCCTTCCCTCTTGGCTGGTCTTGGCTGGGGCTGTTGGGGTAATTAGTGCACCCACATGACTCATGGGTATTATTTATGGAAGGGAAGCAGGGTTCTTGCAGAGGTGCCTTGACATCCCCAATGAAAAAAAAATCTCATTGAATTCAATGAGTATTTTCTTATTTGGCAATCTCCAGCTATCAGGGTTTGTGTTTCGATGTTCTGTCATCCTGCCATATGAGGTATGTGCCATTGTATTTGTTTTGGACATGTAATATTTGAGGATTTAGAAGAAATTTCTAGAAAAACCTTGGTGATTTGGCATTACAACTTCAGCAAAATTACAAAAACTACAAAACATATCAAAATGTTTCAAAAGTTTCATTCATAAATTCATTATTGTCGTTTATGAAAGGACCTCTACTGACAGTAAAAAGATCCTGGAAAATTCACCTTGCAAAGGAGAGATGTTGCTTGCAAGAGATAAGTGAGGTTGGGACAATGATTGTTTTTATTTGTAAGTAAGGCAAAAATATGATGCATTGTATCTGAACTCTGGAAGACAAATCAGTGAGATTTTGGCTGAACAGGAAGCCAGAGTGTCTTTTGAGGAACACAACCCATGCATTGGACGTATGGATAAATTATTTGGGCTTTACGTTCCACATTTATGCACTCGGCAGACTCATTGGGACAGGAGGATGACGCAATAATATAAGGCAAAGGGTCCAACATAGGTCCAAGTGACCCAAACAGAGCTGGAATCGAACCCATACTCTGAAATTGGTGACCTGGAGGGCTATACTACCAACTGAGCCAACTGTCCTGACTCCTCCCCATCCAACCCATCGGTCTGAGGTCCATCGGAAGTGTTTGATAGAGACAAGCTCACTTGCGGCTTACCAGACATTCCAGAGCAGCTTTGGGGGCTTGACCCTTGCCATACAGCGCCCCAGCGGCACTCCACCCCAACTGAGGGGTAACAGATAGTCACCCTCACCCTGATGAGCATGTTAAGACACATAACTCACCCTCTTGACTAGATTAACCAAATTGTGAGCATGTAAATCAGAATATGATATAAATCAGACTGCTCCCATGCCATGAGAGCCCCACGAGCTACCCCAACAGGCCTGACAGCCATAATTCATACCCAGCTCGCGTTTCAGTAATAGAAATCATGTGTTTTCCGACACCCCCCGATTTACTTGGCCATTTTGCATCTTGAACCTGCTTCCACCCAGGGGATCATGAGTTTGTCATGCATACTTCCGACTCCCATAGAATGCACAATTAGGAGGCTGTGTCGGAGTGATTGGCTTAGGACATGTGACCCCCCACTTGATGCAACCTTATTTGTACCTAGATTGAGAGTAAATTGCTGCCCTGACAGATAGAAATTGCAGCCCTTCAAGAAATGTGTGCGCAGCTTTCACTCACCCCTACACCATCTCATTTGTGTCATAATGAAAGACCAGGGGGCCATCCCCAAATGTTATAATTTAAGACTTCTCTCATGACATTGGCAAATCAATTAACTCATGTCAGACGTAGAGCAAAGGAACAAAACATCTTGATCTTGATGATGGATGGCTGGGAGCCACGTTTGCTGTATCTAAATGAGGCATATGATATGTTCATCTTTAAGAAAGTTAAAGGGCGATTGATAGATATATACTTTGTACGTTTTTATATTACAAGAGAAAAACTGTTTTAAATGGCAAAACAGGAAATAATACAGTGGCCAGAAGAAAACACCAGCCATGCATTATCTCTCATACAGTCACATTGGCTGTGATAACCAATCCATTGGTTGATTTGTTTCCAACCAATTGAAATAGGCCTATTGCTCAACCAAAGTAATTGTTGTCACAACCAAATTCTATGCCATCATCTTACTTTTGACAACCAATCTTCTTGAACCAATCTGAGATAGGTTGTCTTTTACATAAACATTTTTTTAAGAGTATATACATTTATGTGTACTCTCGTATTCCTCTGTGGATGATATTGATACTGAGATAGATCTGACTTAGATTACTTAGAACTTTCTTTGACTAGAGTACAATCCCTGTGGACCTGTGGTAGATCTCTTATAAATCATGTAAGAAATCCTTGTGATCATAAATCAATGGGATTAAACAGGGAGCTGTAGTTTATAAATGCTGGTAATTGGGCGTTAATAGGTCAGTTGCGTCATACAGCATGATACAGGAGCCATTAACCTGTTATTAATAGTCTGTGAGGAAGGGATTAAGTGGAGTGTGTTGCTTATTGACTCTTAGCACCAGCCTCAGACAATAGCTTGCCTTGTGAGTGGGGTTAATAGAAGCAGGGAACACCCACAGGATACTGCTGCTGCTTCTGCTGAAGTTACTGCTGCTGCTGCTGATGATGGTTGCTGCTGCTGCTGGGAGGGAGATGCAGAGGGACTGTGATGCAGGATGAGGCAAGTCCCTGGATGGCTGCTGTTGATGATGATGATGCTGCAGCTCCCCACATCCTCTCTCCCTCCATCCCTTGAAAAAAAAAACGCATCAGATTTGAAATAGGGTTTCCAGGGTTGTGTGAGTATCGTGACAGATTATGGCCATGTAACATGCTGCCAGACCATCAGTAGCATGGTCCAAAGTGCTGCAGTAGTCAGAACTATAGGCAGCTATCTACCCCTCTGATCTCTTTCATGGTTAATAGGTAATTACAAACAACAGGTTAATGAGAAAAAAGGCTCACTTTTAAGCCATAACTCGGTTCAACAGGTCTGTGGAATAGTGTGGCATGTCCCACTATTATTCCAGTGAGCTTCCTGATATCTAGATTAACATCAATGTACTGAAAAAGGCATTTGACTCGGTTGAGGTATACTTTAGAGTACACAAATGTAGTACATTTAAAGTGTCTTTTTCATACAATATGATCGCACTCAATTTGATTACATGATAATCTGCCTCAATTGATTACGGGATCTTTATTATGCATTGCAAGATTGCCTTGGAAAAACTATTATGTCAAGACACTTCAGTGTGCTTATATTCATTAATGTGGTTGATTATTATTCCAGCTTGTGGTTTTGCTCTATCAACCCCCAGTGGTGTAAAACAAAGAGTGTTTTATGAGAAAACAAGTAAAAGAATGCGGAGGCTTACAACGTTGCTCAACATTCCACAATGCTGTGGCACACTCAGACACGCAATACAATTGATTGGGGGTTGGATTTCATCTTCATGGCTTTACAACAGAGTTAAAAGAGTTTGCAAGACATGAGTCAGGTCTGCAACATAATCACGTGCTGTAAACAAACTTTAAAGGTCAACGCTGTGCACAAATGGGCCAAAAATGTGGCAAAAACTGACACACAAAAAGTTGCGCAAAAAGAGCACATGTGCTGTAAATATGAGCCCACGATACACTGTTTCGATACACTACAATGTAAATAGAAGCTCGTAGATCTCAGTGTCTGATTAATGTCGTGTTTTTCTGGCTCAGTGTGTCTTTTCTCTCTCAAAATCTCCAATCGATGCAGTGTTGATTGCATGACCTTCATGTCAACGAAGCACAAGCCTAGATTTGAAATTAGACTTGAACAGCTGATTAGATCACCGGCAGTGAAATGAAATATCATCATGTCAATAAAGTACCTCAAGATCAATTGGCAGCCCCTTAAATGGTTTTAGACTTCAAAAACATGCTCTGATGCTAGGCTCTGTAGATGTGGAGTCTGCACCCAGTGGTAAAATGTACGAATTTCAGAAGAAGAAATTATAAATTTGAAAGATATATTATATGAGCAGGCCTACCAAAAGTAATGAGTTAAACTAACACGTTGTATTTGACTATCAGAATTGAATCAATGAAGCAAAGAAAAAAAGAAATTGGCTGAGAAACTTCAAGATGCAATATTGCCCAAACATCAAGGGCGCAGGTTGTTGTCAGATTTAATTGTTTGGAATTGTTTGATATGCAGCTTTACATCCATAATTGGTTTTGCCTGTTGTGTTTGCTGAATTACTCTTTGTGGACTCATTATTGGATGCCACTATTGAATTAAAGTGTGGTGAGCAAGGTTTGCATATAACTCAACCGTGTGGGAGCAATACAGTTGCCATGTTGTGGCTCACCCATCCCAACCCACTGCAGCCCAGTTAGGTTGGCCACATTACCTGGCTGGGTTGGCATCCACACACACATGCATTGAAAGGCCACCCCCTTGCATTAAGCCCGACTGTATGTCAACAACCTGAAGATTTTAGTCAACACTGAAATGTTCTGCTGCCTCAATAGACAGCATCTCCAGTGTGAAAGTGAGAGAGTTTCACAGCTGCATTCTGGCACTTAACAATCAGGTGAATTACATTTAGGATGGTAGTGGTGATTGATACTGTTCTTGCATTAGAACAGCTTCTTTTGGGATGGTAGTGGAGCTGTAGTGGAGTGGTAGTGGTCCCAAATGAAGTTCACTAACAGGACCCCTCCACCTACAGCACGAAATCCAGGTTAATGTGGGAATGAGATTTGAAATCTTGAAGCATGTCTATTCTGGCTTCCATTGATGCCAACAAGAACAACATGAAGATGTTGCTGAACTGTCTAGAAATGATTTACATCCCTGTACATTTAGTACATTCAAATGCAGTGCATAGTATATTTGATGAGATTATAATGTATCAGTCAGGTATCAATAATTAGCATACAAATTTGGAATATCAAAAATTATTAGAGAATACGAGTTAAAATCGATTTTGTCAAATTTAGATTTCTGAAAAGTACATTTTAGAGAAAGGGAATTTCAGCTGCATGGCCCCCATAAATTATAGCCGAATTGGTCTAATTACTTAGACTTGTTAAGGCCTAATGATTTCATCTTACAATCTACCTTATCTGCATGACCAGCGCCATGCAGTTTCTCATATAATTTCCATTCATATTTTCATCATCAGTGAATTTACACAAACACAGTCGAATTAAATTTCAGTTGATTTTGCAACCAGATACTCAATCCTTATAATTAGATTTCATGGTGTTTAATTGCTTATACAAATGATCTAAATATAAGCTGCATCCTTCCCTATCATATCCATTGAAACCATAATGTTTTTGTGTTCACTTAAAATATGTAATTGGAGCTGATGAAACATGATGAATGTAGGATGCTTTTTATGCTCCATCGTGCTGTGTTTTTAAATCTTTCGCAATGCAATATGTGCTGTTTGGGACCTATATTAGATCTTGTGTGCTTTTTATTGTGGTGAGTTGCATTTTCCTTCAAGAAAGTAAATCTTAGATATTGCATTGCTGATATAGGTATGTGATGAATACTGTATGGTATATATTGGTAAACATGTATACACTGCATAGGCATGCTATATGGTATATGATGATTCTCTGCCATATCCCAAAGAGGCTTGAATCTCACCATAGTAGGAAAAGTACACATCTAGAGTTTGGCCATGGTCAATATTTAGCAGTGGAGAGCTGGCTTCAGTTTAAGCCTTAAGCATGGACCCAAAACTTTCCCCAGCAAGCAAAAGACTGCATGTTTGTTTCGCATATTGATTGCCTAATATCAACTGCGACTGACACGCGTTTTTTTATCCCCCGTTCAATAAATTTATGAGAGTACAACTGGAGTCCAGGCTTCTGTGGGTCGATCATTTTAAGCTGCTTGAGTGAGTACTTGGGCAAGGGGGACTCCGAGGGAGGGGACACTGCACTGGGGGTACTCAGCATCATCATCAAGAGCAAAGCAGCAGCCTCAGCAGCCTCAAAATGATGCTCTGCAATCTCGGTGGCCCAGTTTAATTAATGTCCCCCCACACGCCTTCTCAAGTCTAAACTTCACATATAGCACTTGTGGGACCCACAATGTGGGATACTACATGTATATATTGGGCCAATGTACGTTGTAAATGTTGGAAATGCAAGTATATTTAAAGTTGTGTTGGCAACTATTCTCTCTTTAAAAAAGCTGGAAAATTGCAGAGCCTACAAAAAGTGAACAGTAAAATTCTGTGTAGTGATCACGTGACTTCATGTTCTGACAAGTTTGCCTTCGCCATCAAAACAAACACCCAAATGACCAGGTCCATGTCGTGAACATGCAGTGAGCATTGACTAAATTTGTTTTTGAATTTAATTTTGTGCAAATGATCTAATTTGGGGACCAAGGCTTGTTCATAGTGTTGGATTGCACTGTTGGGGTCAGGGGTGTTGGCAGCATTGCCATGGTGCAAGCTCAGGGGGAGTCTTGCAGTTGCAAATTGGGATTTAATCTCATAAACGGCAGTGGGCTGGAAAGATGACAGTTGCACTGTATCAATATTTGGTCAAATTGACTGTCAGACGGGGAGAAGGCAGTTTCCATGTGGCTCCATTTTTGTTTGCCTTCCAGTCCATGCGTTTTAGCCGCTTTTGCAAGAGCCGTCTCTGCAATGGGCCGATTTGACTGCAACTTGAATTGGTGCTTAATAGCATGGCCTGGGGCTGTTATAGTACTCCAGGTCAGGACACACAATGCCAGTGAAATTCCTACTTTAATATAGTGTCCAATGTCATTTTCAAGCCTTTTAGTAGACACCCTTGAAAGTTGGCATATTTCAATAACTGCAGTGAAAATCCCATTATTCATTTTCAATGGGACTGTAGTGCAATTGGATTTACAATTCCAAAATGCTTCTAAATCTCATGTAGGCCCTAATCATTATTTCTACCTCAAAAACAGAATAAGAGGTTTTAATTTAGGATAATCTCTACATTAGTATTTGGGTTGAGAGAAAACTGATATTTTGAGATAATTTAATTAATTACAGATAACTTGAGAAATATCTTATATTGTAAATAACAATTATATATATGAGAAAAAGTGTTTCTTACAAGAGCAAACTTTATCGAATAGAATACCTAGAATCATAGATTTATTGCATTGTATTCATATGCACCAGAGTAGCCTTCAAAAACTGCTTTTGCACAAGACTACAGACCAAATATACCTGACTATAGTCCATCTCTTCTCTGTTTAATGTTATTTCATTCTCATTGTTAAACCTTGAGAACAATGCCTGCCTGAATGTGCACTCACAGTCTAGTTGAATTACGATCATTGAATTACTTCGGATGGAGTTTATACACAGTTGTGGGGACACTTTCTTCAGATCACTTCCTTGCATGTGTGAGTTCAGCTCTATTTTATTTTAACCCTACAACCCAATATGTGTTCTAATGTTCCCAGTGAGGTCTGGGGATCTTAAGACATGAGACATCCACCACAATTGGTGATTGTTTACAGTCATTAAATTCTAACTACCATGTGGTATGAGATGCATGGATGACAAAGGTTAATGGCAATGCAGGTACCTTTAACCTTTCGATTTCAAGATTCTTCATTTGTCTCTGGGAGTAATATTAAGATTCATTTTTGTCTGAAAGTAATTTTAAGATTCTTCTCATGTCTGGTGGAGTAATTTTGAGATTATTTATTTGTCTGTTAGAGTTATTTTGAGATTAAATGTCTGTATGAGTAATTTTGAGTTCTTCATTTTTCTGCAGGAGTAAATTGAAGATTCTTCATTTCTGTGTAGGACTAATTTTAAGATGATTCTCCATCATCTGTCTGAATATGAGTAATCTTATTACCACAGCAATGACATCATATACAAGAGTTTGTGTGAAAGTTTCTTATCTAAGCCATATTGCTAGAATAGGTGAGGGTAATTATCAGCTAGTACCATCCGAAATGCAAGGAGGAAAGCATAAGACAAGGGATGCCTGAAACAGCTGTTTGGTGACATAGTCTGTGCAAGTCTGTACATGTATATACAATATGCATGGAGCAGGCGATGGAGACAAATTCAGAGATGGAAAGAGATGGAGGAAGATGGAGAGATTGTTGACACACTTCAGGATGGGTTGGGGGATACTGGAAATCCAGGATGCTAAGATGCTAAGACAGGCTGCTGAGACAGACTCTGAGACAGACTGAGACATGAGCCTGAGACAAGAGACTGAGACAGGAGTCCTCCTCCGCCTCAGCAATGGACTTGTAATTAGTTTTCCTCACACAGCATCGATGGTGTAATTAATTGTGCAAGACGAATGGCTTGCTGTGAGGTACAGATTGAGGCGTGCAAGTCACTAGCAGGATGAATTTATCAGCATCATCCCCAGAAACAACTGCCGCAGCAGCTGACTTGCTAGAGATGGATGGGCCTGGATGGCTGTGGATGAGATGAGAAGAGGCTGGAAGTTGGAAGGAGAAGGATGCTGAGAGAAGGATGTGCTTTGAGATGCAGGATACAGGAATCATGACGTCTGGTATCCTGTGTTGGTATTTCATTCAGAAGCAGTGTCGGGGCATCAGCATCATTCAGTAGCTCCAACATCAACAGCAGCAGCAGCAGCATGAGCAGGAAAAGCATGTAAGCCAGGCTCCCTTCTCCTTCACAGCTGCAACTGCCATGCATGAAACCATGGTGATGTGACGTGGCTTTTAAAAGAAGAGCAGCCAGCTAATCTAGTTCTGAATCCTAGATGGGCTGGCTCCAAGGATGTTTCTCTGCTATATCTACAGAATGACGCAGCCCATCATACACAACACACAGTCCCACACACATCAGCTGATATAAGCACAATCTAGTTCTCTGCCTTCCACTTAGAGCATTTTATATGTCCCAATTTGAAAAGCAAAGAAAAAGAAAAGGAACCCATTTGAAGTCTCACAGTCCTTCCACTACAAGGGCATGTCAGACGTTTCCTTAATGGTTCTATGGAGGGCCTCGTTGGAGGCTTGTGACGTCATCTCCTTGTGACGACACTAATTCAGTCTCTTTCTGATGTCATTCTGAAGTCATTCTGATGTCCTGGACTCATGTCCCAGTTTCACTAGTCTCCTCCAGTCCCCTTGTGGTCCTATCCTTGTGGTGTGTCCCTTGTGGTGCCCTCTTAGTTTGGCGCCACTAGTTGTGTTGTCTACATGTGACAGATGAAGAAAGCTTGTGCTTGAGTCCCTTCCACCTGGTCTTGCTGTGATTAAAGTGCCACTGGTCCCCTGCATTCCCCGATCAGCCGTTCATCTGCTGGGTTGCTTCTGAGTTGCCTCTGAGTTGCTGCTTCCCCTTGACAAACGGGACTCCAGGGTCTTGAGTCTCCCCAGAGGAGGACCCCCTCTGATATAGCAGTGCATTATGCCTCTGTCTGTTTCATCAACAGCTTATTAGAGCCTTATTTAGGCTGCACTGCTCTGCACCCCAACGCACCTGCTCAGCAGTTCTCTGAGTGTTGTCTTCGTAACAATATACAGCCTCTGCTCTTCTCACTACACCCTTTGCTCCTCTCGCTAGACCCTAGGCTTCTCCAGGACCTTGTGGGGTTAAGGAGAACCGAGTGGTTCACTCTATTGTGTAACAACAACCAAAGATGAACCACCCAACCAAAAAAAAAGAGACGATTAACCAAAGACCACGCAACCAAAAACCAAACAAGCAACGCCAAATAACTAGCATTACAAGAAAGACTGCAAGCTGCATGAACCAACCACTGAGAACCAAACATGACAAGAAATATGCAAAATGAGACCACCTGGTAACCAAAATGCAAGTGAAGACAAGAGCATGAGATATATAGCAGCAGTGACATGGCAATTGAAGGAAGTTCATTGGAGAAGAGAATTGCCTCTTCCTGACTCGCTTCTCTAATTGGCTCTAAGGTAGCATCTCGTGAGGGAAATCTGGGCTGCATTCAATTAGAGGCAATTAAGAAGTGAGGTCTTTATAGCATGGGGATGCTTACGAGGGGATTTCTAATGGCGAGACTTTATACCTTGGCTAGGCATAAAGAGAATCTGAAAGGTTTTAAAGCCTCTAGGATTGTTTCTGAGCCTTTTTATCACATGTGTAGGAGAATAATCGCTGGGGCTAATTGAGTGAGCTGGTGGAAGGGTAGCAGTGATCAAGGTTTCAATGGAACTTGTGTGAGATGGGAGGAGGAGGGAGGCAGGATGGAGGCAGGATGGATAGGGGGATGTCGTGATGGGGAGGCAGACAGGTGTAGACTTCTGCTTGTCTCTTTGACCTTGCCAGGATATGTTGACTTCCTCCGCCATGAGCCCTCGCCTCTGTGTCTGCTCAGAAACTGCTGTGACTCTTTAGTGACTCTCCTGTAGAACCTGACAACAGATGCCTCCTGAGGAGATCGTGGAAATGGTAATGGTGCCTCCTACCAGTCCCACCTCAGAGTAAAATGTGTTTTCTCAAGAATGGTGTGAAGATTACAGATTGAGAGAGAGGGGAGGGGTGAAGGTCACTATCAATTAGAAGTGGTTAGATTTCACTGATTATTATTAACACAAACTGCCATTCAAATCCTTATATGAGAGATCAGCTTGAAGACAATATATAACTTGACTTCTTTAGAAATGCATGAACATATCATAGATATGGCAGAGAAGAATCCTTGTGATCAGCTCATCTGCGCTTTGGTTTGGTTGGTGGTTGGACATCAGATTTTGACCAGTGTTTCAGTTGTGCTTTGTTTCGGAATTGCATTAATTTGGTAAGTTTAAGGGATCACAGGATTAAGGCTTCAACAAATCTTTGCTGATGCATGTTGCAGGTAGACAGTGGGACTATGTGTGACAACAGTGATCCAATGTTTAATGGTAGCATTATGGCTTCCTCTACAGCACAATCTCCCATAAAAATGCAGGCAGAGGTTGAACACATGCATTTGCTACCAGATGATGTCAGCCGAGTGATGTCACACCACTCTTTGTATCTTGTTTACTGAGAGTTCAATGACATCAACTGCATGACTCATGTGGGATTTTGAAGCAGCAATTTGCAGCATGCATGTATTGTGGTCTGTACTTCACTAAATGCATTGAAATTGTGATTGCCATTTGCCAAAACTGAAATTGGTCTTGCAATAACAGTGGAGAATCACTTGTAATAAGATTTCTAGAAGTTTATGATTAGTAAATTATGCAGGTAAACTGAGTTTTTATGTGTTTTTTTAGGTGTCAGTTTTCCATGGCTTCGTTTTATTTATTTATTTTTATATGGAAAGCAATTAAAAAGTTAAAATTTATATAGTTTCTAACAGCAAAATAATATTATTAAAGATGTTATTTTGGAAGCTGCACTACAGAAAAAGATTGGTAAACACACCCTACTGAGATAGGTTAAAGAAGCCTGGTTGTCAAAGCTAATCTTGGTTGAACAATGACAACTATTATTGGTTGGACACATAAAACCCAATATATTGCTTTGTAAACAACAGTACCACATTACAACCAACTATTTTAGAGTGGCATGGTGTGGCAAATAAAAGACACACCAAAATCTCCAGTGCAGCATTGCAATAACTGTCAACCACAATGACACAGGGCATCTGTCATGTCAGAGCATTGTGTGGTCAGTGGTCATTTGGTGGAATGCCTGTGGTCAAGATGTAAGTGAGATAGAGGCTAATTCCAGGCTTACATGCATACAAGTCATCTGGGGTGGTGCTGAGGTTATTCTCAGGTAGACCTGAGGTGGACCAGTTGTGTTGGAAGTGTCATTCTAGATAAAAGGGATAACAGAAAGTGTTTATATTATGTTTATAATGCTTTTCAAACTCAATTTATGGCAAATATAACTACTGATAAAATATAATTGTAAAATGTTGGAATATAATTATAAAACAACATATGATGATTTACGACTCTCCTTGATATATCTTTTAGATATGAGATGTTTATTACTGGATTAGAGACAGGTTTCTTAAAACTGCTCTGTCATTCTCAGAAAGCACATCTTTAATCCTGATTTTCTGCATTCTGTTTTTAAACAGTGAGATGTTATAAATAAAGAGTCATAACCAGATGAAAGAAACTTTGTTTACATGTTCTATCATGCAGGTGACATTTACAATGAGAGTCACATTCAGGTTTAATTATTATCGTGTAAATAGCCAATCTGATATCACTGCCAACGGATTAGGGCTTTTGGGGCTGCAGGTATCAGTTATCAAAAATTAGGGTTAGGGTTAAGGGTGATCTATCATGTCCTGAAACATTGCATGGTGGTCTAAATGCAATCTCCTTATTAGACATGGCTGTCTGTATTCTATTACAATTCATTACAATCGACCGTTATTCTTGCACGTAATGGGCCTCTTTGATTTGAAATATAAAGGTAAAAAGCTCTGAGCACACTCTAAAAAATGTCGGGACAAAATGGTTTTTTAGATTCAAAATGGTTTTGAAAAACCAAATTTCAATGCAAAACCAACATGGATTTTTTAAAAATCCATGTTGGTTTTTTGCATTGAAATTTGGTTTTTCAAAAACCATTTTGAATCTAAAAAACCAATTTTGTCTGAAATTTTTTAGAGTGCAGGAACAGAGCCAAGTTGGATGGGAGCCAGGGATGCTTCGTTCCGAGTTGACTGTCTCAACTTCAGCAACAGCATCTCTGAGCCATCTCATCACCAACAGCAACAGCAGCCAAGATTCAGCAGCAGAAGCAGCAGCATCATTTGACACTCTGGAGCATCATCCATCCCATCTCCAGGTTACATCTCTTTCTCCTCCGCATCATTTCATTGTTTCAGCTGCTGCACCCAGGCCACAGTCTCCAACATCTCCTCTCATTTCCTCTCATCTATCTCTGGAACTCCCATTTCTTGCACTTTCCAACACATGTAGCTTCTACAAGCTTGAAGCTAGCTTCCAGACTCAGAGGCTCAAGAAATTTAGAAGCCCAAAGTATGAGCTTGTCCTTCTTCTGTGCCAGTGGCCCAGTGTCTCACACACCAGCTGTTTTCTGGCATTGTTGTAAGTAAAGCCCTTCTGAAAGAACTCAGCCCCAGGGTGTCTTAACTCCTGATGTTTGATTGGATAAAACGATTAAATTTCAAATCATGACCACATATGTTGCACTATAAGTTGGTCGTCAAGTCATTTATTGTCATTTTACAGACCTGTTTCTCCAACATGGCACATGTGTGCACAAATTTCTTTCAATGCCTTGGAAGCACCTTTATTGTGTACGTCGGTATTTCTTTCATTTTCATTTTTTTATGGCAGAAAAACGCGCCATTCAAGTTGCCATGAAACAGAAGAACGTTGGCCCAAGTTTATGGGGTGGCAGCTTGGTGTAATTTGCAGCCGGATCAAATGAAGGTGTCATTCAGCCTCGTCTTATTAATAAAGGTCACTCAAATTAAGCTCATTATGAAAGGTCAGGAATGTAAATCAGACTTTATGCTGAGGGGATACACTAGGACTGACATTGAGATCTTTAAATGTGAATAAAATATGTAGATGCAGATTATATTCTCATCTCAGTGCAACTGACTATAAAGATTCAAGCTAGAACGATGGGGTCCACTACAGCATAATTCAGGTCCTTCCATTGGCCATAGTAAAAGTAAATTTCTAATATATAAGACAGAAGATATATTATATAAGAAGATGTATTTGCTCTACATAGTATTTGTCAACCTCCTTGGAATGCTTCACCAATTGAGAATGTCTGAGCCCTGCCACATTGCACAGTTAGTGGTGTATGTCATTCTAAGTCATGCTGTCTTGCCATAGTGCCTTGCCATAGTCTCCATTTCTTTGTACTGTGCACACAGCATGTGAAATGTCATATCTTATACTGTGTTGTCTCCGGGTCTCCACATGGACATATATGTATAGCATATAATATGAAGAGACTATATGTCTCTCCACATGTGAGCTGCTTCTGCTGACTGAGAACCGGTTCTTGCCTCCAAATGCATCCGAACGTAACAAAAAAGTTGCAGAGAGTGACTCTAAAGTGCTTGGTGAGCATGAGCATGAGACAAGATGAGCAAGATATAAAGCAAGATATAATGCAAGGTATAAGCAAGATGAGTTTCATGCTTTTGGATATCATGGTCTAGCTGCAGCAGAACTGGCAGAGCAGTAAGGCCTAAAGGGCATTAGACTTAAGATTGAAAGAAAAGAGAAAAAAAAAGAATAAAAAAGATGCATTCATTCAAGGAATCTAAACATAGAAAAGCAGTGTATAATCAAAAATAGAATCTACAAAAAAGACCCCTGTAGAGGGCCATCATTGTGGGCTGTTCAATGTTCAAGTTTCTTGAGCAGAATACAAAAGGCATGGTTGGCTGCCCTTGTAATCTAGGTTATGTAATCCAAGGGGCCTTGTGAACCCCAAGACTGGGCCTCTATGGCATGCCATTGGCATGGTCTTAGGTCTATAGACACAGTGGAAAAACTTGGCCCTTCCAAGGCCTGCCTTGACATATTGCTGCTCGAGTCAGGTGCTCTTAGTTCAAGTAATTGATCACCCTGCCAAGAGAATTTTTGTCCCCCAACCTTCACTTGTGGTGGATTCTCTTTGCCCTGTGGTTATCATTGGCCTAAGAAAGACCAGCAGATAATTGGCTGAGGTGTACTCGCCCCTCAAAAGAAACAATTACGACAACTTGGCACATCAGCCACAACTTGGTGCACCTCTGCTTCTTGCTTGCGTTGGTTGGGTCCCAGGCTCCCAATTAGAAAAGTCCTATCAGGGAAAAGATACATTTTGAATAAATCCTTTTGCCAAATCGTTACTCTGTACGAACGTCCTTGTCAAATGCCGAATGCATCTGGCCAATTACTGCACTGGACTACACTCAAAGACAGCAGAACTTGACTCATGTGCGAAAAGTGAAGTAACCGAATGAAAGACTGCTGTTTTAACGAGCTGCTGAGTGCCAAGACGACTTGTGTGCTGTTTTCTGTACTGTTTCGTGGCACCTTTTTCAACAAACAATCTGTCTGGATGGGAGGATGTCGTGATGGGTGGTGGTAGAACCGACATTTAGACTTGGGCAGTGATTCTTGGAACAATTCGAAGTCAATTACAGTCACTTTGCTGTACTTTGTTTTGCTTTGTTTTCCTCCAGCCTGTGTTGCACAAACATTTAAAGCACACAGCTGGATGGAAGGGATGCCAGGGGAGGCCGGAGGAGGCCAGGGGAGGCCAGGGAGGGATGGTGTGTTCTGGTGATCGATGCCACTTGACATGATATACTCGCATCATGTGCATTACCGTGTAATATTGCAATGTCTTGGAGCTAGCAAACTTACTCCAACATGAGTCCAACATGACTCCACCACTATGCCATCATGGTGCCATGCTTTTAGAAGGTGCCTCATTGAGCACTACAGTGTAACCCAGAGCAAAAGCCTACAAAAAGAGCAAATGAGGCCAAAATGAGCAGAGGCAACACATCAGAACAGAGCATTTCACACAGATGATGCTCACTTGATACAGTCTCTGTCTCTCTGATACAGTCTCCTCCAGGGCACTGCCATGGTGTCCTGGTGACCAGGGGGCAGGAAGGGGCTCAATATGCACATCTACATGCAATGGAGCTTAAGGAAATGGATCAAACTTCAGAACCACAAAACAAAAGGACAATGTTACAGCTGGAAGCACCAACACACAGAGCCAAAAACTACAATGAGCAACTGATACTACCAGATGACATGTTGTTGACTGTATTGCCATGGCATTTGAATTTCCTGAGCAGCAGCTAAATATACTTTGAATAGAGCAGTAGATTCTTGTGCTATCTAGAGCTGTTTGAGATGTTGCAGTTTCATGGCTGAGAGCTACTCAATGACAAAATAAACAAAAATGTAGTCAGCTCATTTGATTGGCACACATTACATATTGAATTATTGATCAAGATCATATTAGACTGTTATGTCCCATTAAATCTACTATTGTCTTGTTTCGATGATCACAAAAAAGGTTTCACATGAAAATAGATATTGTTTGAAAGATTTATAAAACATTTATATGAAACAGAATGGAAATATATATTTATAAACGCCATATTTCTATAGCTTTTTTTCATTGTTTAGATGCTCAGCTGTGATTCAAAGGCAGTTCAAAAGGACATCTTGGTTCAGGCACTCAATTATATTCAACAATGAAATTGATCATGGTGCCATAGCTCGCTTGCTGCATGTCTAAATTGATCACAGCTTTCCAATCAAAGAGAGACAATCCATCTGCCTCACTTGTTCTATTATAGTCTCTGGAATTTCCAATTCTGAGCTTGGTGTAACTGTAAAAATTGTTTTGACAGTTTGAGATTATATGAGTTTTGGTAATAGAGAAGAGTTATCACACAGGCTAAAATTACTAATTGAATTCTGCAGAAAGAGATATTGTTCAAGACTTATATGTCAATTTCTTGTGGAAATGTAAGATATTAGTTGTGCTGAAATGGGATAATTTGGTTTGGTATGACAAACGCACCCAGCAAATTGGAGTGGCAATGCAATAGAGTGTCATAACTGCCCTGGCAGGGTCACCTTTGCGTGTAAGGCAATTATAGTTACTTGATAGTTACTTGAACAAGCTATCTCTGGTATGTTAAATGCATTCCTCTGCATTTGTTTCATTTAACAACTTTGTTCACGTGCCTGGTGGGCCAGTGGTGGCCTTCTTCACAAACCATTGAGGAGAAGGGTGGGGCAGGGACTCAGGGAGAGTGGCCAAGCACAGGCACTAAGCACAGACACCAACTCAGGCACCATCCAAGTGGGTAATTGCTACAGTGTACTCCGATGCAAGCACAAAGGGCTGGAGTCTCTGGGAGGGGAAGCGGTGCACTCGAGGCAGTACAATGCGAGTGCAAAGTGCCAGCGATTGTGACCGCAAGCACGAAACACGATAGTTGAGGCAAGCACATCATAATTGGCTTTTTCCCTCCTCGTAAAACTGTTTCTTTTGATGCAAATTGATGGTCATGGCCGCAGGATATAAGTCTTGTTTGTTGTTGCACAACACGTGATGAGGCTTCTGTTTGACCATTGGCTCTTCCACATGCCTCTAATTGGTCAATAATGACCCCCATGTCCAGCTGCCCTGCTCCATAACTCCCCATTACCTTCCATCCAATGCCATCCATATTGTGTGCAATGGAACCTGCAATAAGTAGAGCAATGCTACTTCTCTCTCAAGTGACCTTACTTGTGCAAGTTCTCAGTTAGTCAAGGTGTCATGGTTTTAAATAGGTATGCAATAGCCTCCTCATATTTCCACATATTTTACAGGAGAGCAGATACTGTGTCTTTGTAGAGTACAAAAAGTTTATAATTTCGTCCATACCTGATTATTACTGGAGTATTACTTGAGTATTACGAGTGTTCACAATTGACGGTTGAAAGCTGCAGATGTTAAATGACAAATTTCACTAATTAGAAATATCTTGTAAGGAATTCAATTAGCTTTAATTTCCCAGCCAGAGATATGCAAGTTATTGAAATCAGCTGTCAAGTTCACCTGGATACATCTCAGCTTATCAAGAAAGTTGGAGTGGGTTGCATTTCAAAGTGACATGGAAATAATTGAACTGGTGAAAGTGGGTGGTATCTAGTGAAGCATGCTTGAATGGGGTTTATAAAAGTAATATTAGTTGTGAATGAAGGTGGGAGCCATTTGGTGAATGTAGTAACTCTATAGTATCCAGTTGTAGTCTCAGAAAAAATAAGGGGGGGGTGCATTAAAGAGGGGGGGTACTCTGAGCATAGTTCTTAAAATGTAACCTTGAATTGCTGAGGAAACACTGAACTCTGAATGGTGAGCTAATCTAGCCATAATGAGTGGAGGAGCAAGGGGAATTATACTTTCTTTCAGTTGCACAAATGAGGGGTTAGGGGAGGTCGGGGAGCATTGACGCACCTGTCGTAAGGGGGTGGTATGCAGAACCGAATCCAGTGCACACCCAGCAAGAGGAGCGAGGGAGGGTGTCAAATTCACGACCTCAAGTTTCAGCCCTCACAATCATAACATTGGCATTCATTATCTTGCATTTTGGTACATTGCCTCCCAGTAATTTTCATCCGGCAGTAACCCTATCATAGCCATTAAAATGTAGCTGTATTCAATGCTAGCTGTCATCTTTGCCTGCTGAATTACGATTGCACTATATTATTTCACGACAGGTTTTGTGCGAAGTTCTCCTGACATGATTTGAGGTACTCTGAAGAAAAAAGAAACTAAATTCATCCGAAATGTAATACATAGTATTGTTCATGAACAATTATTTATACTTCCAATTCAAATTCCTCTACCATTCTCGGGACTTATATGATGTAATAATGATTATAGTAGGTCCTACTGTTACATCTTATGATTATTCCATAATATATGCAGAAATAGTGATGATAGGGTTAAAACTAAATTTCACTTAGTTGCTGGATTACTATGAATATCCAAATTTTTCGGGTTTTGAAAGTGTGTAATTCTGTGTACGGTATATTACATAAGGGTATAATCATATTACGTAATGGCAGTAATCATTCTGCTTATAGGAACAGTTTCTTTGGTGGTGCAATTAGGGGCAATCTCCCCTAGTATGACATAGTTATGTGCACGGCATAACTTTGCTGCAGTTGGCACAATAGTTTTCGAAACTGACCGCAATGCAGCAGAACTTTAACTTGAGCAGGATGCTCAGCAATTGCTTGGGAAGTGACAATATGGCTATGATTTCCACAGTTTTTTACCAGTCAATGTATTTGGTGGATACTGTTGCATTTATACAAATGAGCAATGAAGTGTCAACATTTTCGTGAGCAGTTGTAGTACAAATTTAAGTCATATAGATTTACAGTGTATGTTGTTGTGAACTACCCCTCCTACCCCCTGTTCTACCCCCTGTACTCATCCCTTGTACCTACTCCCCACACCCTGCTCCTATACCCCCTGTACCCACGAGTTCTTGTTGCCCCGTACCCCCATGGGGTGAGGACCCAAGGAGACGTGTCACCTGTCCCTCTGGGTTGATGGGGGCCTGACACTTTGCATACGACCTCACAGGGCCACTTTACATGGTTTTGTCCTTCACTTGCACACCCACAATTCCCACAGACAGCATTCCAGCAGAATCGAATTGAATTCAACAGAATCGAGCTGGATTCAACGTGATTCAACAGGATTCAAGCTGCTGAAGTTCTACATTTGTGTCATCCGCAGTCACTCGTCAACTCTTGTCATTTCATTGACTGTCTGAGATTCATCATGAGTCCCCCGAAAACAAGCACTTGCGCTTTTCCAAATGGAACTGAAAGGTACTGGTATGACCTGATGTTCAACTGAGCATTTGTTTAGCCTACAAAATGTTTGTCTGCGAATGGTTTACCAATGAGTGATGGTGATTTAACTCAAGTCTAATGTCATAATTCTAATTGCAAAGAACATCCATAAATTGCATATTGAATATGCATAGAATTTGGTTAATAATTGTAATCTATTGAGATGTACCCAATTCTCTTGCATTTTTGCTAAAGACTTTAGACATAGAAATGGTTCATTTTGAAAAATGCTAAATTTTGTGCCTTGGAGTTCAAACCATGACATTTTGTCTTGTCAGCATATTTGAAATCAGAAGTGTTCAGAATTTGGTTAAAGGGTTCAACACCCAGACCTGATGCACTGATAAAGTCTACCAGAACTGGAATTGTGCAAGGTACACGTATGAGCTGCATTCTTGTCTGACAGCTGATGCACATGGCTCCAGAGAAGTATTTGTACAGCCAAGTATGGTGGGCCATTGGTGGGCCATGTGAGTCCCTCTTCTGTATTGATATCCGAACCCACTTCGGGAGGGCATGTTTCCCCTGTCATGGTGTTTGTCAGCCTTGAATATACAGTGCAGATCAAGATGTTCCATTTATGAGGCTGCTCGTGTTGGCCCATGCAATTGAATAGAAGTTGTAAGATGTACAAATATTGCTCCAATGTGTGCTCACCTATTAGATGGAAGCAGGTTGATAGAATTTTTAATTTACTTGCAAACTAAAGCAAAGGTGGCAGCTGCATGGACCTATGTGGTCTTGTGTATCCACGTGTTTCATTCCTGTGCCTCATGTTCCAGATGATGTCCCAAATGATGTAGGGCAGAGCAAACTGCTTATGCAAGATGTAGAAATATGAATTGACATCATGATGTTGCAAAATACTAATATTATCATTATGTGATGTTGTATAAATGCTAATGACATGGCTATTCAATGAGACTCAGTGGGGGTAAATGTTCAGATTGATTATCAAGATTTGGAGTTTTTCATCTGAGCTGGTTTACAACTGCCTGGAGCTTGAGCCAGTAAAATGAAGACTGGATAGTTTCATGAAGAACTGCCTATATATCAGATTGTGATTTTTTTTACATATATTTACCTTCCAGGTTGTGGTTATGAAAACTTTAAGATATTTATTCTTCAATTTGACCCATGAACTGCAGACTATTTTCCATCGGTTCTCTGCTTCCCAGTTTTGAATTGCTGAGACAGAATTCTACTATATCAACAAGATACAAGTGTGACAATCTAGTCTAGGTCTGTGGAATTTCTTGTACAACTGTATGCTCTTCTCTTTGCCCAATAATCTCACTTTCTTCCAGGAAACACGTGTCTCCTGGGAGCCCAGGGCGTGAGACTGTGAGCCTCAGAACAATCACTCGAGACACACATCTCCAGGAGTAAACTCCACATGTCTCAGAGGAATTTCACTATAGTTGTGTCAAGAATCTACATGTTTGAGGAAGAATGTTCTAAATTCAGAATGGGAGATGGCTAAGGTTGTTGCCTGGTTTACATTGTGTCATGGCAGAAATAGGCTGCATTCATTCTACATAGAATCTGATCTAGACTGATTTTGTCTGATGTATTATAAACGGTGACATTGTCATAGCAGAGAATTGACAACTATCTCTAGGTGTCATACAGCACTGATACCTAATTGGGCATTGTGTCATCGTTTGAAGAAGATGATGATGATGCTTGAAGATAATTCCAAGGCTACACTCAATGCATGTGACAATTTGAAAATAATCTCATTTTGTGTCATAAATGAAACTGGTGTCATTGTGTCATCATTTAATAATTTTAGCCTTTTTTTTGCTGGCTCATGTTGGGGGAGGGGGTGGTAGACAGTTTTTAAGAATACTTTATTTCATAAAACAAGATTGATGTAATATTGTCAAGACTGGTGTCACAGTGTCTTGGATTGGTGTCATTGCCTTGGCTGAGTTGGCTCAATGTCTTTGAAGCAATGTTCTGTGGCCAGTGTGGGTGTCTCCTTTTATTAGTGTTTTGTGGTCAGGGGACACGTTTGGTTGGCTTGCGAAAAGGATTTCCAGTAACTCGACACCAGCTTAAAGGAGGTGTACAATTGGCGTTGGAGCTAAGCCTCATTGTACTGCACACAACTTGCAGCTTTCTCGTTGTATTTCTATTGTATTTCTATTGCATTCTAATGCACCTCGACAGCATTAGTTGACATTAGTTGTATTGGCATTCGTGTTTTATGGGATAAGCTGGCCATAAACTAACGGCTCCCGGGTGCAATGTCAGTCTGGTGGGCTCTGTCTCCAATCGCATGTCCTTGGTAGTTCCAGCTGCATCTGTATTCACTGGCTTAACATGGCATTTCTCCAGCCTGACCTCTCTGGATTTGACATGCATCACCAAGGTCTCTCAGCAAAAGAGTCACCCCCCCCCACACCCCTGTGGAAGTCTACCCTGTTACTCCAGACTGCTCAAGGAAGGCCAGACAACAAAACAGCTGAATTCAGACTGAATTGAACCCTCCCAGCAGCAAATAACCTGGTCTAGACAGCTCCCACTTGTAAGACTGGTATCTCCAAGACTGCCATATACATCTAGCACCGGATCGTTGCTTGTATTAATATTACACTTTCAAGCCATATCTCCTTGCTTACATGATTTAATGCTCATAAACTGTGTCCCTGCAACTTAATATATCGCCATTATATGAGCAGTCAGTCGTGTTAACTCAGTTGTCTGTGTGCTTATGTTTAAACTCTGTGTTGCTGGAATTTATGAGAAAGGCTCACGCACAGTTTTCCATGCAGCAAGTGGCTGCCCTCTTAGGGGTCTCTCTGTAATGGTTTATAATGAACCCATGTCTGAGTTGGACAACCTTCTCTATGATGTATAGTAGCCAATAAATCACTACATGAATGTCTTTCATAGTTTAGATGCATGGACTTTTGAACCTTCTTGGTCTCCACCCTCCATTCCCCTACATATAATAACATATTGTTAAATGGGCTCTATAAGGTCTGCTTTTGCTGGAAACTATCTATAAACCATATTTCTTATAGTGATAAATACATTAGACTATGAGATTTGACTTTCAACGTTTCTGATCACTTGTTTGTGAACGAAATAACCAGTTATTAATATTTTGGAAAATTCTGTATTCCACACATCATGGTTGAAAATGAAGAAAATATTTCAGCACCATAACCTGAATGTGTATGTATGTCGTAATTATAGAGACACAACTGGAGAAGCTGCTCTGTATATGACTCACATGGTGTTGCTATTGACAAAAGTGGAGAATTTGCTTTTAACCCTTTCAATCTTGGGTAGGATTTTACATGTTTCCTGTCTATATTTGCATGGGATGAAACTGTCCTGCTTCCAGCCTCCATAAATTGCCATCATGAGACACTGGAGTGACAGCTGCTCTGCCATTGGCTGAGACCAGTGGTCACGTGTCCTCCTAATTATCATAACGTAAGCAGGGATGTCATGGCTGCCGATGCCTGCAGTGGCTGCAGTTTGACCTTCCACTGGGGTGACCCAGCCTTGTTGACGTATCATCAATACTTTTCGAAATATCAAACAAGAAGGCTGAGTAATCCATGGGAACCCATTTGTTCTCTGCTTTCTTTTTTGCCTCTTTTTTTCTCTCCTGCTTTACTTTTTTTCTGAAGAGTAGTATCATGCACGAGGTAATTAAACTTCTGTGTTACGTGCAGAAGATAGAGAAAGACAGATGGACAGACAGGCAGAGGAAGGCAGGCACGATACTGCCATTGAAGGCATCAACAAAACAAACACAATCAAAGCAAGTCATTACCAAAGTCAAAATCTCTGATAACCCTGTTTAAAAACTACTCTCAGTCTGCATAGTAACACAGGAGAATTGCAAAAAGCCAGGAGATGTTTAAGCATCACTATCCCATGCTAAAAGCAGCCAGAAGCAGCTAGATGTGGCCCAATTCTGCGTCCTGGATCCATTCTAGCAGCTGAGACAACAGAACTCACTTGACAGGAAAGTGTTTGAAATCATCTGGGATGAAAATGTGGTCCATAAAGCAGCAGGGCTGGTGCTTGTCAGGACGGTGTCCCAGGCTTCCTATGTGATTAAATATTCTCTTTGAATTTGTTTGATGATGCTTGCTATATATATAGCATTTTACTGCTATCCCAATTCACAACATTATACTGTTTGCTTGTTTGAATTACTAAGTGAATATATAATCTTGCAGACCAGACCTGAATGTGGCTATTTTAGATCTAGTATTTTAACATTGAAATCAATCTTCGGCTGACACTTTCAAGTGTTTTGTTACTCAACAGTAAGTCATGAATCAGCCTACAGCCCACAGTGTTCAAACAGTATAAACCCTGCTGAAGGTTGTTTGATTATTTTTTCACCTTGTGGATCTTGTTTTTCTGGTTTAATCATCTTATTTATTGGTGTCTTACACGCGATACCTTCGTCAGATTCTTTTTTAATTAACTTGTAATGGTCTGGCTTTGATTCCATTAGAGATATATAGGTCACAGAAGAACTAAGACTCATTTTGTGATATATATCATCAAAGGCCCTTCCTGTTTCCCTTGTGTGCAGCCATAAAGCAGGAGGAAATTCAATTCACTCAGCTGTACACCCCCACACTGCGAGCAGCTATTTAGGGCAGGAATGTCTTTAAATGAACATATGGTGTTTGAACAACATTTCTTTCTGGCAATTACATCCTTTTTAGGCGTTTTAGGGCATTTCGGAGCCTTTTAAGGTATGGTGATCAAGTTTTTGCTGCCTCGAATTGCCATGGAATAATCATAGTAGCAAAAATCTTGGCCCCAGGCATTATTCTCAAGACGCTGAGTGTATTTCACGAAGGTCTCTGAAAATATGCCGAAGATAAGAGAGTATCTGCAGGGCCAGCTGCAGCTCCATCTTTTGCCTGTTTCCGCATCAGCTGCAGCATGCACACCATCAGCAGCATCTGTAGCAGGGATGATCTCATCTTGACTTGCGATTGTTTATGCCCTCATTAATTCTCTGACTATGACAGGGATGGGTGTTCAAAATGCAACTGAGTAGACACAGCAGAAATTTGACCCTGCACTTTTTGTCTTGTAATTATAATGCATTATTGTATTTCACCATTTTATGTAATTATTTCACAGCCTGTGATGATTTCACTTAGTGAACATAATCAGAACACTCTTGATAATGAATTAAAGTGCCTGAAGTTTTACAATGTATAGAGTCTGGAAACCTGTCTTTTGCTGCAAGACAGCTATCTTTTTCATAGTGTCTCATGCATGTTGCAGGCCTATGAGATATATTGCCATGAATTTATGCCAGGGCAGGAACAATACACTTCTCATATAAACCTGTCCTTAATGAGCAGTCTTAATTGGGCTCCTGCAGCAACTATATGAATTCATTCTTATGAGTGTTTCAAGTCTAAATAGGCATATAACTTGATCAAACTCTCAGAATATACTTCTTAAGAAATTCAATGGTATTCATAGATTTTTTGGGTTCAAAAGGAAAATGTGAAGAGCTGCACTTTCTTCATATACACAACTTCCTTCCTTATATTGGCGGCATATTGAGGCAGCTCATTTTGAACCTGAATTTGAGCAGGCAGGCTGACTCCGCATGGTCAATAGCGGGCTGTTTGTTTTCAAATCTGAATATATTTGTGACAAAGTTCACCGTTTCCATGGCAATTGCGTTGCTTGCGTAATGTGTGCATACATATTGCATGCCGCTTGTCTAGCCTCTAAAACGGAACACTCTGTAAATTGAAATGAAACAGGCCTCAATTAGACGAAAGAGAGGCTGGGGGTTAATTGTCAAACACTGGCAGGGCCAACAGAATGTGCTTCTCCAACCCAGAGGTGAGAGACTAATCGTCGAGACAGCTGCTCTCAAACTTTCATCTCCAATTATTGGTTAATTAAAAAATAATTTGGGATCTTCCTGTCCCTGACGTCATCACTGGTGACACCGGATGTGCTCTAAGCGTACCTCCATGACTGGAGATCAGATTGCTGTTTTGGAAACCTCTGCCAGATGTCTGCTCATCACATTAAAAGCCTTGGCAGCATTTTAGGTGTTGTCAAAATGTTGTTGAAACTTGCTAAATAGCGTGCCAGTGTGAGAATCACACTTTGTTGGCTGTGTGCAGCATGGCAGGCTAGACGGCGCTGAAAAAAGGGGCCCTTAATCAACAATTAAAATGCAGATTGTTTACATTGCGGATCGATCAAGCGTGGTTATTACAGTTGGCTGTAGACACTGCAGATAAGGGCTGTGATGCAACGAGGCTTTGCTCAATTATAAGCATGTTTAACTCAAACGTGGTGTTACAGCAAGCTTGAGGATTTCAGCACTCTCTCATATACCACCTTAAGAAAGTGGTAGTTCAATTAGAGTTATGCCTAATGAGGTCATGGGCGATTGGTCAGACCATGTGGTCGCTGGAGCAGTTGCGGTCACCAAAAAGTGGAAAAGAACAGCGCTGGATTACTGTAACAGGTGTCAATGCCCTGGTCAGTCATTGATTGTTTGAAGTGCACACATTTAATCTGGAGTGTTTATTTTGTAAAAAGATGGGAAGATATAGGAAGCTGGATCTGTAGATAGATTCATAATGATACATTAGGCGATACATACCTGGAAACACTTATCTCAAATCTATTACAAATTTCAAGATTCAGATGAACTCTAAACACTGCATTTGGATTTAAAGACGCTGCTTCAACTGTGTTTATAGCAGAAATGCAAGCAGTTTGCGGAAGATTTACAGGTAGAAGCGGTTGTTTTAATGCTGAATTAAAGTGGAAGAAAGCAAACACGCTCATGCAATGGAGCCGATGTCAAGACACTGGAGGCTGCACGTGTTTGAGCCATCACACGGCAAAAGTAAATTTATTCCTCAATTACAAAGTAACTCTGCACCATAGCAAATTAAGGAAACGCATCGTAATTAGAAGATACCGAGTCCCAGCTTCTATAATTGTAATTCTGCTGACACAATTATAAACCAATATAGTCGTATCTGAGAAAGGAAACTGTGTTTTTGCAACTGCTCATTAAAAGAGAATGAAATGTAGGCCAACTGGAGGCAGTGTGGGTTCAGCTTAATTGGTTCATCAATTAAAGGAAGCGGGGACAAGGGAGATAGGGATGCAGTCTTATGCACACCTGAACAACTGAATTGTACAAAGCAAATTGATAGATATTGGATACATTGAATGCATGTGCTGTCCTGGTATTGTGTCATGTGACAACCCATCACTTCGTAACCGATTGTCAATCTGGTTTGTGGCATTCTTCTGTTATGTCAATATGTTGTGGTGTCAAGTTGATGTTGGTGTGTCTGTCAGTTACTGTGTCAATCTGCTCATGATTGTGTCAATCAGTTGTTGTTGTGTCACAATGCCCAGATGACATTCAGTTATTTGTAAATATGTTTTGCCAATAAGTTGTTTTTTGTAAAGCTTTACTATTATATATAGTGTCCATCATTTTTTGCACCATAAATGTATCAATCTTTACTTGTCTATCTGCATTTCTGTCATTTTGCACTTGTGTCAATCGGTATTTGTGTCAACCGTTTGTTTGTCAATCTTTTGTGTCTTTCTGCTTTCATTTCCAATCTATTGTTTTGTCCATCTATTATTGTCTATCAGCTGTTTGAAAATCGGTCAACTGTGTCTCAGAATGGCATTTCTCTTGTGTATGTAGTTCTGCATCTTTTTTACGCATCTGATTCTTTGGTTGTTTTCTGAAATATCTCTTTTCTTCTGTATTGTTGCTTTGCCTTCTACACACAAAGGTTGTCACAGACACGACAAGCAGTGTGTACATCCCTTCTGTCAAATTAAATTTCTCGGCTGACGGCCTCGGGCCCTACTTTTCTAATCACAGCCCCTCATGACAGACATGTCTCTTGACAGACCTGGCTGCAAGTGGCTGCTGTCTCCTGGTGTGTCATCTACATTATATCATCTACATTCCTCCTATAGTCTTAGCTCTTAGTTGTTTCTTTTCACTATGTTTGTCAAACAGCTGTATATCCATGGTCTCCTGATCTTTCACCTTTTTGCGTTCCTTGTATCCTTGTATTTATGTCAAATTAAGTGTTTAGCAATACCAATAAACTGACCAAAGGGCTATTTACCCCCAAAATTAACCCACAATAAACTCCAGGGGGTAGGGGGTACTACAGATTGAAGTGTCCATTTCACCCCAGGACATTTTTTGCACTCTTTTCACCCTCCCTAATTAGGCCTGTTTATTTGCTTTAGTCAAAACGTTGGTGACATCTGAATTGACTTTAGAAGGGTTCTGGAGGGACCTTCTGATGTATAGTTGTTGATTTTAGATATTGATGTATCAATTGGTGTGTTGCTTGAATGTTTATTCACTCTGACAAACCAACTGCTGTTGCAGCCATGACCTGTTTTAAGCCATCTATTTTTTGACAGGTTTATGTTGTCAGCAGTTAGTTCCTGTGGATTATCAAGATCATGAAAAACAACACAGTCAATGGATACTGACTTTGCCTGTGTGTGATAAAAAATTCATAAAAGCATAGATAGATCGATATTTATTTTCACCCATGCTTGTACATGCAACAACTTATATAAAACATTAACATTATTCAACATGCTTTGGTGAGGGGATGCACAAGAGTTATGTTTTACATAACTTCTCTTGCTCAGTATACCCCAACTTTTCTGTAATCCACTTGTTTGCTAATTCCTACCTGCCTCTGGACTGTGGAAATAACAGTCAGTCATTATTGGCCTTTTGTGTCCTATATGTGTGAGGAGAATTAAGAGGGCTTAGTGACATCTGCCTCCACTGATGTGAGCTGTCACTCGTTCTGATTATTTATCACTAGGTGATGTCCTTTGCCTGTCCAAGGCTTTCTTCTGCTAATCACCGTGTTTTATAGGACCTTGCACAAGTTTTTGGTCTGTTACACACGGGTCATGGGTTAGGGTTCATGCTCCTAGCCTTTGATGACGAAGTACCAACCAATAAAGTTTGACCCTATAGGGGAACTTTCAAAGAAGCAAAAACCTGAGGGTTTTATCTCGACCACAATCGACATCATTGCGATGTAGACGTCTCCATTCTACCAGGCCTTCCAGCCACGTTTTATAGTTTTTTTTATCCTACTAGACTTGTTTGGAATGCCTGACCACATCTGAAGGCAATAAGTCTCTCTTGACCAGCATTCGACCACATCAAAAGCATCTTAGCAGCAAATGCAGAACCTGATGTGGCAATGCCATGTCCCCAGCCCTGCATGAGCCAGAAACCAGACAAAAATCTGCGATTAATGAAAAAAAAAAGTGCCATTTGGAAGTGCTTCTTTGGCTCCCTGACACGGCACATTTTAGACACTTTGTGCTAAAACCGTCTGCTTGATTTGCCAGCTTTCTGGCCACATCGCGTGGAATTGAAGTTATATTGCTGTCCCATGATGGGTTTGCCATGACATAAACGTGGAAGTGCAGTATATGACCTTTTATTGGGTACATGTGCGATCAAGGCAGTATAACACCTGCCATGATATGACATCTCTTGTTTGGCTCTCCACTTCCATTCTTTTGTCATATTCTTTTCGACATAGACATCTTTAATAGACAACATTGTTATCAATATAATTGTGACACCGGTTTATGCCGCCATTCTTCTATCTTTTAATCTTCCTTATATCTTTTAAAACCTTAAAGGAGCAATTCCACCATGAAAACAGTAAGTTGCTGTGTAGCTCTGTGCGGGTCATTTAGTCTGGAGCTAGCCGAGACAAATAGGCTCGTAAATGATGTTATATTCATGCAGACCACCCCCAATCCCGAGCAGTTTGAATTGTAAAGTTTAGCAGGGGGAGCCAAGGACGCCGGGGCATCCACTGAGGGTGTCCTTGCTGGCCTGGATGCTGGATGCAGTCCTGGATGGTCCCAGCCTCCCTTCCCCTCCTCCTCCTCATTGCTCCTATGCGTGACATAGAATACTACAGGCTGGGTAACGTGACTGCCAATAACATCCCCCTGCCTTACTGGGCCTTGCTCCCTGCCTTAGTGGGCTTGCCTCCCCCAATGGTTGCATTGCCTTCACCCCTTGCTGCCCTTACTCCCATCCCCTCTTGCCATCCAATCCAACCATCCCTCACTGTAACATCCCATTGCAAGCATTCACTGAAAGTTTCTACAGCACTGCAGGTTTTCACTGGAAGTTTTCACTGCACGTTGGTTCACATCAAGTGTTGACCCATTGGAAGTTTTCACAACTGGAACTTCCCCATTGCAAGTTTAGATGTAAGTTGGTTCACAGCAAGTGTTGACCCATTTGAAGTTTTCACTATACAATAACTTTCCCATTGCAAGTTTATATCACTGGAGGTTGCTTAAGTTATCACTCGCAGCTAGTTTTCACAGTAACAGCAAATTTCACTGCAGGGTTTTGCTGAAAGTTACTATTTAAATGTTCACAGCAAGTGTCTATTGCACTGCTTACTTCAATTAAGTTCTCCTGCCACCAACAGCACATTTTCTTTGCAACATTTCAGTCTCCAGGTCACAGTATCACGATGTCAAAGATTTGTGTGCACATTAGCATTGTGCTCCAATTAAACCCCCGCAACAGCCTCCGTATCAGCTACAAAAACAGCTGCAGCAACAGCAGCATCCACAGCATCAACAGCAAAAGCAGCATCAACAGCAGCAGCAGCCTGTTGGCAAGCTGAGATGAAGATGATGGAGGAGATGAGGTGCCCTGCATCTTAACAATTAACGATGTGTGGTCTTTGCCTCGTCCTGCAACATGTGATAAGCATCCAAGACTCACAAGATCAACTTAGAGGCAAGCTGTGTTGAAAGGCAGAATGTGTGGAAAACCAGGTCACTTGGAGCAGCTTGCCTTTGACCCAAACTGCATGGTCAAACTGTTTTAAAACATGCAGGCAAATTTGACCTCCAAACCTGTTTTACGATGCCTATTTCACAAAAGTCTCAACATTGTACTTGATCGGATATATTTACGTTTTTAAAATTACCAAACAGAGTTTTTATTTCACTTCAAATGGACTTTTTGACCTTATTACCTAAGTTTTGACCAAGAGATTCTGGTGGACTTTTTGCGAATTGATCCAAATCCAGATGAATTTACTGCGATTTGGTAAAAAGAGACAAATTTATGTTTCCTTTAAAAATCTGGTTTTCAATACATGTCTATACTCAGCCAGATTCAAAAGCTTTAACCAAGAGTTGGTCACACCATTTGATGACATCACAAACCTCATATTTCTCATCACCCAATGTTTGAAATGATGATACATGGATTATATCTACATACGCCTGACCTACTCTTGAATCCCAGAGGCATTCCACATTCAGCTGTACAATTGATGTTGAGCAATTATCCATCTGCTAAATCAAATGGGAAGACCCATGCTGAACAGTAATTGTTTTGTAACCATAGCTATGAACACATCAGGATGATGCAGTGATGAAACTGGGGATGCAATAGGCATAGGTAGCAATTAATGTGAACAGTCATTGAGCAATGTGAACAGAGCTGTGTCAGTGTCATTATGTTTGGTTAACCTCAATGAATTGTGTTGTGAAAAGGAAGGGTGTATGAATTAATGAGATGAGTAGAGATGCATCTGATGTAATGATGGTGAATAGATGATGTAGTAAGAAAGTTGGTCCCTTGTGGTGACAGTGTCTAAGCTGGGCAATTTAAAGGTCCCACTCATGGAATATACGGTAACATATTGTGGATTCATCCCTCTCCAAGTTTCAGAGGACCATAATTTAGAAAAAGCTTCCTCGACTTATCTGGTTTTCAATATTTGGCCAGATTCATATGATATCCCAGATTCAGAGGCCATCGATCTACTTGTTTCCTACCTACCCACAACATCCAACTACCCTACCCACTTACAAGGGAAGAACAAGGGTTAAATAATTGTATCCCGGTTTAGAGACTATTATAGATTGAATTGTGAGCACTTTTTGAGTGAAACTAGCCACATTTAGAGCATCAGTGAGCAGCACAGAACATGCATCAAGTCGAATGGCTGCATCAGCCTGTGATTGTGAGTAACTGTGTCACAAGTAACAGTATCGTTGCAACGTTGCATGACTCTGTTGCATGGTAGATTCTTGGGGCAAAGTTTCATGGTAACTTGACACCTGGGGAATCAGCTGTGTCGAGGCAGGAAGAGTGACGCCACTCTACTCCCATACACCAGCTGCAAAAAAAAAAGACAAAACAAATCTCATATAAATCCTTTAAATAGTCTCTAAAATAAAATCCTCAAATGTCACTGGGTTATGAAATGTTATTAGGTCACTGTTCACACATACTTGTTTTTCAGTCTTTTGATGTTCTATCTCATATTAAAGGTTAGGAAAAAACTGTCACTGGAACTGGTCACTATCCAGTGCACAAATTGTGATGATTCTGTAGGCTACATGTTGGTAAAATAAGGAAAGTTGATTCATACCTTCAACCAGAATGGTCGATTTGGTCCTCCGACCTGTTGATTGATCATGTCCACAAAAAATCTGTCAAGTTGACCTATATTCGATAAATGGGTCATCAGCTGATCATCCAATTAAAGCAATGTTATGCTTGTTACATAAATGTGATTAATCGCCTGTCTGTGGTTACCTGAAATAGACATTGTTTGCTTCCACTAAATGTTATCGAATATCAGTAATTAGTGGTCAAGTTACTTGCTGGTCCTGCTAGTTATCAATTAAGGCGACCCTTGACTTTGCTGGCTTGACAGTGACTTGTCAATCAGATTGTCAACCACTCATGGCTGTGGTTGTTTTATTGATTCGTTGTTATTAGGTCACTTAGCTGGTTGGCTGATTATCTTTGTTAATTGTTTGTCCAATCAATGCAGTCATGTCAGCTGATGTTGCCTGCTTATTCAGCTGGATCATTGGTCCTTATATTCAGTCATCTAAACTTGTCATTTCAGTTTTGCCTTAACTTATGGGCTTGTTTGGTATTCAACACTGATCAGCTATTCAGCACACTGTATTTAGCAAGAGTATTATAGCTGTTCGACCAACTGAATGAGCTGTACAGCTTACTGTTGGGATTGTAGTCGGTGCAACTGGTGACAATTGACGATTCTGGTCATAACACAAAGCAAACAGTTGCATAACAATTGCATAATCATCTGATTCCTGCTCTAGTGCCCGGATGGTGTTTTGCTGTTTGAAGATGGCTGATGTTTAGAGGTGATTACCATTTCGAGGGCTCCAATGCTAAATATGATCATGGCCTATCTCAAAGGGAGTATTGGGTGGATTTAATATGGACTTGGTTGTCAACCTTCCTCCATGACGTTCATGGCAAATCCAGAGAATAATTGCAAGCTGAACATAATCAAACCTTAATTGCTTTTATCTAGATCTAAAGGCAAAGCACGATATAGTCACTGACAGTGATTTTTGTGCCGAGTGATCAGTTGAACTTTATTTCATGGAAAAATATGTATTGTGTTTTTATGGTTGTGATTGTCAGCCAGGCCCAGGAATACTTTTTTTAAAGATTTTTTTTGGAAAGATAAGTTCATTGAGTTCAGATACATGTAGGTGCAATTTTATTCAAGATGACTTCTCATTAGGGCATATTATTTAATATGGATATAAACTACAAGAAACCTTCATAGTAGTTTCGAACTTTACCTTTTTCCTCATAAATACATATTCTACCATGACACATTCAAAATTTCCATGAGAAATCAAAAGCTTAGATTTCATAGTGAGAGCAAGCCAGGTTTTTGCTCAATTGTCAAATACTTCATTTGTTATTTTACAGGTAGAATGTGAGGATGCTACTGTTTTTCAAAGCAAACAATAAGGAAAAAAGTCAACCTCTCTCAGTCAATATGTAGTTTTGTCACTATGACGACAAATCCAAGTTGTTAGGTTGCACCTAAATTTCATATGAGGATTTCCCTTGTGCAAACTGTGTGCCAGAGACAAAAATATCCATGAAAACTGTCTGCTGCTTCTTTTCATTGGTGGTGATTTGCTGTTTGAGCCCAATTTCACCATTGTTAAACTTACATAAAGTGTGTAAGTTTATGGAATAATTTTAATGGGGTATATATCATGTGGTCCTGCTATGTGTACGGTTGAAAGAAAGTAATTTTAAACAGTTCTGTTGCAATATTGGTATGTCTGATCATAGAGCTATAAGGGACTTATAGATATAAGGGACTTATAGATCCATGGTCTGATTTAAAGTATGAGACTACTTGACGTTGATTATGATATTATCAGTTGTTTTCCAATTCATTAATGTTTGGTTAATTTCGATATTTTCCAGGTGATGGATGTCCCAGTTGAGAAACCTGAAGAGACCAGAAGAAACAGACTGGTGGTAAAATGGCAAGAAATAAAATGGAAGGAAGGGTTGAACTATCTGGAGGAAACAAGGAGACCAGTGTATTCTTATGTTGTAAGTATATGGTATAATATCATGAATAGACCTTGTATCAAAATAGCATAATGGCCAATTCCCTTAAACTTTAAAGTGAAATTGCATGATAGTATCACATAAAGTCAAAACTGTGTGCTCTCATTTAACTGAGACATGCTCGGTTGACTTCTAACTTATCTTTGAGTATAAAAACTTTAAAGTTACTTGAATATATATTAAGCTGTGTTCTTTTTCTTAACAGATGATTCTTATGTGAAACTTTGCATTAAAGTGTTACTATAAAAAGCCATTCATAAAGTAAAGAAACTTAATATATGAATAACAGTAAGAAGTCAGTTGGGCTTGACAGATGCCTTGATAAAATTATATGTATAGAGCTGCTTTTTATCATAATGTAAAGGATTTTCTTTTTGTATAATATATTTTCAATGAGCTTTGTGAATTAGAAATGCTCGGTTTTGCATAGATTAAAAAAAATATCCACTTTCAGGACAAATTTTATAAAATGCATTTCGTAACGAAAAAAGGATATTAAAAAAGTGAGTTGAATTCATGTAAATCTATAGCACGAGCCTTAACTTTTTCAGATGATGTAAACCTGTGACACTGCTGTCAAAACGCATCAATGGATGTGAGAATTAATTCGAAACAAGAGCATTATTTGACAAGGTACAAGAATAATAACATGACTCAGTCTATGATTCCTATTGACTATTTTCTTTGGACTTAAAAGAGGACAACATCCATGTTGAATGATTGATGTCATTAGTTTAGTTGAGAGTTAAGGATAGTTGTTAGGATTTTAGTTTTCGCGCTGAAGTTAAAGCCATGGAAAGCATGGTGAAGAATTGTAGCTGCAGAGCTGTGCAGCAACACTACACTGGCTACAAAGAGTGGGATTTAGTGCCAGTCTTTGGCTACAATTCAGGCATTCAGACAATGCTATGCTCTGGCTTGTATTTACAGACAACCCGAGCCAGAATCAATAGGAAAGACGCTTGTTTGCATGAAAAGCAAATAGGCAAATATGATTTAAAGTTTAATGGATAAGTTCACATCATTCAAAGCAATTGATTTTGCCTGGCAGTCAGAGGAAGGCAGCAGACACATGAGCCAGCTCCAATGGGCAAACAACAGAGAGAAAAGCAGGTAGTGAACTCTAGACACCTGAATGTCCTGTCTGCCTGTCTATATATCTCTGTATTTCTGATTCTCTTGCTGTATTTATTTCTCTCTTTCTGTCTGTCTAGATTTCTGTCTGGATGTGAGAGGAGTTCAGTTACACAAAAAGAAGTCGAAGTTACCTCACTGAGGCTCGAAGTCAGCAACAGGTTTGGATTTCTGCAGCTGAGGTATGGGGCGAAAGGTGAATCGAATGCACCCAGAGACCTCAGATGAGCACTTTGCCTTTCTCTGCAGACAGGTTTTCACTTTTGCTTGGTATTTTATATCACAAAACATCATGCAGGCCATGCTATGCTTAAAGTCCAACTTAATCTTATGTTTGAGAAAGCTTTGTGCTTTTATTTTTTATTCTATCTGGATGTATACATTTTTCTTTCCTTTTCTTTTACATATTCAGTGAAATACTCTCTGTGTTTATTTTATAGAAGTTCAGCTTCTCTGTCTGTGTTGGAAGTTTGCAGTTCTGGAATGGCCTTTAGTGGCACAGTTTAGCTCTGCGTTAAATAACCTGTTCAAAATTCTGAATGGCTGAATCATTTAAGTCATGATTGCCTTGTGATACACATCATGTTCAAGCTGATACACTCATTTCTTTGCTGATCCGCTGATTTATGGCAGTTTTACCAGGTTGACTGTTTGAAAAGGCCTCAAACTATTCAAACAATGCTATTCAATGGCAGAGCCTGGCTGTTAGGGTTCTGGACTGAACGGGGACAAGGTTAGACAGGGAGCACTTGTGTTTGAATTGTGTTTGAATATTCAATATTTTCTGATCCCTAATGCGAACGATTATTGTACAATAACACACATGTTGAACTAACCAAGGATTATGCATCTACTTTGCATTATTGGTTTTTTTTACATGCAACTTTTGCACATTTTATTGACATTTTTTGTAGCTCTGGAGTTTAATTAGTTTTTCCTCACAGCTTATTGATGATAGGTTTAAATTGTTTGCAAAAACCCAGCTATGCTTCATCTGTTGATATGCTGATAAATTAGATAAAACACTTCATCTGTGGCTTTTTTCAACTTATAATCTGCAAGGGCTCGAATGATACTGCATTATTGCTTCATTATTATGCAGTAAAGTTTTTAGATAATGCAAATGAGTTTTTTTGTCCTCAAATTAGTACAGTATAGCTGTTGGACTATTTGGTTGTGTGTTACATATTGTGAGTCCTCCCTCAGCAGAGAAGAGGTCACCACTCATCAGCTTTGGCATTTCTTTGGCAAAAGGAAATTTGAAGTCAGCTTGGAAACTTCCACCTTGAAGACAGGATAGATGTCATGTAACTTCTGGTATTTTCAATTATTATAAATCTGGTTGTTTGAAGACGTAGTTCATTCATGTTTTTTTTTGCTTGAGTAGTGTTTGAGTATTGCATTCACAAATTCACATGAATGAGTCGCTCGCTCACATCCAGCCATCCAATCAAATTCATTGTTACAGGGAGACCCAGCTTAAATGCATCTAGGCCGGCGAGCATCCAGGGTTGCCTTAATGCGGAGGGGAGCTGTGTTGACATGAGTTGTAGGGCCATCATTCTGTGTTCAAATGCTGGGTTGGTTAGTTGAAAATTGGAATGGTCCACTTGTGGTGCGTGGCGGATCCACATTTCATCCACCCTTCAGTTTTGGCTGGTTCATGCGGTTGAGGGGAGTTGGTATTCAGCCGAGCATAGCCAGTCACAAGACGACCTTCTGGGGTCAGGTCTGCCATTCTAGTTCAGCCGTTGGCCCTGTCAGGTTGCTCTGAACACTTGCTGCATGTTCGTGGGGTTATATTTTTACATGGAACTTGAAAAGCCTTCATTCAACCAACACAACTCCAGATACTCTGTCTCTTTCTGCAGTTTGTGAACTATGTGCAGACCTGATGATTTCGTGGCATGCAGAACTTTGGAGGATTGGTAAATTTCCAGCTGTCAACTCTGTCAAAAGTGGAGTGTACATTTCAGACACACCCAACTACTCAAGCAGGAGGACTAGCTGGCTCAAGAGGAATTTTCCTTTTGGATTATTTGTTGAAAGTTATCCTGGACATACTGTATGTATTCAGTGACAAAGACGAAGTCAGGAATCGGTAGGTATGAATTTGAAATTTTCCTTAATGACGTATTACCTGTTTGTACTAATTGCTTTTAACTACATTGCTTTTAGTTGCAAAGTTGTAAACTGCGTAGATTTTGCCAATTTGAAATGAGTTGTTTAGTTTGAAAGTTTGAAGACAAAAATCGATACTCAAAGGGTTAAGCGTCTATTCTGTCACTCCCAGTTAGAATCTGTCAAGATTGGATTTGAAGTTGCTCGATAATTTTGGCTACATAAAATGCCAATTTGTGTATATTGCACAAGTTTTGCTTGTGTATTGCTGGTGTATAATGTACAACTCCAGGTAGTGAGACAGATCTTTTCAAGCTGATTTTGGCATTCCTGGTGTGCAGGGAGTCACAGGCACAGCCAAGCAGGAGAGTGGAACAGGCTTGGAGATTGTGAAACTGCTCAAACAGATCTGAAATGGAGTATAGAAAAGCGTGAAGCGGAGCAAGACTGGTTGGATATGGGAGAAAAATGAGAAAAGGAGAAAGAAAGCGAGTGAGGAGGAGAGGTGGAGGGACTTGGTTTGTCTGCTTGAGTGTCACCGAGGGTCAGAAACTCCCAAAAGGTGCGCTCCGCTCTGCTGCAAGACAGGGGGAGCAGGGAGGCAAGTCACCTCTCCAGGTATGAATCTGTGGTGATTCCTCAGCACACAGACACAGCATTGAAATGCCAAAGAACAGCATTGCACATACAGGTTTTGCAATGTGTGAAAAAATAAAGCGCAAAAAGTACAAAAGCAATACCAAAGAATCCAGTTCCACCAAAGACTCGGAATTCAGCATGCAACTGGTCCGAGCAGTCAGGCAGGTTGGTTTGAGTTCAACATCTTGAACTCAAAACTTCCAACCTCAACTTTAACTGAGGCCATGTTTCTTCACGAAGGCAATGCCTACATGCAAATACCCCTTTAAGACATATCAAGTTATATAGCCAACTGCTAAGATTTCTTTACCAAGGCTAACATATCAGCTTTTGATATCACAAAAGAATCGCAGTGCACCTCCAGTGAGGGTCAATAATGGCAGTAAAGTTTGCACAGGATTTTGAGTAATTGCATTACATATTATGGCATTATGGGTGCATTTTCTTGCCATTTTCTCTCTTCCATTTCAATGGTGATTCTTGCAGAGCTTGTGAATAGTATAGAGAGTTGAATGGAAGGCAGATATTTGCCTAGCATGGTGCAGGTGCATCAGAGTTGAAATTTTCAGTACTACTGGTAGGAAGTAAACCAATTCCTAGAAATGTAACAGTCTAGAATTAAACTAGCAAAAATCTCTCTTCTGTTATATGGGAAAGTGCTACTTTGTGGTTTGGTTTCCTGGGGTGACCAGTCTGTCCTGGGGGGGGGGCAGTCCAGTCCTGGGTGTTTCCTGGGTGGTGGCTCTGCTGTGAGACCCCAAATGACCTTGTCTTGACCGGACCAGGACACCGTGGTAGGCCTTGCCCCCAACAATGCTTTGAACTGACCTGAACCTGGCCCTGTCACAAATGCTCTGCACACAGCCAACTCAAGTTTGAAATGACATTGAAATGACATATGGAGTTTCACTCAGGGTTTGTCCAGTGTCCCATGCTCTCAAGCTGGATATTTATTGCCCAGAGAAAAGGTGCGAGGTAAAGAGATGGATTACAAGGCCTCTTATTGAAAGTGACAAGTTGCAGGGCGGGGAAGAGGCTCATATTGAAGACCTAAACGCTGCTCTATTAGGGTAACCGTTTGAAGATATAATTCAATGAGAATATCTTCAAATTTGGTTTAAAATGAGCATTTCCAAGCATATTTCAGTGTGTATTGCTGGCTGTTACATGTAAATGTGCATGTTCTATTATAGATACTAGATATGTATCAGATCTATATGCACAATTTAGGCCTATGTATATTTTTGGAGGATTTTTGATATTGTACCATTTTGAAAAGCCAGCCAAGTCTATATATCTATAGTACAGAGCCTACTACAGACCACTACACATGAGGCATAATTCTGCTCTTGGAATTCAAATGGCTACTCCCAACAGCTCGAGCAATTTGACAAGCTCCAGAGAGCCCAACGGACAACCTATTCACAGTCAAGTGCATGGACGGACGCCTTTCATACCGGACTTTCATGAACTATGACTTTATGATGAATGTCATTTCATATTCTGTGAAGTCCATTTAAACCAAGTCAGTTATTCATACAGTACATTCTCCAATACATTCCATAATACAATGAATGTAAATACATTCATATCCATGCCCTGTGCAAATGGTCTTGCATGAAGCGGTTGCTTCGTTGGTCAACCATTTCATCGGGTTGACTATTAATAATGTCCCAGCAGGTTGTTATAACTTAGTGCTCCTGTCTGATTATTGTTTGCTCTGGGGGCTCGTGAGGATAGGGCTATGTAGCAGTGTGTATCCTGTGCAGGGTATTTATCTTATTGGCTTTGGGGTAGACTATAATTCAAAGTATAGACCGCAGCAAGGTCCAACATGCAAGTGCTTATTATGCATGTCCTGCAAGAACTCTAGGAGTGTATTGAGTATATAGCACACATTCCTGTGGTCTCAGAAAATGGAGTTCTCTTACTCTACTTTTCACTCCTTTTCACAATTTCTATAGGGTGAGCATTTACCTTCTTTTTTCTTTTATTTTTATTTCCTTTATTTTTGTCACAAACTCAATCGAAATAGTTGAAATACCTAGTTTATATACCTGTGAGATTGGTGTGAGTTTTTTTCCCAACTTTATTTCTTCTTCCCTTTATTTCTTTCTGGCTTCTTTGTCACTTTTTATTTCACTTTTGTCAACTGCTAAATAATGGTAGGATGGCTTCTCTGCAGACAATCTTGACTCGATTCCTGGCCCTGTCATGCAAGTGAGGCGTTAAGCTTGCTACAACTAAGAAAATGGGGGACCCATTTAGCATGGAGCTGGTCTACACCCCGAGCTCAAAAACCTGCACTTAAAGTCATTACTTGACATTACAGGCCTCAGCACTTCTTTGAGGAGTCGAGTTTTGGCTTGATTTATGGTATATCTCTGTTCTCAAGGTTGTGTCTTCCTCCAATTAATTATGATATGCTTTGTGCCTGGGAATGTACGGTGCACCTAACCTTAATTTTAGCAAGCTCTTCAGTGCACAGAGAAGTTTGTTATCTCTGTGTATACTTGGTGTGCTAATTTGCAATTTGCTTGTTTATTGTAAAACAAACATGGACCTAACTATAGATCGGTGTATCTAAAAACTTTATCGGTGGCTTATAATCTTGTAGAGAAGTTGTGCACCGACGAGTTTTGCTCCAAGTGTGAATTTCGCTGTGTGGTTTCATTACGGATGGTAGTGTTGTATCGTTGGGGATGGTAGTGTTGTATCGTTGGGGATGGTAGTGTTGGTATCGCTGCAAGATGAGGAGCAACTAATTGCAACTTTTGGATGAAGGTGGCGTTCCAATGCAGAGGTGATGCAGTCGCAGGATGCTAAGCCAGCCTGAGCAGTGGCCCAGTGGGGTGGCAGTGTTGCTCGCCTCCAAATGCTTAAAGATTGCTCTGGAAGGATGCTCACGTGAAGCTGCTCGACACTGAGGCAGCTCAGCAGTGCTCAACTGCGAAGGCCAAAGGGATGTGGCTCTGCCAATGACATGTAGGGGGAGAGGAGAGGAGCCTGGCGGTTGGCTGGCCGAGGGGGAGGCGGCGGCGGGGCCCGGCCATCTCCCAGTCTCATTCGCGCTCTGTCATCCCATCCTCCCAGTCAGTCGCTTGGTGGCCTGCCTGTCTCATAGCTGCATGGTAATGCGCGCGCACATGGCGCGAAATCCTGCCCTCAGCTCTCTCATTCGGCAGTCTGCCTTGGAAGGGCAAACACACACGACTCTTACGGCCCTCGTCACTTCGTCAAAAAGGACCTCAGCAGGACACCGGCCAGTCGCCTGCCTCGGGGCACGGGGGCAAAGTGGACAGTGGTTTCATTGACCAGCGGTCACCCCATGAAAGGGAGGGGCGCGCGTGGACACTGGTCAATGGGGCAGAATTAACAGCCAATGGGAGGCGGCCATTGCAATGAGGCGTGGACTCTGCTCTAAAGGAACAGTCTCCCTCTGGTGGGGGATCCCCACATCGAACACTGAGTATTTGGCTTGCTGGTCGGTCACCATGGAGCTGCAGTTCAGGTATTATGACGTCTTATACTATCTTACTATTTCGTATCGTATTGTGCTATAATTGGAGTAAAGTTGACTGTCGTGGCTATCTGGCATATAGTGGATTAAATCTTTGGACATTTTGGTTGCTTTTGGATGTTAAGCTGTCCTGTAAGTGCTACCAAACGTGGACTACATTGCTGTGGTGTCATCGGCGGCCAATTGCAGCGCAGTTGATCCTGTCATTCAGCTTGACTAGCATGTTGTGTTGACTGTTGTTTGTGAATCAACTTCTCTGATAACCAATTATTATTAATAGTCTACTGTGATTCACTTTAAGGGCCAATCTATTAATGGCAGCTATTTTAAGTTACGTTGAAGCGTGGGAGTAATTCAGTCAGCGTAGTAATGTATCGTAGCGATACCAATTAACGTTGCCCCACTGCCTTGTACTAGGCTACTACTAATAGTAGGAGTTGTATTTTTACTCATTTACAACTTTTCATTGATGAGTAATTCTGTGTCATGCTTAATGTATTCAGTATTCCATTAGAATATGTTGTGTAAGTTAGCTGTGGCTTGTGTAGTCATCCCTCCATCACCACCAACTGCATGCAGCCCCAGCATCATTGATTGTTAATGGATGCCGATAACCAATGGCTACTCTGCTCGATCATTTGCATTTTGGACTGCTGATGTAACAAAAATCGTACATGCCTTGTTAAATTAGTAGGGTGTTGTTCAGTAGTAATAATTGCGATTTATAAATTTGAGTTATGATAATTGGTCAGTTGGGATTTTCCTAATTTTTAAGGGGGGGGGCAGATTCCGGTACTTTGGCTGGTTTTCCCCGGGGCTCTGCTGGCCGCGCCCATTTCTTTGCCCTTGTGTACCTTGTTGCTGCTGGAGCATACCCGATGCTAGTGCCCGCCCCCTTGCCTAAGCCCCTTTCCTTGGCGAATCGCAGCCTGATAGCCACAGTGTAAGTGCACGGCCTCACTGCTCGGGCCTAGCTAGCTGGCCGCCGTGCATACTTGTCATTGCCAACCAGATTCTGCAGCTAAGAGATGCATGAATCACCCGGCCTCCTCATCACTTCATTTGATGTTGGTCATAGCTCCATAGATGCTGATCTCCATGCTGCTGCCTCTGAGTTCCGCTGCGGATGGTTGTGAAAACATTGATATCTTTTGCTGGGTCTGATGGCTGGTCATTTTGGTAGCTGAAACTACTTTTTGAAGTTGGCAATTCATGCTATGATAACACCAACCATGATGTATGTAGCAGGCAAGCATGGCATGGATCGAGGGATGCTAGGATGAGATGAGGGCGGGATGCAGATCAGAGGCTGCTGCTGCTTCTGCTGCTGCTGCTGATGTTGACGTCCGCATCCCCTGCTGCCATCCTCTGGAGAAGGCAGCAACCAACCACGTGGACGGGATGGAGCACTTCCCCTCCTCCCCCTATAGCTGCTGCACTTGGGCAACATCCGCATCTGCTGCACATAAAACTCCATCTCTCAGCTTCAACCATATTAGCTGGCATAGCTCTGACCAGCCAACATCACTCAACATCATCAACAACTTGCATCAACAACTTGCATCAACAACTCGCTTCAACTCTCATCAACAGCATCAACAGACAGCTGATAGCAACTTATTATATTCAGCAATTGGCTTTAACATCACATCTTTGAGATGAATGTTACTACTGGTTGCAACTACCACCACGATTATCTACAAGACATCTCAACAGATCTACTACTACTAACAATCTAATCACCATCTATTACTACGACCTATAACTTCATCCTAGAACTTCAAGGTCAAGTCTACTTCACCAACTTCACTAACTTCGTTGTTAGCTATTCAGCTAATCTCCTTAATCTCCTAGATTATCGGCAGGCTCCGATTTTTTCTTTGGTTATCTAGCTGTATGAGTGAAGATATACTTCATAAAGCTAGGTTACCAAAGCTAAAACAGGAGTCTTGAGACCTCAAAATTTATGCCGATAAACCCAAGCACTGCTGTAAAAGAAGATGGAAAAACCCGAGGTAAGACTTCTTTTATTTCCTATTTTTATCTCTGTGTGTTTCACTTGCATTGTATATTTTGTATCTCTGGTACATTGACAGCAGATATTACCATTTTATTTGCAATTTTTACATTTCATCTAATTTATTATAACAATGTCGTTTGCTTCCACAGTTCATAGACTTTCCATAAGAGTTGAGTAATTTGTATTATATGCCCTTGATATTAGTTACCATGGAAACAATTTAGTAGCTTTTCATAATCCTCATAATATAAGTTATTTAACACAATATATTTAGCTGTTTCTGCTAATGTGTGATTGTGACATCATTGTGTAGGTTGCCTTAACAAGATGCCAGTAGGATATCTGGTTAGTGTTGTCTGTGTTTTAAGTACTTTTTGTGATTAATATTATTTCTCAATTTGTGGGTCAAGTTGTTAAGTTAATTATTAATTGGTTATATATAATACCTTGAAATAGAATTCCTGACATTTATCGAACAGAGACATATAGGTTATTTTAAACATTTGCCATGTCGAGATTTTAGGTTGACAGTTAAGTTTTGTATTATTGTTATTATGTTGGAAGAATTATGAAGCTGCTTCTGCAATGTTAATGGAAATACCTTAAAACTAATTACCAAACATGCAGTAAACTGGTTTAAACACCATTATACTTTTAAACTTGTAATTATGAAGGCTACACAACAGGTTTTGTTGTTAAGTTAGACAGGTTTTGAAAGGAGAAGTGCTATTCTGTGAGCCATAACATTAAATATAAATGAGGTTTTTGAGATGAAAACAGCTTTCTTGGGAGAAGGCTAATGCATCTTATGGGTTGGGAGTTTTTCAATTTTGGAGGGGACCACAATATGAGGCACTTGAGAGTGATTTCAGGTATGAAGGACATTTAAACTGGTCCATGCTTGGAGCTAACTGCCTGCTCTCTGGCTGGGGACATTTTCAATATATTACATGGCAATCTTTGACAGAACATCGGCCTCTTTCTTTCCCCCTCACCCCTGCCCTCCTCCGCCCCCTCACGTAGGCTGGGGTCAGGTCTTCAGAATTTCACTCCAGCCCCTTACAATAGCTATGTTTAAACTAGGCTGCAAATAGATTGGGGCCTGCAGAATAGCATTATTAGGTGAACGTGTAGTTAAGGCTTTTGTGATGCAACGGAATAAAAACACACTCAAACATGGGGAGATGAAAGACACCGCCCCTGGAAAAGACCATGCACCAGAGTTGAGGAATTTCCTTCAAAATTAGTCTTATTTGAGATGGCGTTTTAATGCTTAAGCAGATAATTGTCACATTGTTGCAAACCAAATTTATGTGCAAGGCAACTTATAACCATATTTGATTATGTAGTAATAAGTACAATTTCAGTCCAAAGTTCAGACTTGCTACTCCTCCCAGTCCCCAGAGTGTAGGGCTTTTCAAAAGAAACTGAAAGTGAGTGGAAGGCAGGTGAATCAGGTAACTGTTCCTTGCACCAAATTGGCTCAAATATATGACACACTTTGAACAGAGAATCATGAGCAGGTTTATCATCCTTGCACCTGTATTATTCAACATCTTCCTTCGGGCATGTGGGGATAATTGAAATTTGCTCTCAAGATTGTAAACATGCGAATTCATTGCATGCTAGACCTACTAGATTTGGTAGGTAGTGATTACAGGGAGTTATTTCCTGTTTATTGCAGTGTTTAACTTGCAATTGTGTCATCTATCTGAATTTTTGCAGCAACTTTGAGAATGCTATAGCACATTGCAACAACTAATCATATAGTGCACTGCATCAGTACATGTTACCATTAACCGAATAATGAGGTTGATACCTTGCAGTCATTTTGAAAATATTCCTCAACCTACCAGCTCTCATAATGAGGCAGTTTATTGTTGTTTCAATTCAAGTTGTGACATTGATTTGAATTTTTGGTATATGAGACAACTTGCCTTGAGAATATTCTGGTACATGCAATAGTAACTTATAACCATTAACCAATAAAGGTTGTTGGTAATTATAGAAAGTGTCCCATACACCAACCCCAGACTATTTATTGTGGTATTTTATTTTAATTGTTTCATTTGTCAGTTTCTTTGTGAGACCACAAACTGGGAGAGCACTGTATATAGTAGCAATAGTAACTTATTACCATAAGCACTAATTAAAGGTGTTGTTAGTTGTGTATGTCTCATCAGCTCAATGGCTGGCAGGTATAGGTGTAACGTGCATGTTGTATAGCTGTTGTAGTAAAAGCAAATTGCATGAGAAGGAGACAGAACAAGGCATGGCTTTCTCACTTATAGGTGTAGAATGTTGTGGTGAATGCTGTAGTATCTTGTGATGGATGTTGTGGGATGTTGTTGGTGACATGACTCAGTTAATGTTATTGTTGTAAGGTGATCTGAGAGGAAGGAGAAAGTGAGAAAGCATTTACAAAGTAGATCTGAACCTTAAAAAACATTGACACCCTTTTCTGGCCTTTGGAGTAAGGAAATTGCAAGAAAGTAAGAGTAAGAGAGTAAGATGAAAGCAAGAAAGGAATTGAGCCACAGAAAAACAGGCGGAAACTGTTAGGGTGAACCTCAGAGGCTAGATTGTCTTTGAGTCACCCTATAGGGTCACCTTTGTTGAGGCAAATGTTGGCAATTGTCTGGGACACAACTATACAGTCTTTAGTCTCTGCGATCTCTTACCTTTAAATGGTTCAGTGCAGAAGTGAAAAAAGCCCCCACTGTTCTCCTGATTGAGATAAGTGACATAGCACAGACACCTCACAGAAACTCAAAGTAACCTTACAGAAAGTTGCTGGCAGTGATATGCTTTGGGAAATTTACTGTGGTTTACAAAATGGTTATTTGGCCTCACTGGTAACTTGAACAGTCCCCTAAAAGCAGTAAATCAGATCAAAGATTAAACACAAGGGAAGCACAGGGTACAGCCCTCCTTATGCAAACTTATATGAACCTCCCTGCTCAAATAGTGTCTGGGATGTGGGACATGGGAGGCGTGTCAGATGCATGCTAAACAGCCAGTGAAACAGGTTTACCATTCAGTTTCTCATATTTTTATTGTAAAAATATTGTGTAAAGAAAGACTGACATACATTTGACATCACCTCTGGTGTTGTCATGACTATTTTGAAGTTTCAAATTGACACTCAGACCAGAGACATTTTATATATAACTAGGTCCATGCTCAGACTTAGTATGGATATAATCAGTCACAATCTTATAGTATAATATCAGTTCAATATCATATCAGAATAATATCATGATTTATCACATTTAAACTTTGACATAAATCTTCAAAGTCGACAGAACAACATATTGTACGAACCTTGGTCATAAGTCAAATCAGTTTATTGATGATATCAGCCTCTCTGGTGTATCACACAAGCTTATATTACAACATATACTGTATATCATGAGATAGTCAGATATAAGAGTTAGTATATCAAATGTGAAGGTGAAATTTTTAACACAATGTGAAATTGGGATATAAATTTAGTTTGCAAGTTGAAATGTGGACGTGGTGGAACACTGGAACAGCTGAAATATGTGACTGGGGCATTGGGTTGGAACGGGTGGCATGGCTGTTTGCTCGCAGGAGAGTCAACGACAGTTCCAAATAATACTTCTTCTATGGTGGCGTTCTTCAGCCGTGAACCTTTTCAAAGTTCTCTTAAATTCAAACTGGCGAAATGGCTAGCTCATGTGCTGTGTCAGAGCCATGTCACTGATGTCAGAGCTGCTGTGACATCCAGCTTTCAACTTGCAGCTATAGATAGTCCTTCAGTATCCTTGGGTGAAGTTGAAACATTTTGAAACTTTGAAATGTGTGGTCACTTCAGTTTTGTGGGCTCAGATGGTTTTTCTAGACAGATCCTTTTGACAAAGATGACCACAGAATTAACAATAGACAATGTCCTCTCTGTGCCTTTCTCCAGAGGTCACTTTGCCTGTCTCGCAGCTTTTTGGATTTCTCTGATAAGATTCCTTTGGATAAGATTCCTTAAAATGGGCTTCTTCAATTTAGTAGAATTCACAAACTTTATCTCTGCAATCTTGGTATTCATATAATATCTCAAAAGTCAAGTTTCTAGCCATACTAGCCATTGAACTATGACCTTGAAGTAACTAGTCACTTCAAGCTATGACAATGCATCAGTGCATATTTTCCTGGTTGTAATTTTGTGGAAGTCCAGAAGATTTCATATTTCATATTCCATCCATACCGTAAAATGCATCTCAAGATATCTGAAAAACAAAGCAACAAGAGTTACATAAGTTATTGATGCACATTTGCAAGAAATAAAATGTATGTCTCAGACATTAAATTCTTATATAGCCTATGTATAGATGTAGATAATATTCAGTCAAAGAGCCCATTCATCATGTGAGCAGGTTATGGTTGGAGGTCAAAGCATGCTACATGTGGTTTCAAAAATTGCTCTTGCAGGGTGCCTGATGGCATATCTTGATTTATGGTGCATAACTTGAATTTGTGGTGCCATAACAGTTGATAATATTACACTGAGGGTCTTTGAATGGGCCATTAATCAACCGGGGTTGTTATGCAACCTACAGAAACCTGTACTAGCTGGTGGGAGTGACTTTTCAAGGTATATCGAATGCCCCCTGAAGGTCTATAAGCCTATGCTCCAGCAGTGATATATGTTGCTGCTCTCATAATGGCACTTTTCCTATCCTGTGGTTTGCCACAAACTGAAAGCAATTTGTTTGTCATATGACTCCAGTGATAAGCTGCTAGCCCTGCTGCATGTAGCCTGGCTTAATTGCCTGTTGCTACAACATTCATTCTGGTTGCTAGGCTGGTTCTGTAGCAGTTCATTCTGACAGAGGTTGACAGTTGTAGACTGCAGTTGCAGAACCTTCCTGTATATGTTCCTTGTGTTTGTCTGTCTGTAATCATGGGTGTCTATGCATTTCAGGAGATAATGTTAAGGATATATATCTGGTTATGCAAGAGGCATTGAACAAGTGACATTTTCATTTTAAAAATTAATATATTTATTGCCACATGGCACATTGGCAAGGCTGCACAAAACATCTTTTGTACAGCAGACACTCCCCCAGGCTTCCTTCACCAATAAAAATATTGATTAAAATGTGAGAAGAAAACGCTGAACTCATAAATAACCATGCAGCTTGAATTATTTCTTGATATCATTTGATTTTTTAGCATCGGTCAGAAGGTTTCAGTCCTGCTCAAAATCACAAATAAGTTGGCAAAATGACACAAACAGAACTTAGTTTTGTTTCATGGAATTCAAAATATGTTTGTATGGTATGATACAGGGTGTATACATGTCATGTGTAAGGTTTCTTTTGGGATGAAGTTGCTTAATGTTCAGTGAATAGCCCACATTGTATGTTTTCTGAACAGTGTGTCACATGTCTTGGGCAGAAGTTTCCATCATGCAATTTCAGTAGAATATCACATTTTATGCTATGCTAACTAACCATAAACCAGTGACTTATTGCGCCTTTCATACCTGATCTATATTTTACATAAAATGTGTGTTTTTTTTAAGCCAACACATGGAATGCCTGCCAATTACTTAATCGCTGGAATCTGTGCAGAGCATCAATGGTTTTACTGCTGCTTTTACAACATTTTTTTTGTTAGTTCTTTTTGCAGCATATCTGCCATGTTTATTGGAAGCAGAATGCAAGTTAGATGGTTAGACGATATTTCATGTAACTAAAGCTTATAGTAGCATTGGAATTGCGTGATGGCTTGGCTTGAACACTGCTTTTGCTCATGACTGGGTCATAACGTCACGCCCCAGTGGCTGTCATGAAACTGTCAATGGCTCTCTGGCAGGGCCTGCCTGTCATGCACCCTCCGATGGACACTTTTTTGGCCTTGTTTTGGTAGAATCAGGCTCGCATCAAGCTCTCTATAAGCTCAAAACACACTCTCCTGGCAGTAGGTGGTCCTCAGAAAAATAAGTTGTTTTGATACATTTTTTGTCCTGGGTTGGTAAAATGAGGCCACATTATCAAGCCCAAGCTCAATGTAGCCTTCACAAACACACCATTGGCTGTATTCAAAGCTCTCAAGTAAGATATTATATAATGAAAATTGATCATTGCAGAAACACCATAGAAAAGATTGGTTAACAGACAACAAATGAAACCAATTTTACTAATTAAAGAGGAGTGGTTGCCAGAACCGAAACAAACAATGCCTGAGGAGTAACGACTATTAGGTTTTTAGCGATCAAAAGTACCATCGTTAAGCAACAACCACCTGGAATTGGAAACACATGTCAACCAAATGATTTGTTTTCATAACCAATCTTTTTAAAGAGTGGTGAATAATTTATTTCTTTTCATAACCAAATTCTCTACATTTACTAGCACTGGATCTCCAGAGTGATTTCTATATAATTGAAACACATATGGCAATGGTCGTAGTCCTTTATTGTGACTTGATAGCCACCAGATAGGGGAGACCGGGGCTATTTGAAGCGCGGGGTTATATGAAACATGGCCAAAATTCAACTTTTAAAATCTTGTTTTGTCAAATTGGTTCTTTTAGAAGATTCCTTGTTTATTGACGCATGTTACCATACCCTTAATCATCCAAATTTCCAAAATGCTAATTCTGTAGGCAAGAAAGTTTGTTTTTTTGGTGTCTGAGTAACTTGTTTGCTCAGATTTCGATTGGACTTATTATATAGTAAAGACTTGAATCCAGGTGAACTAACCCTGATTCCAAATGAGCAAGCCCATTCCTAATTCACACCCAGGATCATTTTGCTATGTGTATTTGATAAGACTGAAAAATAAGGCAATATTCTGCTCCAGGTGCGATGGGGTTAGTTGAATCACACATGATGGAGTTGGCCAAAACATGATTTTTCTCATTCAAATAGTCTTGCATGTCATTCCAAGTTGAAGTTATTGCAATTAAAAACTAACACGGTGCAGATTTGAATTACGGAAATGTTTTTTTGGAAAAACCAGCCTTTTGACCCAAAATGGACTAAAAATTGTGTAAATTACAGTATATGCAATTTCTTTTCTAATGAGAATTTCACTAAAGCTGGTAGTCATCCTAGGGTGGCAGTAATGTCAAAGGAACTCATGTTGTAAGTATTTGTCTAAAAAAATTGTATGGCGCTTCAATTAACCCCGGGGGCGGGGTTATTTGAAGCAAAAAAAAAGTTGGACGTTTGTGTCTGTGACACAGAGTTCAATAATTATTTGCCATATCTCATGACCTGATCATTGAGTTAAACACACTCACTATCATATGCCAAAATTTGGTTTGAATATCTTGTGTCATTAGCTCTCCAGAACAAAAACAAGTGCTTCAAATAGCCCCGGTCTCCCTACACCACCTTTCCTGGCCTCTGTTAGGTCCTGACTTAGATACAGTCACCAATTACTAACCATATCTCAAAGAAGACTCGGTTTAAATTGTCAATGGTTGCCCCCTTTCCCTCTTTGAAAACTGACATACAATCTGATGTTGCAGGCCAATGGATTAAATCCAGAGTAGCAGTTTTCTTCAGTGCCACCCTGAATAGATTTAAGGAGCATGTCAGCATAACATACCAAGTTAATGTTGATCCGCCTTAGACACACAATAACTTACAGAAAAACTACAGGACAGACCTTGGATGGGGTCTCTGTCAGAAGTACAGATCTGTTTGCCAGAATACTGTCAAAAAGTTTGAGAAAGGTGATCATTTTTTGACTGACATTTTGGCGGTGGTTTTGCAAAACGATTAGTAAAATCCACAGCTCCACCAACTGTGCACAACTGGTGCCACAAGCTTGACACCAGGGTTGGTCCTGTGCCTGTATCATACTATCAGGCCTGGTATGATGCCAGGATTCTGTCAGAGCAAGTCGGAGCAGTGGCCATGTCAAGCCACCTATTCACTTCACACATCATCACATCATCATCACATCATCATCACCACAACGTCATCACATCACCAGCTATTGTGTCCTAAAAGCCTTATCGGATATTACCCCACAGCTGTGCCTAAACTGCCTTATGCCACCAAGCTCAATTCCACAATGACCACCCAGTTCAAGTCATGCGTACATTTTGCATTATCACATGTACTCTATGGCAATTATTTGTTGATATCAAGATACTCATGAGTGAGTGTGTCCACACTTTACCTGTCACTCTGCCAAACTCCAATTGACCAAATCAAGCATGTCTAATAATATCAAATCATGACAAGAGGGCTATACTGTGAAGGCAGATGTTTGTTATCGAGCATGTTCAAATCTCTGTTTGGTATCAAGTACATCAATTCCTGACAAATACAAATTTACTGGCCTCAAGATTGAAATCACCTTAATCTCTCGTGGACTATTTTATGCCTCAGTGCAATTCGAAGCTTGGCAATCACAAACCAATGTCTTGTACCAAGGCCTCAGCCACTTGGAGAATTTGAAAAAGAAGGAAAAAGCACCCCCCATTGGAATCTCAGCCAATGTCATTCAGAAGATTTTGAAATAATCTCAATGCCCTTGAGTTCTTATCTTAACTTGGGAAATGCATTTTTATTTACTGTTGTGTCTCACCGGTAAGTGCCAAAAATTTGTAAATTGAAATTCAACAATTACCCAGATGTACTCAAGCACAGGAAATTCCATAGGGATCTCAATAACTCAAAGCAGCATAACCACACATTGGCATTAGTTCATTTATTGATAAGATAATAAAAGTTAAGCTATAAGTATAAATTAAGTTTCTTTGGATCAAATTACTACCGTCACAAGAAAAGAAAGACTTGACAATTAGAAATAAAGATATTCCAAAAAATGTTCTGTGACATTAATTTTATGCACCTTTGTCAGTACATTTCGTCCTGATTTATCCAAGGGGTGACCAATTTTGGCCAATGGAACTTCAGCACGGGGGATGGGGTGCAAGTTGGACCATTCCCAGTTCTTTTTTCATCTCTTTCTCCTGTAATGGGACCGTGTTGAATGGACCCTCGTGTGTGCATGACTGCTGAGAGCTGAACAGAGGACAGTGGCGAATAAAGCATGGCATACAGCATGACATTTAGCACACTCTGGCAATCAAATAAATCATAAACTGAAGCTGGGCACTAGGGGGCAGCAAGGGAGTGAGAGGGCAACCCCTCCCCCCCGTTCCCAACAGTCCACATACACAACAAGATTGCAAAGGCAGTGCAGTGTACTCTGCATGGTTGGTAAAGTCTGAAGAGCACATGGTACACCACATTCACTCACAAAATGCTGTTCACACAACGATTAAGCAAAATAAACTTGACAGAATAATAGCTGCACGAACGTGAAAGAGAAGGTGGTAAAATTGTGTGATATTTAAAAAATGAACGGAATGTTGAACATTGCCATGAAAAGCAAATGTGAAAATTGTGCACATCATGCTTGGATGATTAATACATTTATGTCTTTAAAAATCATACCTATTTGTGGCAGACTGAATATGTGAAATTGCAGATTCAAGACAAACATTAAACATTTGTTGTTGTCCAAAATTGCATGAAACAGCATCATCCAATTAACAGTAAAAATAACTGTCATCCCAAATGATATGAAACACTGTAATCCTAAGTGATATAAAAACTCTGTCATCAAAATGCTACAAACACTCATTCTGAAGAGTATAAAATGCTTTCATCCTGAATAGATCGAAAAACTGTCATCCTAAGTCCCAACATCCTTAATGGAACGAAATGCTATCATCCTAAATGATGTGAAACACTGTCATCCTAAATGGTATAAAATGCTATCATCCTAAATGGTACACTGTAAAATCGGACTCGCTGATTCAGCTCAATTGATTGAGTGAGATGGTTGCACAAGTTGATTGAGCTAACATAAATTAATGTTTTAAGCTGAGATAACTCAAAATACTGAGCTGAGATAGCTCAAAATACTAAGCTATGTTGACTAAGGTATTCAAGCTGAGAAAATCAAAACAATGAGCTGGGTTGACTTACAGCTCAAAATATTGAGTTTTTGTTGACTTATTGATCCAAGCTGACACAACTCAAAATGTTGAGCTGTGTTGACTTATTTTTAGTTGTTTTTCATTTATATTTGTGTGACCTGTCTTATAGAGTTATTTATGAATATGAGCTGTAATCCCGAAATATTGTTTGATCTCTCAGTATGCTTCATTTCAGCACATCATGGACAGGCCCAAGATGCATTTAACAAAGACCATTGCATCACAAGGAGATTTAAAAATTATTTCTTGTGAGTAAATCCCAATGGCCTGTGGCTCATCTCAGTCGGGATACAGTGCTAGAAGCCTATATTTGAACACGTTGACATATGAAAGCATGCATCTAATTACTCCAACAAATTAATTAAAGAGAGATAAAAATAAAAAAGTAACCAGCTAAAGTGGTGTGCTACTCATTTTTTCTCTGGAATAGCATAATATAAATGTTATTTTTTCTTGTAAGTAAATAATTATTTAAAACTAAATGCAGTCTTATGAGAAGTGCTTGTTATAGATGGCGCTATATGTGGCATGACTGAGATGTCAAGCTATCTGCAACAACTGAAGCTTTCATGTTTTCACAGCTTAATGTTATGATTCGTTTGGACTACTTACAGCATTGAGCTATAGTACCTTGACAACTTATAGGATTTAGCTATCATAGCTTGAAAATTATTAACATTCTCAGACAGCTCAAATTATTGCATCAACTCAGTTTTCTAATTTTACAGTGTATAAAATGCTATCATCCTAAATGGTACATAAAATGCTATCGTCTTAAATGATACAATACACTTATGAAAATCTTCGTTCTAACCGATAAAAATACTTTCTTCTGAAGTAGCATAAAACCTAAATGCAAATTATGTAAACATGTTGCTACAGTAGCAGACGAAAGTTTAGACCGCGTCAGTATTTTTTCAATATCGGGGCAAATAGTGGCTTAGATGATAAAATTCTTCATGGACTTTCTTGCCTAAGCATCAGGGAAGTTCTACAATAGAGCAAACTTCATCTATTTTTATCACTTACTTGAATATGTGTGATAAACAAACATTTCAGGTGGTCTAAACTTACGGTCTGATGCTGCTTACATCCACAAAGGCCCTTAATGGCATTGTACATTGGAGGAAAGGTCGGTAAATCATTCAATGTTATTTTAGATGAGTTATTCAACCACGTTTCATGTGATTTAAAGGAAATCAGTCATGACACAGGAAAAAACATGCTTTTTAATTTATTTTTATAATTTCACCTTAGAGGGTAATAATGGTGATTCAATGAGCCAAAATTGTTAATTAATAAAAATTCAACTAAAAAGCACCAAGAAAATATGTCTGACTAATTTTCATCCTTCTAATGGTGTATTCATTGAATACACTTGACACCCAGTCATACTGCAAGAAATGGTGTTTTTTCCTGGATTTTATCTAATAGAAACTATTTGAAGTATCATAAAACAATGACCGGGGTGTTTACATTGACCTGAGCATGTGTCCGATAAAATCAAACTGCTTTTGTTCTTTTTCCACAGTACAGACACAATTACAGTCGCCACTCTGGAAAGTGTGTTGAAACGTAATGTTAATGAATGGACCAGTTTTACACCTTCCATAAAAGTGGCTGTAGTTTCATCATAAGTAAAGCGAACAAACAAAAGCTGTTTGATTTTATCAGGACACATGCTCAGGTCAATGTAAACACCCCGGTCATTGTTTTATGATACTTCAAATAGTTTCTATTAGACAAAACCCAGGAAAAAACACAATATTTTGCAGTATGACTAGGTGTCAAGTGTATTCATACGCCATTAGAAGGATAAAAATTTGTCAGACATATATTTTCTTGGTGCTTTTTAGTTGACCTTTTATTTATTAACAATTTTGGCTCATTGAATCACCATTTTTACCCCCTAAGGTGAAATTATAAAAATAAATTAAAAAGCATGTTTTTTCCTGTATCATGACTGATTTCCTTTAAATCACATGAAACGTGATCGAATAACTCGTCTAAAACAACATTGAATTATTTGCCAACCTTTCGTCCAATGTACAATGTCATTAAGGGCCTTTGTGGATGTAAGCTGCATCAGACCGTAAGTTTAGACCACCTGAAATTTTTGTTTATCACACATATTCAAGTAAAAATAGATGAAGTTTGCTCTATAGTAGAACTTCCCTGATGCATATAGGCAAGAAAGTCCATGAAGAACTTTTTCAGCTAAGCCACTATTTGCCCCGATATTGAAAAAATACTGACGCGGTCTAAACTTTTGTCTGATACTGTATGGTAGCTCTGGACGAAAGCTAGGACCTTTGTGTATACTGTATAGTTGTTACCAACATGGCCTTTGTACATATGTATCATTGACAATAATATAGTTATTGTCATTTACATGTAATATATTTTTACATATTGTAAGAGGCCGGTGAAGGGAAATGCATCAGATCATTTTTATTATCTGAATCTTCTGTGTCTGAATATAATGGCAAGATGCAACAGCAAGGTTGATGTAGAACAACCTATACCAGCCTGCATGTTGGAATTTTGCACTGGAGATGTGCATGTGTGTTTGAAAAAGTACAAGAGTATTTGAATAAGTTGTACAAAGGGGACTGTGCAACTATGAATGGCATCACGAAATGTAATAATAAAGAGAAAAAAGAAGATATTCTCCATTTACTCCAAAACAAATACAAGTATGGATCTAGATATCAAATAAACATGCAAATCTTAACTCCGTTGTCTCTTTTGACAATAAGACAAGGGACTCAGTTTAGAAATTATAATTTTAAGGTTTTCATGAATATTTTGTGGCTTGAAACAGGAACATAGGCCTTTCATAAATTATAACAGTAGGCCTAATCTGCCTACATGAAATAAATTCGTGTTAGAATGATGTAATTAATTTCCACTGCCTTGTTCGATGTCTGTGTTAACTTTCAAATAATAGATATAATCTACCGAAAAACAAAATTTATTCCACTCTTGTGCTTTTTGCATCCCTTTTTGTATATTTTGTAAGTTTTGTTTAATAAATTTTGGAGGTTTTAACCTTTTTTAGGCCTATCTGTTGTATTTGACTGCACACAAGGATTATCCAGCCATAAATCATATGATAGATGTAACAGATTTTATTTTTACAGTTAAGTACAAAAATATACATTCATATTGACCTGAATATCAAATATATGTGTATCATAAGAGGAGTAGATGATCTTTGTTTTATTGCTCTGAGGGGTGATGGATAGTCTAAATCTAAGTTTAGTCATACGTCTGACTCACCAATCATTAGCATTCACCATCACTATGGTGAATGGTATTGATTTTGGTCGTATTATTATTATTTTTCTGCCACTTTTTTTTGGAATTTCAACATGAAATTAAGTGTATAGGTAGTCCTAGATGAGAAAACATGATTTGCAAAATATTTTTGACCTTGACCTATTTTTCAAGGTCACAGGTCACCTCAAAGTCACTGTCTTTGGAGGTCTATCTCCTGAACTAATAAAGATAGAGACACCTGGTCTTCAGTGCTAAGTTAGTAGACCCCTATTGGACAAATATCAGCCATGAAAGTGATCATTTTTGAAAAGGGGTAATTGCCCTAACCCCTTTTAATGAAAACCAGTTTGCGCACGGTTTTGAGAAAACTACAAGCAGCACTTTCATGAAATTATAGCAAAATGTGCTCTATAGCATGGGCCAGTGCAGCAAGAAGTGTGGTGAAAATCATGCAAGCGGTTACTGAGATATTCGACTTTCAAAATTAAAATATTTTGCCCAAAAGTGAAAATATTTTTTAACTTTGCTTTGAATGAAGACAACTCAATGAAACTTGGAATATATATAGCCCTGTGGTAGAGGAATATTTTCCTTAAACATCCATGACCTTGACATCAAGGTCAAGGTCACAGAAAGTGAATGAAAAGCCCCAATAGGTATATTTCAAAACTTTTTCAAGCAAGGTTGTTCAATTGTGGTCTATCATTTCTAGTCAAGAGTAACTTGAATGATCTAAAATATATTTGACCTTGTGAAGAAGTTCATCACTTGTCAAGGTCATCACCAGTCAAAGACAAGAAAAATGAAGAAATGCGATAAGTGCAGAATAGAATGAATTAAAGAATAAATTAAGGTCTATATGAACTCAATATGAATGTCATTATGAATTCAATATGAATGTCAATAATATGAATGTCAATATGAATGTCAATATGAATGTCAATATATATGAATGTCAACATGAATATCTACATCAATGTCAAAATGAATGAATGTCAAAATGAATGTCAATATTAGTGTAGATATCAGTGTCATCAGTGTCACTATCAGTGTTATCACTGTCAGTGTTATCACTGTCAATTGATATCAGGTTCAAATGAATGTCAGTGAATGTCAATATGAATATTGATATAAATGTCAATATGAATAATGTCAATAGGAATGTCAATATGAATGTCAAAATGAAGTAAATTTAAGTGTCAATATAAACGTCAATATGAAGAATTAAAGTAAAGTTGATAATCAAGTAAATCCTTTCTTATGGTGAATGCTCATTACTGGTTTACCAGTAATATTGATGTCTAGTTATTATTGTGTATGTACAAGAAGGCAAATCATTTTGACATGATATCGAATTTAAGAAAGTAATGGGATGGCATTTAAGTCTAAAATTGCAATGGCCTGGAGCAATTGATATATTTTGTATTCATGTGGTTAGATCAGTAATAAATTACTTGATTTGTTCTTATTAGTTCACATACATGTAAGTCTTAGTTTCAAAACCCCTTGTTGGTTTGGTCCTAAAGATGGCAAAATTAATGGTTTAGTAAAATTGTGGAAAAAGGAAGATTGAATAGGCACAAGACTGAAATTATCATTGGACATGTTAGTTAGGATTTTCCAACCGGAAGTGAGTCATACGGTTGGTCACGTGACATCCCTTATGTCATCGAATATTACGTCATTGATTTCCTTTGTTTCTAAATAAGACATTTTTGTTGTATTGCCGGAAGATAATTTAATGCTACAAAATGCAATGGAAGTGGTTTTGTTGTTCAAATTAAGTTTATTGTTTATGATCAATAATTTGAAATGATAAAATAAATGTTCAAGATAATCATATTGGAATAAGCCTATGCCCAAATGTTGATAATGAAAGTGATTATTAATATGTAGGCTTATTTATTAATCTTTTCTGTTATAGGAATTATTAGGCAAATCACATTCCACACAAACCAAAAACTATCTGCTATTCGCCACACTCGCTATTGTTAGTTATTCCTCAACACTGTGTACTCACCAAGTGACCGAATTAAGGATTTTTTGTTTTGTTTACATTTTGCTTGTCATATATAGAGCAAAATATATCCACAATAAATTGTTGTGATGTTGAGATGCTGTGAAAAAATGTTTTGTGTGTAGGTGAGATATTACAAGATGTATTTGCCAAAATATTTTAGCAAAAAACTAGATCTATTTGACTGCTTCAAACAATGTGTGCATTTTTGTGATATTTGAGATTCAAATTTGCACTAATATGGCTCAATTTGATAATTTTTTTGTCACTGTTTTTGCAATTATGCCATTTCAGATGATCGAGTGCTCTGTAATGACGCGGTATGCTTGAATAAAAGCAAATTTAAGTCAGCTACTTTTGTGATTTTCCATGAGAAATGGAGCATCCATTGGTTCAATGCCAATCTGTCATTTGTACCAATGCCAAACCAAAATGTCACTTTGATGTTTTCTAAAATTTTATGGAACAATTGTTGCAGATTACTCTCGTAGTAGAAAAATGCATCCAAGAGGTTGTATGTTCCAAGTTTTTTTTCTCATGGGTGTGTTACAGGTGATTTCATTACCATGCGATTCTTGTCATTCATACTTGGCTGTGAGGAATCAATGCTAAACCAGCTCTTGCTACGTTTGATAAATCAAAATGTGTGACGTTCTGTTGTTTGTAAACCAACCAGATTAACTAAAAATGGCATGTATTTGGTGGATCTAGAACCTAGGAATCATGTACTAATGAAATCACCAGTAATGTGTAAAATTGGTCTCTTTGGTCTCTTTCATTGACAAGTACATTTTGAAATATTCATAAAATTCGAACAATGGCTTCACTTTGTCACCCTGTAAAATAAGATTTAAAGAAAGGGGTTTTATAAAGGTAGGCACATCACAGCAATTTATCTGAATACTGTTTGACCAAGAACCCAGGATTGGAACATCAGTATTGACTTCTGAGCATTTACTGAAAGACAGGAACTGGGGGTCAAAGTTGTTAGCCACATCATTGACCAATGACCATGCCTGGTTGAAACCAATAATCCTCCATTCAGATGCTTGTTTATTTTAATAAGTAAAGACTGTGCTGATTTGGCACCAACAGGTGTTCTTGGACATGTTTCAGAAGTATTTGTGCTCAAATTAGTGAAAGCCAAATGCATAGCCAAATTGAAGATGTCTTTTGAGACTCTTGATAGCCACTGATTCTTGTCACCTTTTCACAACTTATTTTAACAAATATTCAAGTGAATATGTTGAACATAAATGGTTTCCAAACATCCTGAACACGTTGTAAATCCCTTTGTGTAAAGCTGATTATTGACAAAATGACTTATGGCCAAATCAATCGATTACAATATACATTGTGCAAAATCAATGGGGTGAATTGCCAATAGGATTTTTTGCTGATAATGAGCATCACCTACAAACTTTAATTGGCTGATGTAATAACCAGATATGGTTAACACTTTATTTTCCCTGCAGAATACAATTTAGCATACCGTGGTAGCTGGAAGTGAGGTAACGCTCAGATTAGCAAGGCATTGACAAGTTTTATGATACATTCAGACCTGCCATCTAACTACCGAGTCGAATTACCTGAGTACAATTAACCCCTACTCACAGCTCACTCAACCAACCATGCACAGGGCATGCTCCACAAACTGTGTAAAAGCTTATTGCAAGAATTAAGTGGATTGATCAGGCAGAAAGGGCCACAGTCCTCCCCCATTGGAGATGTGCTCGCGAGTTGGTCAGGTGTGTTCAACAGCTGACACTTATGGATGGCCCCTTGTTTTGAAGTCATATCAGTTAGCAGTAATCCTTTGTAAGTTTTATGACACATTGTCATAATTTAGAAAATGTTGTAAAACACTTGCATCGAACAATTTTGAGAACCCACTAAAGAATGACTAAAAAAGCCTAAATGGTCAATTGGTCATGCATTTGACAGCAGAACAATAATACTGACAACAAAAGCATAGCTAAGGCTATATCACTTAAGCAAGACCTGAAGATTGATATTTGATTTCTTCTAAATGACATTTTCAGTGCTTCCCAGGGGAGAAAGGACCATTTTGTCAGTTAATATACCTTGTGTGAATTTCACAAAAAAACAAAAAACCACAACAACAAAAACACTGAACATTGGTCATCTGCCAAACTGAGGAATCAGTGAAAATGGGAAATGCAGATTTAAATTGAGGGTTGACAAGTCCATCCAGTGTCATGTTAGACTCATGCAGTATCTCTTATCGTTGCCTTCTAAAAGTTCAACCCTGTAGTTGGCTTCTAGCGACCAATTAGACTCTTGGCAGGGGCCAGCCAAATTCATTCAGGATGATTTTATTGGCATTAGACTGCTTCCTGTCTGTTCATGGGGTTTGGCAAGGTGCTTCTTTTGATCCTCGCATATCTGGGCCTAGGTGGGTGACATGGGCTAGCCTGGACAGCATTGGAGGGGCACCAGCCAATACAGGAGTGGCTACAAGGGTTCAGCAAGTGTCCGTTTTTGATTGTGTCATCCTTGGCTGAAGTCACATCCTGAAATTTCAATGAATCAGTTGAATCTAGGTTGTGCTATTAAGTCTGGTTGCGTTTTTGAAAATGTCTCATTCGAAAAGCAGCTGGATAAAAAAAAGAGGGTGAACCCGGGCATCTCCCAGGCATAGCTAACTCAGCAGCAGGGACAGGCAAAGGCAGAAGCAGGCATGAGGCAGGCAGAGGCATGGCCTGGGCAAATGCTCTGCAGCTCAACTCAGCTTCAACTCAGCTTCTACTCAGCTTCCTTAAATTTAAACAAATTAAATGCCATGTTGTGATGCTCTCTTAAACACGTGGTTAGCATCAGCAGCAGCAGCAGCAGCAGCAGAATCCGCATCAGCACAGAATCATAAACATAACAGCATCATCCCCTAACATCATCAGATTGGATTTCAACATCAGCAGCCTATTGCTCCAATTTTTCCTCTTTTAAAAAACGGGTTAAGGTTGTTGAAATTCTGCGAGCAATGGAGTTCCTCCAGGTCTCATCATTCTGAGAATTTCAAATGATTTTCAATTGATGAAGTAAGGGGAGTAGCACATTCGACAGCCATCACAATTCCCAGAACTAAAAAAGTATAACAATTATCGATTAGTTCATGCATTTTAAGCTTTAAATCAATACTAGAAGCTCTCATAAATTTTGCATGTAATCATTGAAAAGCACAGATTGTCCTTACTTGTTTATGACAATGTATATGTTATATCACACATGTTTGATAATATATATAAAGCTATATTATATATATATTTCGACTCTAATCTATGTGTTCATAAAATATTTTAAAAAATTAATTAATTATTAATTTAAATTAAAAAAAAGAAAACTGATGTGGAAACAAGTACTTGTTAAGTGGGTTTACGCTGGGTTACCAGAACTGTTCCTGGTGGTGCTCTGGTTTGGTCTGCCGCATGCAGTTTTGTGCGCCCAAGTGACCACCAGTTTATTTACTACACATTATGATAAAGTCAACCAGTAACACTTTATTTTCAAGCAAAAAGAAAGGGGGTTATAATAACTATTCGTTGCGGTCCTCAGAATATAGCATTTCTGGCCCCTCTGCAGGAAATTTGTCATACTTGTAAAAAGTAGAAGCTCAGTGTGCTACATATGATAAGTAGTGTTATCACATTACTATACACACAAGTAATAGTTAAAATAACCATACCAAGTTTCATAACTGTCTCAAGTTGTCAGGCCACTAAAATATGAAGTCTTTGATCATACTTGAATAAATCAACATGCATTTCTACAGTGCTGGCTGGTGGTACACTTCACCCTGGGTAGCTAACTCTTCTTGCAGATTATTTTAATAGGCTGGTGATCAGTAACTCTCATGGTGCTTGTTTCCAAATTTGCTCAGCAAACTGATTCAACACTGTTCCAACAAAGTTCCAGCACTCCTGCTTGTCCAACCATCCTATAATGTCCATAGGCCCAAGTAGCTACCCACTAGTACCCAGATTGGTTATCACATGTGTACAACTCTGTTGTCTCCCCACAAGCAGAGGACTGTCAGGCAGGTTATCACTACTACCATTCAGTAGAGAGGGGAGGGACTTAGTCATGACAGCCCACCAAGAGTCCTTGAACTAACAATGATTAAAAACATGTGAGTTGAGTGGTGGTTAGAGATTTCCATGGCAACCAAAAACTCCCATTCATAACATCACATGAATGGGAGGCCCTCACTGAGCTGGGATCAGCAGTGAATTGACTGATAGTACAATTTGTACTATGGGGAGATTTAGTGATTACACTAAGTACAATGCCACGCAGTTGGGCTGTTGGTGGTGTGTCGTCGGTGTCACACCATTCCAAGGCCATTGCATGGAATGCTTTTTATTTATTTAAGCAAAAAAAAGAAAGTGTGTAATTTAATTAAAAGAGGACACTAAACGAGAAGTTGGTTACCATGAAGTATCTTTGGTAATCTGGTATCCATGATAGCATCAATATATACGAATCTGTATCTTGATCATGTGTTTTAGACAGTGAGTTGGTCCAGGTTGTTTAATTTTTTTTTTATAAATCTTGATTATAGCAAACAGATGTGACACGTATTATGTGGCTTGAAGATTTTGCTACATGCATTTTAGAATAAACGTTATTGTGGTAAAAGTTCTTATTTTTGGTTTTTCATGCCCCAAGATATAGAAAAGATTGGCATGTAAATGTATTTTGAGAAATAATTGCAAAACCCCTGGGCTTTTTCAATCATACATAATTTGTTTTGAAAGCAGTTTTGCATTTTGACAAATCTTTAACATGTACAGTTGGACAATTATAGCCATTATCAAATTGGATGATCACTGTTTGGCCTATGGGTATTGTTCCAGTGTTATTCTGAGTCCAACAAACCATAAGTTATGGCTGTATTTGTCTTGTACTGCTGCAGTATTCCCATTGGCTACTGGGTGCATACAATTTCCACTGCATGTGTCATGCCACGTATAGCTTAGCCAATACTGAGGCAGGGATGGCCATTCTGGTGATGTACAGCAGGTCTCTCCACCAATGGGAGAAGAGGCTGCTACTGCTCTTTCTGTTGATGTATAAATAATATATATTCACAGAATACTGTAGCATAATGTTTTGCAAGTGTTAACTTTTGTTAGTGAATAAAATTTATGTAGGCCCAGATGAAATTACCAAATTAAAATTGGCATACAAATATTACACTTTTTATGGCAGACTGATACTGATTTTGCAGTGCTTATATGGCAGTTATCCAGAATAAAAGACAAATTTCTTTCAGTAAATTCAACCTCTCATATATCACATATTTACACAGCTTCTTGCTCAATGACAGTAATGCACAGTTAAGATATATATTTGTATGAAAGTATAAAATTTACTATATTTAAGATGAGTAAAAAAATCTAAGACCTGTATGTTTGTCTTCAGTAAAATCGATGAAAATTGGATGTCAAAAAGTAACCTGAGTTCTCAGCAATTTAGATAGTATTGACACATTACAGTTACAGAATGTTAGAAAGATGTTTTGAATATCACCAAGAAAACAAAAAAAGTTAAATGCATTTTTGTATTAAATGTTAACATTAATTTATCACATGTTGGACTTATGTCTTGCAGGCCCATTGGCCTATTCCCGTTTCATGACATAACTTTATAAGCTTGCATGGTATGGTTAGGCCCAATATATATGCAATACAAATCAAAGCGAATCTTGTTCATGTGAAGATGTTTGGGATATCAACCAAGGATCAACCTAGGAAACAACAAATTTAAATGCATTCTTGTATTATAATATTATGATAAAATGAGTTTATACCACAATGTCATATTGGGTATGTCTTGCAGGCCATTGGCCTCTTCCAGTTTCCTGGTGTGTAAGCATATATGGTATGGTTAGGCCCCAAAAATGCAATATGAATCAAAGTGAATGTTATTATTAATGGGGGTGTGATGAAAGGAATTTAGCATTATTCAACTCTTTGGTATTGTAGCACACAATTGATTAGCAATGCTCACCAGTGCATGTTCAGTGCTTTCTAATATCGATTTTGCACCATTTCGATTCAAGGCCAATTATGAAAAAAGAGATATTAAAAAATGAAAAAAGGGAGATGAAAGAAAAACAAAAGGATATAAAATTAGAAAAAAAAAGTTGATAAAAATCATAAATCCAGCTGGAAATGGTTTGTTGGCTGAAGAGTAACCTTGAAAATGAATTACAACCTGTGCCATACCCAGCAACAGTTGCTCAAGTGCAAGTGATCAGTGAGTCAATATTATTATAGCTGAGACAACAATGGTGCCCTGAATCTATCCCTGGGAATTTTTAATTGTACGATTCATTAATGTGGTGTGGAACTCAACTGGCTCAGCTGCGATCATTCAACAACACATTCAAGTTGATTCAATGGGCGATAAATGCAGAAGAAAGGACATGCATGCAGTGCCATGCACCTTTAACTTACACTGCATCTTGGCATGAAGCAAATTGCAAATAAATAGCAAATCACAGAAGTGAATAGAAAATCAAGAAACTCAATGGAAAATCAACTTTGTTGTTGTTCCTTCTTCATGATGAACCACATTCCATTGGCATCTCATTTGTTCCTCAGCTAGACGCACTGTCAGCTCTACTCCATGAAAACACCAATATTCCAATGGTAGCTCCATTCATGAGAAATACTAATTAAAAATGCATAGAGGCATTCCTCATCTCACCCCAGGCAGCAACAGGCATGTCTCAGTAAATACCAATTATTTGGTGCATTCACAGAAATGCAGCCTTGAATATAGCTATTACCATGTACACTGTTACAAATGTTTCTGCTGTTTGAAATATGTCATGATTACCAATTCCTAATTTGAGGCATTCAGAGACAAAATATAGAATGAAACTAATGTGAACTTTGAGTCTCTTTCATAATTCATGACTGCAAACTTTGGAAATTTTACACTTCGAAAATGTTCTTTGGTGAACTTTTGCCAACAGTATACAACCACATACTGCATACTAAATCAGGCCTTGATCTTGTCTTGATGTCTAATTGTTTCTATCATTTTGCTTTTTTTTGTTTTTTATTTGCTTATTTGATTGCACTGCAATAAACCAATCTCCCAGTTCATCCAATAGTTCACATTGCATGTTGAAGCTTACCACCAGCTACCACCATGGTCATAAAATTACCTCCAACTACCTGTTGTTTCCCAGGTTCTCTGAGGGCATGCTAATTAGGAGAGTGCAACTTGCTGTCGTTTGAAGGAACACAAGATTAATGATGGTGTGGCACTTTTTTCCCTGTCTCCCTGAGTCTGTTTCCTTGTGTTTCCCTCTGTTCCCCCTCCTTTCCCTCCGAGGAATGCTTAAGGAATCTCTATGACAGGGTGTTTGCAGAGGGGCACAAAGGGTATGGAATAACCTGTCTGGGTTTACCCTAGGCCTAGCATAACTCACAGGGTAGCATCAAGCAGAAGGCATCAAGCAGAAGGCATCAAACAGGGTGCTCTTCTCTCCCCATGTTTATTGTCATCAATGTGTCTCTTGCCTTAACCCCAATTGCCCCAATTAGGGCTCTTTGTTTAGATGAGGTCAGAGGGCCAGAAAAGGGTGCTAACTGACTTATTAATAGCCCATAAAGGGGATCCTTCTCCCAAAGCAGGGGTACTATACTGAGAGGGGTAACTTGAATTGATTATTTGCAAGGTGGTGTATTTTTTTTCTAAGTTTGTGGTTATAGCTTAGAGTAACTAGCTTTTTACCTCAAGGTTAGTACTTCCTTGTCCAGACGATGTAATCAATATCGTGTTATATGAATATCATTACTTTGAATTTAGATTAATTGTGTAATTACAACAGTATGATATTAATGTTATCATTCAGTAAATACGTTTACGAATAGACCTATCCCTTTAATCTGCCATTCTACTCTGACCACACTCCTCAAAGGTCACACCAATTAACGTAATTAGTTATCTCGATCCCTTATTACTGGATGTAATTGTCTAAAAAAAGAGGCATTTATGAACTCGAGAGTGGCATATTGAAGTATGCACAACGCTTGAGTGCCTTTGTATGAGTACTTAGCACATTTGCAGGCATTCCATGTACTTCACTTGGCTTCATGGTATGAGTCAACTGCTACGTTATTGCAACGTTTCTGCTCCGCTAATTGCTCACCTTAATGTGTTCTTTTGACACCCAGCCGACCTTACAAGTGAGCTCTTTTTTGTGGCAGTCTCAGGGTGCTGAATGTTCACAGTTTTCACAGTGTTCACAGAATGATCTGAGTGATCATGGAATGATCTGAGAATGATCTGAGAGTGATCTTAGAATGATCTGAGAGTTCAGAGGCACTCGTTGTGACCTGCTGACAAACAAACAAAACAGATTGGCTGCACGAGTTGCACGCGAGACTTTTCCTAGCCGCAAAAGGTGCACAGTGCCATCACGGTGGCATCACGGCTTCTAAGAAGGGCCAAATCAGAACAATTAGGTCTAGTAATTGATGTTTGGCCATCAAGAGGAGCAGCATGCAGAGGAGGGAGATGCTACTTGCTGCCCTGGATGGATCCTGGGATGGTGGAAGTTCCCTGGATGTGCTGCGCGGACAGGAGGAGGAGGGAGGCAGAATGCGTCACAGCAGCTTTCCCTCCTCCCTGCTTGCCTCTGCCTGCTTTGCCTGCTTCTGCCTGCTTCCCTCTTTGCATTGCTCAGCCTATTGCCTGAACTTATTCCTGTGCTTATTCCTCCACCAATGCCTGCTGCTGCTGCATGCTGCTCTGTCTACAGCTGTCTACTGCTGTCTACCCACGTGTGTTGTTGTTGTGTCTATGCGTGTCACCACGTGGTCTGACTGACTGGCTGTCATGTCTATCTGTCATGCAGTTAAGTGCCCTGTGCACTGCAGGCCGCCAGATGCAGCTCCGTCGCCTAATTAGCAGGTAAGTGCGGACACAGGTCAATTGCTTTGACGCAGCAGGCACTTTGCATTGACAGCAAACACTGACAAACATGCACTTACACTTTGCTTCAACACTTTGCACTTACACTTTGCTTCAACACTTTGCACTAACACTTTACACCGACACTACTTCTCTCCAACATAAACATGCCAGGTCATTGACACAACTTAATAAAGTTGGTGTCTCCTCACTGACTATACTTTTACCATTTCTATTACCTCCTAACTCCTTAGTGCACATCATTAACAAGTAACCTGATTAGAGAAAATGTCCAAATTATCAAAACTCACAGACATCTTCTGATCACAGACACACTCATAAAAATATTTCTTTTTCATGTGGAACATATATATATAAACTTTCTCTAATACATTTGCACTTGACCTTGAGCGACTAGTGTTGCAAAACTTCCTGATCTTTAAGGAGAATAAGCACATGTGGTCGAATGAAATGAAAGACACCATTTGGTATCAATATAGTAATTGATGAATGAGGATCTTATAAATAAAATTATTAATCTTGTAATTATTGTATGCTAGTTTAAGGTATGTTGTGAACTTACAGATCAATTCAGGTGAATTCTGAGTTGACCTTCAACTCATATCAAACCATGCTCTTGATATGGCATGACATCGGAAACAGGATTTTGTTGACCTTCCTAAAATCACTAAACCTTTCAAATAATAATTTAAACTGCTAATGAGGGTCATCACAGGTGTGATCTGTCATCTAAGTTGTAATTTCCCTGACCACCTGGTCGTTCATGGAAAGTCTCCACCATATTTAGTCATGGATACTTGACGTTTCTAAAAAAATCTGTAACTTCTTTGACATCTGTCCTATTGTGACATTGTCATTGTCACACCTGACAAGTCAAAGACAAGTTCACAGGACTTCTGACACTAGTTACAGACCAAAGACCAAACCTACTGGACTGTCTGAATAAAAAATGTATTACTAAAAAAGTAGGGTCATAGAAAAGAAAACATCTCAGCTCACATAAACTCCTCTTGAAAAAAAAGTTGACTTATGTGTTTAGATGCACTAATTGTATGGTAATTGGTAATTACAGGTCACAGAGACAAATCACAGGTCACAGACATCAGCAGAATTTCAAAGGGCCAGGTCACAGACAGTTAACACAGTTGTCATACGATAACAGACAGCTCTTCATCATACATAATATTTTGTCTGGGGGCACTTTGAGCAGGCACTGTCATGAATGCATGCCAATGATGCAACAGTATTAATGATGTGTGCATATGGCTGTCAGCCATGACTGATTACCCTTGTCAGCCATGACTGATCACATGATGTCATCTGTTTTCTTGATCTGTCAGCCATCTCCTATCTTTATCAACATCAGCATCCTCATCCTCCCATCACTTTCATCTCTACATCACTCCACCCCTATTGCCACATCACTTTTTCTTGGCCTATTGTCCCATGCTAATCTGTCATAATCAACCAGAGAAATTTTTAGCTGCAGTGGTGCTCTAGTCAGTACACACTGTGAGTTAGGCCTATTTATAAGGCAAAAGGTTTTCACCTGTAGGGGAATTACCATTTGATCTTCATTTTGCAGAATGTGCAAACCAATCATTGCAGGATATATTTGCTGAGGCGTAGGCCTATATCTATTGAAATACAACTTTTAAGGTTGGCCTAGATGTCTTCAAAAATTGCCTTACTTTAAAGAGTTCAGTTGGAAAAATGAGTGTTTTAAAAAGTGTTTCCCTTTTCAAAATATTTGTAAAAAAAGGGAATTAACCAATCAGCTGAGCAACATCTTTTGAAATTTATATGGGCCTAATGCTTCCCTGTTTATTTTCTTTCAGTGCGTAGGCCTACACTTGCCATTTCAGGTTTGATTTAAAACGTTTTATACTTTAGTTTGTAACCTGATGCATTGTGCATAAACCTCAAAAAGGAGTTTGTTGACTGCAAAATACAAATCCCAGATGCACAGTCGAGAGCGGTGTTTTTTTTCTTCAAGGTTTTTTTGTTTTCCAACTTTTTTTATCGAAAGTTCTGAAGTTTGTTTCAAGTTCCTCGTGACTGGGGCCAATAAAGGAGTTCAAGAGAAACTGGGTCAACTCATTTTCTGCTTCTGTTGTGTTTCTATTTTTAAAATGGCAATTGGCTGACACTTGGATGCGGAACTGTCTAATAGGCTAACTAACTAATAGGATTAGGAAAATGCAGAGGTAAAGAAATCTCAGGTGACTGGCAGCACCTTCACTAAACAGAGCTGTTAACACAGGTTTGTAAACAGATAAGCATTCATTTAATCATTTTGTTGAACGTTGATAGAAAGGGGGGGACGCACGTGCATTTGTCGTCTGCTCTCGTTCGCTATCGTCTGCTTCTAACTCTCGTGCACGTGCGAGACAGTGACGTCATGTCTGTTACGTCATATTTACGGGGCTTCTCCAGCCGCAACAGGGAAAGCCCTTCAACAAATCCCAGGGACTTCAATGGCGATTTAATTGATCTTCAGGTATTGCTTTTTGTAGAATTCCCAAGGGAGTTTGTCCCCTTCCGCTTAATTTACACTGGCGATTATCAGTCAAAGGCATTTTCCGAAGATCATAAGTAAATCCAGGGCACACTTGTCTGAGTTGTCACAACAATTTCATGGCCATTAACCTATCTGGCGGGAGATCTCATTCCCTCTAATAAGCAAATATTACAAGACAGGCCCAGTACTTAATTGCAGACCCAAGGCATTGCATATAATCAATTTGATTTAGGGCAAATATGATGTTAATAGAGCTTTTAGGTTGGTGTCATTATCCATACACGTGTTACAGTTTTATAATTCATTTTTTTAATTGAGCTGGTGATGTGGATCAATTTAACATTCATGTACTTAAAATATATTATATGGCTCATCTTCAATTGTTTTGTTCAGTACATTGCTATCCTGTGTCAGAGGGAAGAGTTGCTTGGTTTGGTCAGCGCCTCAGCTGGACCCAAATTTGACTCGAACTTTTGAAGTGGAGAAGGCCTGTCTTGTTTCTAGGACAACTCATTTTACTCTATTTGGAAAGGGTATAATGAACGACGAGCATGAAAAAGTGTATACATTGGGCCTATACGTTATGAGAACAATGCTTTTTAAAAATGACATCTTCGGCTGAATTTTTTTGGATGCAGGTCTCATTCCACCAAACTTAATCTGGTGCAGTTATTATGATCTTCTGCATATTAGTACAGCTCTCCGGAAATAGAAAATGTTATTTTTCTGAGAAAACAGAGGCACTCACAATATCTTACATAAATTATGTCACTTATTTCCTGGATTAGACCAGTTGCTGAGCTATACGCCTGTGGGCCTGTAGCTGGTGGAATTCTTCCGCTCGAGCTAGTGCACCACATGTAACAGATTTCTGGAATAACCTTCGACACAAGCAAAAAGAAAATGGTAATATTCGCTGAGAAATTCTACATGATCGGAAGTTTTGCAGAGATGAAAACTTGTTTGGTGCAGTGGTCCAATCGAGGGACCATCCTGGTCCAATCAAGGTCTAAGGACACTGTGAAGGAGTGTCTATGATTGGCCCATTTGGAAGAAAATTGGTCTGTTGTCCACAGATATGAAGTTATGATACGATGACAGTATTATATAGGCCAAAACATATTTATTAGAGTTCAACAAACTTTTATTTCCCATGCATCATATAGACTCGTATAGGCCTATTGGCACAACGAACCTCAGGTAGGCAGGCCAATCCCTGCATCTTTTCCCCATATTGTACGGACGAGAGAGACTCCCAAGTGTTGTATTACATTTTAATGATGACACATTTTTGATATTTTGATGTTGTTGTTTTTTTTAATGATAAAAACGATGATGGACAATGCACAAAGTTTGTAAGATGTGGGCATTGCTCAGATGATTTGTTAAAATTGTTTTAAGATAGTGGAATTGTTATCACTGATGCTGAATCTCTGAGACTGATATATGGACAAGTGACAATTTCAAACTATGAAGATGAGACAAAAACCTGTCACACATTGTCTAAGAAGCCAAAAATCAATTTACAATTTTGAACCAGAGCCAACACAGTTAACCTATTTTTGTTTACTTTTTTGAAGTTGTGTGAAAAATCAATAATCTCTGACCCAGATTTGCGACGTTCTCATCTCTAACTTCCGTGTTTTTTTCATTCCTTTTATTTCTTTAATTGTCTTTTTGTTCTATAATTGTCTTCTTTTGACATTTGACAAAAAGGTAAAATGTCATAGGCCTGATTTGTTGCTTATCCCAGAGAGGAGACTGATTCTCGAGGGTGTGGGTGAAAAATTGAGACTGCTTCATCCGTCTATTTATAAGTCGGTTTGGGCAGTCTTATTCCAGTCAATCAATCAATCAATCAATCAGTCAATCAATCAATCAATCAGTCAATCAATCAGTCAATGAACTGCCAAGTTATCCATCTATCTATCTATCTATCTATCTATCTATCTATCTATCTATCTATCTATCTATCTGTCTATCTGTCTATCTATCTGTCTATCTATCTGTCTATCTATCTGTCTATCTATCTGTCTATCTATCTGTCTATCTATCTATATTCTATCCTTGTTTACTTCCTACTTGAAAGCCTATCTTTTTCATCTTAACTCTTCACATCCTGCATTAGCCTGTGTGTTGCTGAGTGCTACGAATCTGCACTTCCATCAAGCAACGCTTTAATGTTCCTCATCTAATTTAAGTAATTTCACAAATTTGTAAAAAAGAACGAACAAAAAGGCTCGGGGACAAATCTAGCACCCTTCAATTATAACTACTGCCATCTCGAAACATTTGTGATCCCTGGATGAAGTTGGTGATTCTAGATTCTTTTTTTTTCTAACTTTTTTTTTGCCATTCTGTCCTTCTCCTTTGACAGAGCAACTACATGCGCCCTCTGTCGGAAAATTCAAGAGTCTGGCTTCTGGTGGCTGTCGGGGAGAGATGGATTTTTGCTGCATAAAATTTGGGACTTGTGTCATGGCCCTTGGTGCTGTGTCGATTAACTTACCACAGTTAACTTTTTCAAGATTGATGCATGGAGATAAAACGATATGTATCACATTGAACAAAAAACTATACTTATTATATTAGACCTTTACTTTTTAATGATAACTATATTGTTAATTAACTTACATTATTATGACTGCACAGGTCTGCAAATATTACACAGATTAAATTCAGATGCCATGCATACCTTCAGAAACCAATATTGTAATTTAAACCAGGAAGTACAGACACAAAAGTTCTTTCTTTAAATGATTTCATTGCTGGCCTACTTGTCAGTAATTGATTCAACAGAGTTTATCATTTAATCGACAGTCTTAAATAGTTGGTGTTTCTTGTTTAAATCAAGTTATAATTTCCATACGTGAAACGGTGAAATTATAAATTGGCAACAGTTTCTCCATTCACAAGAAGACTTTAATTTCACCAAAATAGATTTATCAGTTTTATTGGAAAGATTAGATTCTTTGATGAAGATAATGTACACTCTGTGGAGAAACGTGCCTAAAATAAAAAGCATTTCAATGTCGCGTTCTTTAATTTCACTTTTAAGAAGCTATTTTGCAAGACAATTTTGCAAAAACATAATACAATATTGCATCCATACGTTTGCTGGGTCTCCTGGCAACAGAAACAATTACCAAATTTTGAGAAATAAAAGCAGTGGGCATTGTTGAGATACAAGATTTGTGAGCCATCTCCAAGCTAACTGTCAGAAGACATTGAAGAGTGGAGATATATCTGAGCCATTCTCCCTTTTTAAAAGGGCTTTTAAAGAATTAGATTGAGTAGTATTGTTTGTTTGTGCAAAGGAAACACCTGGCTTTACTTTCAATTGAAATTCTCCAGGGTTGGGACAATCTCTTCCCCTGGGAGTGCGGAGCAGGCCTTGTCTCCCTGATGCTGCAATTTGACTTTATTTATTTCTTCATTTTCAAATACACACAGTGTCACATACCCCCTGGAGTGGACATTAGGCCAAATTGTGATTCCTTCAAACATCATTCCACCCGGTTGACACCACACCCTGAAGCAACCGGGGAATTGTCATTTTAAGTAATAAAACCCCACTATACATTGTATTTCTTCTTTTTTATGTCACATACTTCTCAAGTGCTTTAATTCCGCCATGGTTAACGTACACAATAAGCTTTGACATTTAAATCAATCACTTCCTCTTATTTTGGTAATGGCAGAATGACACCCTCTTGATCATGACGTATAACTCCGCGATAATTCCATCAGAATATTCAGATAATAACCTTTAAAAGATAAGATAATAACTTAATAAGGTTGACATTTGTCACGAGATCGAGGCTCTCATTTTATCTTTTTAATAACCACCTAATTATAAACATGAATAACTATGACGACTGTCAACAAATTCCTAAGTTGCATGTTTCGAGGCTTTTCTCACAGAATATTTTGTGAAATACTAACCATAATGAATAAGATGCACATGTCATTTGTCCTTGTGACAATTAGGCTGAATGCAATGTACTATCATGTTACTGCTCGACAAATACTTCTAAATAAACCATCTGAATCTGAATCTACTGAAGTGATGAACAGTTGTGTAAAGAGGAACAATTTGCTTAATCCTAAATATATGCCACAATGGTGGTGTAGACCTATAATCACAAACCCAATATTAGTCCTACAAATAAATATATAGGCCAATATATTGAAAGTATTTAGTTATCCAAATCTAATAAAATGAAATAAATGCAAAGAAAAATACATAGAGAATATGATATCGGACTGTTAAATTCACTTTTGCAAAGCAGAACCTGAATCTACCAAGCTGGATTAGGCCTACATTGTTTTAGTTATCTGATTATTAGCTTGGTAGATTGAATAATATGACCAACTGATCCAACCTTATAACCTTATAACATGTCTTCAACTTTAACAAAGCACTGGGCAAGCCACGTGAAGGACCATGCTTTTCTTGACCAGTTTGCGTTCAGAGATTAGCCTACCATCAAAAAGCCCTTGTTGCAGCTCATTCTCCAACCCACTGCAAGGATCCCCCCCCCCACTGTGCCCATGCTAATTATGCAGAGGTGTATGTACATGGATTCATTTTAGGCAGTGGGGGTCGCCCCGCCCCCTTACCCTTGCACTTTTTGAGAAAAAAAAGCAGGACTTATTTTCTCTGGTCATGAACTTGCGCAATAAACATCAATCTTCTATATCCAAATTAAATTCCCACTCCCCAAAACATTTAATGCCCGCTTGAAATGCAACTCACCATCCCCGGTGACAATTGTGAAAGATCACCGCCGGCCAGGGGCGGATTGCAGGCTGATTGGCAATGGAGGGGGGGGGATTAGCAACTAGCAAATAACATCAGGTACCAGGGTAGGGCTAATACATGTGGTAGAAAGAAAATGAAAATGTTCCACAAAATATTACTAACACATTTGAAAGTACAATATGTACCTCATCTCAATCCTTCTTAGTATATAATCATGAATATCTTATCTTGTCTGTCTCATCTAATCTCATCTCTTCTCACAGACCAATATGAAAGGTGCAGACCTGTCTACTACCATCCGTCAAGGAATACCATGGCAAATGTTGTACCATCCGAAATGGTATACATTGCCAGTGACAAAATGGTATGCCATTACGGATGACAGCATTTTTTCAATGGTGAAAATAAAAAATAATTTGTAATCAGAAACTACATTTTGATCAGATGAAAATTCTTCATCCGAAAGGGGATTGCCATTATCTTTGACATAACACTCCTTTCATATTCGATAAACAATGTAGGGTCATATACCTGTACCAGAAAACCAGATTGGTCAACTCTCAACAGACAACCAATCATGCACTGATGAAGGGAAAATTGGTTGTCAGAGAAGCAACCACTATTTTGTTATCACAACCAATATCTTGCTTGAGGCCGGACACATGTCTACCAAAAGTTTGGTTATGGTGACCAATCACTTTGTTGTTGCTTTTTTAAAGTGAAGAATCATTGGAATACATAACATTTTAAAAAGTAGTCCTATATATATAGGCCATAGGAAGAAGTTATTTCTGAGTATCTGATACACCCGGCCGTTAGAATCAATGATGACACCTCCTGCATGAGCAACTTCTCACTTTCAAATTCTCAATCAGTGCACTTTCAACTGTCAGTTCATTTCCACTCATTTGTCTTGTATTAAAATGGCTCCGGGGTGACCCTTGCCATCAATCTAATACCTTCAGATTCTTTCAGATTCTTTTAGATTCCACCAGTTGAAAATAGAAGTTGAGTTCAGCGTGGGAATGAGATTTGAGGTCAGGCGAGGTCAAGGGGAGGGGACACGCTTGAATGACTCTCTATGCACATCTCCACTTCTTACGAGACATTACGTAAAGTTAGCCCAGTCAGAAAAGAGGCATCGGGCCCTGACCGCATTCCTAGAAAGTGGCAGAGGCAGGGGCGGAGCCCCAAGAGTGGGATTATGGAGGGGGGGTATGTTTGGGATAATATGAGATCTTGGCCATAGCATAATTCTCAACACCCAGCTTTTCATAACACTATCATAGGCCTACCTTCATGTAATTTAACTTTATTGAGAAAACCGAACATGTGTTATTACTTTTGGACAGCTTTGTGTTACTTTTTGGTTTGTAACAATGTAATTAGATCATGCATAGTTAATTTATGATGCCTAGAATTTCCTCACAAGTGAAATTCAACGCTACACTAACTCAAGGAGGCCAAATCAGGATCCGCGGCCCTCACACTAAAAGGTGTACTGATTTCATGATAGTGGTAAGATTTCATGACACAGCATATCATAAAAAATGTCCAAACGTATGATATGTCTTATAATAGATTATTTGCATGCATAAGATCTCATGACCATGCTTTCTGCAGTGCACTTTTGATAATCTACACCAAATTATATATTTTTACTGTGTAATAATCACCATGCACATTCGTAGTATTGCAGCTGAGAAATCTGACATATATATAAAAATAGCACAAACACAATCTATGCTATCCGAGTATAGAAAAATAAAAATTCCATGAGTCTCAAGAAGTGACAACCTGTCCCCGTTTATAAACTGATATACCAACAACCCTTTTTCTGGATAACATTTCTTGCGGTTTCCCATAGAAGTTTGCAGACTACCCCTTTGCTGTCTTGTGGTTTTGTGTGCATTTTTGGAGGTACAACTCAATTGGATAAAAAAGTAAAATACTTAAAAAAATAGAGTTAAAAGAAGAAGAAAAAGCAAAAGAAGAGCACAGATTTTACCCAGTTGCTCAACCCTTTAAAAATGAAGAATAGACAAGGATTTAAGAATATACCAAGAGTCTTTTATAGATGCTATTAGAGATGATTTGAGTCTGGTGGTGATGAGTAAGCACTATTGAATGTTGAACACTGTTGAAGCATTTCCGCCACTGCCCGGTACAACTTCTTCAGTTGCATTGAAAAGAGGACAATTTTCTTCTCAGACGGCATCCCTTGACATTTGGGGCCTGATCTTTTGTAGGGGGAGGTCTTTCAACGGGGTGATTACCAGAAAGGACACCCAAGACCAAGGGCAGGGTTGTCAGAAAAGGGTGAGATGCCCTCAGGGTACTCCCCAAGACAAAATTATATCTGCTCAATGGCAGCCAATGCAACTGACAGTAAACAACCCCAATTGATTTCAATAGGCATCCCCAGACATCAGGTCACGATTTGAAAAACCACTTTTTGATGTCACCCACTATTATCAGATATTATTAGATATATTTAGGACCTATAAATATCAACCTGGCTTGAACCTGATGGACATCTGACAGAAATCATTGACTCCAAAATCTAACAATCCCTGCAGAAGATTTGAATTTTGCAAAAAGGTTTGCAAGTCCTCTGATTTTATGTAACATACAAACCATTCAAAATTATTTTACAGAGAAGCCAGTTGCAAAGATAATCAATCAGCATTAAAAATTCCTTTGTAGTATCAACTTAAGATAACAACAATAAGCAGGCCAATATACTTATCAAAATATTATCAAAATATAACATCTGCATGGTTGATTCAAACTTCTGAAATTGGCAACACAAGAATTGTAAATTGGCATATCACTTATAATATTATGTAGGCCTAAAAGATATCCAAATCTTGTTTTCTTTCTGGTAGACAATGCAAATTAACTATTTTTGATTTATCTCAAAGTTGTGGTTTTTCTGCCCTTCATTGAATCGTTGTATTTCTCTGTTAAATATCATCAATGCAGCTTGCGATGTATAGATCGAGGGCCGGCATGGAAGAAATATCAACTGTTGCCATTTTTGCTCTTTGAGTCCCATATTATGTCATTGTAGCAGATTATGTTATTGTAATATGAATAAGTATAGCACAATTTCTTCAGCATTATCCAGGGCCCACAATGGCATAGGAATATAAGACATTTATAAATCAGGTGAACTTCAAAATAAAATGTCACAGTTTCAAGTTGCTTCAGTTTATAATACTTCGTGTAGACTCGTCAGAATGAATGCAAAAACATTCTTTGAATATTTTGCATCATTTGCCATTTGACTTGAACATCTATACAAACTAGAACTGTAGAGAAATAGGCCTACACTCGATGCAACTGTGACATTGCTTTAAGTCCTGGCAAAACAAGGTTTTCTAATTGATATTCTAATTGATGTCAATAATTGAAGGTGTCACACGCATTTGTATAGCTTGTCAACACAATTTTAAAATTTAGTTGTGACTTACATACAACCAAAGCCACTAAATGCAGAAAATGAAAACAAGGGGGGGGTTCTGGACAGCCTGGATAGATAGATAGATATATAGATATATATATAGATAGATAGATAGATAGATAGATAGATAGATAGATAGATAGATAGATAGATAGATAGATAGATCATTTGGTAGACAGATTGCTAGATTTTCAGCCCAATAGCCCTCTTAGATAAAACGGATAACTTAACCACAGTTTTGAAACATTTCAAACATTTGCCAGCAGTGAGCATGTCGGTGTGTGCGTGGCCATGATTTCGCCTATTAATCAGGGGAGAATGGGTCGGGCCATCCAGGTTCACAAGGCCGAATATTGCAATGATGACATGCTTATGAACAATAATCGCCGGAGTTCTCCAAGAAATGTAACTTGACTGCCTCTCGGAGCAGAGCTCAGGCACAGACAGGCAAACTGGCTGGTGCCTGGGCCAAACAGTTTCTTAGAATAGCAATTAAACTTGAGTTTTGAACAAGCACAGGCTGAGCATTGCTAGCATTGCGTTGCAGGCCTCACCCCCTCCCAAACGGCCCACAGCATGCAGATCTGCTCCTGTGTTTGATAGTTCTTGATTCCACACGACATTAGGAAATGAATAGCCAAAAGTACACAAACATGCATCCATCGAAGCACAATAGGATCAAACTAACAACAATATTCAGGCCATGCAGATGTCACATTTCATTTACTTTGCATTTTATTAAAGCCCCTTGCTCTCTGAAGAAATTTCAACAATCAATCGTCTTAGTGAAAACTCCAAATGCAGCTAAATGCCTTTGCTCCGAGAAATGTCTTCACATTGGAGGTCACGAATGACACACAATGAAGAAGAAGAAGAAGCTACCATTCTGTAAACAACCTCCACATTATAACCAAGGCAGCTTTTCTTAACTAGTATTAATTAAATTAATCATCAAGGATATTCGACAATCAGTCCATTTCAATTGTAGACCCATTACAAAGGTATATATTTTGGCCTATTGAAATCAATTTTAAATTTGCAGCATTACTCAGGCAAAGTTAGATAATTTTTCATCATTAAGAAAAACATCTTCAGCAGCTCTTGTGGGCATATATAATAGTTGACTTCTGAAAAAGTACCATAAAGATTATCACCACCATCATCATCGTCTGAATAGAATAGATTAGTGAAAGTCAGTTCGAGAGTTAAAATTGAAAGGGAACATTTATAACCAGCGAGCCCAGAATAGAGTCAGAGGTGCTCGTACAAGCTTAGAAGTTCATTCCAGCAGCTTGAAAAGTATCAAAAGGTATGTTCACATATTAATTGCTAATTGACAAATTACATTCCAGACTGACATGCAACCGAATGGCTTCTAAACATTCAGGAATCTGTTGAGAAAAGTTACATGCATGCCAATAAGAACACAACTGCACCATGTACCTTATATAGATGTACACTAGCATGATTATCTTCAGTCGAAAATCGTTTATATGAAACATTACTGTACAGATATGCAGAACTGAACATTGCATTAGAATTAAAATAGAGCATCAAACTTGCTCTTCACATTTTCACAATGTCACGAAACTATGAGCCTTGGGGGAACTAAAAAGTTTTCAGTGAAGCAGCCACAGCGACATCTGTGAACAACATAACAAATGACATGCTGGAAAAAAAAGTAGAAGAAAAACATTAGTGACATATCTTTCTTCAGAAATAAAGATACACATTTTCTGCCACTGCTTTGTGTTTTTACTAAGAGACATCTCACATTTCTCATAAAGATGCAGGCAGTAACATTATCGTAACATTATCATCAACTATAAAATATGTCAATAAAATATATGATTATATCAAAAGAAGAGAGTAAAATACAGGAGACAAGACATAATGTATTGACTGATGAGAGACATTTTGTAAAAATGATATGTCTTTATGATTTCTCTACATCAATTTTTCTGAGTTATTCAAAATCAAAAGAAAATGAATAAGCCACCCACATTTGGTATACATACGTATTATAATGACATGAATGAATGTGTATTTTGCCAATTATTTGGTACTTCATAGCAATGTGCAGTGCATGGCACAATTCACATGTTTGCATAAATAAAGAGTCGTTTTCAATTTTGTCATTCTTATAAATTCAGCTGTATGTATTTATACCTGTGTTACCAATATGATGTTATATATATACATAGAATGGTGCCAATTGGGTGTTCTGTGAGACTGAGTATTCAGAAACCATATTTAAAGCAGATGTAATGACGAGATTATCAAGCCGAAAGCTTGCAAGACAACACTTCAACATAATCTATAATAGGCCTACCAAATGAAATTCAAACCTGACTTTTATTGATTACTGCTTATATGAGTTATATCTGTCACACATTAAAGTCATTAATCTGTGATTAAACCATTATTTGTAAAATGCCTATGAACTTTTCTTCACGGTGCCAAATAGATATCAGATCTCCTTAAATAATGATGGATTTTGGCTGATCACAATTGGAAAACCACACCAACATTAGCAGAAAGGAACACATAACGAGAGATCACTCAGAGGTCATGACAATCGTGTGATCGGTGTGAAGGACACCAGAACATGGCAACATTTTTAATGACTTTGATGTTATGTTATCTTCTGGAGGTCACAGCGAAACATTGTGAGGTCACATTTATTTTACTGCTGTCTTTGTTGGTGCACTGTTCATGGCCATTTTAAATTAAAGTCAGATTCATTGTTTGGCCGCCTCAAAAATTCCTCTGAAGCAATCTCCTCTAACCAAATCTCCTCTAACTCAATCTCCTCGTACCAGTCCTCCTCCGATGAAATCTCCTTCTCCCCATCACCTTTAACCCAACATCTTCCTCCCAAATCTCCTCTACTCCAATGTCCTCTGCCAAATCTTCTCTATACCAATATTCTCCTCCCCAATCTCCTGTAACCCAACCCCCTTTTCCCAATTTCCCCCTTCCGATCTCCTCCTACCCAATCGCTCCTCCAAATTCCTCTAGCCCTATATTCTCCTCCTCAATCTCCTATCAAACATCCCCCTCTCCAATCTCTTAGCCAATCTCCTCCAAAATTTCCTCCTCCCAGTCTCCTCTTTAGAATCAATCTCTTCCCCTCAAACTCCTCTTAACCCAATCTCCACCCCAGTCTCCTCTAATGAAATGAGCCCCAGATATTCTCGTCAAATACAAGATTCTTCTCTCATCGCTCTCTGAAAAAGTTCCTTCCAACCCAGTTTCCTCCTCTCCAATCTCTTCCAATCCAATACCCTCCTCCCTAATCTTCTCTAACAAAATCTCCACCCCATCCCCAATCTACAACCTGACATGCTCCTCCTGGATCTCCTCTCCTTATCTGCTCTAACCCAACCGATCTTCTCATTCAAAATCTACTTCTCCCAATACCCTCTCGATCCCCTCTTCCTCAATATTCTCTAACTAAATCTTCTCCCCCAAATCCCCACTACTAACCCAACCCACATTCTTCCCAATCTCCTCTAACCCAATGTCCTCTTCCCAATCTGTCCCCTATACCAAATCTCCTCTTACCAAATCTCCTCTTCCCAATTTGTTCCCTCCCAAATCTCCACTAACCCAACCCCCGTCTCCCCAATCTCCTCACAAACAATCTCCTCCCTCCAATCTCTAATAATATAACCCAATCTTCTCCTCCCAAAATCTCCTCGTTACGATCTTAAATCTCTCTGATCAATCTCTTCATCTCCATCTTCTCTTAACCCAAACTCCTGTCACCCCCAAATATCTTCTAACTCAATCTCCTCCTAACATATATCATCAATCCTGGTCTCTAATCCTATCTTCCTCAACTATTCCCATCATATATAAGATTCTTCTCGCATCTCACCAAAAGTTCTTTCTAACCCAATTTCCTCCTCCCAATCTTTTCCCTCCACAATCTCCTCTGAGCCGATCTCCTTCTACCAATCTCCCCCCGCACATCTCCCCCTCTCCAATCTTTTTCTTTCCGTCTTCCCATCCCGAATCTCCTCTAACTCAATCTCCTCTAACCCAATATCCTCCTCCCCTCCTCCATATCCTCAATCTCCTCCTCCTCATCTCCCCTCAAAAAACTCCTCTTATCCAATCTCTTCCTCCATCTATTATAACCTTCATACAGTGTAATGTTAGCCATTACTCTACCCTTCAACTCATCCATTTGCTTTAGCTCCATGACAATGTTTCAGACATCTTTGAAAAAACTAATTCCATTTCAAACAAGAACAGTGGGTAAATTATGAAAATGGGAAAACAAATTGTCCTGGAGGTTGCATGACTATTGATCACCAATCAACAAATGGAAAGAAGAAAAAGATTCATTTTACATTGTTTCAGAATTGCTGCAGTTGTGAGACAAAATTCATTAGCTGCCTTCATTCCCATACCACGAGTAATAGGATTGCTCCATGAGAAATGTGAATTATATATGATATATATGTCTCAATCTCTTTTTTTTTATCCATCAGCTGTTTATTAACCCTTCTGGTATATTAGACAAGCTTATGAGATTAAGAATCTAGTTCAGTTTTAATTAACCTATTTCTAATAATTGCCAGCCAGGCAGCCTGCTATAGCAGCTAGTGGTTAATATGGGTAATGAGATTTTTATGTATTTTTGGAAGGGGCCCTGTGAAGAATTATTGATTTTTAAGGCTGCTGGAGATAACGTACTGAAGAGAATGGTATTAAAACTAACGCAGCTCCTCCCCTCACTCGTAAAATACCCTCAGTAATAACCTCCCAGTGCTGCTGCCAGTGCCTGCCACGTCCTTTTTCTCAATCCCCTTCAACAGACATTTGAGTGTGAAAATTCAAGCGCTCAGCGATTAGACATAATCCCATATCTTGGTAACTTTTGGGAATTTCCATAATTTTTCCATCATTCTAGGGCATTAATATTGAAGGAATATTTCAGATTGAGCCCAGCTTTGCTTCTCTTTTTTTAAAGAGCCTCCGAGGAACGGAGGTTGTTCAGCAAATGGCTGCTGATTCAATTAGAGGAAATTGCAAATCTAGTAAATGACAGATCGTGTACTTTATTGATATGCTAAATTGCTTATCACTGTGTATACTGTCATTTATTCCAAACGTATCAATCAGTCATGGCAGTATTAGGCTGCATTTTTGTTGTGGTCCACAACTTGCTGACAGTGATCTTAACGTTTTACCAATAAAGGTTCAAATGTTCTGCATGAGCAGCATCAGTACTCAATAGTTTTCAGTAATCTGGAGTCCGACAGAGAGGAATTCCCGCTCTTTCACATTCGACAAAAGGTCGTACGCCATCCACTTCTCCAGTAGGTGGTCAACACATGCTTGCGGCATTGCATTCATGACATTTCCCAGCGGGCAAGCAGTGTAAATACGACATAATTCTCAAGTCGGATTTGATTTTCAAATTACAGTAAAGGTGAGTTTGCAAAAGATATAGCGATGACTTAAGTAAAACATCAGTAGAAGGTCAGTTAAAACCTGGCTGAAGGACAACGTTTATGCGACATAATTCCTTTGCATCATTATGAGGTCCCTTTCTGACCTCAGCCTATCTGATGTCAGTAGAAGATCAGCCAACAGACAACATCATGCTGACATTGGCTTTTGACTTCTGTGTGTCGGGAGACAATAATATTACAATGACTTTATATTTAAGTCAAGGTCAGTCATGACCTAAAATAACCAAAATACAACACCAGATTGACATCACATTGCCCACTAGGTTATGCTCAGCCCCAGACCTGAAAGTCAGAGCAGGAGTCCTGGCACAACGGATACAAGTGAAGAAGATATAGTGTCAATGCTGAATTATCGACTTTCCCAAATCAACTGTTGAGCATGTTGCAGATGTGTACAGTGTTACAGGGAAGTAACCCTGAACCATCCGAGGACACACCATATTACATCCTTATGACCAGCCCCTTTTTTACAGCATATTGCATCAACTTGGCCACACCACAATATGTTGTTGTCACATCATATACAGGCCAATAGACAAAGTATATATATACAGATTCCATGAATTAGATGTCATTTTATGGAGAAGGAAAAACAAAACTTTTGCCTTGTTGCTCTTTCCTTTCCCAAAAGTAACCGAGAACTCAACAAGTCAGTGCTTTTGGCTGGTGGAGGAACAACCCATACACAAGGCTGGAAGGTTTTGCAGACCCTGCTATGTACTGCATAAGGAGAACCAACCCAATAATAAGGCAAAAATTTAGGCATGAGAAGTACCTCCTTAATCTCTAAGACCATCCCTGGACTTACTGAAAAGGAAAAGTTTCAACATATTTAGCTTCATATAGTCATTTCTACTTGTTCCATAGCATTTCAGTGACATTTAAAAAAAACTGTGAATATCTGTTCAGGTTTTAGTTGTGTGAAATTTGTCAATTTCTGGCCAATTCTAGCCTTGGAATTCCACAGAGCATGTTTGATGCATTGCTGGTCTTGAAAGAAAGACAACTAGAGAGAAAAAAAAGTGGTAAACTAATTTAATTTCTCAGAACTGATAAGAGTTGACTCTCAAGAGGAACTGCTCTTGTCAAAATGTTTGAGGACTCCTTAAAGTATTTACCAACTGCTAATTAAACTTGCGAAGAAATGATACTGCAATTCTGAAGACTTTTTGTGGCATGAGTGATGATGATTCAGAATATTACTCCATCTTCTATTTAGTTATGTGTTCTTGGTAGCAGTGCAGTGAAGTCAGCTACATTCTGTGCTGACCAAAAGCAGCAAAGAAGAACACACCAATGAAATCCAATGGTCGATTTTATCGCATTGCATTTTCCAGGACTTCCAACAATATTCGTCTGTGATAAGTAGGGGGAACTGGGGCACATTGGGACGCTTTGCACATCTACCAATTTAACTCAATGCTGAAAACACTGAGCAACTCAGAAAGTTGCATGAATATCATAAATACTGTTGAGCTTAAATCCAAAGCTTAAGAGATTGGACAGCACCTACTCTTTTGCAGCCAGACAGCAAAATGTGATGTGATCATGACTGTCCCAATGTTCCCTAACCCCAGGGCACATAGGGACATCAATTTAGAAACAATTTCAACACTCTATGTGCACTAGATATTAAATATAAGAAGCACCTAATACATCGCAAGACACCTTGTAGTGCAAATAGTCTAACTTAAACAGCTGAAAACATCTGACCGGCGCAAATAGTCCTGGGTGCGGTCATCAAAGTAGGTAACACTCAGTGCTTTGCTATAAATTTGTTCACAAAGCATGGTAATCCACTATGCCTCAATTCACTGTGGCCTGTACACTTATTGTGTGCTGTCCAATGTCATTCATTTGACTTGAACACTTACATTCTGCCATATAAAGTGCGTCCCAATGTTACCCGTTTTCAGTGTCCCATGAGCCCCCACATGACTAAATATTACACCAAAATACTAATTTCTCAGGCACAAGTGAGTGTGTTTATCGGGATAGCAATTCCTAACTGGTCAGTATGATGTATCAAACTCATACAGGCGTTTCATGCCTGATTGTTAATGGTTTTTCCAGGGAATGGTTCAAAGTGAACCCCTTTGAATTTAGTTGAGTAGCAGGAAAACTAAATTTTTCTCACCAAACTCTGCATGTGACTGTAATTTGCCAATGAAAGGATTGAAATATCAGGATGGGAATTTACAAGATTTGATGGCATCACCATATTAAATACCTTGTCAGGAACCAAGAAAACTCCATCATGCCATTGTGCCCCGTGTCCCAATGTGCCCCAACTCCCCCTACTTGATTGTCACACATTGCCTTATGTACTTATTTATTATATAAGAAGAAAGTCAAACTGCAACATCATACCAAGGTCTTAAACTTTATAACCATCCAATAGTCTGTATATACCAATACAATTCCAGTGTAAGACAAGGAACTACTTTAAAACCACACAGACATATCAGATATGCCAGGAGCAGAAACCATTAAAGCCATGACTTGAATGCCATTAAAGACAGACAGACACAATGGGACAGACTACCAGATATGAGACTATACCAGAGATAATGAGGACTTAGAGACTTTTTCACCAGCTTCTTTCTCCCCAATGAGCTTCCTAACATAGCTGCCTAACACAGCATACTTTAAGTGATTACTCCACCACGCTACAATGTTAATGATCACGAAGCCATGCTATGCTGGGAGCATTATCTGCAACTCATTCTGAAATTTCAAATGAGTTCTGCTGGTGACAAAGCACGAAAATTTTCAACATGACAAATGCATATTAAACCTGGTAAGCTTCCCCTCTGGGTATAGTCAGAATTCAAGAGCATCTCAGCAGCCAGGCCGAGCAGCCAAAGGGATTAGAGCCACACTGGGTCTCCCTCATGGAGTAGAAATATTGCCTTTAATATATCATGCATTAATATGAGAAGTTTTGTGCATAAGCTTTTTAAAGTTTAAATTGAAGTGAAGTTCATTGCAAACTGTACTCCCACAGGAGTGGGCTGTGTCACACAACTTGAAGGGACTGGGCCTGAGTCTGTTGTTATTCCAGATTTCTCTTCTAGATTTTTCCAGATAAGGGAATTCACTCACCAGACATGATGTCTTTCTCTCTATGAATAAATTTTCTGAATGAAATTATTGTGATCTACAATCGGTTTTCCCGTCCTAACATGGCACCCTTGATCTTCTGATCCAGTTACTATCACTCACAACACTGTGATGTACATCTGAATTCTCAAGTAGTCAAATGGAATATTGCTGTTATGAATTCTCCCTGTTTAGAAATCATCAGACATTCCAGTCAGAGCTTGGCGCCAAATATGTCCTACATCTCAGTCACAAAACTATGCCATACACAGATGAGACGAACCATTTAAAACACAAACCGTTTTCTTCTTAGCTGGATGTTATTAGGCAACTGATTTCTGAATCAGGAACTACAAGGGTATATCAGAAGAAAGAGCAATTGAATCACATTTTTGACTTATTGATTTGATTCTTAATTTGAAAATACCATTTGGTATTCTTCACATTCCTGCAATCAAACAAATAGGAAGCCAGTCAGAAGTCACGAATTCAGAAGGAACTTGCTGATTCAATCTATTTGAAATCTGATACTATCATTACTGGAACATTGCAAATCAAGGGCGTTCTATCCATGTGTCTTCAGCTCCATCGACCAGAGCTTCTAAGTTCCACAGCATGCTGCAGTCACAAATCAAATTTTACCAAATGAAAATCATTTACCAGTTCTCAGAATGCTTCCTTATCTGAAAATCAAACCATGCAAGACCCAAGAAAATACAGGACAAACACTACAATGGAGCAGCGAGGAACCACCCAGTGCTCCAGGCATGCCAGATTTCCAGAAAGGTCTATGGGCAGCCTTGTTGTGGAACTTCTTGAGGCACCCTTGGTTCCTTGTGAAGTTAGGCCTAAAACTTTTCTCAAGGTAGGAGTCTTTGGCAACGATTAACATTTAAAATTTTGAGTAAGCATTTCAAAAGATTTTGACACACACTAGCTCTGCCTGTCTTCCAACTTGTCAACCACACAATTGAACATAGTTTCCCACGCCTGTAATCAGCTACCAAAGCAATGGACCTTGTGGAGTGTTTATAACTATGCTCCTCGCTGTTTTCTGATACATGAAAACACAACACAATGTAAGTTGGCTTTGTAACAAAAAAATATTATAAACCTGAGCATCTTATTGATTTTAATTGTTGCCAATTTGTTGGTTTAAATAAAGGGGGCTAGATTGATGACACCTTACGCTTGTTTGAATTTTGACCATTGCTGATATGGTGTAAATGTTACCATAACCTATTGTTATTGTAATGGGTGCTTCATCAAGAGAATAAAGGAATTTCTGTCCATCAGATTCGTAATAAATTAAATTGTCATCTTCATTGTATTTACCGTCTTAATGAAAAGAACAACGCAAAGAGATAATCCTTCGGCCACTGGAGTCTGGATGGATTTCAATTCTTGAATTTAATGATAATCGTGAAACATTGGATAGCGATCTGATGTCGTAAATTATGAAATTGCAGCCGCGTTATCAATATTATCCATATTGGTTTGGAAATGATCTCGATCAATCTTGACTCAAGGTTCTGCTTCCAGGGAAATATTTGAAAGAAGATTTTGGAAGATCTCAAGGCCGCCTCACAATATTGACAATGGCTGAACGAAACAAATCGAAACTTAGTAATGTTGGGCATAAGAAGCAGCAGGAAGGTCCTCGCTTTGTTCCTGCCACGTTTCTCGTAGATCAATTCTAATTAAGATTCCAAGCTAAAAGTGGATGCTAGTAAGAGACACGGTTGTGAGAATAATGGTCGTGGTGATAGTTAGATGAGTAGAGCTCTCAGTGATATAGATACTACTTGATACTTTATCAATCTCATACTATGTGGCATAACATCTAAATAGTTGAAAAAAAAACCCATTGATGTGTTAACATTTGTCTGTTATTATTATAATAGCATACAAGGCTCTACCATCACCAGGACAGGCGTTCTGGTGCGCTTTACAATGAAATTTCAATTGAAGAACAGCTCAGTATTCAATCTTAATTGAGTGCTTTAGGAATTCTGACCATGCAGTTGTCATCCATTCTTGTTTGGAGCTCCTGCGCTGTCCACGCATCCTTGTGGAGTCCGGCTAGAAGTGTCGCTGATCACACCAGACAGGAGGGCGAACCTCATGCCTGCAGCCTACTCCCTCCATGGCCACAACCAAAAATGATCCAGGCCTACTGTCCGAAAATGACAAAACGACGACTCCTGTAATGGCTGTAATAGCCACAGCCAGTACAGCCTTCTAAAAGCTCTTTCTGAATCTGTCAGTGGGCCAATCCAAACCTGCTGAGTGCTGTCCCTGCCCCTTCCACAAGGGTGCCATGAAGTTACAGTACCTGGTGAAACTTTCCAACTCCTCACAGGCTGTAAAATTGAGAGCGTTAAGGAAGAGCAATAAGTGCTTGTTCCATTCACCAAGCAGCAACACACTGTTGACACCAATCTCCAATAATAATTCTGAAGACATAATTTACAACATGTATAATCTACATAACAGAAATTTGCATTTTGCAAGCGTTGTACAACCTAACCTTGCAACCGCAACTGCAGGTTGAATGGTCATTCCGTGAGAGTTTGAAACACTTTGCAACGAACTTTAGGTTTGATTTCATATCACGAAAGAGGTTGAAACCTTTTTTGTTGTGTGGGACATTGTGCCCGATATATTAGGCCTACCATTTGGTTCCGAATTGATCGGTTCTTTGTCCCTGCTGAAAAAAACAAAGACAACATCAACCTTTTGTTTCATCAGATAACAGGTGCTAGAAACGGGGACTGTCAATAAAAAACCTCTCTTAATAAACAAAACAATTCTGGGAATTAATTGCATTTGAAAATAATGTTCCTATTGGCCTATATACATTCCAAACCATCCTGCACAATGCAGAAACGCGAAGAAGACAATGAGTTCCACGGTGGAGAGTTTCAACATGTATTCACACATTCCAACGCTTCCTCTCAATGTCTATGAATTAACTAGAATTACAATTCAGTACCCGTTGTTTTTCACATTTTTAGAGTCATGTACAATATGTATGCCATGAGAAATGATACAAAGAACTGAAAGAAGTATTTCTCAAGTGACTTGAATATACTCGAAGCTTTTTGTTTGCTTAAAGACCAAAACGAAAGAAAGAGGTAAGAGGAAAGAAGGAGGAAAGGGAGGAAAGGAGAAAGACAAAAAAAAACCACAGAGAAAAAAACGAGGAAGAGAGACGTGCAGGACATTATGAAACATCCAAAGGAAAAAAGAAATGGGGCAAAAAGATTAATATGTAACCAGGAATGTGGACTGGTTGCAAGATGGGCCTAAGAATGTTATGGGGCAAAAAGATTAATATGTAACCAGGAATGTGGACTGGTTGCAAGGTGGGCCTAAGAATGTTGTGGGTGGACCAGTGGTTACTCGAATGTACATCGACATGTTCTATGTTGAGTTTTCTGTTCTACATTTGATTTGCAATGGTGCTGTTGTAAATGACAAAGTCGTACATAATTCCCTATAGGCCTACCCAAATTGGTTGGCACCCTTTGATTGCCTTAGACATTTGTCAATAACATTTCTCACTCAGATTTATGTGAGAGAAGGGTCAAACTGAACTATTTGAGCACTGTTGATTAGTTTTTAAATCAGCTAATTTTTCTTTGTTTAACCTTATCAGAGAGTTGTTGATTGCAAAAGAAAATTGAGGTACAACTTCCCAAATTAGCCCCTTTCCTCAATTGTCTTAACAGATACTAAACTGTAAGTGTATCCTAAGTAACCATAATTCTGGTTGACAAGACAGAACTCCGAATAACACATTGCATATTAAATGCTAAGTACACACACTACTATACATGTTCATAAATATAAGTATTATGTTTAAAAACATAACATAACATAATATGTTGTGTTGTGTTGTAGAAAAGAAAGATAATTGTATTCAAAACATGAGCAGTACTTGGCATTTGTAACCTGAAGGTTTTGATGGCACATCATAGTTTTAACAGCAAACACCAGCCTGACCTTTTACTGGCAAAATTATCAGATTTTGTTATGCTGTTGTTGTTGCCAAGAGCATTCACCATCCTTTCATAAAGAAAATAGCAAACTGAATATTTTGTGTCTGCATTGGTCTCTGATGTCTTCTGTTATGCTCGAAATTTCAATGTCTTAGCATCACGTAAATGTAGATGTCAGGCAGGCATACTTTGATAAAATGAAATCTTTAATGTTTCACTTTTTTGCTTTTAGACCTTTTACAGAAGACAGCTCCAGTGCACCACAAGCTTTGTGAGCAACTAAACCAAACGAGGAGTTCACAAAACCCTTGATACTGGAACCAGCAAAGAAGCAAAGCTGAAGATTAGAAGTATTTCCCTTTAAGGCTCATTTGCTCCATTTACTTTAGTTGCATGTATCATATGAACTGCAATGTTACTGCATCCACCATCTCTCATCTGCTACATGACAGCCTCATCAAGGTATTAGTTGGAGCCAGTTGGAGCTGAGGATGATAGATGAGGGATGGTGGTCGGTTGGGTTGAAGCAAATCAGGTTTCAGTCTGTGACTCTGTTTACATGTTTCAACTGGTAGAAAGAGTCTTCAAAGTTTGTTCAGCAGTTCTAAACTTCTAATTACCCTGTTGAATATGCAGACTAGTTGATGGGTCAACATCTTTTCCATAGCATCATGACGATTCAAAATGTACATATGTCCATGCTGGAGAAAAAACTACAACATCACACTTGCTGAATCCTGAGAACAAAGACACGAGACCATCTGATTTTTCATAAACCTCTTGCAATGCTGTCATTGCATACTGACAGAAATCTGACCATGATATCACATTCTCCAAAAGAGTCAAATAAATATAGAATTCGCCTGCAGGGTGAGGCCTAAAAGTATACTCTAAAAGTCCCACGAGAAAATGCCATCAAACATACGATTGGTGGCTCCCAACCATGTACCTTTGGTCATGGTCTGAACACTTCTATGGTCTGAACTTCTGAAGGTTGGAAAGAGCCACAACACTTCAGCAGCCACAAGAGGAACTCTCAGTGTATATACACAAACAAGATCTATAAGCAAACCCAAATTGGGAACTCCAAAATCTCCAACTTAGACGATTACTCCAACCAACAAGAAGAAGACGTCAGCATTCACGAGAGACATTTTTAGAGGGACATGGTCAGGTACTTAAACATGGACAGGGGAGCAATTTTTAATGGACGCCTCAGCCAATTAAGCAGGGATCAGATGGCCCTTCTGTTGTGCAGTAACTCCCAATGGCTTCGTCATTGAAATTTTCAGACTTTGACTTATGAGGCAATGATATGAAGGAGCAGCCCTAGTTATTGCCCATTTGCTTACTGGGGCTGGTTGCTGGGCTGGAAATTGATTACCAAAATGATCTTAGCAATATTTGCTGATGTGGGACAGCTCATGCAGCACGTGTTTTCTCAACTTCCGCTGCACAAGAGCATTAACTGTTGAAAGTAGAAAATACATGCATGACGTCAGAGTAAAGATTTCCATGGCAACCAATCAGGGAATTCTGTCAATTTATGCGCCCATGGATAGCTAAGAGGGGTTTTCCTTTGCATCTAGAAATAGTCTGGCAGCTTGCTCCTTCTAAAATTTTAATGGTTGCTTCCAGGATCCTAGTGCCTGATTAAATTTTCCTTTTTTTTCTAAACCCATTGATGTTGATGTTCCGCTGCTAGCTGCGCTGCTTGAGTAATGGCACCGGCATAATGCTGTTTCCAAGGCTTCTATGTGATGGGGAGGTGCTCTCTGGGAGTTGGGTGCAGGCAGAGTGCAAGGATGTGCAAGTGCTTGGCCAATGGTATGCCCTGCAACTGGTGGCCAATTTGCATACTTGTGCACTCATGTGCAAGTGCTGTGCAATGCAGTGCACCCCAAAAAGTGCTGCGGTGCAAGAAAAGTTCAAAGTGCACTTGTGAAAAAACTCATCGAGGGTTGTAGGGTTGACTTATCGAATTTCATTTATGGCTGAGGCTGGTTCTGAGGCTGCCTTTCAGGCTGCTTTTCAGGCTGCCAGTCTGCCTCATAAGCAAAGACAGGTCCCAGGGTTTCCCACTGGTAATATCGATTAGAAATATTGTCAACAAGGGAGCTACTGGTGGAATGCCTACCAAGTTCTGCTAACTCTTCCATGGCATCAAATTCTGCATAACTCCGTACAGCATCCGTTCCAGCCCGGGGCCAAGTCTGTTCATGCATGTGTTCGTGATATTAACTCCGCTCCAGGCGGAAGTCATCAGCAGCCCACCTGAATACATGCCTTAATAGAATTTAACTGAGCTTAATTAAAAAGCAAAAGAGAACCCTTAAGAAGGAAATGGATGTGCAAAAAACAAGGGGTTAGTAGAGAGACAAGTGCTGCTCCTGCATTTCCCATCACCACTGCTATCCCACTTCTTTTACATACAGTCGGCTGCTAACCTAGTGGCATAACCTGTACTAAAAATAACCCGATTGCTAGCAGCAGCGCTGCGTCTGGCAGTTATAATAACAGACATTTGAATATTAAATCAATTCGGTAATTTTAACCATTCGGCTAGACGGGGAACCAGCGCCAAGGCATTTGTAATGAGAAAGCAGGGGATGTTTCAAGTGATCGTTTATCACAATGCTTAGTTTGTCATATACTCACTGGTGATGAATTCATGTGAGCATGACAAAACATCATTTGAGTGAGACATATTACTCTCGACTGGAGATGCATTCATCAGCTTGACATGTTTCATTGCTTCTCGTGTTTTGTCTCATCTTTCCAACTTTTCCTGGATTCTTGGATAACTTACATCAAGTTTCATCAAGCTACATCAAGCTACATCAAGTGACATGGGCCAGGAGGTCCTCAGTTGATGCCATGAGCACTGCAAGGGCCTGGGACGAGGTCTTGTTGATTTTGGCTTTTTTCATTGCGTGACTCTTCAACCCCTTGGAAATTTTAAAACTTTTGCTCTTTCCACGTCATCCCAGCATCAACTCAGCTACAACTCGGCATCAACTCAGATTCAGCAGCTTCATCATCACCTGACAACTGATGGAAATATACTTTCCAACCCATGACACAAAGGTAAACTCAGCACCAGCTTCATACATACGTGTATTCTCAACTAGGCCTAACTTTATCAATCCATCTTTGTCGGACTGTCACTTAACTAATTGGCATGAAACTATGCATGCATGTGTACAAATTGTCTAATGTTGACTTACCAACATTAGTTTGTGGTTCAGAGGGATTTTTTAAAACTTTTATACCTTCGCAATGTGTATTAGTGGGAACTTATCTATGAATGATGCATGTATAACTTATAAATTTAAGGTTATTTCAATAAAATATGTCAATGTAAAAAAACTTACTGACCTATTTACATTTTTGTATTTCGGAATACTTTTTGGATATATTTTATTCAACTTGCGAAATGACCAAAAGTAATTGATTATGCCTCAATTTCTCTATTCCCCTGACCAAGTGTCTGTTCATCACAATTCTTGTGTTTTACAAAATGTACAACTCCACTAAATGAGAATACTCTGGATAAACAACCATTGACAGAGGCAGATGATCTGTGCTATAGGCCAGACCTATGATACTTGAGTGACTTATGATTGGATTATGGAAATTGTGATGGTCACAGAGGCCAGTCTTCTGATAAGGGTTAACAATTTTACTTCAACAGCACTCTAAAAAATTTTAGACAAAATTGTTTTTTTTAGATTCAAAATGGTATTTTGAAAAACAAAATTTCAATGCAAGAAACCAACATGGATTTTTTAAAATCCAATTTTGTCCCCACATTTTTTAGAGTGAGGTATCCACCCACCTATCTTTAAACATGTTGAACTGTGCTGATGGTTTATATTGCCAATTAGATAATCTGGGTATATACTTGAAAACATGCAGCATGCATTGGTTCTATGTACTGAGCACTGAAAGTGACCTTCATTAGAACTCGTCATGCTGACTGTTGTGTGTATAAAGACGGGGGAAAAACTCCCTATATATTCAGAAAAGTTAATCTCAGGACATAACTATATGCACAGCCTCTTACACATAAAAAAACACGTTTTATTTTAATATAATTGGTACATATGCATACATGTATTGATCTGACTAACTGTAAATTTTGACTTGCAAATTTTGACTTGCAAATAAAAAGGCAATTCATATTTTAATTATACCAGCTGATTGTTAAAGACTCATTATCACCATGAATATGTAAACTTGCTCACCATTGACTAAAGGTATTTAAGTCGATTGAATCAGGAAAGGTGTGAAACAATTTGCAGTTGGTGACTTGCAGTCAGTTGGCAAAGTACCCTTCGAGTATTATTTGCAGTCAGCATGCAAACCTCCCATGAGGCAGCCACGGCCTGGGAATTATAGACGAGGGCTGAGGAGGGATGGTGCCTAACCAGTTTAAAGTTTGCTAAGCTGATGGAAATAGCCACTCATGTTTCTTGTTATTTGAACTGAAGACTGGTTGGATGGAAGGAATATTTGCCTCTTTGCTCTTTCAAACTTATAATCACTTTTCAGGCTGCAGTCAACCCTAAAAAGAACAAGGCACTCTGGGGTTGGGGGAACCCTAATTGGTTGTCATTAAACACAGCTCCATCCAACCATGCTAACTTGCTGCTTCTTGCCTAACTGCTTCCCTGCTCAGTTAAACCATTTGCAGATCTTTTCAATCATTACAATGAATCCCAGTGGGATTACTGCTGCCAAACTGCAGGCAAATTTCAGGCAAACTGCAGCCGAGGAAAGAAATTAAATTTTGATGGATTTGAGAATACCATGGAGGAAAATCACACGGAGCGGAATAGTTATGGAAATGTGAATAATTACAGGGATTGGAAATGCTGGGAAACCACGATTAGAGCTAGCAGCTTTCAGGTTACCATAGCAACAAAAGGTCTGAATTATACATGTGTCTTCTATCCGGTGTCAGCCCATAGCTTCACTCGAGGGCTGACAGGAATAGAAATTATGCCGCCACACCTATTAGTATTAACTACAATTTGAAAGGCAACAGAAAGGTTCAAGCCTGCCATCAATTTGGCCTCAATTTGACATTCCCAGAAAACCCTGATCCGATATCTAATTTGGATATCTGTGTATTAAATCTTGAAAATCGCAGAATGAAATTGTAGAATGAGAATGAACCCCTGGAGCTGGCATTAATTGTGACCTCAGTCTGAAGATCAGCTCTGTCGCTTAGTAAATCATCAAGCCCACCTAATATCTACAGGGATGGTGCACCTCTGCATACTGATCACAATACTGCAGCAAAACAAAAATTAAAACAACTGCATCCGTCTCTTGGGACATATTGACATATTTTGCAAATCTTTTCTTCTACTTCTCTTAGCTGATGAAATAGCAAGGCCATTCCTTTTGCATTCGAAGGAGAGTTACAAACTTGAAACTAAAATCGCATGCTCCAAGGCACTCAAAACTGTCGCAGTTCAAAGACACATGAAAAACACAGAAGAACTTCAAGAATTAAAATAAAGAAAAAGAAACTTCTGCAATCTGAATAATGCAGATGATTTCTTACACGAGAGGAGCATTACTGTCAAGAAATGTGAGATGCAAACGCGGTGGAATATATTGAAGGATGGTATGATTGATAACCGATGGATAGGTTTATTCAATTGCAATTAAGCTTATCATTTTACTTAATTGACCTTAAATGACCTATCAATTGACACAATTGATTGATCAATTATAGACGATGATTGAATGATTGAAAATCAGCCTCTATATTTCACACATTAATAGTAAGGTGACTAAACTACATAAGTGTAGGCCTAGTCTATATCTATATCTATATCTATATCTAGTCTATCAAAATAACATGAGGTATATGGTAATCTGATTGACTATTGAATGACTAACCGCAATTGACTGATTGATCGAGTTGATGTAATCATTGAATAATCGGAGGTTGAGAAAGAGAGATTGATCAATTACTACAGAGCAATCTGCATTTGAAAAGCCATCTCTAGCAGCCATATTTCAAATGATATTTCAAATGAAACAAGTCTTTGGTCATAGCTTAGTTCTGAAGAATTTCATGACAGGAAAGGAATATTCATGTAATGGAATTAAGGCTCAGAATATGAGGAAAACTTCAAAGCACTCAATCTTGCCTGCAGTCAATATCATGAAAATCTGATTTGATATCAGCTAGGAATTTCTCCAATTGAATTAAACTAGCATACTAAATCTAGCCAAGTAACATGATACTCTATGAAACTACATAGATTAAAACCATAACATAGCATGCTGCCCACCTACAAGGAAAGAATGGCTCATTCATATAGAAACTACAATTCACAATTGTGTTTCAAAAAACGATTTACAATGAATTTGGTCCACAAAGGTTTGTGGGTTACATACATGCAATCTTCCATTGTGAGACAAACTTGGGATATGTGACCGCCTTCCTTCCACACTCAGTATTCATTGTATCTTAAGCAGAAAATCCTACCAAAGACAATTTAATGACCATTGGAGTGGTGATTTTACAATGCATGGACATTAAATTTTGTATACTTATACTGCATAATATTGTCCAAAATGAGTGACATCTCAAAGCAAAGTTGAAAGTTAATTGCGGTGACCTAAAAGTCCAGTTTTTCAATGCCATGCAACTTGAAGATCATAAAACTAGATTAATATAACTATATAATGACATGCCAGATCAGGAGGAGTTGTTGACAGATTAATAGGCATACAATTAATATTATTAGATTTAGATTGTTTTTATTGGTTAATCAGTGACAATATCAGCTAGGAAGGACAGGGAGTATAGGATCCAAGCGATTTTCCTACCCAAAATAAACACAAAACTGTTGCAGGTAAAATATTCTGTTTTCATATGTGTCAGATGTTGGCATTGTTCTATTAGCTTTGTTATGCTACTTACAACATATGATTCAACTTTGAAACTTGAGGTGAAAATAGTTGACATTTACCAAAGATAATGTCAGTAAGTATTTGAAGAATTATGAAAATTAGCAAAATGCCTTTGTGGGGGAATAATGGAGCAACAGCTGTTGGAATGTGTAGAAATAATTGCAGCTATTCCTCACTTTTGGAGCATTCATGTTGTCAACAGACTAAGGCCATGCATCTTGAGTACATGTAGACCATATAATTTCCACATTTTCTTGGGGAGTTATAGAAGCAGATTATATTATAATGTGTCTAACTGATATTTCTGCTCACCAACTAAAAGAGTGAATAGATCAAAGACAAAACTTGGTATACCTATTAGAAGTATATGAATGTGTGGAAGAATATAATGGAGATGATGTATACTACAGTAGCCTACTTTTTGCAATGATTTATGATATTGTTGGCACTTTGCGAATTCTTCAACTCAACATGCTTCTGTGTCTGTTCCCAGCTGACAATGCACATGAACTTCACGTGATAAACATGGGGGGAAACTGGTGAACATGACATAACTGAGAGTTATCACGTGTTTTTGTTCACGTGAGAAAAACTCCCACATTTTCATGGGATAACCACGTGATGAATGTCACCAGATTAACGCTTGACCATCTTCACCACATAACTGAGAGTTATCACGTGTTTTTCTTCACGTGAAAAAACTCCCCAACATTTTCCTGGGATAACCACGTGATGAATGTCACCAGATTAACGCTTGACCATCTTCACCACATAACTGAGAGTTATCAAGTGTTTTTCTTCACGTGAAAAAACTCACACTCTAGACCCCGAAGTCAGTCAGAGTTAAAACTCTGACTTGCTTTACAAGAACTTCAACTGACTAGTCAGCTAAGTTGTTGAACCCTGACTTCGCTTGACTTCAACAAACCTCAGCTGACTTTGTGCTATATCCCAGAGCCCATTTGTTAAATTTTTATGTTTTATAGACTTTACAAAAGTACTATAATAGTTAGAAATACTTGTGCTCTTTATGCCCTTTTGAATGGTACCAAAACCATTTCTGTGAGATGAAAGTTGGCTAAGTTATGCAACTATGGCTTGACTTTAGCTGACTCAAGTCTGACTTGACCAGACTGAACATTAACTTGCTGCTTGGGAACCTAACTATGACTTCACTAGTCGACTTTATAGAGTCGACTTCGGAATCTATCCCCAACATTTTCACGGGATAACCACGTGATGAATGTCACCAGATTAACGCTTGACCATCTTCATCGCATAACTGAGAGTTATCACGTGTTTTCCTTCACGTGGTTAACTGGTGAAGATTGCCCACAAGAAATATAGATGGAGCCACCCGTACTAGAAACACAGCTGTGCACCGAGTTCCGCACTAAGGTTACTTTAACTGAGTTTAAACTAATTAAACAAATGATTATGATTTTTAAATCTGGATTAATACACAATATATGGTGGAATGTTGCTTATTAGCTCAAAAAGGAGCACATTTTGGATATTATCACTAAAAAATCACTAAAGACTAGTCATCCAAAATGAAAATCAAGTATGACTACAATCCTTGATTCTGGTAACCCTTAAGAAGACTGAAAAGAGCCCCTCTGCATCACACTGGTTGTGACAAATTTTCAGCAAGTTCTTGTGGCTTTTACTTCAGCCCCACAGCTATTGAAAGCCCAAGATAATGCTTGAAGCAGTCTGAGTTGACTGGCTTGATGAGGAGCTAAGTTAACCAGTGGGACATTTTGCCTCTTCTCAAATAATTCAAACTGGTGAAGATTGCCCCCCAGAAAATCATGTGGTTAAATGGTGAAGATATTCATCAGAAAATCACGTGGTTAACTGGTGAATATTGCCCCCCCAGAAAATCACGTGGTTAACTGGTGAAGATATTCAACAGAAAATCACATGGTTAACTTGTGAAGATATCAACAGAAAATCACGTGGTTAACAGGTGAAGATTGCCCCCAGAAAATCACATGGTTAACTGGTGAGAAAATCAAGTGGTTAGCGTTTGCAATAACCTATCAGTTTTCCACGTGATAACTGAGGGGCAATTTCACGTGATAACTCTCAGTTAACCACCAGTTTTTGTCAGCTGGGTTGCTATTGAAATGTCAAAGTTTCAAAGCATACGTATGGAAGTTTCTTTCAATGTAGCATTGTCATAGACTCATACCAACTATGATAATAGAATTACACCCTCCTACGAACAACATAGAATTATACAGCCTACGAGTTGTCTAAGATGTAGAATCTTGCAAGCCAAATAGTTCTCTCTGTGGTAAGTCAAATAACAAACAAATTAACTTCCATTAATGCTTCAGAGAGTTTTTAGAGAATGTTTTAGCTTCTTTGAAGCAACTTTCTTGTCATTCTGTCAGACTGATTCCAACCTAGAGGATGATAAATTCGCAGCAGAGCTCAACAGAAGCAGCAAAAAAGCAGCATCAGCAGCAGAGGCAGTCAGGTCCAAATTGACGCAGACTCCATTCAGCCCAAGTGTGAAACTTACCAACAGAAAAAGCAAATTCTTTAGCAAAAGCAAATTTTAAAAGGAAGAAAAAACTTGAGAGCCAAACATCATAGAAAGGCCTGCCATTGTGTGCTTTGTCTCGCTGTTTGCACTGTCTCACAATATTTCTGGCTAGATTACCAAAGAAGCAAACACACCAAATGGGTTTTTTAAAAACACGTCTGCAGGCTGACATGCTGTTTGTTTTACTCAGCAAGTTAATATGACATTACTACATGGTATATTGATCTCAGCTAGGAGATGGTGGAGCTTTTAAGGAGATGGAATAATGGATATGGATCTCTATTTTCAGGAGTATGGTGTTTTACTATGGGTAGCAGGAAAAGGGGTTAACTCTTTACTGGGTTACTAATAGCTGAAAGTTCAAGATAATAAGCAGATCTGTGCAGAGTTACAGAATCTGATGTTATTTTTTTCAATTGTAGTTTCATTAAATTGTTTTCAGCCAATGTATTGTGGGTTAGAATTGACAGGTATATTATTGAGGTTAGACATAGGCCTCATCCCTTTGACCAGGGTGTCTCTGCAACCCTCAACAATGACTACTAAATTAAAAGAAACATTTCTCCAAAACTTCATCTACGTAAAAACTTCATGGGATGTGGGATTATGACTTTATCAAGGTTTTGTCCAATGCTCATTCACAGGGAAATGTTGGTGATACCTGTCTTAAAATTCATACTGAAGTTGGTCAGATGCAGGATTATCTGTATGACATAGTGCACTGTGTGCACTGTAAAATTCAAATTTTCAGTCAAACTTAAATGATTGAGTGAGATTATTGCATAATTCCTTTGAGCTAACATAGCTTGTTGTTTCATGTTATGATAATCTGTCTGTTATAATAGCTTAAAGCAACAAGCTAAATAAAAAGCATTTGGTATGTCGAAAAACTTATTTTGTCCTGAAATATTTTAGAGTGTTTCGAAATAGATCTTCAAACTGGAAACATCAGTCACCAGTGGTCCTATATAGCCCACACTCTGTCTCTAAATTTTATTTGTAAGCTAGATTTATGTATTAATTTGGTTTATGCATTCAGGACAATTGGATAAAATTATTATTCAGTGTTGCGTGAATGAGCAGATTTGAAGTGCATAATTACTACTTTTTGGGACCTGATAGTTCACATAAATCTTTCCACATGTCTGTTTCTCTGTCTGTCAGTTCATAGCTGATCATTATGATTCAATACGAAGAAAAAATAAACATGCATTTCTGCAAATTGCTTAATTCAAAAGCATCATCTGCTGAGCACTGTGAATTTATGAGGACATCGCTCCCTGCACACGAAAAAGAAAAATGAAGAATGATTTCGAGCAAATTCACACATTAGGCCACTCTAGCAAATGAACAATTAATTGGAAATTCTGATTAAAATCGGTCCATCAATTTCATGTAATAGACTTGGATAATAGCAAATAATTTCACGAAATAACAAAATGATATAAATCTATAGAATTGAAACATTAGATGCTCCTGTATAACCTAATTGACTTAATTTTATTTCAATATTCTCCCATTTATTCAAAAGGCAATTAGCCAGCATTGATTGCACATAAATATGTAACTATTGTAGCAAAATAATGGTCCTATTAAATAGCATTATGATCATAGGTTCATTCAAATTTCATGCAGCTAATTACATTCTGATATGAAGTAACATTACATCAGTTATAAATATCATGTGTATCTAGTTTCATATCATAGAGGCAGTTTAGCAACATGCAAGATTTTAAATTGAATGCGACCTATCTTTACTGCAGTTGAAATTGAGCTTTTGAATTGGGAAAAACAATCAGCCCTTTGGAGCAGAACTGCATGTTTTAGGAGAAATTAGGTCATTACCAACTGAAGTCTAGTTTCCTTTAACATGCCTGCTTTAATTAGTTTTGCTGCAAGTGTTCAGAGAGTTAATGCCTTAAACAGCCCTTATTTATTCTACGTTCTAGAACTTCTAGATTAGCTGTTGGCTTTTAAAGTGGATTGAAATTTCGCTAGCTTCAAAGCCATGAATCATGTTATGTGGAATTGAAAGAACTCATTGTGGTTGGGTTGTTGTTATGTCTGCTTTCATAGAACATGCTCTGCTAACATTCAATGTATATAATAAGCCCACTTCTATAGTGCTAATCCAGATTCACAGAATAAAGTGATGGTAGTTATTCTGAACTTTGCTACAATCATTTTATTCTGCTATTTCGATTTCCTATACAAAATTGGAGCAACCAGAAGTCAGCTATTCTGTAACATATTTATAACTGACCATAAAATAAACCGATCTATCATACATAAATTAAATAAGTCCCATGAAAACGTCTTGAATAATCATTTTTATAACTCAGTATAAGTTCAAATCACATGCAGTTCATCAATCAATTAAAATTTGACATCCTATTAATTTGGTTAATTCATTGTGTTAACAATGTGAATTAATAAAATTGTTACTGTATATGCTGCAGTGTCTCATCCTAATACATTCAGTATATTGTAGGCCAAGGGGAGTGTGACAGGTCACATTTTTGTGGCACCTTTGCTTGAATGGCTTGTATTGGCTACATGATCAAGCTGACTATTAATATATGTACTACAATCAGCAAATAGACTATCAGATATAAAATCAAATCATGAAGGTTTTCATGGTAGAACTCACTGAATATGTCTCATACAGACCCATACATCATCACGATTGTAATCAAGTTGTCAAAATCATACTTTACGAGCATCACACTGGAGCCACACGACACACTTCAGTTGTTATTTTGCTTAGAAGAAGAATTAGAAAAATGACATAATTGCAGCTGGTTACAAATTCTAAGAAAATACAATTCGAGAAATTTGCCACCTTGACTTTTCTTGTGTGCACCATGTGAGCTTGTCATAAATTGAGTCACAGGTGTTGGGCTGTTTAGATCAGGTACAATGCTGAGATGCACCATGTTGTGTTTATAAATTTGTTATATCATAATATTGCTTGTACTGATACAAAAGGCAAAAATGAAGAAAAGAAGAAAAAAACATCAACTAGACCAGACTAAGCATTTGAAACATAAATCATATTGCCAAATTCACAATCTAATTTGTTCTATTTAATATTAATTCCAATCTCTTTAATCTATATTGTTGCAGATTCTTCGATGAACAGAATGATATAAATAATATCAATAAATAATTCTTTTCGAGTGCATTACATCATGATAATTTCAATGCACTTGGAAAAGCTTGACAATATCAAACAGTCAACAAATGTGGGTCTAATATTATATAGTTATGCCAGGCAAACAAAACTACACCTGTCATTAATTTCCTGAGTAGCAGTGGGAGGATTAATGTTATAACATTTCTTTAATACCAAACTTGAAATGGTGTGGCTGTAATTCATCTGGTGTTTTCGTGTTTTTCTATTTTTGACGTTGATGAGCCTGATTGTACTCTTTATTAAAATCCATAAATCACAATTGCAAAATCATTTTATATTGAATGTTAAATATTTCCAAATTTAAATAATAAGGTACTCTGGTTTAACTCTTGAATGTGATGAACTAAGTAATATATACCGGGAATTGCTTATCCGATATATCAATATAATTTATAAATGGTCCTTAAAAAGTGTACAAAGCATTGTTTCATTAGCTTTCTTTCATTCAGTAAAACAAACTTTGTCCTGAATGCCTTGTTTTTACTATTTATCTATGATTCTATTATTAGTAATTTGTTACAGCGGGTCAGGTATAATTGTTGGTTTTGTTGATTTAACACAATTTATGAATCAATATTGTATTATTGTCCTTGAATGCCAGGATTGTCTGAGAAGTACAATCTCACAACATGCACAAGTAACCCAATGGAAGCCTGGAAATAACAGCGTAGCCTCGATAAGGCTATATTAATTTCTGTGATTATATATCAAACCCATAAGAATCGCATTTCGAGTGTATGAGCCCCAAGTCAGTCATAGCAGTCTCCACTGCCCATGGTATGGACTCAGTGGGCCTCCTTGTGGCAACTATAGAAACCTTCCATGGAAAACATACAGCAAGTCATCCGCCAAAATGGTCTATGCTCACATATGTGGATTAGTGACACCTCTATATGATAGTATGCTTTCGAAAATGATCGCTTTAATAGCACTATCATCTATAAAGTAAACAAATCCAACTGATCTAATCATTGACAAATGACTAGACTATTAAAAATAATTTTAAAAATTGGTATTAAAGTATACCTTCAATGACTCTGTAAACAACAAATCTATATAAGCAGGCCTATACCATTGTCTGGACATTAAAAGTTAGTATGCTGTTGATAAAATGTCAAATTCAGACGGCAATAAAAATTAAGGTCGTTGTCATTAATCAGTTGCAGATGTTGTTCTTTAACTGGGAAGCGGACAGTCGGCTTTGAGAACTGCCCCTAGATTCAGGATTCAGGATTCAAGATTCAGTTTATTTCCATACACATTACATGAAAAATAAATAAATGAGGGATGGATATTAGATGAGGATGTTTACATTTACAAGGTAACGGAGGAGACTACCAGATTGGCCTGGTGGACCGCTGTTCAGTAGCCACCTGAATGATTATGTTAGAAGTGAAGACTCGTCTGGAAACTTTTTAACACATAGGCACAGTAATAAGCAAAGATCTTTAAATTTCAGGAAATGGTAAGCCATAATTATGATCTCCTAATTGAAGACGAGTGATGTGGTTTAGACTTTTCAAGCAGGCCTAAATTGAATTGTTTTGAAGGACACCAAAGCTCGCCCATGACCTCTATGCTAACAAAAACAATAACATGCAACAAGTTAATTGACTTCAGATTATCATGTTATTGTTTTAGCCAAAATCCAACTTGTTCCTCTAGATTCTACACACATGTAGGATTGTAGGTTGTACTAATCAGGTAGAAGTTATTGATTATAATTAAATATGGTCATAATTAAAAAGACTAACAAATTCTGTATTTATCTTATCATGCAGTAGTTTGTGTATGGTTTTGTTTTAGCATGTCACATATATATTGGTTTATTCAAACTCTTCAGATATTACCAGCCTATGCACATCAATGACAACACAGCGCGTGGTTGGGTTAATAGCTTCAGAAAGTTACCGCAACTGGACAGTGGTTCAGATTCTTCTTTTTGGAAGTAGCTCAGTGTCGGTTTACCAAGAAAAGCAGGACAACCCTGTACTAAGTGTTATTTTGAAACACTGGTGTTTTACTGTTTTCTTTTCAATACAAATATAGTATAGATGCATTTTGCAAAAAAAACGTAAAATTATTTCATGTTGTAATTTAAAAATACGTTTCGTAAAAGCAGCATGGACCAAATTCATCTTTGAGATACTAGATCTTGTGTACCATATTTTTTTCTGAATTTTGAATTTTAGTAAAACAAATTATTTTTAAAGACATTCAGCTGAACCTTTCAAAATACGCAGAATGAATTATGTATTAATATAAAAGGAACCGACTCACTGAAAAGAAAATATCTTTACCAAGAAAACACAACTTGTTATTCAGAAGAAACAGAATCTAACATCAAAGTTAAAATGTGAGATATATGTCTGTGTCACTTGAACTTCATGTTGTGTTATTTCTTTCGGAGAAAGTCAGAATATGGTTTATATTATTCTTTTGAATGTGAAGAGTTGCTAACGCTTAATGTCTGATATTTTTAGATAAATCTTAAAAGCAACAAACTGTAGATATCTATAAATATGCCTCCCTGCTCAAAACCGAGGCATGCAATGAATATCCATTTCTTTTCATAAAGGAGAACTTTTAAAAATTTACAAAATGATTTGAGTCCAGCAGCCTTATTGACCTTTACTATAATTCTTGCCACTCTCTTTCTTTGATGTCTATGAAATGTGTATGTTGCTAGAAACATATTATAGTGAAACAAGGCACTTTTCGTCTGTCTTCTATGTAGGTTCAACATTGCATGTTACCATGATTTCTTTTTTGTTAATTTCCGAGAACAAAAGAGGAAAAAAATAACAAATTTAAAAGACATTGTATCATTGTAAATAATGCCTTGAGTAGGTGCTTCCTGTCAAAATGAAGCATTCAGGTGCAAGGGGAATTTCAGCTATTTTTGGAGTTCTCAGAATAAACAGATAGGTGTGTAACATGCTGTACTATTGAGTTTATATACTGCATTCAAAGAGCTGTTGGAAACACCTTACTGTATGTTTAGAAATGGTGGTGTCAAAGAGTATAACTACAATAACAGGCGTATTGAAATTCTTTATGTGTCATTCCAGCAAGGCCCTGCATGTGGACTATGTTTCCCCCATAAATTAGATATACCTACTTGATTTTGTGAATAAATGCCTTACATGATGAGGATACAGAAGACTATTGAGTCCTTGTTAGTGTAGTAATGTTATTTATTTATTATAAGAAGAATGAGATGGTTGTCTGAAGTTGAATTATTACATTTTTGACAGCTTACAACGTTCAAAATAAAGATCTGGAGGACGTTTTATAGCTCATTGACCAATCAGACAAGATAAAAATGCTACGTAGACATTGAGAAAAATATCCTAAGAAACTTATACTAAATGAATCTGCTGCAAAGGGACTGAATCATACATTTTGTAATATTATATGTTGTAGGGCCCAGTTCCGAAGCCACTGATTATTTTCAAGCATGTATAATTTATAAGCAGCATAAAAGATATGACAGGTCAAGATGTACAAAAACACTCAAGTCATACAAAACCAAAAGCATCAAATAAACAGCCGAGTGAGCACTGAGCAGACTATACTACTTTTTGGTTGAATACTTGCTAATATAAAAGCATCATGTTTACTCTGCGTCCATACATAATGACTATAACGATACAATCTTCGATAGTGGTTACAAAAGTGGAGCCGGGATTTCATTTGCATTTTCATCCACTCAGGATGGTATCAGCCATTAACTTAACTGATTCAGTATACTTCAAATTCCACAAGAGCTCTCTATAATGGCACCAGTAAAACCCATACATGCAATCAAAATTCCATTAAAACTGCCTGATGGCTAAAATGCAGAGAGCAGTATGGAATTTGATGATAACTCAACATCGTTGCGTGTTCCACCATAATTTTCCTCCTTCTATTACCATGCACTACAACTTTTTACTTAACTTCATTTGCTCAGCTAAATCAGCTAATACATTGTCAATGAGTACTGAGTACAGACATGCCCAAAAGTTCATGCACGTAGACACACTTGGATATGGAGATGCATTTCGATATTTCACCTTGAGAACCTGCAAACTGACTGGGACCTTTCTCTGTTGAGGAAGAGACTCCAGTGAGTCCAGTCTCCATAAGACCAGAACAATCTGACTGCTTACAGCAGTATCAACAAGTAACATTCAAATCAAGCAGATAAAATGTATACAGGAATTAAGTTGTATACTTATTCAAACTGCTGTATCAGACTTAATCTATGCTACGCACTGAGTGTTACAAATATAATTATGCATTTTCCTTACATTGGGTTCCTGACAGGTTTTCCTGTCGTCATTATGTTTTCGTTTGTTGACACTGAAGCCTTTATAATGTCAAAGTTCTAGACTGCGATGACTTTTTCGGGATTTCTTGAAAGTGGGGTCTTCTGCATTTTTGAAAAAATAAGTAACCAAAAAAGAAGTTCTTAAATTTAGTATTAATTTCCTGCAATTTTTAGCCTGTCCAAGAAGTACATGCCTGCTTGTGAAATTCAGTCTCATTGGATTTTGGAGACAATCATGCTACATTGTAAATTTCAAACATAAATTGTAATATGATGAACTATACAACCATGACATCATCACAACCAACCATGACACGTCTCAACTGATCATCAGTCAAATTTTGGTAAATTAAATTTCATGCAGAACTGCAACTGATCTGCTGATACACATTGCTTAAACTTTTTAGGCACCATATCCAAAGTTAATATCATAACAAAGCTGAGCCCTATGACAAATATTTGTGTAGTGATTTCCACCAATTTAGGTTTACAAGCCTTAATAACAGGGCCAGGACAATCCATTGTTTGATTGATGAGATAGGAGAGAGGTCGACCATATGTCAATCTATTCAATTCATTGATAACTAAGGCTCCAGTCAGTCAGGCTCTGATATACGAAGTAAAACAACATTTTTCAATCTCAAAACTCAATGATAATGACAAGGTCAGTGATGTTAATATTGTGATAGTCCCAAAGCATGGGTAAAATTGGGTGTGGACAATGATATCAAAACTAAATCATCAATTTTGTCTAATATTAGTACAAGTGTGTACTAGGCCTATGTCGGATAAATGTAAGTTTTAAAACATGATAATTGTCACATGCTTCAAGTAATTCTCAGTTCTGCACACTCATCTCACATCATCTTTGAAAATAGAATGAAAAATTATGAAAATCAATGTTATGGACAATTGGACATTTGACATTTGAGATAAAATATGACAGCATGGAGAAGATGCTGTATAGTTTAATGCTTACTATGTGGTGTAAATGCAGCCAAATTGAATAAAATTGAGGATAATCGTTTTGAAGTTCCATAAGAAGTGGACAAGTCCATTTTGGAGATAGCCTTTTTGCACTGTACATCACTTTTTGGTTTTTGGGAGAATACTAGCATAGGCTGAAAGAATGTCTTCCGAAATTTATTACCAGCTATCAATCAATCAATCAATCAATCAATCAATCAATCAATCAATCAATCAATCAATCAATCAATCAATCAATCAATGTCATCATGGCATTCTCACAAATTTGAATGCTTCCAACTTGGTTTTACACAGTGGTGCTGGCTCCACATACTGTTAGATTTTATCTGTAAAATAGCTTTAACTTGGAGAGCTATATGGGCCACATGATTGTATATTCCTCATAACGAGGCATAGGAGTAATGCTTTTGAATTCTGATGCTCTTAACATAACACAAAGGGGATGAAATGATTTTCCATTTCGAAGAAAGGCGCAAATGTGGAGCATCATAAGATCAAAAATGTTAAATGGAAAGTGGATTTTATTAGGCAAGTCAGAAACCCAAAGAATAGAAATTGGATAGCATTTGCCAGCCAGCCTTTGGAGGATAGCTCTTAAGAGGGGAACATTTTCATGTCTGTGAGGGCTTTTTCTGCTTTTTATGTTCGTCATGAAGTATGATGATGGAAAATTTCATCTGTTTTTCTTTCTCTTTTTATTCGGAGTTTCCCACCAACTGCCTTTAATCATCACTAGCTTTAGCAATATGGAAGTTATCATGCCTGTTTCTGCCTATTCCAGCCTGCCTTTTTTCAGCCGCGCCATTACGCTATCTGTCCTGCCTTATTACGTAACGTCACGTCACTTGCGATACGTCATAGACGCCAGCGACGCGAGTTAAAATCCTTGACTTGCCTTTCAAGCCCTTTGTTTTGCCGTCTGACGGCCCTTTCTCTTGAAATGATGGGTTTAGCTCATAATCGGCTAAATAAAAATTGAACATCAGCCAGAATTTCAGCTAGGCCATAATTACAGTTGGTGCCTCGACCAGCCTTGATTCAAATCTCCAGCAATAAATTAAAATTCCAGTTCAGATTGAAACTAATTCATTTGCACAAGCTTATGGCAATCACTGACCTTAGATTTAAGTTACAGGCCTGCACTTGTTACACCCAACAACAGAACCATTAATTAAGGTCGTCTTGATTCTTAATTATTAATTGCAAACCTTGAGTTAAGGTCATGTGTTTGTCACACCCTTAAAAAAGGGTCTAAAAGTGATCATATCAGATTCTGTGAATCACACAACTGATTCATGATATCCAATGCAGAATCCTGGCCTTCCTCTTCCAGCATGCTTTCCTCTTCCACTTTCCTCTTCAGATTTCTGTTCAGATTTCTCTTCCGTCTTCCTTTTCTCACTTTCCTCTTCCACTTTCCTCTTCCATTTAACTCTTCCATTTTCCTCCTCCACTTTCCTCTTCCATTTTCCTCTTCCACTTTCCTCTTCCACTATCCTCTACCACTTTCCTCTTTAACCTTCGTCACACCTATCCCTATCCCATGCTTGCTCTGCTGAAGGTCTTCGCCTGTACATTATGGGTTCGAACCCCAGGTGGTGAACTCAAAATATTCCTATCAATCCCGTAGAAGCAATATATGTACATTTCTCTATATGTGTATACTATCCTCCCATAGACATCCCCCACAATCTCCTCCTCCTCAATCTGCTCACAATCCTTTTCCACTCATCTCCTCAAGACTTTCCTCTTCCACTCTGCACTTTCCTTCTCCACTCTGCACTTTCCTTCTCCATGTCATTCTACACTCTACATTGTTTTTTCACATTATACTTACCTCCTCAACTCCACACTTTTCTTTTCCACATTCTGCACTTTCTTTCTCCACTTCCCCATTCCCTTCTCCACTTTCCTTCTCCAGTCTCCACTTTCCTTCTCCAGTTTGCACTTTCCTTCTCCAGTCTCCACTTTCTTTATCCAGTCTCCAATTTCCTTCTATAGTCTCCACTTTCCTTCTCCATTCTTCACTTTCCTTCTCCAGTCTCCACTTTCCTTCTCCAGTCTCCACTTTCCTTCTCCAGTCTCCACTTTCCTTCTCCAGTTTCCATTTTCTTCCAGTCTCCACTTTCCTCCAGTCTTCACTTTCCCCTTCCTCCTCCTCCTCCTCCTCCTCCTCCTCCTCCTCCCCCTCCTCCTCCTCCCCCTCCTCCTCCTCCTCCTCCTAACGGCATAATCATCATTTAGGGTAAATCTACTTGATTGTGATTTATGTTCTGTGTGGGTAGGGGGTCACAAGGCAATTTAACCTAAGGGTGTTTTCACAGATTTCTTAGATTTTTATGGCTGATGACTTGCCATTAGTGGCACATTTTGATGTCATTCAGGGAGCGAGATCACTCCCCAATCTGCTCCGAGTCTACAAGACTGATATGTGTCTAAAGGGCTGCAGGAGAGCTGGGTAGGGCTGTAACTAATTGAAAACAAGCTGTCCTACAACCTATGATTGAAAGCCCTTTTCAGTGGCTGCGTATGCAGTTGAAAATATGATTTGATTTCATGTCTGAGACACGTTAACGTCTCGAAGAGTTACAAGAAAACGTGTAGCCATCAGGATTGTCATGTGCCCCTCTAGTGATGCTTAAATGTGCTCGGGCACGTTTTCAGCCCTGGAAATTCTGGAAAGGATGAAAAAATAGGAAGGAAAGCTGCTCTCAACCCGGAATTTCAAGAAGTGCAGTTGCCTGTAGCTCCCCAGCATCCACCCCTAGATACAGGCTGCAGGCAGAGGGAGGGAGGGAGGGAGGGAGGGAGGGAGGGAGGGAGGGAGGGAGGGAGGGAGGGAGGGAGGGAGCTATTTGAGGGAGCAGGCTGAGTCTGCCGCATGCTGCAGTTAAAAAAAATAAACCATGGCCCAGACATTTTTTGTGTGTTTACGCAACACTGAGGCTTTCCTGCGTTTGAGATTAGCTGCTTATGAAAACCCGCAAGCGAATGACAGCAGCGAATATTACTAGATTCTGCAGCGACGACGTCAGAGAATTGAAACACGGCTCGCAGCGAATTACCATGGCTGTTATGAAGAGTAAATGGTGCTTCACTGACAAAAGGAAGCTCTCCTTATACTTCCATTCCTTTGCTGCTTTCTGATGCTTTGCCTGACAACTAACTAAAGAACTTCTACAGTTACATCATCAGAGTTACATCGCTTCATAGATTTCAATTTCTTACTAGATAACATCTAATATCCAGCCGAGCGACATAGATGAAATAGCTTGAAAAAACTACACGGCCGGAATAAAGAACAGAAAGAAAATCTCTCAATTCACATGGCCCAATCTCAATTGATTTGAATTCAGTGGAGTACTTTTTCGCCTCGAAAGCCACAGAATAGTACTTCAAGTCTATCAGATTTCGTCATCAGACCACAGAAAAGTTCTTAAAGACTTCTCCAGCCAAAAGTGGCGCAGTTCATTGGAGTTCATAAAGGTCATTGACCTGGAAGACTGCATTTGATTTTTCACTCTTTTCCAATTAGCTGTTCAACATTGGCTAGGAACAGGAAGCAATTAAGAGGTCAAATCAAGGTCATCAGAGGACAAAGGTCAAGGTCAAATGAAATTGATCCAAAGTCATGCAATGAGTGATAATACAGTAATTCAAGATCTTGACATCCTAAAAGGTCAATCAAGATCAAAGGTCAAAGTTACGGAATTTGCATAAAATATCAAGACATTAAACAGTATAACACCATGCAGAACCACAGCAATAGGTTAGATATTGCTAAATTGTGAAGTCTCAAAGGTCATCAGGGTCAGACTCACATTGATGTAAAAGTAGGCCTCAAGCAAAGCACTCTGTGGTGCCTAGTAGAACCTAGCTTCATGACAGGCAGTGTTAAATTTTAAAAGAACCAGGGATGAAAAGGGGGTGTTTGTTTTAGTGTGTTAGTATTTCGAGTGCAGAGGCACACCCTCCCAACATCATGGTTGATCCTAGTAGGTCTTCCTTCCACGAGCCATTAGGGCCCAGGGCACAAGGCTAGCTGAGGCTGCAGAGGCTGGCTTGATGAGGATGCACTTCCATCACACGATATTTACAGACACAGCAGCCTGGGATCCTGACTCACTCAAATTCAATGAGTTTAAAAAACCAGCACCTTGCTGATGGCGCGAATAATGCGGCTTGAAACCATAACGATGTTAAGTTGGGCACCATGATCGGCTCAATGGCAGACTGGCGACATGGCCCTGGCAGCAAATAAATCCCCAAATCGCCCCAAAAACACATTCAATGCTCAAACCAGTTCCAACCAATATTTGCTTCGTGACTGGGACAAAAATCCTGCCTATAGATGAAGAAAACTTGTCTTAAACAACTCCTAGAGCTGGCTCTGAAGTCTCGTGCCAAGTCTCATGGTTAGTGAGAATACCATCTTAGCACGTGTCCAGCTGCCACCATGTCTGAAATCAGGGAGATGCTCAACCCACGCCAGCAGCAGCAGCAGCAGCAGCTATTAATCCGTGCTCCTAATATTTCATCACTCGCCCCACAACAAAATATTGTCGTTATCTGCTTGGAACCATTGAAAATATTATTGTCAGACACTCTCAGCCGTGCCTGACAAAATAGAAGCATGCTTTGAATAATTTCCTAGCTCGTTTCAATTGTTGGAAATGTCAGCCTGGGATCTACCGACATTCCTTTTAAAACAATATCTATGCTAAGAGCAGCTATATGTCACAATCTGATAATATAAGCATGCAGCAGACTAAAGCTACATTTCCACTCACTCAAAATAAATTCATGAATTTTATTTCATCACATTTAGTGCTTTGTAACTCTTTATATGAGGACGAAATATATATACATTTGCTTAGTCTCACAGGACCTACAATGCATAGATAAATCAGGCCAAGTCATGATGTGTACGTAGGCCTATACATTTGAAAATTTTGTATTTTCAGTGCCAATTCTGAGTGTGTTGGAGAATAAAACACACTGCAAAACTGGGGAAATATATAGGTCTATATGCCTTATTGTATTACATGTTTACTTAGACCCTGTATATCCTTATTTCTTGCCATTTAAACCAAACCAGTAGCACATGACTAACCCTAGAGGAGCATCTCTTTCTTAAAAGCAACAGCAAAAAGTCAAATGATCTGACATAAAAAGTAGAGCATAAATCTCAATGTTACAGGAAGTTTCCCACATTTCAACCCAAACATATGCAGTGAAATTGTTGTAAACACGGAAGAAAGTTGCTGCTCACACCACAAGTTGTCACACCTTCTATTTTTATAGTCACGAGTTTCCTTGAAATATGACAGCCATGCAAACCATCACTATCACACTTACATGATTCTTCAGAGCTCTTGAGTCACACATAAATGTGAAAATGCAAGTGAAAGTTGTATATCTATGGAGTATCAAGTGGCAATTAATAACAACAGGCCTATGTGACATTTACCTTAACTTTATGATCCATATATATTCCTACAAAGTAATACATGCAATATAACAGGAAAATTATTCCGAACAAAGACATGTTTGTACAATATTTCGACCTTTATTTGGCCATCATCAGGTACAGAATGAATGATGATGGCCAAATAAAGGTCGAAATATTGTACAAATATGTCTTTGTTCGGAATAACTTTCCTGTTATATTACTTCAAATTAATCAGTGGAACTTAATTATGGATACTACATGCATATAGGTATGTGGTATGGGGACACGTCTTCGACACCTAGCCCTTGTCCCTTGTACACATGTGAAATTGGCCAAATGAGTGGAAAGGACAATCTTTTCTGCACATGTGTACAAGAACTGTTTTCTTTTAAAAGATAAGTTAGTCTTGAAAATTCCTTGTCTGAAAAGCTCTGTAAATTAAGCTATGTGACTGAGAAAAATATAAATTTACTCTGTTGTTTTACAAGTGTTTTCGGTGTTTTGGCTGGCAACATCATCATATGGCCTACTCTTCAACTCATGTCGTAATGAACCAACAATAACATAAACGAGTACAATTTTGATGCCAAAATATCACTCATGGTATTCCAACCAAGTTTCAGAAAAAGATTTTGAAAAATCCAAACAAAAGTTCTACCAAAGCAAACGTTGCGGTCCAAATTGCAAACCATTTTGAGATTCCTGCAACAGATTTGCTTGAGTTGTAGTTTTTCGGGTCATGTTGGAAAAAATGAAGGCCAATCTACTGCTTTTTCTATCTTTGAGAGTATAAGATAAATTCATGAGTGAATCATCTATCTATCTATCTATCTATCTATCTATCTATCTATCTATCTATCTATCTATCTATCTATCTATCTATCTATCTATCTATCCGTTTTAACACCAATGCAATTTAATGTAACTAGATTCAAGACCAGTATACTTGCAAGCCCAGACAACTCTTCAAAATGCTTCTTTTTCTTGGCTTATTCTTGCAGTTGCCTAAATCCGCAGCTGAAGGTAATTGCCACCTTGGGTTTTAACTGGCCTTTGTTGGGGCTGGGTAATGTATGACATTGCAGTTCAAAACCAATCAGCCCTGTCAGCAGAGCACACAAATTTCCACCCTGATCTGGATGGCAGTTTTCCACAAGCCTGGATGCAAGGAAGCCTTACTCACAATCACATGCCAGGGTTTACAGTTGCAAAACAGTTCTTGCTCACTTTTTTTTTCAATTTTCAATTCAATTCCGAATGAAACAGCATTTTAACTCACCATGGCTGCATTAATCTTGCCCAGGACAGCTTCCATGGGGAACAGGCAGGTTGCCAGCACCGGAATTCCGTATTATTAATCCCAGTCTCCCAGATCATGACGGTCGTCTGTGGATAGAAAGTTCAGAGATAAGAGACATTGGTTATGGCCTCCCATTCTCACAACACAGCAGGCTTGCCAGTCTAACTGAGCCAATTAAACAAGCTAAATAAACCGCTCCCTCGGGTCCTCGTTATTACACTCTTTATTATTCAGACCAGACCAACGTAATATCTAAAATGGCAAAATGAAGAAAAAAGAAGGTGCATGAATAAAAAGGCATTTTACATAACGCTGCAATGCTGCCCTGCCCTGCAGTAAAACTGCCTTTCAGACTTTTAGTAGGCTTTTTTCAAACACACGAGTTGAGTTTTAATGCTTAAAGCTATATTTCTCATTGAGCTAATGAATAACAGCACAACCTAGAATGGCTTGTAAAAGGGTATAATGTTTCACGTTTTCCTATACACAATTTGAATCTGCATGAAGACATCTAATTTGGAAAATAACTAAGTCAATCGATTTACTGATTAGTTAATCAACCTAAATGTAAATACATCAAAATCAAAACTCAATCAATTAATTCAAGACATACAATGGAGAATCTTTATCAAGATCAAAAACTGAAGAATAATGTTGTTTGAGGGAGAACATGCTTGTCATCACTTGCCGAGTTGAGGTGATGCATGTATAAGTGGCACATTTTGATGGACATCATTCTTTGAGCAAGATCAATCATCAATCTACTCTGAGCCTACAAGACAGATATAATAGGTCTGTACTTCTACGGGTAGAGGGAGTGTAAAACTGAAAACAAGCTGCCCAATGTGCCCATGCCTACTGCCTGTGATTGAAAGCCCTTTTCAGGGGGCTGGCTTTGCAGTTGAAATTTGATTTTATGTCTGAGACATGTTAACATCTCGAAGAGTTACAAGAAAACCTGTAGCTATCAGGACTGTCGTGTGCCCCTCCACTACTATAGTGACGTACGCTTAAATGTGTTAGTATGGCACAATTTTAGCCCAAAAAAAAGAAAATGGGCCTATACATGCAGATTCTCTCAGAATTTTATCTTTCAGTTGACCAATGTTGTCAACCATTTTCAATCTTCATTCTTCAAGCTTTGGTCACCCAAACAGGATCTAATATTCGGGGCCAACTTATTTCTTATTATCTGCATCCAGAGAGGTGGTGACAGCTATAGCAAGAAACCTAACTACATTTCAGCCAGTTTTTGTGCAAATTCGGTATAGTAGTAAAAATCAGTGCGTGTCACTCCTATCACTTTCGAATGAGTAACCACAGTCACCAGACAACATGTACTTTGGTGCTCCATTCCACAAACTTGGCTGGCACTGATTACAGCTTCCTGGTAGCAGACCAGTGGCGGATACAGGGGGGGCCTAGGGGGCACGGGCCCCCCTAGACCATTGAGATTAACAATAGTATTTTGAAGAAAATACGCTGCGACGCGGGCCCACGAATGCCGAAACACGCCCGGGCCCCTCCTAGATGACCCTGTCTGGATCCGCCACTGCAGACTGATGACCTGGAGTTTGCATGTTTTACACAGGACTGTCAACAACCCTGAAACATTACAATGCAAACAAAACAAAACATGCAACGCCAGAGATGCAAAACAGAGCAAGGTAAAACATGCACAGAAAATGTCAGGGACAGAGAGATAGAGGGTGCCGGTTAAGTATACATGTGATGTAACTGCACTATAAAATTTGAAATTTTGAGTCAGCGCAAATGATTGAGTGAGATGGTTGCACAATTTGTTTGAGCTAACATAGCTTGTTATTATGAGTTATGGTAATCTTTATGTTCTTATAACTTAAAACAACAAGCTATGTCGGCTCAAAGGAATTGTGCAACCACATCACTCAAAACTTTAAGCTAACTCAAAATTCAAATTTTACAGTAACAGTGTGGGCTAAGTTTATAGGGTAACTTCTAAAATCAACATAAGATATCTTGAAACAGTTTTTCATATATATCTGTATGTACGAAGATATAGTATCTCCAAAATTAGTAAACTCCACCTCTAAATTCGGACTTTCTGACACCAATTTTGCACTCATAGGAATATAAAGATGGCAGATATACTGTTACCTGCATTTGCTGACTTTTGGTGACAGTACTTAGTATACTACAGTGAACAGTCTCGAATACTGGATGGACTTTTCTCTTTAGCACCTCTTGAAAAGGCTCGAAAAATAAGACTGAGTGCTCAAGAGTGCCTTGAACAGAACTTCCTCAATGACAGCTACAAGAGGCTTCAAAGACTCATCCCAAAACCCACAGAAGCATGGCTGCAATTTCCTGGATAAACCCTTCGAGGAACAAGGATGAATTATGGCTTACTGGCTAATCTTACAGACCGCTGGATGTACACACATAAGTTTTTTCTCACATCCATTCGAACACTCCGCACTGCTATCATCCTGAAAACGCAAAATGCTCAACTTTGCGAAACTTACGTAGTAGTAGTAACGACCTTAAATAAAGGTATAAAATTGAATAATAGTAAGGCCAATCTATACAGAAGAAAGCCATAGTAGTCCAGGAGCCAACCTCTAAAATTTAGAGTTTTTGGCCCCCGGCTGTTATATTGACAGTTTTAGGCTCGTTTCGAAGCTGAGAGTCTAAAGATTCCATTTTTGATGGGTGGCAAGCTCGCACCAATCGCATAATGTCACAAAGTGGGGCAGAACGTCAAGACCTCCATTTTTGGGGGAAAACCATTGAAATCATGTTTTTTGGCTCTTATTTGATCAATTCTCATCAGAATTTGACCAAATTTGGTACACATATTGTATTTAACACCACATGATGGGATTTGGGGAAAAATTGCTGAAAAGTGCATTTTTTTAAATACGTTGAGTTCATATTCTATTTGCAGAATGCAATTTTTCAATGTTGGCTTGATAATGTTTTTTCCTGTTTCAAGAAAATGACAATATTTGCACAAGGTTTGCACCCATTTTAATCCTTACAACCTCAGCTTTCCAATGATATCAAATTCATAGGTATCTATAGCACTTGCAAGGAAATATTTGGTTGCCAAGCAGCCAAAGTCATTTTTTTGGTGTTTTGCGGAAAAAGGTGAAAATGCTATTTTTCTCCTTTAATTTGATGATTTTTCATCAGAATTTCATATAATATGGTAAATATGTTGAATTCAACATTAGTCTATGGGATGTGGGGGTAAAACTGCAAAAAAATGCCTTTTTTGAAATATTTTGAGTTAATAATCTTTCTGCGGAAGTCAATTATCCAACTTTGTTTGATAAATAAAGCTGATTATGCTTCAATAACTTCACTTTTTTGCAAGTATTTTGTACTCATTTTAATCCTTGCAATCTCAGCTTTCCAATGATATGAAATTTATTGGTATCCATGGCAATGGCATCGAAATATTTGGTGCAGCGACAGTCATAGTCATCTTTTGGGTGACCTGCGGAAAATGGTGAAAATGCTATTTTCCTCCTTTCATTTGATGATTTATCTTGAGAATTCCATCACATCTGGTAAATGTGTTGAATTTAACATCAGTTTAGGGGATTTGGGGGAAAATTGCGAAAAATTGCATTTTTGGAAAAAGTTTTGAGCTCGTAATCTTTTTGCGGAGGTCAATTTTCCCTCTTTCCTATACATAGGCCTATATATTATGTAGCCCATTCTGCTTCAAGAAATTCAATTTTGCATGAATTTTGCACTTATTGTATTCCTTACAATCTCAGCTTTCCAATGATGTGAAATTTATTGGTATCCATAGCAATGGCATTGAAATATTTGGTTGTCAGGCAACCAAATTCGTCTTTAAGTGATTTGCGGAAAAATGTGAAAATGCTATTTTTCATCAGAATTTAGTCCAACTTGGTGAATGTGTTTAATTTAACACTAATTTTTTGGGATTTTAGCACACTTTTAAAAGTGCAGGACAGTTGATGGGCTTCCTAATTTAACTCAGTGCACCTCATTGTCCTTCAAAATAAAACCTGGGCACTGCTTTAGTGTCTTTCTGCTGAAACACAGTAGGGGAGACTGGGGTAAATTGTGCGATATTTGTCTTCCGGGTGATTTTCCAAAAAAACAAAGCTGAATCAAGTAATCTAAAAATCAGATATCAAAATATAATACCTTTGCCATGCCATGATCATACCAAGTTTCAGGGCAACTGGACGATTGGGAAATCATGATAGGCATTTTAAACAACAATAGTCAAGTGGCAGAACGTGCCCTGGTGTTTGGGTGAGTTGTGCTGGATGATGGCAGGATGTTCCGCTTAGTTTTTGCCAAAAGACCATGTATTTTACATTTTTCTTCAGATAGTTCATTAGTATCATGACTTTGCCATGTCGATGATATGTTACATGAAACCTATCAAACATTTAAGAACCAATACAGGCAAAAATTCAAAATGCTGCACAAAGTAGAATTATTTATTATTCAGAGACTGGTATAACACTTTTCATACATGTTTTTTCTCAGTTTAAGTTATTTCACAACATGCTTAGGCAGAGGGTAACTTGCAAACAAAAACATGAACGCTAAAATTAAATCCTATGTTACACCATTTGCACAACTCACCCCAATCCATGTGGCACACCTTACCCCGCATAGATTTTCTGGAGAAAACCTGTTGTTAAAAATAAATCAACCATGCAAGATTAAATTTATCTAACAACAGAAATGTTTTCTAGATACACCTCCTTACTCATTCTACCAGAGCCTGTCTAGAGGTTCATCATCTTATTACAAATACCAAATGACTGAAAAACAAGAATGTCAGTCCATGACACTTTAAGTTTTAAACAACGAAAATTAATTTATGAGTGTAAATCTTCATTGCATTACAGTTTTTTTTTTCATGGTGCATTTTATTGGTGAGCAAATGTCTATACATGGGTGAAGTTGTCTTCTTTACCCAATTCTTTATTTCACCTCAAGGTCCCAAACAGTGGACAGCACAACTTAGCCTGCAACACAACAAACTCAGGTCTCCCCTACATGCATAACATATGTTTTAGGATGCTGAATAGAAATAGTTCAGAAATTCCCTTTGCGATTTTGAGCTGATAGACTTTCAATTTTTGATTGCACTTAAAAGATGTGTGAAAGGAACATCCACCTAAAATAATTCACAGATCACCAAGGAACACACGTTTTTTTTGTCATTTAACATCATAAAGGGTGACCGCTCAACTTGCACATTGATTTTAAGTGGCAGTGACAAGAGCCTGGCGAATACATTGTATATTTATGCGAGCTTGATTCGCTTTTGAAAATATTGGCCCAAATAGCTTTTAATCTTTTTTCATAGGTGTTTTTAGAAATATTTTTAAATTCAGCTGCTTGAATACTTTAAGAATCATTTGTGGTACTCCATGGTTTCACTGCGAACTGAAATTCAATGTGCACTGTTTCCCCATCATAAAATTCGAAGGTAAAAATATGGTTCATTCATTATTACTTGTGAGAAAAAGCATTAAGAAATTGATTAATATTTAATATTCCTTTTAAGGATGCACACAATTATGTCCTAGCAAAACCTTGCCAATAGATTTTCTAAAAAAACTAATGCTTCACTCTTATCACTAGACACATTATGTGAACCTGTTCTGGTTTAGTGCTAAGGGTGTCACTAATTCATCTGAAGGGGGGGTGCTAGGAGTTTTTTTTTTTTTTAACAAATAATTTCTGGCTCAGTTTTAATGAAATGAATAAATTCTTATTGGGCAGTCTTGAAATAAATAATTTCTGGTGGGGGTCTTTCTTCAGAAGGTGATGCTCGATTTAGGAATGAACAATCAGGGATTTCACGCCATTGAAATAATCAATTACGGTTACTGTTTCCTTGAAATAAATAATTTCCCGTCGAGGAAAACTCCAAGCCCTCCTGATTATTAAATGATCACCCCCTAACGATAATGAGCATTACAAAGCTATTTCAGGTTTGTCTCACAGAACAATATACAGTATTATATTTTGGAGTTCACCATTGTAGGATATGGTAACAATTGTTACACGAAAGGGTGTTATTGGTGACAAGGTTAAGAACACACCTTCCTACATAAATATCTGAAAAAGTCAGCCTTGAAAAAATAGGTCCTCGACTGTTGACAATAATGTGGCAATTTTGTGATATACATATATATTTCACTTACTTATAGGAAAAATCAGTCCTGTTGCTAGGTAGCAAAATGTTTTGACACTGTTGCTATGGACACCAAAAAATACCATGTCACTGGAAAGCTGACATGATAAGGATTCCAATGAAAATAAACTTCAGAACAAAAGTAATGATTTTCTGGAATCGCAAAAAAGCAACACAAAGGCAAAAATTTCGTTCTCCAAATAGATTTAAAACTTATGCATTCAATTTCAAAGTTAAAAAGAATGTCCTTTTTAACAATTTTAAACCAATCTCATGCACTGGTATTAAATCCAACATGTGTTACAAATTTAGTGAAATTCTGAAGATAACTCCTAAAATAAAAGGAGAAAAAAATGCATTTTCACCATTATCGACAAATCATCCAAAAATGGCTTTTGTTGCTTGGCAACCAAATATTTCCATGCTGACACTGTCACCAGGGATATCAACACATTTCATCTCATCAAAAAGCTGACATTCTAAAGATTTAAATGAGTGGAAAATTCATTCAAAATAGTGATTTTCCTGAAGAAGTTAAGCTATATATATCAAACAAAGTTAGAAAATTGCCTTTTGCTAATTTGTTATTACCTCAAAATATTTCAAAGAATACACTTTTTCGCAGTTTCCCCCCAAATCCAATAAACTGATATTAAATCAAACATATTTATCACATGTGATGGAATGATGAGATTGTAAGGAAAACAATGAGTGCAAAATTCATGCAAAAATATTGAATTTCTTGAAGCAGAATAAGCTATTTAATATATATATATATATATAAGAAAATTGATCTCCGCAAGAAGATTATGAGCTCAAAACATTTTCCAAAAATGCAATTTTTCGCAATTTTCCCCCAAATCCACTAAACTGATGTTAAATTCAACACATTTACCAGATGTGATGGAATTCTCATGATAAATCATCAAATGAAAGGAGGAGAATAGCATTTTCACCATTTTCCACAGGTCACCCAAAAGATGACTATGACTGTTGCGGCCCCAAATATTTCGATGCCATTGCCATGGATACCAATAAATTTCATATCATTGGAAAGCTGAGATTGCAAGGATTAAAATGAGTACAAAATACATGCAAAATAGTGAAGTTATTGAAGCATAATCAGCTTTATTTATCAAACAAAGTTGGATAATTGACTTCCGCAGAAAGATTATGAACTCAAAATATTTTAAAAAATGCATTTTTTTAACAGTTTTACCCCCACATCCCATAGACTAATGTTGAATTCAACATATTTACCATATTATATGAAATTCTGATGAAAAATCATCAAATTAAAGGAGAAAAATAGCATTTTCACCTTTTTCCGCAAAACACCAAAAAAATGACTTTGGCTGCTTGGCAACCAAATATTTCCTTGCAAGTGCTATAGATACCTATATATTTCATATCATTGGAAAGCTGAGATTGTAAGGATTAAAATGAGTGCAAACCTTGTGCAAAAATTGTCATTATCTTGAAACAGGAAAAAACATTATTAAGCCAACATTGAAAAATTGCATTCTGCAAATAGATTATGAACTCAAAATATTTCAAAAAATGCACTTTTCAGGAATTTTTCCCTAAATCCCATCATGGGGTCTTAAATCCAACATGTGTACCAAATTTGGTCAAATTCTGATGAGAATTGATCAAATAAGAGCCAAAAAACATGATTTTAATGGTTTTCCCCCAAAAAGGGAGATCTTGACGTTCTGCGCCACTTTGTGACGTTATGCGATTGGTGCGAGCTTGCCACCCATCAAAAATGGAATCTTTAGACTCTCAGCTTCGAAACGAGCCTAAAACTGTCAATATAACAGTCGGGGGCCAAAAACTTGTTAAATAAGCATCTTTTTGGGGGTTGGCTCCTGGACTATAGGTACAGTTCCCATTTTTAGAACGTTTTGGTGTAATCCTTCACGGTGACAACTTTAAAAGGTCGGTCTCTTGAGTTTGGCCAAGTAACATTTTGGAATAACCTATAGGTGCATGTGGACTGGTGGCATTATCATCTCGTCGTTAGGTTTGCCTCTGGCACTAGTTGCTCGTATACGTTCACTGGCATCAGGGCCAAGGGCATTTAGACATTGAGAGAAAGTACATGTACAACAGATAAAATTCAATGTTCATATTGTTCACTGCAGAGACTCTGGATTGGGGGATATATGCACGGGGGACAGGGAATTCAAAAGTCATGTGCCTTTGGCGAAGACACAGGGGGACATAAAACCCATCCAGAACTGAGGGACAGGGAACTTATAAGTCCAATACGTAAAATTGCAAAGGGATGAGGAATTAAAAAGTAAAAATAGTTAAGGAAAGAGGGATACAAAACCCCACCCAGAGTCATTGTATAGGCTAAAAAGAAGTTTTCATCCACGCCAGAGGAACACTGCAGTGTACTCCATATGTCCTCCCATCTTGGGACCCTTACATAATGAGCCCGTGCACCCTTCCAAAACTTCCCTCCTCATCCCACGGGGTCCCAGGTCCCACTTGATTATCATAACTGCCTCGACATCTTCTTTCTAATATCTCCGCCATATTGCAACTTTCGAGCTGATTAAATCCCTTCTTGCTGGCTGCGTTCAGCTCCTAATAAACCGTGAATTGAATAAAATTTGGTGAAATATATTCTAGTAGCGTGAGTATCTAATTAACTTCTCTCGTGTGATACAGGCATTATCTCCAAGGGAATTTTAATCTGAACGGCTCAAAGAGGCAAGGCATACTGATAACAAAGAGGAATATTATTAATAGCTACATGAATGGGATGTCATGGGGACCTTAATAAAATACATCTATTGGGTTTATCAATCACTGCCTGATGAGCCGGGTGATGGATGAGGTTGGAATCATGAGTGGTTTTATAGCAGCAGAATTTTCATAACGAGCCCCATAGAGCTGCCGCAGTGCTACATGTAGAGCTTTTTAAAGATTGCAGAATTCTCCAGATTCATATTTTCCTAACTAAAATGTAAAATACTGCGTACACGGGGAAACGTGAAAATCGATAACATGTAGCTTGTGGCAGAGGCAGAGTAATAAGCTCAGAGAGAAGTGCGCATGCGCAGCCTTGCCTTCCTATTTGGTGTGGAATCCTCAATATCATTAATTACAGGCAGCTTTGTGGGGAATTATGTGAGTAGCAACATCAGCCATTTTAACATCAACTAGATGAAAAATTCCACTCATAAGCTGCAGAAGTAAAGCTAACCTGAAATCCCTACAGCCTTTTGAAGTTCCACTCTCAGTTTAAAAGCACCACTGAAAATCTGAAATGACCATCTGGGCAAAAGGAAGATTTTGGTGGCCCTCAAAGTGGAATTCAGTGTCCTTCCCCAAGTTAACTTATAAAATCAATCATTATTCATTGTCCTTGTGCCCTCCTGAAGTCATTGCTACTCAGACAGCTCTTAAAACATGTTGAACTTTCAAGAACTATATTTGTCCATACCACAAGCTAACTATTAATAATTTACTATTTTGCACTCTATGTTGAAGACCAAAGTTACCTATACATATACATGAGAATTGATGTCTCATTGAGATATTCATGATACATTTATGGAATATTCATAGGTCATTCAAGAGACCTGACGCTGACAAGGACCTTCAGGAGACAATTATGGAAGTAGCAAAGGACCTTTTGGATAGACTAAGATACTAAAATACTTGTCAGTAAAAAAGACATTTCACGATTTCCATCCTTCTGACATTTTATGCTACTGAGATGTGGAAGTTAGTGCGACCTTTGGGAGGTCTTATAGCTGCAATGTTAACCTAATCAGAGATTGTCAGTCTAGCTCATCCGATTCCTAATGAGCTGCATGTCCTCCAACTGCAGTCTGCTCGTGTGTTGATCGCTGTAGCAATTCTGCTAAATTACTAATGGGCTCCCACTCCGTAAATCAGACGGCAGTAAACAGGTTTACAAAGCAGAACATCTAGAGGAAAAAAGTGAAGTTAGGAGGATGAGAGAGAGCTAGAGAGAGAGATGGGGAGGCATGCAGGAGAAGAGAGAAAGAGAGGGAGGGGGAGAGGAGAGAGGGGGAGGAGAGCAACCTACCAAGGCCCTTGATACAGAAGACAGAAGGATATGGGGGGGGGGGGTTGCAAGTTATAATATTGCTCAAATCTGTGCTATATGAAACGGATTCAAATCGAAACTCAAGTATCTGGTAATGAAAAAAGGTCCGCGGCAATATTGACTAAATTGATGGTCGTGGAGTGCTTTCTACAATGCTGATTGGTGGATACTAGGATGGAGCTGATGTGGAGCCTGGAATAAATAAATTTAGGCAATCAGCAGCATCGCCAACAGCAGCAGCAGCAGCAGCAGCAGTAGAATCAGACCATGGACTGACAGATCTGACGAATCCATGCTGCTTTGTTATCATTAAAACCTCGAATTTAATCAAAGGGATGTCTGCAGAACTGAAACACATAAAACTGTTCTAAGCCCTGAATGTAATGTCTGCTAACCAAGCATGTTGAGATATCGCAGCAAAACAGAGACAATTCAGCTCAGCGATATAAGTGGGACCTCTGATGTCTCATATAAGGCTGGAGATAAGAGGAGCATTCTAACCTTAAGAACTAAATCTACTATGTATAGCCCATGCCATCCACATATAAGGTAATGTTTATTACACTACAGCTCTTCCTATGCCTATCATGAGGTCATTGATACATGCAGTGGGACTGCTCTTTAGGTCTCCTTTTACAACTATTAATAATATATACTCTCCTCGACTTTTTGTTGATGACCAAAGAAGTGTATTGCATGGCCATGAGATTGTAATTTGTAGTACATGTACATAACATTCATAGGACCTTACAGTTTTGACCCTTGACTGGTTGAACTTTGTTTGTAAAGCAACACGTCAATGCAAACTGAACAGGACGTTGCAATGTCATGGATGTTATGTTTTGGTTGGTCAGGAGAATCTAAGGATAGAGATTGCACTGATCACTGGTATAGGCAGACCTAACTGAACATGCCACATAACAAGCTGGGACCGCTCCCATGGGATAACTGCATGGTGAAGTTCGTACTGACATCTTCTAAGTACTATAAAAAGCCTTTCACTTAAAAACTAAATCCGGAAGTATAGGACTAAACACAATGACAATGTTTCATGCTGACGGAGAAACAATCAACATGTCACCAGACTTCTGGGATCATAGCAGATATCAAAGTCCTTTCTAACCCTGTATGTACTAACCACAGTCAGCTTTTCTCTATCCTCAATAACAGAGGACACATGCCTGTACAATCTATGTTAACCCCCTTTATTTGGGTCTGTTGCTATGTCATGAAACTATCCAGTTTCCGTTTCCTGTGTCATCTTTTAGAAAGGTAACACGTGGTTTTGGAAACTACATCTAAAACCTGAAACCAGTTTGTATTTAAATTAGTCATCCACAGATAATCCACTTCAGTCAATGAGAACGTGAGTCACCTGTGGCTGTATTCCTGCAGGAAATAATTCAGTCAGTATGACCTATTGACTTGCATTAATACGTTTACTTGTTAGTTACTATATTCAGTTTATGGCACACATTTTATTGGGAGGTTGCACAAAACAGGGAAAACACACGTAGCAACAGTTACTATCAAATCCTCCAGTTTCATGGTCCTGACATAAGGTAGCACTTCGGTTGATGCACTGACCTGTAAATATTTGCAGTGTATGCCACCTAACTTACAGAACACACCAAACTAACAGCTACTAACAAGTTCGAAGGTTCTACCACACTTTGACTACTTGCGGCTCGAATTCCATATCATTTTCAGATATCTGCAACAGACATGCTTGAGTTGTCATTTTCCTGGTCATGTTGGAATAATTGTACTGTCGTATCAAGAGTGGCTTTCAAATCTACCTATCTAAGAGAGTGAACAATGTACATGTTTTTAACTGCACAAGTTTACTTTCTAGTTGAGAAATATCTTCGAAAATGTTTCTTACACTGTGTGCACACCTAAGATTTTACCACCACCAAGGAAATACGCAATGCCAATGGTTGTTTCGTGGGACCAAAACAGATGAGGAAAAAAGTCATAATAACGGTCTGAAAGAAATATTCACAAATGTGTCAATATTCTACAGAAGTGTCAACTCTTTGCTGACTGCATTTCAGTCAGAATCAATTGGTAGTTTTAAAACTCAAATTTAGAGATTTTACTTGGGGCCCAGATCAATCATAGCCCCTCTAGGAGCTGACAAAGTGGATCTTGTTTGGTTAATCTGTGTGTGAACTACAACACATGCTATTTCCAAAAAGGCTGGAAGCCAACAAACCAGAATTGTTTAAAGTTAAAAAGGTTCACGTTATGTCATTTTCCTTTGACGTATCACGCTATGAATTAGTGAGTGGTAGACACAACATGAATATGTAAGATTCTCTTGAAATTGTAGGCTTCTGCTAAACCAAATGTTTCTCTTTACTTCTACGGAATATGCAAACTGTTCCAAGAGGAATTGCTAATTGCCCTGACAGCAACAGACCTACAGGAGCAGTCAGTTGGCTTGCAAATCATTTATCTATAGGGATTGCCCAGGATGTTGTGACAGCATAACTTCCCCGTGACAAGCCACCTCTGCTTTGATATTGGGTGGTCTCTGGTGAGAGAGTGGTCACTATTTTCTAGATAATTTTAATGTAATATTAACTTGAGAGTGGAAGGAAGAGGTTGCAAAAAGGATGGTCATCAGGACGATACTCGTTGATAGCAAAAATAATGGATCCAATGGTTTTTGTCTATTGATTTAAAAATAAGTAAATATTAACTGTTGTTTCAATTATAAATATTATTAAAATATACATCTACCAAATGATGCATGATTGAACGCAGAAGCTACAAACACAAGAACCATCAAGTAGACCATGGATATCGCAGTTATTTCTGTCCTCAACTAAAATGTTGTCCTTACAACCAGTTTGATTCCAGTTGAAGTATAATACACCTGACTTCAACAGCATATTCTACATGTCTCAGAAAAAGCCTGTTATGCTTAGACATCGACTGAAGATCACATTTTTTCTCTTATCTTTGACAAAGCCACATATTTATATTCTGCGGATGATCCTCTCGGAGAGAAATGTCAATGTGTTTATCACACAAGAATGTTTCTAACACATGTGCACCAAGCCAAGCATTTATCAGCAACAGATATATGTCAGAATCTATGTTATTCCAATAACAATGTTGAAAAAATAAAGTAGGAATAAATGCAAAAAGCTAAGGATAGCTAAGGCTTTTGAAATGTTATAAATCACCATAGTCAGAAATCACCCCTCCCCCAGTTCTCCCCTGGGTCCCAGGTAACTGCTGGCAGAGGCCATGGGCACAAATGCAACTTCACTACATCATTGCACATCAACCCTGGCTGTGCAAAAACTTCAAGAACAACAGCGACTTCTAGGGCTTAGGAGGCAACCAGGAGGCAAGCAGGCACAGGAGGCAAGTGCCTCAGACACAAGGCCACTTGACTTCACTAAACACAAAGCTTGAGCAGTCTTCTTAACAACAGCAAAACTACTGCCAACTGACTATTGAACTGGCTGCCAAATGCAAGCCTTGAGGACCTTCTGCTGAATCCAGAAATCTGCAAATATGCCATCTAAACAAGCTCATTAAAGTCTGAGACCTCTGGATTGAATGCAACTTCAATGCAACTTCAATGCAACATGTTGTGGCATGTCACCTGCATGACTTGTGCCAGCCTTGACCTCCCTCTTGACAAGCAGACTGTGAAAGAAAGCCAGTTATTGATTGGCTTTGTTGAGCTCCATCAGAATGCCATGCAGCTACCAACTCTTTGTGGAGACTAAAGCAGAGACCAAGGCACCAGTCACAACAGATTCAGAAATGATTCACAACTGATTCAGAAGTACATGACTTTGTATTAATTCCCTCGTGGATTCTAAGTGGCTCAAACTTTGTGAGCCAAAGCAGGATTCCGAAGATACATAATGGCAGAAATTCGATAATTTTCTTCAGCAGTTGCAAGATGCCGCCAGGCATATTGCTAAGCAAGTTAAGAATACATGTAATTACATTGAAGCTACATCAGTCCCTGCATGATATCTAAATCGCATGGGGGAAAGTCTGTCTTTAGAAAATTACAGTGTTGGCTCAGACACTATGCCTAATTCAATTTGAGTTGACCACACAAAGTGTAGGTCTTCATTGTATACCAGAGCTCTACTCTTCTGATTTATCTATCAAGGCAAGTCGTTTCCTGCCAATGGAGAAAACACTACCCATTTGAAAGTGCAGAAATACAAAGTAGACATGATACATCAACCAGCCCAGATGCATGTGTACATTCATCGTGTCCTGGCCAATTCTAAAGACATTGCACAACCCTGGATCATATGCATGTCATTGATGTCAAAGATTTTCATTTTTGTGGATGCTCCGTTTAATTGTGGTTGTCTTAGAATAAAACAAGGACAATAAAGAACCCTGGTGCATCTAATTATGGAAATCAGCAAAGAGTAGGTTCAGAGGGCAGTGTGCAGTGGGACTCGTGGAAGAAGACAGACAACCTGTTGCTGTAGAATCTGCAAAATGTCATACGTTTTTGGCTTTAGTTTGAGTTTCAAGACCGAACCAGCAAGTACTTGGTCTCTGAGTCACAAAATGGCTGTGTTGCAAATTTTAAGTATGACCTAAACAGGCAAAAGCAAGGAAAAGACAGCCCCTGTAGCTCAGTCAGTAGAGTGCTTGCTGGGTTCAATCCCCTGGCTGGCCATCATGTCATTCCATGACGTCGTCGTTCGCATCAGACGTAAATTGGAGGTGCCGTGGGCCAAACTGGAAACAAGTCACTGACTTAGCTTGGCTACCCACATTAAATAAAAATACCCTAACCTTACCTTACCTTAGACATTATTTAAATTGCAATTATTGAATTGAATTTCTGCAATCGTATGCATGTACACTAGGTCATAGGCCATACATAGGCCTATTGTGCACGTAGAGGTTTTAACTGCAGTGCAGGGAAATGCCTGCACCGAATTGCATAAACTACAGTTTCATAATATAAAGCAAACATGGTGAATTTAATGAATGAGATACACACAAGACTCAAGTGCACTGCACAGAAGCTGAAGTTGTTAAAGAAGATTGTCAAGGAACATGTTAAGATGTCGAGATGTTGAACAAGCTGCCTCCAGCTAGAAAACTCATCAGAACATGCCACAGAGAAACACCATGATTCATAGTATGCAGATGCCTTGTTTGAGGACTTAATGGGCCTGTTGCAAGTGTTAATGAAAGCCACCACCAACACCTACAGCATCTGAGTGTTACTTCCCAGTTTTTGTCCAACTTCCAAAGTATACTCAGGCTTGGTTGTAGTTTTTTCGACCTGTTTCCTTTGCGGCCATTGCAATCAAGCTGTCACAAAAGCTACAGAAATGTCCTCGCTGCTCACAGCATGTGCAGTTTAGTGAATTTGCCTTCTGTCCAAACCATAGAAGTTGGTAGTTTTGCTTGCATTGTACATGTACATGGTTCAAATCCTACTCTGAAGTCACAACCAGGAAACGCGCCTGCAGAAGTCATCGCCATTTTATCACTGGTCAGTAACACAAGTTTTTTTGCTGTGGTGAAGTTGAACAGCGAACACCATGGGAATCAAGAAACTCATGGTTCGACAAAATTTAATTGTATGTTTTCATATACCAACTGACAGTCTTTTATTTGTTGTGGTAGCATGTACATTTTACTATAGTTTAAATACAACCTAATCAGTTTCTCTGTCTGATTATCTCGATTAACGATTATCATGAAAGCGTCTTTGGAACATCTTTACAAACTTGCTTTTGATTGCGGAACATGAATAATTGGAACTTGCGACAACAGTTTGCCGTGGCATAATCTATAGGGTTGATGCACCAACTTCTCCACAAATTCCAGTGGAGTTTCACAGAGCATTGTGGAAGCTCCACAGAGAGCATTAACTGGTGTACTCATACAAATCCATCAGCCTTTGGTGTCTCCACACTTAATACGAGACTTAAAGAGATCAATATCCAAAAAAAAATAAGTGGTGACTCACTTTTTGAATGTAGATCTATCGATTATTGTCTGTGAGAAGAAGACCACCCAGTTCTATGATTCTGCTACAATGTCTCAAACCAATATATGGAGAATCAGTCTTAGATACATTAAGTCAGTCAGTGATGACTGAAAGTATACAGGCATGGAGACCCACCTACATAGGCCAAGTACTAATACAGGGCTATACTCTATAAACATGTAAAGTTGTGTGCCTTATTGTGGATATCTTCAGCATTCCGGAATATAAAGGTAGAGTATGCTGGCACTTACAGCTGTCATTGGCAAATATCACGATGAGATGATAATGACTTTGAGTCCCCAGAGAAGTTTCAGTTTTATGAGGTTCTCCATCTCTCGGTACACTCTAAAAAATTTCAGACAAAATTGGTTTTTTAGATTCAAAATGGTTTTTTGAAAAACCAAATTTCAATGCAAAAAACCAACATGGATTTTTTTAAAAATCCATGTTGGTTTTGCATTGAAATTTGGTTTTTCAAAAAACCATTTTGAATCTAAAAAACCAATTTTGTCCCGGCATTTTTTAGAGTGTACCATGCAAATCATCTATAGGCCTGACATTTGCTTGTGTACTCTCAAGACCAATACAAAGTAAGAAGAAGAAAGATGAAAACCATTGCAATGGTAGGCCTATCAGACAAATCCAAATGGTTATCTGTCCAGCAAGATATTGTTTGTGACAATATACTGGCAACGTCTTAAAAACACTTTTGGTTTTGACAACCAATCTTCCCTTCTCAATTGAAGACTGCTTATCTGTTGAACAATCTTTAATAATGTAAATGTGGTGGTAGTCGTATTCAGAAGCCGACAGAGCATTACTGAGATGAAAGATCAAATTCAACAGCAAAACCAAGTAATCAAAGATATTAAAATTGACTGCCAACAACTTCCAATTCTCCCATGCACATTCTTCAAGACAATATGATACCAGAAGAGCATGCAAAATGTATTCATAACTAACTGATTGATATTCACCCCATAACTTGTGTGTTTTCTTATGCAGGGCATGCCACTGACTTCATGAATGTATGCAGCCCGCAATATCATGGTGCAATTGGGCCGCCCTGGGGAACTCCATTCACTCTCTGCAGACTTTCTACCAAGATTGAGAGTTTGAGACTGAGGTTCACTGGTCTGTCAAGATAATCTCAAACATTGTGTGAATCAAGATATGTGTATTTTGTAGGCCTGAGGCAGATCTACCTACCAGTTTACGAGTACAACACATATGAACACTCCCTCAAACTACATCTCTGCAAGTAAACACAGGTTAAAAAGACCATTCATTTCAACCATAAATCAAATTGTCGATAGAAACAACCCAATGTCAAAAAGTGGTTCTTGAATAATCTTGACATATTGATGTGACCATGCAGTATCACTGACCATCACTGACCACAAATAGGCCAAGGAAAACAAGAGAACCTCAAACAAAATGAAACATCCAATCTTTTCAATCACTTGTTCCACAGAAAAAAAAATAACGTGCAAGCACTTTAACAGCTGCTTGTAGATAGACTTAGACTTAGTATCTATCTATCTATCTATCTATCTATCTATCTATCTATCTATCTATCTATCTATCTATCTATCTATCTATCTATCTACATGTATACCCTCCCTCCCTCCTCCCCCCTCCCTTTTTCCTTCCTACTTTCCTTCCCCTTTTCTTCCTGGATCTGGCTGCTGCTGTTGGTGCTGGTTTCACTGCAGCTGGTCATTTGAAATTCGCGCCAAAAACGATCATTTTAGCTTCGTAAATAAAAAATTTAATGTCACAGAAGTTTACCAAAAGTTGATGGAAGCAAGATAAAATTATATTGAGACTGTATACTAAGTTTCAATGTGATAGGTGAAATAGTGCGACCTCCAGTATGGTCAGAACCTTACCAAAAACGCCTTGTGCAATACAGGCTGCAAGCAGCTGTAAAAACTGCCTGGCTTCAGCCTGAAAAAAGATTCTAAGATCAGAAGCAGTGTAAAGTGAACCTATGCAAGTGAAATGCCTGTTGAGTAACAGCAACTTAACTCAGTGTTTTTCTTCTGCATGTTGTGTTTGTCTTGGGTTTAGCAAAACTCTCGCAACTTGAAATGCATTCAATATAATGGGACTGAGCGGCTCACAGCTTGTAAATATGCGAGGTGCATAAAACTACAGGATTTCTAAATCGATTATGTGGCCTGACAACTAAAACCTGGATTCCGCATAAATGTCACAATCCTGCCAAGAATACTTTTCACGATCCCAACAAAAAGGGAGGTATTGAAAAGTAAACTATGAATAAATTTGAAATTCTATCACGAATTGTCTACATGCTTTTTGCTCATGACGATTCACTGCTGAATGATGCCAGTAAACTCGGTTATATTTCTGAAACATACACACACATAACAACGTAATTATTCCATGACAGAGATGTTAAATTTCTCCCACTATCTTCATTGTATGTGAGAGCTGCTGGGAGAGATTGGATTTTCTAGCAGAATAGAAGACGGAGCTTAAAAACAATGGGTTCTATTTACAGTGAGTAAAGACAATCTACTTAAAATGAAGCGATCTTGAAAGAGTGCTATATACCTTCACTGTTTTCATTTCAAGAAGCAAAGAAAATGTAAAAAGAACAGAAAAAAGAAAATTCTGTAATTAAAACTGCAGTTACCACGAACGGCCGAAATGAGAATTAAAATGGATTATAGCTCTGTAATTGCGAATAGATGCAATGAAAAAATACTTTCTCTCATAGGCCTATATATATATATTCTTTTTGAAATTTCATATGCCAAATTGCAATTTTCTCTATGCGATGTCCTGAATCCTACAAAAACTAAGGAAAAACATACATGTGTTTGAAATATATACATACAAGAGAGTTTCACAATTGCTGAATTAAACATAATAGCTGCATTTTCAGGCAGAAATTTGATACCCTAAAAAGATGACATTGTTTTGATTTCATATAAAAGACCCAGATTAAAATTTAATAATGCATCCTCAAGCCATCTTGCTGTTTGAAACAGGTGCATGTAAAATCATGTAAACACACACAAGGAAAAAAAGGTCTTTGAAGCTGCAGAAATGGGTTCATATGCCACGTTTGTCTGCTGCATTGTGATACAATATTTATTACATCAGAGAGCACCATATCAGATTTCAAGTTGGAATATCTGGCATATTAGATAAATAGTAACTTCTCTTTTTACTCTTTTTAACCATCTCTTCTCAATTTCTAGGCACATTTCAAGCAATTTACAAAACATTTTGACGATTTGTGATTTGAACGTTTGAAGCTGCAGTTTGGCAGCAGTTATGGTTTCAGTATCTTACAAGTCTCATCATGGTCCTTTTTGCAGACTGACACCACCGAAAAAAGGCATAAATTATGGCCAGTAGCCAGCTGATTATGTTGATTACATGCACAGCGTGGACCAGTCACCATCACTAGGACTTAAGAAGGGTGTCTGAGGAGGGGGGGGGGGTGAAGAGAAGGGGGGGGAAGAACAAGGGGGGGGGGTGTCCGACGCCCACATTACCCCCCCCCCTTGTCATATCCCTTGAAGCATTATCCTAATAAGGAGCCATCACCATGTAACCAAGTTCCCTTCCCAAATATACAACATAACCAAGGACATCAGAATTAATGCCCTTGGGAACTTGGAAACATTGTTGGCAAGGTCAGCACATAAAGATAGCATCAAATATGAACAGTTCTGACATATTCTCCTAAACCACGACCTTCAGAAATGTATAAGCCCCATGCGACATGAAAATATGAAGTTACATACAAATTCATGTTAAAGGACAAGTTTCCATAACATGGCTGCATGGCACATATAATTAGCATCAAATAAAGCATTCTTAAAACCAACTGATGAAGACCTAGGTTATGCAAAAGTTAAGTAATAAAACACCAATATCTGACACAGAGGGTTAAAGCAAGGCAATCCACTTTCTCCTAACCATTTTGACACTGACCTTGGCCAGTCATGACCAAGGACAAGAAGTCTTTGGAGCAATAAGGTAAAATGGAAAGAATACATTAGGAAGAAGGGAAGAAAGGGGAGCAAGGAAGGTGAGGAAAGAAGAAAAGGAAGGAGAAGAAGGGGAAGAAGAAGGGGAAGAAGAAGGAGAGAAGGAGAAGGGGACTGGTGAGAAGAAAGACCCCTCCCCTGCCATCATTCATCACAGTGGTATACTGTCCAAATATAGGCCTATACAACATATAAATTCAAAACATTTCCAATACATCAATAACAAGAATATACGTAGGCCTAATTAGTGTAAGTAAAAGTAAGCTCTTCAAAAATCACATTTCTAACCATGACATAGTAATGGCGCTTATTAAAATCCACTAAAAGCAAATGGAATATAAGAGAAATGAAATGGCAAAAAAGGTCCTTCGTGGGAATTAAAGGGCCTTAAAGGGGAAAAAGCAGACCTAGAAGTACCTGGGCTGGGGGAGATCAAGGGCGGTTTGGGGAGATCAAACACGAGGAGCAAATCATGCAAATTATGAAATGTCAGGGAACTGACACCAACAGCACAGGATGACATTAGGTAGACAGAGCTACAAGTTTCAGTTAGCATCTTTTAGTACAGGGATGATATAACGTTGGTTAGGAATAACAGCAAATGCCTGCTAACTAAAAATTTCACTTTTCAGAGGCGCCCCTGCAGCATAGAAATAGTGTCATCCGCAGCCTAACATGTCACTCGGTGCAGGAGGTGCAGTTCCCTTCTAGCATCAACCAGAAACACATAAAAAACACATCCATTTGCCATAACGCATGCAAATTTTTGTAAGCAACACAGGTTCTTATGCAAATTTTTCTACACGTACGTCAGAAGAGCAGAAATCCTGCGTCGCACTTTCCCGCTTTTTTTGCTAGGCGCCTTCCAAGTATTTTTTTCGCTCTCCAGTCAACGTTCTGGTTTAATAGGAAGCCTGCATCTTGTTAAATAGCATTTATTTAGCTCGCTAACTAGGTCGGTAATAACCGGGAAATTTAAGCCAAGCCCCGCCCACAGCTGTAGCTTTGCAGTGTTTTTAAAATCGAATTTTAAAAACTGAAGAGATCGTAGGAAAAAAAAGAAAAAAAGTGAGCCCTGGTAGCTATGAGGTGCGCGCGCAGGCCTACCAATAGATGCGCTAGCTGCTGCTGCAGTTGCTCTGAATAAAAAATTAACGCAGCTAACCTTTAGTATTAATATTAGCTAATGAATATCGTAAAGGCATAATCTAGCTAGATCTGCTTGGGGAAACAAGTTAGTAACGCTGTCTGCTGCGCTCAGAACGTTGCTTTTGACGTCTGCTGCAGCCACGTGCCCAGGAAATTCTATTGGAACCATGGAAGATGTTAGGAATTAAAATTTTCCCACAGCATGAATGAGCTATGCAGCTCGGGATTACTAGAGGCACTTGACCAAGTGTGCTTCATTTTTTATTTGGTGCGATTTGGCCTCCATGATGAAAACACAGCAAGCACTCCAAGGATGGAGTTTGACCTTGGGGATGCGACTGTCCCCCATAATGAGACAGGCCGAGTATCATCCCACATGAAATGTCGTGAGAATTTTTCGTTTTTAACAACCACTGCTGACAATCACAGCATGCAACATGGAACCATAACTAAACAAGTGAACGAATTCCAGTGAGACAGAGCCCATCTTGCCATTTGTGGAGCTGCCAGGATTGGTTAATTACAACTGATGTACACTGAGGAGCCATGGCCAGTGGATACCCGGATCTAACCAGTCCAATAACCTCCTTAATGAGTTTTCTACTGCATTGAACACATTGTCTATCAGTGCCTGGGACACAGCCTAATTACTGTCGATCAAAACACAAGATTTATTCTACCATATTCTTTTAATTAAAGCCACAGTGATCCGTCTTTTTTTCTTCTCATAAATATGCAGCATACATTTCGGGACATGCCATGTCCATGGGACTATTTTTAGGGGCCAATCGGAGGGTGGCGCCCCCACTCTATTGAATTATGCTAATCACTTTTGGCATACATCTCCAGTCACTGCTGATGGGGGAGCACTGACTGCTGCTGCCCTCTCCAACCTACCAATGGAACTGCACTACAACTCCAGAAACATAGAACTATATCATATACTTTTAAGCTAACTTAGTTAATTACTAATTGACTTATAAATATCAACAACATACTTTATTGTTACAAATATTGCATTCTCACAAATTAAACCTTCACGTTTTATGTGTGTAAGAAATTATGAATCAACATAAGTATATCTGATCTACCAGACCACCAAAGAGGCTGAAGGATCAATCCATTTTTATCACAGATAAAAACCAAATGCATTCAATCAAGCACTGGAAATTTAGCTAAACAGCTGAATATTCATAATCAATAACTGTCAACAAAATAACTCAATTCTAATTAACAAAATATAAACATGATGTTTCAGTGACTCACCAAATATTTTTGATGCATAACAAGGTCCTATGAATCAGAATTCAAACATGAATCACAGGAAATGTGCACAGTTCATAACATAATGCATTAGAGTAAAATCTTCTAATAACAAACTCATTATATATAAGGATCTAAATAGAAACACTTCACAACAAATGTGATATATAAATGGGACCTTTTGTTTTCAGATAACATATAATTATTATACACTCCCTTACTTGGCATATCATAGCCATTCATTTACCCAGGAAAATTATAAATCTGTATTTCTAAGCTTTTATAAATTTATCAATCTCGGTTCTCAACTAAGCAGTACACACCATAAACAGCAGGTAATAATAGCTATAGGTCTTATATATATATGTTAACCCATGATCCTTAACATATATACAAGGCCTTTTGTCTTTGGCATAGCCATATACCTTTTGTAAATTAAAGCATAACTCTTTTGCCTTTACATTTGCCTAGACTGTCCTTTTTGTCTGGTAAAGGCCTTTGTAAATAGAAACAGCTCAACAAAAACAACTATCTACAGTATATTGTCAGTTCTTTGTAAATTTGTCACAGTTTAAATTAAGCATATAAACTAAGTTATTTTTAGGTTATTTTTAACTTGGTTCACAATATAACAATGTACTGTGAGTCATTTTAAAATTTGTTAAGGAATATCAGCTTATTAATTTATTTAGTCACTAATCTATGAATCATTGTAGAAAATATGGGAATATCATAACATATTTTAAGACTATTGGAATGTGAGTAGTTCGCCCATAGTGGATCCTCGTTGGAGGGCCGAGTGTCTCGACCGTCGTCCTGATGACGCTCCGCTCTGAGCTCGTCTCATGGGGTGAAGTTTTTCGATCTCCGGATTAGCGAGAGCATCTTCTAACTTCCGACGATACTCGACCTCGGCGTCTCTTTGTGCAAGCCACATCCTCTCGTCCTCTTGAGCGTCCTGCTGCCGCAGCCGGTTGTTGTACTGCATCTGGCTCAGCAGGTCATCTTGGTACTGAAGGTTCTTGTTTTTAATCTGGTCTTTTTCTTGTTGCTCCATTCGTTGGTTCTCTTCGATTTGCCTTCGGATAACCTCTTTTTCTTTCGATGTCTCTGCCAACTGTTTCTCATTCTCAACCACTGGAATAAAAGTAACAGCAGGTTAGAAATGATTAGAAGATCAATTTGACAGACTTTCTTTTCATTGGAATCATAGCTATCCACAGGCTGCATCAGAGAAATGCATGATTATGTATGCACCAGAATTTTCCTACATGTATGATATGCAATGATGAATTATCAAAACACTGTCTGCGCCACCAACGCATCTAAACATTCTGTCTGGAGCAGTGACCTTTCTATTGATGCCACTGATCTGCAGCTCTGTCAACTTATATGACCAGCTGAGAGAGATATGAAAGAAATGGTAAGTGCAGCCCTCACACCTAGTTCTGGGAGTTCAAGAGAGCCAGCTGATGAGATGGAAGACTGAGAGAGAGCAGGCGTCCTCAACATGTCACACATTTACCCCATGTGAGGGATCCTTTACTTGCCTAGCAAAGACACTGATACAAGGGGTTGCCAATTTAATGTCTCATCCCAACAACATCCCGCTGGGATTTTGCTCATGAAGGTCCACTGAAGATTTCGGGGATTGGAACCCTGTGCGTAGGCAATGACCTGAAGCGGAGGCAGGCAATATGAGATGAAATGGTCTGTGAACTGCAAGGAACTCAAGCTCCAAAGTGTGAGGTCACATGCTCCAGCAATGGGCACTGAGTGCCACTGACCACAGGAACCATCAGTTTACAGTGCAGGCTCTACAAGTGATTACTTTCAGTTTCAGCTGGCAGTGATGTCACTGCAGGTCCTATGACTCCTATCTTTCACATTGAAATGGGTGGTCAGTTCGTCAGAGAAACACATGTGATATCACTCCGTCTTACATAGGATATGACTCACAGAATATTATGAGTCATCAAATGTGCGTATAACATGGCAAGTATAGGGATATGACATCATTCCCAGCCCACAATCATTTTGAGGTGGTCACTCTTTTGGCAGTATTTTTAAATGTCTCATTCAAATGACCTCAAGCCTGATATTTTCACAAAAGGTAAAGCGCTACGACACAAACCCGGGACCTTCAATCTACAGGCTTCAGAGGATCAGATTCATGCTTTGCAGGACAGGAGCCTTTCTCAAGTTGGTCACCAACTAACAATAAGGTCTTTTTTGAAATTGTTCACCATGTCACTTTGCTCTTTACATTTGTATAACTGTGCTAATTGATGGAGTTTGGGTGCTCCTAGAAGAGGTCAAGGCATCTAACCAAGATGAGACAAGAATGCACCACTGATAATACCCATCATTTTATGAAAGCAATCCTTGATTAGCTGCTGAAAAGGACTGATAAGTAATTCTAAGTCATTGAAATGAGTTAATATGATAGTTTCGAAGAGCCAGGTAGATAAAACCAGTCACACTCACAGAAGACACTCAACTCAACTGCCCACAATTGAATTGGCACAAAGGAGTCTTGATTATTGGCATTCCACCAGAATAAGTAAAAGTTAGGACTGCTGAATGAAATGGGATATTTGGAGGAGTCAATGACATGTACTAATTGAATTTGGAAGTGGGAGGGACATCCAGCTATGTCTCAATTTCCATCTGGAACACAAGAAGCACTGCTTTATTCTATGGCTGCTTATAGCCGAGTCTCTCCTTTATTGCCTAACCTTGGGGTAATCACCAAATTTCTGAAAACATTCCCAATGAATGGTAGAAGACTGCAGTCTGTGGTAGAGTGAAGAGCAGTCCTTATAGTCTAGAATATACTAACTGCAGATAGAATGGATGGAGATTCCATGAGATGGCAATTGGTTGGTGATTGGTGCACGTCTGGAAGCTCGTTTTCTTTTAAGTTCAATATCATATGTTTATGAGCTACCACAGAACTAAATGTGATTCCTCGGGTCCTTCATGACATGAATCATCAAGGAACAATAAGCTCAAATGAGTAGATGCCAATTAACAAGAAAGAAAATACCAAAATTTCACTTTTTCATAAATTGAAGATAAAATCAGCAAAATCAAAGCAAGACCAATACAACATGTCGTTGGTTACAGCTGTGGAAATGCAAGTGACTTCTTTTGACTGTTTGAGAATACAAGTGGTGTCTACCCATGCAGGATAAATGCAGAAGTGTCTTTATTTTGCCTACAATAAACTGATAACTGAAAAGCTTCGCTCTAAAATCCCAAATTGTTTTACCTCCATTGCTTTGGAGAAACGCTTCATGTACAACATAACTATATAATTATAACTCATTACAGTCTCCTGAAGAATTAACTTATGTCAGGCCTCATGGAGAACATCTAATGCCTGTCTCAGGATTACATATATTTCACAGGTGAGCAGTCTCACAGAGTAGATCCAATTCATGACTGTCTCAGTATAGGCTTGATCTATTGACAGTCTCTTGGAGAGATCTAACTCATACAAGACTCATGGAGTATATCTAACTACTGCCGGTCTCATAGACCAGGTCTATCTTATGTCAGTCACATTGAGTAGATCTAACTCATGTCAGTTGCAATGACTGTTGCATGGAGTAGATCTAACTCATGACAGTCTCCTGAAGTAGATCTAACTCAGACCAGTCTCGTGGACTAGATCTAACCAATGACAGTTTCCTGAAGTAGATCTAACTCATGACAGTCTCCTGAAGTAGATCTAACTCAGACCAGTCTCGTGGACTAGATCTAACCCATGACAGTTTCCTGAAGTAGATCTAACTCATGACAGTCTCCTGAAGTAGATCTAACTCAGACCAGTCTCATGGACTAGATCTAACCCATGACAGTTTCCTGAAGTAGATCTAACTCATGACAGTCTCCTGAAGTAGATCTAACTCAGACCAGTCTTGTGGACTAGATCTAACCCATGACAGTTTCCTGAAGTAGATCTAACTCATGATTGTCTCCTGAAGTAGATCTAACTCAGACCAGTCTCATGGACTAGATCTAACACATGACAGTCTCCTGAAGTAGATCTAACTCATGATTGTCTCCTGAAGTAGATCTAACTCAGACCAGTCTCATGGATTAGGGGAGACCGGGGTAAGTTGTGCCATTTTTTTTGTCAGGCTGATTTTCCGAAAAACCAAAGCTTAATCATGCAATCTGAAAATCAGACATCAAAACATAATACGTTGGCCAGAATCAACCAAAGTTTCAGGGCAGTCCGACCATTGAGAAGGTCATGACAGGCATTTGAAAAAAGTAGGTCAAGTGGCACAACTTGCCCGGTGCCGAGTAAGTTGTGCCGCGTGACGGGGTAAGTTGTGCCGCTTAATTTATTCCAAAAAAATCTTGTATTTCACCCGTTTCTTCAGATAGATCATTTGTATCATGTTTTTAACGTATGACTGACATGTTACATGAAACTAATCAGACATTTATGAGCCATTTATACACAAATTAAAAATGCTGAAAAAACCAGAATTATTTATTGTTTAGAGGGTGTTAATACTCTTTTAACATGTGTTCCTTTCAGTGTAAGTTATTTCACAACATTTTTAGGCCTTGCGTAAAATTTGGACAAAAAAAGATGAATAAAATATCAATTCCTATGTCATACCATTGGCACAACTCACCCCAATCAAAACAGCACAACTTACCCCAAATTGATTTTCTGGATTAAACTGGTTGTCAAAAATAAACAAACAATGCAAAATGAAATCTAACAACAGAAATGTATAGATATACCTCTTAACTCCATCCTACCAAAGGGACATCATCTAATTACAAATACCAAATGACTCAGAAACCCGAATGTCAGTCCTCGGCACTTCAAGTTTTCAGCAACAAAATTGAATTTATTAGTGTAGCTTTTCATACCAATTTATTTGGTAGTTTTTTTCTTGGTGCCTGATGATGTTTACCAAGTGGGTATATATGGGTGGTATTGCCTTCTTTGCCCAGTTCTTCATTTAACCCCAACAGTGGGTGGCACAACTTACCCCGCGGCACAACTTACCCCGGTCTCCCCTAGATCTCACTCATGACAGTCTCATGGACTAGATCTATCTCATTTCAGTCCCATTGAGTAGATCTAACACATGTCAGTTGATGGAGTAGATCTAAGTCATGACAGTCTTCCACAGTAGATCTAACTCAGGCCAGTACCATGGACTAGCGCAACTCATGACAGTCTCCTGAAGTAGATCTAACTCATGCTGGCTTCATGGAGCAGGTCAAACTAACGTTAGTGTCATGAAGTAAATCGAACTCACGGCAGTCTCATTGAGACTTACTGATACAATGATCATGTCAAGAGTGATACACGTAGAAGTTAAAATACTGTAAACTTTTATAGAGCGTATATCTCTGTCTTTAAGAAGTATCCTGCCAACCAATGCCACTGAAACAAAATCAGATAAACTGCCACAGCAGGATGCTCGGACATCATCATCATTAAGAATAAACAAAGGAATTTCAATTGAAGGATGATCTATATAGACTATAGATGCAGTATCTGAATCCGATGCAGGCCTATACTTTTGGCGGTGTCAAAACAAACAAAGGATCATTGACAACAAAGACAAAGGATGGCGATGATGTCATCACAATCATATTGCATATCACCTGACTTGAGATAGTAGGCCAATAGGGTGCTACAGGGGCCTCAATTAAGAGGGTATGTTAAACTATGTTTACCATAAATTGCTCAAATTTCACCCTATACTGCAATATATAATACATAATACATCAGTGACATAACGTGTCATGAAATCAATGGTTTGTTTGACAAAACGTATTGTATCCCTAATAACAAAGATGTAGCAGTCCCTGTGAATACCACCCTTCACAGGAGCAACCTTCCTACAACACAATGGCAGATCCGGGGGGGGGGACCTAGGGAACCCCAGCCTCCTCCAGACATCAAAGATAATATGGTACTTTTTGAAGCAAAATGTGATAACGTGGACCCGCAACTGCTGAAATGCATCTGGGCCCCCCTATATAGATAGATGGATAGATAAATAGATAGATATGGCAAGTGCAGCCCTCTAAGCCCAGTTCTGGGCACTGACGAGGGTTGATTGATGAGATGGGAAAGAGAGCAGAGAGTCCTCACCATGTTACACATTTACCCCATGTGAAGGATCTTTTACTTGCCAAGCACAGACACAACAAGTCGCCAATTTAACATCTCATCTGAATGACATCCTGCTAGGATTTTGCTCATGAAGGTCCACTGAAAATGTCAGGTTCCCCAACGGGGCCTCAAACCCATGCAAGCAAAGACCTTAAGAGCAATAGGCGGGTACCTTAACCAGCTGCCAAGACTATCCCCCATGACTATCGTGTCTGGGGCCCCACTGCAACATGCATCATCCCTTCCTTACTAACTAGTCTTACAATACAAAATTACACCAATGAGCGCCCACAGTCCCACACCCTCACGAGCAACCTCAATCTCTATGTCTGCAGAAGTGGTGAGGTGTTGCTCGATGTAGGACTACCGTATACATGGACGCTCATGTTGGAAACAAAGTGTACATACATACAAAAACAAGATATTGATAATTAATTTGTACAAATATCACAATATACATTGTATTAGCAGTTGCTTCTACTTACATCTGTGTTGCACTTGTTGTCTCCTTGCCTGAAGGACATCTGCCAGCAACTTTTTACGAGCCTCCTTCTCCAGCCTCCACTGAGCCAGTCTTCTCTGCCACATTTTCTCAACTTCTTCGTCACACAATCTTTCTAATTGTTTCTCCTGTTTTTCTTCTTCAGCTTTGAGCTGCTCCAAATACTGTCGGTAGCGTTTGTCTTCCTCACGAAGTTCTCTCTGAAGACAAAGAAAGAAAATATTCTTATAAACTTATAAATCATTTATTTCTGATGTGTTTTTGAAAACATCATTGGAAGTTCAATTGGAGCTATAATTCCATTCAAGACCACAAATACAACATGGCATTATAACCAGAATCATTGAATGACACCACTTTTGACAAGAAGGTCATTCAAGGTCATTCAAGGTCATTCACACCAGCCAAGAACCCCTTGCAATAAAGTCAGCATCTCAAGCAAAAATTCAAGTGCTCTTGACAATGAAGCAACCGGAAAAACTTTGTGGGACACTACATAATAAAGTAGATATGGAGTATCGCTCCACTGTACAGGTCTTCCTAAAGTTGAGAAAAACCCTTGCTCTGTTCAAACCCCCCTTTGAACTCCTATTAAATTTCAATTGCAGCCATCTGAAGGACCTTTTTAGTTGGGGTTCTGATATTGCAGTGGGACACAAGAACCTAACACGTTACACAAACTCCACAAATGATAATCTTCCAATCTTGATTGACAATGGAGAACTTCCTCAATGATAGACAACTTTTTAAGATACTTAAAAGAATGAAAATAAAGATTTTGTCTAGGCAGATGAGTTGTTTCCATACCATCATTTGAAACACTAAATTTAGAATTTTAAAGAAAAAACATACTTATTGTACTATCAGGGGAATTTACCTAGGACTATCAGTAGGATTTAGGTGGCACTGCTAATACATTTTTGTTGCTTATCGATATATATAAGTTCTGTGAAAATAATCAACAAAGAGCAGCAAATCATCAAAATTCCCATCTGTTTTTATACATTCAAGGTCTGGAAAATGGCTTCAGCTACTTCCCTACTTTTTCCCTTCTTCTCAAGACTGTGGGACACCTATAAAAGGCATCATTTTCAGAAATATTTCCACTTAGGCCACACATAATTGATTCTTAGCTTCGCGGACCCGTCGACACAATAGATTTCCTGCCAAAAAAAATTTTTTTTTGACATTATTCACCTTTTTTTTGTCCTACCGACCGATCCTAGAAAGAGTGCCTTGAGAGGATCCCAGAAGCTAAAGATCAATTATGTGTGGCCTAATTTTGACTAATTCTGACCTTCCTCTGCATCTCCTCCTTGGCCTCGTTCTTGCTCTCCTCCACCAGCTGCTCCAGGATCTTGAGGTCAAAGGCCAACTGCTCCTGCAGCTCCTTGTTCTGCTTGTCCATCTTCATCTTGAGCGAGCGCTCGTACATCCACTTGGCCTCCATCTGTTTTTGCCTCTTCTCCTCCTGGGCCTGCATCTCTTCGATCTTCCTCAACTGGGCTTGCTCTTTCTGGAAATGGATGAAAAGAATATTATTGGTGATTGGCCATAATCTACGATTTTTGATAAAAAGGCTCAGCGAGTTTAAATGACCAGCCACACTACTGTCACTACAGCAGGAGACATACATAGTGATGAGACAGTAAGGTTTAGGCCACAACAACCTGGAGGTAAACTTCTTGGGAATGGGGAACTTAACCTACATTGAACAGGTATAAATAAAAAGAACTTATTTCATGTCAAAAGCAATTGACACCTTGTTAAGAGGATACTCATAAAAAGCATTTATAAATAATAGTGATGACCGATTGATCAAAAATGGAGATGAAAAGCATGGGCTATGAAGAATTGTTTTGAGAAAATTTTCATCACAAATTTTGACTGAAATTGATGGATAGAGCAACATGTTTCATGGACTTTGATCAGAGATGCATCAGAACTTATCTTATTTTATCTCATCTGATATCAAGGTCATCTAGTTTTAACAATTATCATGATATCTATACCAGATCATGTTGTCTCTCAGAAGGTTTGATGGATGGAAACAATTTGACTAAAAGCTTCCGAACTCAAACTGACCCAGTAATACACATTTTAATAGGGCCAATGGATCAAATTTCTTATCAAGATTTAGAGTATACATGTACTTCTTCTCATTTTTATCAACATACCAGCAACTGAGCCTCCTCCTCCTGCAGTTGCTTCTCTTGCTGCTTCTGTGCTTCAAGTGCTGCCATCTGTTGATTAAGCATCGCCAGGGTTTCTTGGTTTGCCTGCATCTGTCTTTGGGTGTCCGCTTCCTCTCTCTTCATTTTGGCAGCAATGTCTTGATACCACAAGTCAGCATACATCCTCTCCTCCTCCGCTGCTTCCATCTCTTGCTGTTTCTTAACCACCAACTGTTCTTGTCTTTCCTGTGCCACCGTTCGAAGATTGCGTTGGGTCGCATTACTTCGCAGTTCTTCGCACTGGTCCCTGTTAAAAAACCACGTATGGGTTGAGAAACATCATTGTTATTGAAAGATATTTATTAGTGCATGACCTATAATTGAACGAAATGACCAATACTCTCCAGAAAATAGTTCTTCACTACCTTCAGTTAAAGGTAGTGCTAAGTAAGTGAGCTAACTAAATGGGCATTTCCTGAAACAACCAATTGTGTCAACAGTGATCAATTGACCATGGAAGATAAGGCCTATTACTCTAGACACAACTACTTGACTTTGCACAAATATTTACTTTCGCAAATCATCGTTACTCATGATCTTTTAAACGTACAATTGCCATATCAGGGATAATTTGTGACAGGCCATTGTGAAATACATTCAGAGATTGGTTTCTTACCGGTGGAAGAAATTATTTGAAATTGAAAGAACCCGAAGGGTCACTTATAAACTTAAGGATGGCACTGGTTAGGGTGATGATTTAATTGAATTATTAAGTGGTGATTCAAGTGAATTATTAGGTGATTCATACCGCCACTGCTGCTCTAACTTCTGTTCGACAAAGGCCAGTCTCTCAGACTCTCGTTTCTCCTTGAGTTGTTTGGCTCGTTCTCTCATCTTGGCCTGTCTCTCGAGCACTGTCTCCTCTTTGTTGGCCATCTCAACGATGTACTGCTGTTCCTCTTCAGCCAGCAGCTGTCGCAATCTACAATCAAAAGAGGAGCCAGTGTGAAATCAAGCAAGCCCCAAGACGGACGCGTTGCCCAGTGAAGCGTGCAATGGGAGTTATCTGAACTTATCTCTATTGTTCAAATTTTTGGTCTTGCTTCTATAACGAGCCGCAGTTCTCCCAGCCCAGATGCAAAGGCATTCAGATGTAGAGTACAATTCCCAGACAGCTGGGAACATCATCTCAGATCTGGTCAAGCCTCTAACATTTTACTCAGCATCTCTTGCAAAACACAAAGCCACATCAACTCAACAAAATGTGTTAAAACAATCAAAATTTCGGCAAAGGAATAAAATGAATAAATGTTGTTGAGAGATTTGGGGGAGATGAAACTGCACATGTGTTGAGTTGAATGCCTGAATGTCCCTCGGTGCATTGGGAGATAACGCGCTGTCAAGAATGCACTTGTCATGCAATTTTTCCCAAGGGCCATTTTAAACCTTTCTTGCTGCATTGTGCAATATTTTTGCTCTTCATTGTTAAGATTGTCTGCTTTTCACAATTACCAATTGTCTAGATTCATGAATTAAATGAATGAATTATTAGAATCTTATGAAATAACTCATTGTGCGTTATCAGATACCTTTCATTCTCCTAATCAAAATCAGAATGACAGATGATTAATCTAAGTAATAGAGTGTTACCTTTCACGTCTTTCTTCCACTGCAAACTCATTAGCCTGCATTATTGACTGCACCTTTCGCTTCACTGTGTTAATTTGGATTTTTCGGTCAGTCCATTTCTGCCAATCATTTTTGATGTCATCCATTTTGTTGTGTTTCGTAACCAGTTCAGCCTGTTGTCGCATTTCATCTTGTTTTCGCCGGTCAATTATCAGTTGCTCTGGTAGCTTCTTGTTTGTGGGTCTGGCAAACTGAAAACGAAAAGAGAGAGATTTTGGTGAATACCAGTAAATCAAATCTGGAATACAATTGTCATAATGTTACCTGGTGGTCGAAAAAAACACATCAACAAAATATAAGCGGTTCTTCAAAAATTAACTGGCAAATACTGAATTGTTGCCTGTATTAGGCCTAAAAATACTGCTACATCAAGCAACCGGAAAAACAAACACAAGAGGAATATGAAAGTAATAGACAGAGAAAATACTTGTCATGTAATTGAGACATCTTTAAGCTAAAAGAAACTTACAATTGCCACAGAATGAGGAGTAGGACCTGTGACCTCCCGGGTCCTTCGAGGTCTGTTTGCGACCATCATCTTCAAGTGCTTCCTATTTCACCGGCTGGCTGAGAATGAACTTTTCACCTGAAAATTAAAAGATAAGAACATGATTGTATATTCAAGCCATTGAAAAATGTAAGTTCTCTATTTCGTTCATTGGACCTAAAGTGTGGAATTCACCAATAGAAACTTTAAGTTGACATTATTGTGCAGTTTTTTTTGTACCTTTATAGTTTTTAACTAAAATTTGTTGTTTTAAAAATCACTATTCTTACTGTTTGATTCTCTGCTGAGTTACATGTCTATTGTATTAGTTATTTTCTATCGACCAACAAGCCATTCAGGGTTTTATGTCTATTTTTGTCATGAACTCCTGTATATACCGTAGAACGGGGTAAAGTTGGCAATCCAGGGTAAAGTTGGCAAGCTATTTTGACCCAATTAATGGCAGAAATGCCAACGTTTCCTCACTGACACGAATGGCAACTTTACCAAAGATACCTGTGTTAGTGAGAAAAGTTGGCATTTCTGCCATTAAGTGGGTCAAAAGAGCTGCCAAATTTACCCCCAGAACGCCAACTTTACCCCGTTTCATGGTATGTACTGAATATATATACATGTAGTGAAAAAAAAAAACTTGAATGAAGCTAATGCAAGTTGAACAAGAGACATAGAGGTAAGTAGTGTTAACTTAAGTTGGCAAGAATCAAGACCGCCTTCTCAAATCAGAGTCCAAACTAACTATCAAAGAATTATTGAAAGAAATCTATTCTTAAATCTTATCTCAATAACTATCAGCTTTTTATTTCGAACTCATTAGTATAGGGCCTATAATGCCCAATATACTATAGGCATTCAAAATTGTTTAATAATCCTTTCATTCACAGAATGTCAAGGCAGCAGTGCATGTAATATAATACAGAATTATGATTCCAAAGAATGGCCTGCAATGACTCACAACCCAAAAAAGGAAGATTGTGACCCTACAAAAACAAAACAATTTGCTGTATATATATGAAACAAGCATGCACAAAAAAAATACAAAAGACATGAACTATAATTGAACATTAATTAATTAAAAGTAAAATTTGTATCTGTGAGTTCTTACTCATGTGGCACATTATGAACGATGTAGCACAGTCTGCATAGATCTGGCGATCTAAGGGGAAATTTAACTTTTTTAGTAAAAATTATCAGTGAAAACCTAGCCCAGGTTCTTTCTGTGCGTGTAAGTTACCTGAGGTGGCGAGGTCACAGAAATTCTTTCATCGCTATTGGGGCCAGGCTGTGGAATGGCCTAACCACTGAACTACATGAGACCAAACACTTAGAATTATTTAGAAAAAACTCTCAAAATTAGCCTTTATAAATAACTGCAAGATTTTAATGAATCGGCTCTTGCAGTCTTGCTATTTTCCTAACTGACACTATTGTTTTTATACTTATGCAATTATCAATTTATACCTCATGTTATCAATTTATACCTCATGTTAACTTAAGGGGGTGACCATAATTTCAAGGGGGTTTTAGAGTTTTCCTCAGCGGGAAATTATTTATTTATTTCAAGCGAAAAAAGTCCAAAAATATTCATCCCTTTATGAAGAATTAAGCATTAGGAAATACCTCTGGTAGAAATTATTATGTAACGACTGTGACATGTTGAATTAACAACCATGGCGCTAATCGTCACTGCCTCCTTTTTGAGAGTAGGCTACATCAATTTAATGAATTTATGACAATAAATATTAAATGGTCTCCCCGTATGGCCATGGTCGTGTTTCGATGTGCTACTGTCAAATAAAAACCTAAACCTTTCTTCAGACTTCAGTACTTGACAGTTGACAGCTGTCACTATCAACAAAGACCTGAAGACTATCAGTCTGTGAGACTTACTCTAATGTGTCATTGAATTTGACAGTCAAACTCACACAGCATCAACTTGACAGCACTGTCAACAAAATTGAACATTGGCCAATATTGCAAATGACTTGTCAAACAACAAAAAAACGGAAGACTTACGCATTGAATTCCACTGTAAACTGTTAACTTGCACAGATTCACCATAAACACTGACCACAGCCACCATTGGTTTACACGTGACGTCACGTTGCTATGGCAAGTATTTTTGCTGATAGCCGAATTCGGTTGCTTACTTCTAAAGTTTGTTTTTGGGCTATTAATTTATTGTTTAGAATATTGAATGTAATAATTTTAGGTTGTATTAGCCATTGATTTCTTTCAAACTAAAGTTACGACACAGGAGAAATATTTGTAGATTGTTCGAAGAAAGTTTTGGGCTGCAAGCTATCAGCCATGAGGCAAATGGCGGTCGATTCGAGCGGTCAAGAAATTTGTAGTGTTTACAAATTTGCTTTCATTCAGCCTGACAGTAATCTCCACTACTCAAGTGAGCTTTTAAACTTGTGTACAACAGTACAGTGCAGTTATTTGTGTGTTCCTGTTGTAATTTGCTCAGTAATATCGAGTAAACCGCCTATTTTTTGTGATGTCTATTCACATTCAGTGATTCACATTGTTTTGAAAGTGAAATAGGCCTACCTTTGCTTTGGCTTTGTAGTTCAACTAGTTGTGGCTACAAAAATCACCACTCGCCAGTCACCAGTGTCTAGCAGTTCTGAATGTCAAAAAAGTCTGAAGGGGATAAGGCTTTACAAAAATTTCACAACAACAATAAAAAATCCTACAGTCTATCTCATTTCTGGAACGGGAGTTTGTCGTCAAAATTCTTACAAAAACAGCTCCCTGAGTCCCTGACCGAAACATCACTAAACTGTGACTAATAAATTACAAAATAGCTCATCTCCTGGTGAATAGGCTATGTGTATTTCTGCTGTGTGACCTGTAGAATAAGATGAGCAATCGGACCGAACACCAGTTCGCATGTTGTGAGACAAACTGTATGTGGATCCTTCTGCTAATAATGTCTGTAACGGCGTAAGGGGGTGACCATTTGCATTTTGCACGCAGTTTCCTTTGACAGTAAATATTTTCACCGTGGCCACAGATCCCGGCTCTGTCTATAGCTCGATGCTTAAATGATTTTCTCTTGCTATTTGCTTGGTGAATATCCCCTACCTTATTCATTTCAGGTGCGTAACGTCCCGAAATATTCCTTTCAAAATCTAGCAGTACCCTGTTAAGACATACTGCTCACCAAAGTTATTTATTTCAAGACTGTCCAAAAAGAATTTATTTTACCAAAACTGAGCAAGAATATATTAAAAAAAAGCTCCCCCCCCCGGGTCCCTTCAGATTTAAAGGTGCCCCTAAATTCTTCTGAACAAGTGCATGCTGGTTGGTTTATTTATGTGATGAAAAGTGTGCTAAAGGTCTAAAGCCTTCGTTTTTATGCTGGTTCAGATGTATTGGGTGCAATGTTTTGTTGATTTCTTTTTATAGGAGCCAAAAAAACAATGAAATAATTTTAATAGATGGACATGATAAGCAACTGCATGAGATAGTCTGCACTTCGTTCGTTGCTATTTGCTAGTACTTAGCTCGAATCACCTTCTGGTCCAAATTTTCGCAACAACCTTTGCAAGTGCCATAATAAGCACTTTACGAAGATACTTGCCAATCTGCACACTATCTTGACTGCTACTGGCCCAGATACATTAGTGGTTGTATTTGGTGACTGGGCGAGTGCCTAATGCGGACACTGCCATGGTGCATCATTGTTCATGAAGAATATTACAACACTTTTTCAGAATGGAAAATTGCAGTACTTTTGAGGAGCTGAATGAGTACTTCACGGACAAGGTCCAGCGGATGACTCACACTCTGCTCTTGCGAGATTCACACAAGGATGATGGAGATGTGGAACTTCTTCGCAACTTGGATAACAACATCAGCGACCTGAAAATTCTCCTTTTCAACATGAAATTGCAGCTGACCAGACAAAAAGAAAATGTCCAACAGTTTCAGGTAAACTAGCATGAGACCTGTAAACTTGTGCATGTAAGAGGAAATATGGGGTGTTTTCTATTGACCTAGTGAAATGTTGAAAAATCATCTCTTCAATTTGCGTGACTGTAATTTGGAACCTGAAACCCGGCTAAAGAAATTGTAGGGAAAGTAGAAAAGACGCTTGTGAGTTTTCATAACTGGGCAATCAGTAGTTTGGTTAGAGTAGTGGAAGGGGTCCATGAATTAATCGTATGATTCCAAATGATTGCAAAGTCTTTTTGAATTTTTAATAAAAAACCTTACATTAAAATTTTTGTCAAAATCAGCTGATACTGATAGGTTAATATTTGATGAATGGCCATGTGTGGGCGGTGAGTGCAATTTTGTGTATGAACCTTATCAATAATGTTTTGCCCTTCACTTTCCAAACAAGCAAATATTTCCTCACATTACCATTCAAATTTGTTTTTCAAATTTGTATTCCATTTTGGACAGATGCTGAAAGAAGTGATGTTATCAGACAAAAGTGACGTACAACACATGGAAGGAAATCTTCCTGCCAAACTTCCGAAATTGGTGGCTCCGGCAGTTCCTCCAGCTCAGATGCCAAACAGGTATGAATCAAGACTAAAATATTACAGTACAGACGGAGGACAATCTTTGAGACAAGTATATCACAATATTGCAATCCCTGTCTGTCTAAAAAAATCCAATTTTGATTCCTTGTAATTGTTACAAGGGATATCAATGCTACATAAATTGTGCTGTCTAATATTGCATTTTTATAGGGCTATTCCATTTAAAACTGTGGCGGTGGGGTGGTCAGGTTGATTTTTTCGTTGTAAGATGGATGTAGGGATCGGCAAAAATTCGCTTCAGGCAGATGTATGTGGGGATGGAAAAGCAATCACTGTAGAGGGACAGCGGGGGTGGGGCTGTTGGTACCCAAAAAATTCACTGTAGATGTATATAGGGGACACCAGCTCTCCATGAAGGCTTACTCATTGTAATAACACAATTTTTAGTAAAAAATTTGCATTTGGTGCATGTAGGGTCTGGCAAAAAATGAAGTTAATGCAGCCCCCCCCCCCCATTGTTTTTAATGGAATAGCCCTTTTAAAAGAGTTATAATACTGACCTATAGATGATTATCTTTCAGGCAAGTTGAAAACAATGTGTCTGATGCGAAACCAGCTGAAACGCACAAACCAGCGAGAAATGTGAAAGTGAGAAAGGGACCTTACATCCGCAGCATGGACTACTTGGTTGTGGAGGAGTTCGACCATGTTCCAAAGTGAGTTTTGCCTTCCACTGGGGGGCAGCATGGTCTGGGAGCAGTTTGAGAATTCTCTGCTGCGTCATAGTGGGACTCGTACTTTCTTGATCTCCGTTTAGCGGCCAAAAATAATTTTGATGGATAATCAGTCTGTACATGTAATTGTTTTAATGTGATGAGCGCCGCGTGCCTGTACCAGAAGAGTTTCCGTATGGATTAAATAAAGTATATCGTTATCGTTTAGATACTGATGTACACATGTTTCAATTTGTGTTTATTAATTTTATTGTGAGTTTTAAAATCGCATGTTAAGTAAGTTAAAGTTGGTCCATGCCAGAACAAAAGTTCTTTATTATACAAATTTATTTTTCATGAGTCATGAAAATCAATTAATTTCAAGAAATAACAAATAATTATTGTATATCTTTATTTACAGGTACATGAAAGGTCGTATTTCTTACGATCAAGTGAATCATGTCGTGGATGAATACAACAAAGCTCTTGCTAAGAAATACGAAATACTGTACATGCCCAAGTCAGAACAAACTGAACAGATCAAGAAGAGAATAATGGCATTCAAGAAACAGGAGTCCAAGGATACGACAGGTATACCTTCACTTTATGCTATCATCAACTTGACAATAGTTAATTACACCTGTATGGCCACAGTGTGTACATTATTGATTTCTTTCATGGTTGAAAGAAAACTTAATTTGTATTTTAGTCATATATATTTCGGGCATGTACATGCTCCAAGTCAAAAGTTTGAGAAATTTTAAAATGATAAATCTATTGTTAGGCCTGAACCGTTTTCTTTCAAAATATTTTTGTTTGATTTGGGTGATAGCTCAGAATTTGATGCAAGTATAACTCTTTTCATTTTACTCCAGGGTTTTACTTTCTTGTTGAAGAGGACCTTGGAAAATTATCGAGTTTGAAGATGGACAGCGTAGCTCGCTCTGTACTGACAATTCTGCGTCATACCGGAAGATTGAAACTGATACGAGGAGGAGGAATAGCCAGACATGCACTTGCTTAAGTTTATGAGTAATATTTGTTTTTAAAAGTGGCATAGTTTTCTCACTAAATTGTTTTGTTGCACACATATCTCACTCAGAGTGACATATCGTGTTGCAAATTCAATTATATCTGCAAGTTTGAAAAATATTGGTTTATGAAGATATAATATGTGTCAGTTTCTTGTCGATTGGTGTCATTAATGTGTTAGCATTAATTATTGTCAGCTCAGTCCTGAAGATAGACATGCAGGTATCTTTTGAGGGCTAAGTTGTAGTGCAATGACATACACTAGGTGGAGTGACAGTGTGTATTGTTGTTTTGAGCGCCATCTGCAGGAAAATCTCCTCAGCCTCATTCTGGGTTTTCCAAAACAAAGCTGGAAGGTGAGAAAACTGACCAGTTGCCAGTTGGGTATTGCAGCATTGAAACTGGACATGCCTTGAGAAAGACTGTGGCAATGATGTAAGTGCTATGTGTATTTCAGTACACTAGATGGGCTTTGTACAGTATTTAAGATGTCTTCAAATTGTGAATGAATTAATGACAATGAATTTTAAAAAGTATGCCCATTGCCAGCCATGTTAATTGTTTGACAGGGCAGTTCATTGATTGCATTCATTCAATGACACATCATGATCAGTAATACACAATGTATGTGCTCTGTCATTGCAAGTAATGTAAAATTGCAAATCAGTGTGATTTATAAATCTCATACAAATTTACTGTGTGTAATGCTTTTATTTCTCATAAGATAAAATCACAGATGACCATTTTGAATTGTAACTTTTCGATCTTATCAGATTTCTTGCCGGCAGCTGCTGGCTGAGGTTATCTTTATTATTTAATCAGCTTTCTTGCGCATAATATACTCAGTTGACTTGCTGGTTACACACTCCAGTTTGCTCAGGTTCACCACTTGTTTATTTAGCATTTTCACATTCCAGACTGGACCGTGTTATGTTGGATTATTGCCAGCCAGGCAAACCTTACAGCTGACAGAGGCCTTGGGCACTGTTCCAACCAACCAGCACAATATATAGAGCTATATTTTTATCATTATTAGGATCGATGCCAAGGCAGCGATTTATTGTCTACAACTTCATTGTTGAATAATTAATGCGTCTTGAAGTGCAACTCTATTGTTGTCATTCATTCAAGTGAATGCTTCTCACAAAACATATTTTATGATATCTTTTGATAGGCTACATATACATGCACTTACTCTGGTTGGATTTTAAGAGAGGATAACTTGCTGTAATATTTCTACACATTACATTTTACAAAATATTACAAGTCAGGAATTGAGTCATCTGTTTTAGGACTCAGATCGACAATAAGGATACATCAAGCCTGCAGTATTTACCTAAAAATTTAGTACATTTTTAACAGCATTCTATAAAATGTACCAGGATATATAAGGAAGCACTAGAACTTTATTACTCCAAGACATTTAACACCTGAAGAGTGAAGACTGGTAATATTATGAAGTTAGGAGATTTTAAGCCTACTCGTGTTGGAGTCATGGGTGGTCGAGTGATTTTTATCTGATTTAAATTTTTGCCTGCAATGCAGAGGCTGCTGAAAGGAGGTGGTTACGGAGGGAATAGCGAATTGCAAGTCACTTGTTGTAGTTTATTACAAGTCACCATGAGCTACCTACACAAAGAGGAGCAGCTCCTGGAAGCCATTGAGACGGGGAATTTGGAAAGGGTGAAGCAGTTAGTAGCGAGCGGAATCAGTGTCAATGCCCTATTGCACAGCACCAGCCGCCGTGAGAGCGCTACTCTGTTAGGGACAGCCTCTTACGAAGGACACACTCACATAGTCCAATATCTTCTATCCTGCAAAGCCCTCGTTAACTACCGTGATCCTCTGTTTCGAAGGAATGCCCTCCATTGGGCCTGCATGGGCGGCCATTACAATGTGGTATTACTTCTTCTTCAGCATTTCATTGATGTGAACTGTGTCGACCGTGATAATGTGACGCCTATTATCCGAGCTGCGATGGCAGGAGACAATGATATTATCGTAGCTTTAGCTGAAGCTGGTGCTAATGTCAATCAATTTGACCGTCTCCATTCTTCCGCTCTACATTACGCAAGTTTTCATGGTCATAAACGTGTTGTGACAGCTCTAATCAAAGCTGGATGTATCGCCAATAATACAGCAATATTCGGGCAAGGAACGCCTCTTGCGAACTTAGTCTATCACGGAGACATCGCAAACTGCCATTTGTTAGTAGAAGCGGGTTACAATTTGAAAGAGGACACTTGGATTCCGAAATACAAGTTCCCCCACCACCAAGAGAAGGAGTTCCACATCGCTGCGTACCTCCTGGACGAATTCCGCAATCCTTCGCCCCTCATCCGTTTGTGCCGGGCAACCATCAGAACACATCTGGGAGGGACTCGCCTCGCTCAGAAGATCATGAAGCTCTCCTTGCCGTTCAAAGTCACTCAATTCTTGCTTCTCAATGACATCAATTAATGGAAATCTGTAACTTTGTACCTTGTGTTCCCAGTAAAACCAGTATTTTATATGGTGCTTACCAACCAAGTCCCTCAAGCCATAAATTGATTATTTATATGAAGACATCAATTGTTGTTATAGTGCACTGAACAACTGATATAAAATCATACGTAACATTGTTATATATACATGACATGTATGCCAATTTGAATACGATAATGCATTGAAATTTGCCTATTTATATACAGTATATTTATAAGCCACAATGACTCCTGAAAATATTGTAAAGCAGCAATAATAATAATATTTTAATACTGCTTCTGTCACATAGGCAATTGCGATGTTCCTAGCTTATATTCACTAATAATATTATGTGCTTAATTTGACTTATCTTATTTCACTGTACATAAGTCTTATACATTATAATAGGAAAACAAGAGAAATGATATTTAGGAAGTTGTATTAACATGATCAATCAAACAAAAACGATATATCATTTCCTTGGAACAAAAAACAAAGCAAAACTTACATTATGAATTTTAAAAAAGAAATTGCAATTATTGGTTTACATTTTCATTGCTTAAATTATAATTATGTTCTACATTTTGTCAACTTGCATGTTGTTTTATTCGGTTCAGGAGTAATATTTCGTCTTGCATTATTTTGTGATCTGACTTGTCTTTTTGACACCCTTTTGAGTAAACTGCAAACATTTTATTAGCTTTGTCTGTTTTTAACGAGTTTTCAGAACGAAAACTAGTTATACTAGTCACTTATGTGGAGAGAGTGACTGACTCGATTTATTGACGCACCTTTATTGTGCGAAATAATGGCTTCTTACAATGTAGCAAGTTGTTGAAATCAGTAATGATGACGTTATAGATTTGTGCGCATCAACGTTTTTGTGTTGTTCTTGAGTTGTTTAGCATTGTATCAAGATAAATTGCCTATTATCAGTGCAGACATCACAAAAACGTCTGTTTTGGGTCAACATTTTGATGTTTTGACGAAATGTTAACTGATTCAAAACAACAGCACTGAGCACAGGGGCATCATATCAAAAATTCCTGAAAAACGTACGAGGACTACCTACATTATGATCTGTACCTATGCTATTCATCATCAGACAATAGCTTACTATGGCCATAGCCCTGATTACAGATTTATAGTTTAGTACAATTGAGGCATTCGTGGCTTCTCTGCCAGAGAGGAAACGGAAATCTCGGTTCAATTACCCTGCTGTCCTCTGATTGGTCAACACAGTTAATATTTCTTAACTGCCATTTCTGCCTGGCCAAAAATTACAATTTTAGTCTCATAAAATGCTACATTTTTTGTCCTTTATGTCACTTTTTGTTTGGTTTCAATATCTCTTTCCATTGCCGAGAATTCGTTGAAAACGCAAATGGGATATTGACAAGGCAGATTGATGAAAAATAAATACAATTAAAATGCATGAAATATGCGAAATAAAAGGTTTTTCGTTCACCTCACATTATTTTTCGTTCCATGTGACCCATTCTGAATTTCTGATAGTTTAAACTCTCGGGAATGGCTTCTCACAAACATGTAATCTGGTCATCAATATCACATTGACAGTTAACTCAGCTTTCTCTGGTCTTAATTCCAATGATGGATAGGTTATATTTATGTATTACACGTATCATATTTAAAGGATAGATCTATTCTGTAAGGGCTCCAGCCTGATAAGCATCATTTTGCTTTTTCTGGGTCCCATTACTGCAATTTCAAGAAGTATGAGTTTCTCCAAAAGGATAGTGAAACGTAGAAAATACAATTTATGTGATTGGTTGAGGGACAGAATTTATAAATCTTAATTTGAATAGAATAAAAATGTTTTTCGAAGCAATTGATGTGTCTGGAATGACAGGGATTGTCAGTGTTTTCTATAATCTTATTTACTAACCAAACTCAGCTGCTGACTGAAGCAGAATAGTATGTTTTTCATAGAGCTGTCTATTTTCAACTTTGTAATTTGTAGGATGTTTGACTTGCTGATAGACCAATCTATTAAAAGCTAAAGAAGCTACGTACACAGTGAGAAAACCAGTCAAAGAAACTCATACTAAGTGAATCTGCAGTAAATAAAAATTCATTTCAATTCAATGCTCCTGGAGTAAAAAGTGAATTAAATTAAATGAACAATAGGCCCACTACATGTAGAAGTATCAGTTGTGCATGTAATGTGCTAATAAAAACGATGGGATTTTCAAAGAATCAAGGTGAACTCTTTAACTTTAAACTGCACTTGTTTTGTGGCAACAACTTGCTATATCGTTGCCGAGTGTTACAAATTGTTACATTGTGAGACAATGACAACAAGGTCAGTGACCAGATGACAGGTGTCAAGGAGGAGCCAAAAATAATTAGCCAATCAGAAGACAACAGAAATTACTTGACCGTGATTGGTCAAGACGGAGGGGGGAGGGGGGAAGCATGAAGCAAACCCTGGAGGGGGGGGGGGGCTGGACATGTGCGTATAGATATATATTTGTCACAGATTCTGTTAAATTTTACAGTTAATCATGAACAACATTTTCTCACAAATCACAGTTATTGTTGGGTGTTGCTGGTTCTATAAGGGGCCTATGAGGTGAAGGTTCTTTTCTATTTTCATCTTGTGTCTAACTGCTGAAATCACATATAGTAATAACATAAACAATGTATAACAGTTTATGATCATGGCCAATGGCCATTGATGTATTTCAATTGCAATTTTTTCAAAATATGCAAATTACTGCTTTGAAAAAATACTTTGCAGACCAGAAAATTTTCAAAATAAGTATTTGCACCATAGCTGTATGTCATTTGCAAAATGGCAATGCTTCTGCAATCTCTAAAATTGAGCATACTGTATTAAGGTCAGTGAAGTTCATTGGATATTGGATATTGGATATTGGATATTCGGCGAGTGAAGTTCATTGGATATTGGATATTGGATATTCGGCGAGTGAAGTTCATTGGATATTGGATGTTGGATATTCAAATCTAAACTTCAAAATTTTCAGTTTTTTGTTTACCAAGGGTGGTTCTGTTAAATATCAAACAGCCATTTGACATTGGATGTTGGATATTCAAAGATACAAAATTTGCAGATTTTGAATATCCAACGGAGTGGTGAAGTTCATTGGATATTGGATATTGGATATTCGGCGAGTGAAGTTCATTGGATATTGGATATTGGATATTCGGCGAGTGAAGTTCATTGGATATTGGATGTTGGATATTCAAATCCAAACTTCAAAATTAGCAGTTTTTTGTTTACCAAGGGTGGCTCTGTCAAATATCCAACAGCCATTTGACATTGGATGTTGGATATTCAAAGATACAGAATTTGCAGATTTTGAATATCCAACGGAGTGGTGAAGTCCATTGGATATTGGATATTTGCTGATTTTGCAAATTATGCAAGGCCTCAAGTCTTAAATAGTAATTTGGATGTATTACATGGTATATTCATAGCCAAAGTTGTAAAATTAGCATATTTCTGTGCTCAAGGGGGGCCCTAGACGAATATCCAACAGAGTAGTGAAGTTCATTGGATGTTGGATATTGGATATTCAAAGTTGCTGATTTTGCATATTATGCAAGGCCTCAAGTCTAGAATAATAAATTGGATGTATTACCTGGTATATTCAAAGGCAAAGTTGTAAAATTAGCATATTTCTGTGCTCAAGGGGGGCTTTGGCCGAATATCCAACGGAGCAGTGAAGTTCATTGGATATTGGATGTTGGATATTCAAAGTTGCTGATTTAGCAAATTATGCAAGGCCTCAAGTCTAAAATAGTAAATTGGATGTATTAAATGGTATATGCATAGCCAAAGTTGTAAAATTTAAAGGTTAAACGAGCTTACCTGTTAAGTGAAGTTTAACCTGGATTCTGTTGATCTTCCGATAGTCCCAGGAGAGTTTATACGAGAGAGCGCCGCCTATTGTCAATATTTAAAGTGACCTACTTGGAATTTGATATTAAGGGTGGGAGAGGAGGGCGTATAAACTCTCCTGGGACTATCGGAAGATCAACAGAATCCAGGTTAAACTTCACTTAACAGGTAAGCTCGTTTAACCTTTAAATTCTGTCTCACTTCCAAGTCCCAGGATCCCTTATACGAGAGGTTTAAAGAACCAAATTCCAAGAGGGAGGAAAAAGGGAAAAAAGAAGGAAACCAAGCCCGAACAGGAGGCTGCCTGATTGTGTGTATATGACCCCAGCATCAGGCCGTATACCACTGTTCACACCTAACCCAGCCTGCTTCGGGTTGGTCTGCACCACTGCCCCCCCCCCCTTTTTTAAACAGAGGCATTTAGAGATTTATCTTAGGTTTTAAAAACTGATGTGTGACTGAAACCCCATTAATGGAATTCCTAGGCTCAGTGTGAAGAGCACCATTAAATTATATATATTTGGAAACTTTCCCAATTGACCCATTGGTAATCATGTCCGTGGTCAGTAGGATATTGTCATGGCCATTTGCGATCCAGTCTTTGGTCTGATGGCACAGCTTGTTACGCGTAACTATGAAGTTATTATTGGTCAAGGAAGGCCTGTAACAGCCTATATCGAAACAATCATACACTGTCTTGCAGACAAATGCACCACCGCCATAAGGAAAGTGGAAGTTGGCTAATAAGTGATTACCATGAAGTTTCAGAAGAACCTTATTTATATCTATAATAACATCCTGCTTTGAGTTACAAGGAGTGGCAATCTATGGCTTGATTAACAATTCAGTCTGTGTGCGTAGGGAGAAACTTCTTCACATGCATGCTGCGTGGGGAGTGTGGCCCTGATCAGATGATCAAACGATATGACCCCTGATGCTGAAATATGCCATGCATTATTTTTGCCTGGATTTATGGTTTACGTACAGTTGTTTGAGTAACCACAATGATGACTTGTGAGTTGTTACGTTGTATAATGCAAATCAGTGCAGGAAAATAAAGAGGTTTATCCTGCTGATAAGCACATGTGAGGGGATTAAGCAATGTCCCAAAACCATTAAGAAGTATCCATGGAATTAGTGTATGGTGCGCTATATGTCGGATGCTGCAAATATATCGAGTCGACGACGAATTGAAATACACCACAAACCTTCCCATGTGCTAAATCATAGCATGTACATATAGATGTATGTGGCAATTGAATTTCAATTAAAATTTCAAAGTTTGTGATAGATGCAATACATTTGCAATGACAGATGTGACGACTATTCTGATGAGCATCTTTGCATGGGTTGTGGTCAGTGAGTAGTGCTAGAGTGGAAATATGTAAATGCTGTGTGACAGTCAAAGGGCTACTGATACGAGCCAATATAAAACCTAGCCTGTCGAAACAAAGCCCTGTGATGCAAACCTGCGATAAGTTTGCACCAGAGTAGACTTGGATTCATAACCAAGGCAAACTGTAAATTACTTTTTAAAAAGTATAATATTATTAATTGTTATGTGAGTTGATGACTTACAGCATAGAGCTGTGGTTATAGCGCAGCATGTGTCAGCTGAAAAAATAGCATGTGACATGTCTTATTGACAGTCACAAATTGAAGGGGGTGTATCAGCTTTTACGGTCAATTGCTGAAAAAGCCACTTAGGACATCCTTACACAATCTTTTTAGAAAAAGGAGTGAGATGATAGTGCAGAAACAAGTAGCAGAATTAATTAATACATACATGGATGAACTATGAATCAACCATTCCTTAGGTTCAAAAATATGGCAGAAGTACCATAAAGCAGAGTAAATGTGCCTGTAAACCAGCAAATAAATAAGAGTAATTGCCCTCCAAGTAAAACCTGATGCCGATACAATTGCATGGTTGACGCCTATACAAGTTGCATAAATCTTTGTGAGGTTCAATCATTCGCTGTTGAAGGCTGGTGTGATGATAACGTGGGGAACAGTAATATGTAGCTAGCAAGGCAAGTGCTATGAAAGATTGATAAATATAAATAGATATAAAACCTGTGCAGTGTCAACAAAGAATGCACCATAGGTGCGGAGTCCACGCATGTTGCATCCGTTTATTAGACGCATAACAGTTGCATCCGTTTATTAGACAATTAAAGTCATTAATGTGTACCTTGGTGAGAACCATTCAAAATCCGTGATGATTCTCGGCAGGTGGTATGGACCGTAACCCGCGAATGAGCGTGTTGTCTTGGACTAAGTAATTCCCATGTGAATGAATGGGTGAACCCAGTGGACATAGTAATTGCCATGTGCATTGATGGGAGAACCACCGTGACAGCAGTTTGTTGTCCTTTATGATTGTCCCCACCGAACTGACATAGTAGGAATGTGGTTTGCATGTAAAATTTGTACATGTACTACTGGTTTAGTGCTGTGATGGTGTGGACCCGAGATCCAAGAAGTGACTCATGTCTGAGAGATATGGATGAACATTCAATGGTTGTGCAGTTGACAACATAAACAGCGCAGTGTACTGCTGGCTGCCTTGTACATTGTGCTACTGGGGTAAACCGGCAACTCCGTAAAAGCACATGTGACAGGAAAGATTTCATCCTTGGCACCGAAGAGTGGGAGATATGATTCATTTTCGCTACAGCCATGTGAAGTACATGTAGGAGTAAGCTAAGTTTTTCTGCCCGATATTTAGGTGTCACAATCTTCGCCACCGAAATAACATAGCTAAACATGGCCACTGTTTGGTACTGAGCTGCTTTATGGGTCAGAATTGGTGCCAAAGTCGGAGACAGTGATTTTAACTGATTTATTCAATTTATTGTACATATATATATATATATATATATATATAGTAACCAAGTGGTCCCTGTACTTGCGGACAAGTTTGATTGCTGTGCTAAACCCATCAATCAGCAATTAGCAGGCCGTATAGGACAACGCAAAGTGTTTTTTGTGTGCTGAGGTTAGCGTGCAGTTTGAGAGTCTAAGAAAGACAGTTATGTTGAAAGGCAGCGACTTTAAGACGACTTTAAGACAGATATATATAGAGGCCTGTATGGCAAAAGGTACATGTATAGTGGTCTTTATTTTGGCCTTGTGTGGAATGAGGGGAAACAGAAACAGAAACCTCATGCTTGTAAGAACCCAGGTATTATACCAAGGTAATATGCACCATGCTCAGGCAAGATAACAACCAAACCTGCGTCCAGACAAAACATTACGCCCATTGATTGGGCAAAATTCTAAACCCAAGACAAATCATTTGATGTATAATACCCATGAGAGTTGACAGTTATTACGCCCAATTGTACACGGAGGCCATATGCGGTGCTGTTGTCATTTGCCACCCGTAAAGTTGGCCCATTAGTTAATTGATCATACAGCCTTTGGCCTTTGTTTTAACACAATGCTTCATTGTCAATAAGGAAGTCCTGAGAGTGAACTTGTGTATTATAGGCTAATGTTTGAGGAAAAGTGAAATATTCACTTGGAAAGGATTAACAGTGAGCTTGTAAACTAGTGATAATGTAAACCGCCTTATAAATACCATTAAAGGCATAATTGGATAGTTTAGTCTGCTTATAGATGTCCAGAGTGGAGTTCAGCAAACTATACTTCCTCGTATTTTGAATTTCAGAATTATGCCTGTTTGACATATTAAGTGGACCATATAATTATATACTAGCTAGTTGGTTTGATATATATATATATAGCTAGACGTGGGCCCATGACATGGGAGGCTGGTGCAGTGTCAATTTGCTTGCAAATGAAACATCACAATCAGTGACATTCAGTGTCAATGTCTTTGTTTTCTTCCTCAATCTGCAATCAATCAATGTTGATGTAATATTGTCATTATAGATGACACAGGTCCTGTCAAAATCACTTAGATTGTGGCTGCTGATTGATTGCCAGCTAGTGGAGTAAGTACCTGAAGCCTAGGAAAGGCCTAAGTCAAAGACAGCAAGTCTCCAATTGTTACAGTGGGTTTGACAGCCAGTTGTTCAATATTTTCATTGCTAGTTCGTAAATGTACCACCAGGAGCTACACCTTGTGTAAGCGCCACCTTGTGAATTATTCTTCAGCAAAGTTGTTTGGAGGAAGGGGCATTATTTCCCAGAAAATAAATCGTCTGTGGGAATCAGACATTGCCAACATGAATTAACCTTCTCAAAGGAATATTCAGGAACATTTCCTTCAATGGAAAAGCTGTATGAGACAGCAGGTAACCTTTGCCTGCAGAGATTGACTCTTCATTGTCATTTTCAGTTGTTCACAAATCATTTCATCCCCTTGGTGCCAATCTTGGCTTGTCAGTACAAAATTTGGGGTCAGTTGGCCTTATTTTTGCCAATCCATGCACTTTTCGCAGTGAAACTCACTGGATGATGTCAGATTCGTTTTTGGTATAAATGCTGGCGCCATTTTGCTTCTGATGAGCAAGGAGGAAGTGACAAATGTCTGATTGACCAATCACAGCAGGCGTAACAAATCATAGAGCGCCTACGGCGCTTGTTAGGCTGTTTCTTATTGGCTGGTAGTGCCAAGAGCATGGCCTGCCATCGGCAGAATTATATATTTCCCAACGGGAAAAAGACTCAAAATAACACCAGATTTCGAGTGCTAAAGGGAAAGCCCAGCTTCACAGGGACTTACATCAAGAAATAAAACCATCAGCAGGCGAATCCACCGCCAGGAAAAAGGGAGAGAGGATGCTGAAAATGCCCATGTTTGGGCTTCTTGTGCCAAACTTCACATGGCTGCAAGATGCATCTCTAACTGCTCCTGTAAAAAAGACGGCCGTAAGTAGCGGAGAAGCTTCACATCTCCATGCTACATGGCCCAAAATAATCCAGAACTATTGTTTCATCACTAAGCATCATTGAGATGGTGAGAAACCGATATAACTCAAGAAATTGACAATTTCCCCTCCCCAGTGCAAGCTTCACATGCAGCATGGGGAAAAGGAACGGCACAATTGACAATAGGCGGCGCTCTCTCGTATAAGGGATCCTGGGACTTGGAAGTGAGACAGAATTAGCAAATTTCTGTTCTCAAGGGGGGCCCTTGCCGAATATCCAACGGTGAATCCAGTTCATTGGATATTGGATGTTGGATATTCAAAGTTGCTGATTTCGCAAATTATGCAAGGCCTCAAGTCTAAAATAGTAAATTTGATGTATTACCTGGTACATTTAAAGCCAAAGTGGTAAAATTAGCATATTTCTGTGCTCAAGGGGGGCCCTGGCCCCGGGGGGGTACTTCGCGGACTTTTGCATACGGATGCGCCACGGCAATTTTGAAAACCAGAACCATTTTAATCCGGAAACTGCGCCAAAACCACAAACCATTTTAATCCTTCACTAAAATTTTTTGCAAACCGATTTAATCTTCATGTTTTTTAAACCATTTTAATCCTCTTTTGCAGCCGATTCTAACGGTACCAAACATGTTGGGGTTGCGAAAACCAGAACCAAATTAATCAGAATTGTCAAAAAACCAAAACCATTTTAATCCAAGAAGGCCAAAAACCATTACCATCCAGCGGCGCCTCTATATACACCCTTATAGAGTGAGTACCCCCCCGGGGCCCTGGCCGAATATCCAACAGAGTAGTGAAGTTCATTGGATATTGGATGTTGGATATTCAAAGTTGCTGGTTTAGCAAATTATGCAAGGCCTCAAGTCTAAAATAGTGAATTCAATGTAATACCTGGTATATTCAAAGCCAAAGTTGTAAAATTAGCAAATTTCTGTTCTCAAGGGGGGCCCTTGCCGAATATCCAACAGAGTAGTGAAGTTCATTGGATATTGGATATTGGATATTCAAAGTTGCTGATTTTGCAAATTATGCAAGGTCTGAAGTCTAAAATAGTAAATTGGATGTATTACCTGGTGTATTCAAAGCCAAAGTTGTGAAATTAGCATATTTCTGTGCTGAAGGGGGGCTCTGGCCGAATATCCAACAGAGTAGTGAAGTTCATTGGATATTGGATATTGGATATTCAAAGTTGCTGATTTTGCAAATTATGCAAGGTCTCAAGTCTAACATAGTAAATTGGATGTATTACCTGGTGTATTCAAAGCCAAAGTTGTGAAATTAGCATATTTCTGTGCTCAAGGGGGCTCTGGCCGAATATCCAACAGAGTAGTGAAGTTCATTGGATATTGGATATTGGATATTCAAAGTTGCTGATTTTGCAAATTATGCAAGGCCTCAAGTCTAGAATAGTAAATTGGATGTATTACCTGGTATATTCAAAGCCAAAGTTGTAAAATTAGCAAATTTCTGTTCTCAAGGGGGGCCATTGCCAAATATCCAACGGTAAATCCAGTTCATTGGATATTGGATATTGGATATTCAAAGTTGCTGATTTTGCAAATTATGCAAGGCCTCAAGTCTAAAATAGTAAATTTGATGTATTACCTGGTATATTTAAAGCCAAAGTGGTAAAATTAGCATATTTCTGTGCTCAAGGGGGGCCCTAGACGAATATCCAACAGAGTAGTGAAGTTCATTGGATATTGGATATTCAAAGTTGCTGATTTTGCAAATTATGCAAGGCCTCAAGTCTAACATAGTAAATTGGATGTATTGCCTGGTATATTCATAGCCAAAGTGGTAAAATTAGCATATTTCCGGGCTCAAGGGGGCCCTTGACGAATATCCAACAGAGTAGTGAAGTTCATTTGATATTGGATGTTGGATATTCAAAGTTGCTGATTTCGCAAATTATGCAAGGCCTCAAGTCTAAAATAGTAAATTGGATGTATTACCTGGTATATTCAAAGCCAAAGTTGTAAAATTAGCATATTTCTGTGCTGAAGGGGGGCTCTGGCCGAATATCCAACAGAGTAGTGAAGTTCATTGGATATTGGATATTGGATATTCAAAGTTGCTGATTTTGCAAATTATGCAAGGCCTCAAGTCTAAAATAGTAAATTGGATGTATTAAATGGTATATGCATAGCCAAAGTTGTAAAATTAGCAAATTTCTGTTCTCAAGGGGGGCCCTTGCCGAATATCCAACGGTGAATCCAGTTCATTGGATATTGGATGTTGGATATTCAAAGTTGCTGATTTCGCAAATTATGCAAGGCCTCAGGTCTAAAATAGTAAATTTGATGTATTACCTTGTACATTTAAAGCCAAAGTGGTAAAATTAGCATATTTCTGTGCTCAAGGGGGGCCCTGGCCGAATATCCAACAGAGTAGTGAAGTTCATTGGATATTGGATATTGGATATTCAAAGTTGCTGATTTTGCAAATTATGCAAGGTCTGAAGTCTAAAATAGTAAATTGGATGTATTACCTGGTGTATTCAAAGCCAAAGTTGTGAAATTAGCATATTTCTGTGCTGAAGGGGGGCTCTGGCCGAATATCCAACAGAGTAGTGAAGTTCATTGGATATTGGATATTGGATATTCAAAGTTGCTGATTTTGCAAATTATGCAAGGCCTCAAGTCTAGAATAGTAAATTGGATGTTTTACCTGGTACATTCAAAGCCAAAGTTGCAAAATTAGCATATTTCTGTGCTCAAGGGGGGCTTTGGCTGAATATCCAACGGAGCAGTGAAGTTCATTGGATATTGGATGTTGGATATTCAAAGTTGCTGATTTTGCAAATTATGCAAGGCCTCAAGTCTAAAATAGTAAATTGGATGTATTAAATGGCATATGCATAGCCAAAGTTGTAAAATGAACAAATTTCTGTTCTCAATATTGGATGTTGGATATTCAAATCCAAACTTCAAAATTAGCAGTTTTTTGTTTACCAAGGGTGGCTCTGTCAAATATCCAACAGCCATTTGACATTGGATGTTGGATATTCAAAGATACAGAATTTGCAGATTTTGAATATCCAACGGAGTGGTGAAGTCCATTGGATATTGGATATTTGCTGATTTTGCAAATTATGCAAGGCCTCAAGTCTTAAATAGTAATTTGGATGTATTACATGGTGTATTCAAATCCAAAGTTGTAAAATCAGCATATTTCTGTGCTCAAGGGGGGCCCTAGACGAATATCCAACAGAGTAGTGAAGTTCATTGGATATTGGATGTTGGATATTCAAAGTTGCTGATTTTGCAAATTATGCAAGGCCTCAAGTCTAAAATAGTAAATTGGATGTATTACCTGGTATACTCAAAGCCAAAGTTGTAAAATTAGCATATTTCTGTGCTGAAGGGGCGCTCTGGCCGAATATCCAACAGAGTAGTGAAGTTCATTGGATATTGGATATTGGATATTCAAAGTTGCTGATTTTGCAAATTATGCAAGGTCTCAAGTCTAACATAGTAAATTGGATGTATTACCTGGTGTATTCAAAGCCAAAGTTGTAAAATTAGCATATTTCTGTGCTCAAGGGGGGCCCTTGGCGAATATCCAACAGAGTAGTGAAGTTCATTGGATATTGGATGTTGGATATTCAAAGTTGCTGATTTTGCAAATTATGCAAGGCCTCAAGTCTAAAATAGTAAATTGGATGTATTACCTGGTATATTCATAGCCAAAGTTGTAAAATTAGCATATTTTTGTGCTGAAGGGGGGCTCTGGCCGAATATCCAACAGAGTAGTGAAGTTCATTGGATATTGGATATTGGATATTCAAAGTTGCTGATTTTGCAAATTATGCAAGACCAAGGATCTAAAACAGGTAAATCAATGATTTACATACATTCTTCAAAGCCAAAGTGACATAATTTGAAAATTTCTGTGCTCACGGGGCACCAGTGATGAATATCCAATGGAAATCTTGTTGGATATTGGATATTCAACTTTGCTTATTTAGCAACTTTGGGATGTCCAATGTTTGAAAAGAGTTAATTTAATAAAACATTGATGTTTTATACGTCCATATTTGCATAATTTGTAAATTTTTTGTTACCGGGACGACTATTGTACGAAGGTCCAACGGTAGTTGCATGATAGACTTTTGATATCCAAAGTTGCCAATTTGACAAATTCTGGAGAAACAAACATCTGAGATAATAAATTGGATGTTTGACATAGAATGTTGAAAGCCGAAGTGGTAAAATTTGTGATCAAGGGGGGCCGTTGCCGAATATCCAACAGACTAGTGAAGTTCATTGGATATTGGATGTTGGATATTCAAAGTTGCTGATTTTTCAAATTATGCAAGGCTTCAAGTCTAAAATAGTAAATTGGATGTATTACCTGGTATATTCAAATTTTGCAAACTATGCAAGACCAAGGATCTAAAACAGTTAAATCGATGATTTGCATGTAATTCAAAGCCAGAGTGACATAATTTGCAGATCTTTGTTTTCGAGGGGCACCCCAGCCGAATATCCAATGGAAATCTCATTGGATATTGGATATTCAAATTTGCTTATTTTGCCACTTCAGAATGTACAATCATTGAGTTAATTGAATCATTGAGTTAACTGAATGAAATATCAATTGGTGATTTATATATCTAGATTTGCATAATTTGTCAATTTGTGGTTTCCAGGATTGCTCTTGGATAAACATCCAACAGGAGTCGGATGATAAACTTTAGGTATTCAAAGTTGCCAATATGGCAAATAGAGTAGAAACAACATCTAGGATAGTGAATTGGATGTATTACAGAAAATATCAAAATCCAGACTGTTAGTGGGTGAAACTTCGCGGAAACCATTGCCGTTTCAAGTTTATATTTTAGGATAAGTCGGACTCACTCAAGGAAGGTGCAACGTCTGCTAATTGCACAATACTAAAATTTGGTAAATTTTTAGAGGTACCGTAACATGGGGTGAATAGGGACACTGGGGTGAATCGGGACAGGATAGGGAAGAATTCTATTTCTTCAAAAAACACCTATTTCTCCTTAACTCAGGAAATAGATTTTTGGCACATTTATAGCTGACATACCAGAGCAAATTTTCATATAGTTTTATATTTCTAACTGCAAGCAGTGAGGAGCTGCAGTACTTTAAACTTAGCATTGCGGAAAGTGAATTCTCAAATGCTGGTCAGAACTTAGCATGCACTGTGAAAAGTATTAATACTAGAGCCACCAATCTTATAGGAAACTTTTAAAACTCAGTTTCGGCCAGTTGGAGGACCAGAATAGTAGACTAGATGAGAGATTATGTAAATTTGGTCATGGGTTCAGATCCAGGGCAATGACAAAGTTCCGGAATTAACAAAAATAACCCTACTGATTTTCATTTGAATGTATTAGCATTGCTTTTTAATGAATATTATTGAACTAAGTATGATTAATAGTCGATTTAGTCCAGAATTGTCATTCACTAGCAAAATTTCCAAAAAACTCCTTTTTTGATAGTTTTCTGTTATTTAATTTTTTTAAATGTACGTATTAACAATGAAATTGATTTCAGATTTTCCTGAAAATACATTTTTGCCATGTTGAATATGTTTTCTAATATTTGCTCACAAGTAGCAATCACTTTAGAAAACTATTAAGTATTGATTGTGAAAATAAGGGAGTGTCCCGATTCACCCCAAAGTGTGTGGTGAATTGGGACAGTGGTTGTATGGGTCTAGAGCATTGGAAATTTAACATATCAGTACAAGCTCTTGGGGATACTTTGACCTTGTGCTGGAACATAATTTGACACCATATTTTGATTTCTGAGTTTACTTTTGTTCATACTGGGGGGAGGGTTGGTCTAGTGGTAGCGTACTGGGCTGCCAATCGCTGGGTCCAGGGTTCGAATCCAGCTCTTGCTGGGTCACCTGGGCCTATGTTGGACGGCTGTTTCAATCATCCTTCGCCTCATTGCCGTGTCCTTCCCCTGTCCTAATTAGCCTACCAAGTGAATAAATACAGGACGTAAAGCCACAATCATCGATTCAATACTTTTGTTCATAGTTATGACCAAAAACCGGCCAATTCTGTCCCAATTCACCCCATGTTACGGTATTAACCCTGTCTCACTTGCAAAACACACAGGAACTGCAAAGAATACTATGTAGTTTGTCATCGGAAAAGTGCAAATAAATACATGCCAAACCTCATTGATGTTCTTTTACTCTTTTACAGTTAGAGGAGTATGTGCACTCGGGGTCGGCTGGCTCAGACAAAAATGAAGCAATCGACAATTACACAGGCATAATTGCTGCATAATGTCAGTTTGAAAAAAAAAAATCTACCAATCATGCTACATAGTAGGCCTACATCCAGTTTACGATTTCAGACTTCTGTTCTGACGGAATTTGGCAAATTGGCAATATTCTATGTATTTCAAACATTCATTATCCAATAAACGTTGCAAAAGTGACAGGTTTTTCAAGGTTGTAAGTCCATCGATTCTTTGTAAAATTAGAGAGAAAATTGGTTTTATTTAGCACATTTGTAAGACGATTTACATGTATGTCATATAATAGGTAGATCATGATAAGCTAGTATTCACTATTCATGTTATCTTAACTTTTAAAAATTATGTGCAAGGAGACCCACTGAAGCAATGCTTGTGGTTGTGGGCCACCTACATATAGTTTAATTCCAGTAATATTAATTTAACAGATGTTTCAAGGTAGGGAAAAAAAATAATCAATTAATCAAAAAAAATTTAAAGAAGTATTAAAGTAAAAAAAAATTAATTAATTAAATAAAATAAATTTAAGAACCAATATGGCATTTAAACATAAACATATGTACATATAAAGTTACAAAAAAAGAGAAAAATAACAGTAATATGTTTATGGGAACCTTACAGATATACATCGAAATATATACATTGTGAGTTTGAGAATGAGGCAATGACGTGGAGGGGATGAGATGTGAATGATGGAAAGGGAGGATGCGATGGAATGGAAAGGATGGGATGAAAGGATAAGATGGAAAGGATGATACGGAAACGAAGGGTTTCAATAGACTTGAACCAAAAAGCAATCCTATTAACCTTGAAGTTATGGATCATAAATTGATACATTTTTTTTTAAAGCATAGCATACACAGAATTTTGTTTTCTGTAATTAGGGGAGTTAAATTGACTTGATAACTTAATATTACTCAAGGAGAGGTCTGTTTTACTTGAGATGTAAAACAAAATAGGGCTTTTTGTAGTTTGCTTCTCAGACCAAGAGCAGAACTACAGTATATGCTTAGTATATTTTTTTGCTTTTTTTTTATGTTGTAATCACTGACCTACAGAAATGGGCACTACTCAATGCTCTTTTGCATAAGATGTGCAATGTGCATGACATCATCAGTTCAGGTGCTGTTGCTTGTAGATGGGAAGAATTTTTGCTGAGGAAATTTGTAAATTTGCCCTCTATAAGTGCTATTTTGAGCATGATTCCTCGTGAAACAGTGCATTTTTAACATAGTAACTGGGAGACTAAATGGTCTCCCAGTGGACAAATTTGGTCTCCCAGTCATTGCCAAAAAAGTATTACTGGGAGACCAATTTTTTCCAGACATTCACATTTATTGTACATTTGGTTGTCTATTTTAAAGTTCTCGAGTGACATTTGAATATGAAGCTTCTTTCCATACCAAAAATATATTTCTTCACTGTCATTACTGTTTAAAAATACTATATATTTCGGCTTACATCAACTTTTTCATACATTAAAAAATTTGCAAAACTCCTTTTGGTAGAAATTGGCCAAACTTCTAGAATGTCGCGTATCCCGGTGCCACAAATAAAAGGTCATTCCAATGGTCTCCCAGTCAAAAAATCCGGAAAAAATGCTCTGTCGTGAAATATATCTAATTGACATATTATAGCTAACATTGAAGAGTTGATCATACAAGAAAGGACAAGAATCAGACAATTATTATTATAGATGATAAGACAGGGACTGATCCGACAAGATTTGACAGAAAAAGCCATGTTTATCCAAGAGCAATCCTGGAAACCACAAATTGACAAATTATGCAAATCTAGATATATAAATCACCAATTTATATTTCATTCAGTTAACTCAATGATTCAATTAACTCAATGATTGTACATTCTGAAGTGGCAAAATAAGCAAATTTGAATATCCAATATCCAATGAGATTTCCATTGGATATTCGGCTGGGGTGCCCCTCGAAAACAAAAATGTGCAAATTATGTCACTCTGGCTTTGAATTACTTGCAAATCATCGATTTAACTGTTTTAGATCCTTGGTCTTGCATAGTTTGCAAAATTTGAATATACCAGGTAATACATCCAATTTACTATTTTAGACTTGAAGCCTTGCATAATTTGCAAAATCAGCAACTTTGAATATCCAACATCCAATATCCAATGAACTTCACTAGTCTGTTGGATATTCGGCAACGGCCCTCCTTGATCACAAATTTTACCACTTCGGCTATCAACATTCTATGTCAAACATCCAATTTATTATCTCAGATGTTTGTTTCTCCAGAATTTGTCAAATTGGCAACTTTGGATATCAAAAGTCTATCATGCAACTACCGTTGGACCTTCGTACAATAGTCGTCCCGGTAGCAACAAATTTACAAATTATGCAAATATGGATGTATAAAACATCAATGTTTTATTAAATTAACTCTTTCCAAACATTGTACATCCCAAAGTTGCAAAATAAGCAAAGTTGAATATCCAATATCCAACAAGATTTCCATTGGATATTCATCATTGGTGCCCCTTGAGCACAGAAATTTTCAAATTATGTCACTTTGGCTTTGAAGAATGTATGTAAATCATTGATTTAACTGTTTTAGATCCTTGGTCTTGCATAATTTGCAAAATCAGCAACTTTGAATATCCAATATCCAATATCCAATGAACTTCACTACTCTGTTGGATTTTTTTCGGCCACAGCCCCCCTTCAGCACAGATAAACTAATTTTACAACTTTGGCTATGAATATACCAGGTAATACATCCAATTTACTATTTTAGACTTGAGGCCTTGCATAATTTGCAAAATCAGCAACTTTGAATATCCAACATCCAATATCCAATGAACTTCACTACTCTGTTGGATATTCGGCCATAGCCCCCCTTCAGCACAGAAATATGCTAATTTCACAACTTTGACTTTGAATACACCAGGTAATACATCCAATTTACTATTTTAGACTTCGAACCTTGCATAATTTGCAAAATCAGCAACTTTGAATATCCAATATCCAATATCCAATGAACTTCACTACTCTGTTAGATATTCGGCCAGGGCCCCCCTTGAGCACAGAAATATGCTGATTTTACGACTTTGGATTTGAATACACCATGTAATACATCCAAATTACTATTTAAGACTTGAGGCCTTGCATAATTTGCAAAACCAGCAATTTTGAATATCCAACATCCAATATCCAATGAACTTCACTACTCTATTGTATTAAGACAATCAGGAAAGGAAGGAGTTTATATTTCGGAAAGGAATGGCTTTCACAGATGAAGGAAGCTGTGAATTCGGAAAACTAAGAATAGAAAAGAGCCATAGGAAAGGAGGCGAGGGAGGTGAGAAATAGAAGGAGACAATGCCTATGTGTGAAGCATGCACTAGACACAAGAATGAAATAAATGACCTTTCCAAAAATATACCAGTCGCCGAAAATAGAATAAAAAATTGAGTGTGCACTACAGCAAACCCAAGGTCCCTGCCAAGCTTCAATGGACCTTGGTTCTGAACCAAGCTATCATTGGCCATTTAATTTTAACAACAGACTGAAAATCCTTACAAATTCCTAAGGGGCAACCATTAGATCCTTGGGGAAAGACGGCTTGGATTTTCTTTTAAATAAATAATTCCTTGTGCAGTTTTAATAAATTATTGGCAGCCTTGAAATAGATAATTCCTGTTGGAGGTATTTCTTAGCAAGGACTTAGAAACAAATATTCCAGGACATCGTGCCTTTACTGGGAAAAAAATAATATCCATCAAGGACAACACCAAGTCCCCCCCCCTTCCGATTATTAAATGGTCACCCCTTATCAGAAATTTCAAAAATAGACAAAACAAGTACCTACAGTTAATTATTAACTTTTGAATTCCCTGTCCCTTTGTACTTCTACTAATAGCACTTTTGAATGCCCTGTCCCTCGGCTCTCGCTAGGGGGCCAGTCAATTTCACCTTTTTCAAAAATCACCTTTCCTGAAATCACCTTTTTCCTACCAAAATCTCCTTTTATTTTTTCTTTTATTTTTTTATAGGTTCACTGAAAATAATTGAAGTTTATGTTAGAAAAAATATATTTATATAAATTGATTCTAAATAATTGAATAAATACAAAATTTTATAACCAATTTATTGACTCTGTAATTAAAGATGAAACATTTTATGATATTTATACATCGTATAATTATTAAGCTTATAATTTTCATTTAAATTAATTTCTAGTCAAACTTTTTTTATGGGTAAATTGTACTGATAAGTTGTTGCTGTGTCACAATATATGTCTTATTAACTAAACATTATGACTTACTTGTAAACCAAACATCAGCTTATTTAAGAACCTTATAAAATGGCATTATGTTAGATATTACATTTAATCTTTGTCTCTCTAAGTAAAATTCTGAAATTAGTAGTTCAAGATTTTGTAATATCTCATTAAATTAAGGGTTTTATATTCATGCATTTCTGAATTAATTTTTTATAAAAACGATGAAATTATCAGACACGACATTCTGAAGAAGAAGAAAAATGGATAAGTCTATTGTTCTTCAAAAGGTGTGAATGCATTGGCATGTTGTTTTAACTGAACAACTTGTTAAATAATTAAAGCAAACGTGTCAAGTAATAGTTTAAAGGAGATAGTATAATCATCAATTGAAAAAAAAGAAGATGAATGTATAATTATCAATTGAAAATATCATATAACCGTTATGCCGGGATCATGATGATAATGACCCTTTTTTATTGTGAAAATCAACAGAAAAAAAAAAGCGGACAGATAGAGTCAGATAGATAGATATATAGAAATATAGAAAGATAGAAAGATATAGATAGATAGATGACGACTAAATATTTTTAAATTTGCCATTATAAATGTGAATGATTTCTATTTAGTATGGAATTAATCTATTTTTATGTGCATATTTATGCAATTTTATTTATTTTGTTGTGCAATTTTATCTATTCTGTTATCAAGTAGGCCTATATTATAATGAATGAACTTTTCAAATGAGAAATTTTTTATTATTTTTCGAAATGATTGTTGGTATATATTAGGGGAGACCGGGGCACGTTGGACCTCGGGGCTCGTTGGACCATCCCCAATATTTTTTTTTAAAGTTGACACTGGCAGGTTGGACCAGCATGCCTGGGGCACGTTGGATCATTGTAAACTCGATTGACTGACAAAAAATAATCTGCAAAATGCCAGCTGTGTAATTTTTTTACATAAATAGAGCACCACCCTATCAGCATGCCTCGGCGGCCCAACGTCGGCCCAAAGCCGGTCCGATGCTGCTGACATCGGACCGACGCCAGGCCGACGCTGGACCGCCGAGGCACGCTGACAGGGCAAGGTCATTCCTGTACTATATGAGGGTGATTTCTATTAATTTGACTATTCTTCCTTGTAGCTGAAACAAGACTTAATATAATTATCTGGTAAATATTCAGATATAATCATTCTGCAATGACTGTGAGAATAAAATGTGGTGTTTACTTACTTTCTTTTAATTTGCTGGACTTTTATTCCATGGTCCAACGTGCCCCACATGGCGGTCCAACGTGCCCCGGACCCGGGGCACGTTGGTTGTTGAACCATTAAAAAAAAAATTTTTTAACTATATAGTATAGGTACAAAGTAGATCGATTTGTTTTGGCTTGAGGGTATTGTAAAAGTTAAGAAGTCAGTCAGTAAATATATTTTTCGAATATTTAGACAAGTTTTTGATTGAGAGCCAATAAATAGAAAAGTGGTCCAACATGCCCCGGTCTCCCCTGCAGCTAATTAAGTCCATTGACCTGTTGAAAAAGAAATTAGTACAAGATTTAACAATTTCTGGTCTATTAAAGTGGAGGGAAAAAAATAGAAATTTAAAAGGAGATTTTGGTATGAAAAAGGTGATTTTTGAAAAAAAAGGTGATTTTGGTCAAAATAAAAAAGGTGATTTTGACCGAAAAGGAGATTTTGGAAAAGGTGATTTTTGAAAAAGGTGATTATAACTGGCATTCCTCTGGCTACATGGGCTTTCAAATTGTCCCCAATGTCCCTTGGCTATTTTACTTACGAATTCCCTGTTCCCATATCCCAACATCCAGAGCCTCAACATTCTGAAATGCAATCACAATGAGCCTGACGAGACACTATTTCTTTTTGACGGACAGACGGACAAAAAATGTATTCACAGTGAAGAGGCATACATGAAAAGACTTCACACAATATTTTAACATATATATATTTTAACATCACCCTGTTTGTCGAAAGACATAGAATTGTATGGTAGAAATTATGTTGTCACAACGTTGCAAAGCAACATCAAAGATATGCCGATATTTTTACAACATTGTGAGGCAATGTCAAGGGTTTAACATTACCTTGCGACGTTGTGCCATGGCAATGTTGTAAAGAAACCCAGACGTCGTGTTCACGTTGTGGCAACATGATCTCTATCATACATATCAACGTGACCAACAGACCAGCCCTCCACCAATTAGCAACGTCGTGTTTTTTTGTCTCACTTTATGAATTGCCTGGAAATTCAAATTATTTTCCAGCCCTGTAGATGCACATGTATGATGCAGCGATACATGCCATGATATCATTAATTTAGGGGCATCCAGCATATTTGAGTTACCAGATCAATCCCCCCGCCACAACAAAAGAGAAACACCTATGGAAACTCGTTTTGCAATCCGCGGATTCTTGTTTATTTTAGAATTTGTGAAATGACACTTCTTACAAGGAGTGTTTAATTGAGTGTCTGTGATTAGATCCAAGTGGTTCACAATTTTTGAAATTTTGGTAACATTTGAATTGGTAAATCCATGGAGGTTTGATCCTGATCTTTGGGAGTTCATATTAGTTATAGAGTATTCCATACACAAAGATCTTACTTTTTGCTTGTCTGGAGCTTTCAACCATCTCTCATGGTTTTCTTCGGCAGACTGATTCAAACTCAGGAAACTGTTGTTGATGTTGTTTCACAGTTTGGTCATGTGACAATGTGTCACATGACCATAGACTGATAGATGGGCGGCAGGTCCAGTCCCATGTCTCTGTTAAGGGCAGGCTTGTGTCTTCTAATGTAAATGGCTTCTTTGACTTTCCTTTTTGATTCATGAACATTGTTCTCGATCCAATATAGTGATTTTCTCCCAGTTGAGTTTGAATCAGTCTGCTGAAGAAAACCATGAGAGATGGTTGAAAGCTCCAGACAAGCAAAAAGTAAGATCTTTGTGTATGGAATACCCTATAACTAATTTGAATTGGTGTTTCGACGTTGCACAATTTGTGTCTTGTGAACTATATCAACTTTCTCAGTTTGCTGTTAAGAACTTTACTGAGGGGTTCTTACTCTTTATCTTCTAAAATTTTATTAAAAAGTCTCATGATTGACATGAATGGCTTGTGATTATCATCTGAAATGTTTTGCTTGGTTTACAAAATTTCTATTTGATTTTGCTGTGGGGTTGTTTGTGTAATGATGGGAGTTTTGTACGTTTCTGAGACGGCTATTTTGTTCTTTGATCTTTATTCTGCACTATAACTGCATGGATGTTTATTTGAAGGTCTTGAATCCGTTTAATTTAATAGGAATAGATCGATCCATACAATAAATAACTGAACACCAGTAAAGGGGTTTGTAGTATGAATTTATTTTGCTGTGTGTCATGTAAATTCTTGTGTGAGTTAATAGGCAATATTAATATATCTAAAACTTTTTACTCTTAAATTTGGCCCACTGTAATGTTCATCGGCCCAGTTTAAGTAGGCCTTTGATGCTTTTCTGAGAACATTGGTGCAAAAAGTACTATGAAGGTGTCATCAAAGAAAATAAAATTAATCTTGGTAACATTGGTATGTGGGTTTATATCCTTTGGTAGATAATAAAAGCATAATTGACTATTGACAACATTCTCACTAAACCAATGTAGATTTGTTCATGACTCTAGGTATTCCAGTTGAGATACTTGCTGTCTCTCAGAGTCCGAACATTTTGCTTACCAAAGCTTTCAATCATATCCCATGGCTTTCTTCAGTGTACGTGTTTAAGCAGCTGGGGTGACTGGTAATGTTGTTTCTTTGTGACTCAACAGTTAGTTGTCTTTTGGATAACAGTTATGGTTGTAACCATTTGCTGTTAGTCCTTTTAGTTTCAACTCTTATTTGTTGTCACCATCCTCGATTACAATGTCCTGACTATGGATTGCTTTCTTGAAGATGGTTGTTATCAACTTTTTTTTTCTGATGGTTTGCATGTCTTGATGAATGTTTTGGTGGTACCATAATCTTTTAGTTGGATAAGGGTATCAAGGAAGGCAAGCTGACCATTTTCTTCTGTATTGTTGGTTAAGTAGGTACTGGCTTGGCTGTAACTATTGTTTAGGCCTCATGACAGGATACACCCCACGCTCCCTTTTGTTATTCCCGTACTATCGGCTACCCCCCATTTTACCCCCATTTTTCCCCCTGCTTCCCCAAACTGACCCTCGCTTGCCTCCCACTTCCTCCCACTTGCCCCCGCTTATCCCCCACTTGCCCCCGCTTCCCTCTGCTTACACCTAACGAAGAACTTCAACTGAAGAACTTCAAAGGAAGAAGTGACAAGAACACCAGTCACCTTTGCTGTTTCATAACACTGAAGAAAGCCGGGATACAGCCGAAAGTGAACAAAAATATTAGACTAAGACTGACATTCGCTCTACTATTAGCAGACGGACACCACATTCATTGCAGATTAGATGTGCAAATCTGTTGTGTTCAGTAAAATTTAGGCGATCGGTGGGCATTAAAAGTCGATGAGGTTGAGTCGCTTGTATCGAGTTCTACTAGTGGAAGAGTCACGGAGTGTATAATACATCCTTTGCGATTTTGTTGATAATGGACAAAAACACCTTCTTCTTCTTCTATGATTAGTTTCCGCCTCTTGTTCAGACGAACCTCCATTTCGAATAATATAAAATCATTATAAAATCCTTTGGAGTAATAAAAGTTGCAGTTAAAACAGTTTTGTAATAATCCAATCGGATAATTAGCTACAACTAAGATTCTGGCTACTGCTACACCAGATGGTGCTGAAGTTCAAGCAAATTGCATTATGGTTCCCTCTGGTGTTGTGGTTATCTTGGGAAGACAAAAATCAAAGAGAGGATGATGCTGAGTACATAAAGGAGGAAGAAAATCCTGTCAATAACTGAGGCCACCATTCTCCATTCCACATTGTGTAAGTTCTGAACGTGGTAGCGATTAAACTGGGTGTTTGCTCCGCCCCGCCCATTCATCATCATGACTGAGGAGCTCTCGTCGAAATCCCGAAGAATCACGTCCGCCTGTGCACACAGACAATTAGCCACCGACCCAAGGAGGACCTGCAGCCACAAAAATGAGAATACACTAAAAAAAAGAAAAAGGAAATCATTGTTTGGAAAGCTTTACGGTGTGATCTTTGTTTGAATTCGGGCAGTTAAAAAAATGTTTAATCTGAGGAAGCTTGGAGCATGTCTGGTGTTATTTGATTGTGGAATGCTCAATAATGCACTTTGCAATGATGTTTGGCTTGTTCCCCTAGTTCATGTGCTTTTAAAGCCATCTGAAATGTTTTGGGATTGCATGCACAGCGTTGATTCAGGGAAAGATACATATATAGCCAATACTCACCGATTTGATGATTCGAGGAACACTCTTGCTCTGTAGGTAATACGTCATGTTAATGACAGCTGCCGAAACAAGTGTGGATATAGCAATCATGACCATGTTAATGCAATAGTAAACACCTGAAACACACACGACACCAGGGAAATGAATAGATGGCCTTCGACATCATGCATTATTATGCCGACATTTACTGGGTCGCATCAGAAACTGGAGCTTACGGTTCTTAGTGGTGGATCAATAAGGGTTTTGTTCCTGTATACGGTATTACCCACTACAAATCCATACCAATACACTAAGTAGTTTGTGGAAAAGGTGTTGAAAACAGGTCTGCTTTGTTCCATAGTCACATATTCAAGTGGAGCTTGGTCGGAAGTAGTGTTGGTAACTCGAATACTCAATTAACGAGTCGTTGTGATATTGGCCTAAATGCTGATATCGTACTACACGGATGGCCAAATTTTGGGTTCTATCCGTCAAAGAGCTGATAAGAATGACGGAAAGGGGCACCTGATACGGATGTCAATTCCATTATGTTGACAGCTCTTATGGATTATGCAGAGCCCTGAACCTGCTTTCATAACATGTCTTATTTCATGCAACCCAGTAATTTTGATAAAGCTGACTGTATAGTCCAATTATGATTTTATTCAGTAACTTCTGCAATTTGAGTTCTACTTACCCAATAGAGATATTGATGCTGAGGTAGGCGGTGATGATTGAACTAGTATTAAGAGTAAAACAAAGAAGCTTGAGAAGAGGCTCATCCCTGAAATGCAAAAAGATATCCTTTATGAAGTGCAGAATTGATTGGCAATATTGTATAACTACCTTCAACTCAATTAGCCCTTGACCCCAGGGCTAAAACTCGCTAGAGGCAACTTGATGCTATTTTGGTATGGCTTTCAGTTGCTTTGGTTGCTCTATAACCACACTAACGGTGCTCACTATAGCCTGTAATGTCATGCTGGTCATAACTGAAACCTCTGGAGACGTCCTAAATAGGGATTGTACCCGGGGTATTACAAGTGTGCAGGGCAGGTTTGCTCAAGTTCTGTGGCACTGATTCCTTTGATTGGTCTTCTTTTGTGAGGAACTTTTTGAAACAAATGTGTGTTGTTTCTCCACATAGTGCTGGTGTATGAATTGATGGGTGATGTCTGAAACAAATTTCGGTCATCCATCATGGTAGTGCCAAAGTCTTATGTCATAAATCATTATGCGCTGATAATTGATGTATTCTTGTATGATTGACTGCACATTTTGTACCAAGCAAATGGAACAGGAAGCTTTTTAGTGTAAAAAGGCATTTATATTCCAGCGGCGGCCATCAGTTCTTTTAACCCTGTATTTTTATCGTACATCGAATGCGCTATCGTTGAATGAAGCCATTACAAAGTTTTAATTTGCTCTTGAGGCGTTAATTCTGGTCCCGTTGTTACTTCATAACCTTGAATGGGGCAATACATGCAAGCCTCTCCACGTGTCTTGAATTTCAATGCATAGAGAGAGATCCATAATTGGATACTGTTTAAAATTGGAGCATGTCAACGGATGTCAAGAAGCAATTTTGCCTTGGTAGAACAATTCAATTTCATTTTAGCATGAATGGCTTGTCTCACAACTGACAGAGGCTGGTTAAGGTTATTGCTTAATTGGGCTTTGTGGGAGATGGCCACTTGATCTGGTGAAATTTGCTCCTCGGGGATAATAGTATTATTGTGATGCCGTTTTGGACAGATATCAGCGTTGCCAGTGAATGTAGAAGGTGAGATGTCACTATACCGCTGTGTTTGGCTCCACTTTCAGGCATACTCGCTGCCATGAAACTAATATTTTTAATGGGCAACATGAGAAATGTGCTTGGTACTCCAGGCCTAATTACTTTAAATTCAGTCCTTACAGCAGTTTGACTGTATTATCTAATTGTAATACTAACTGTTTCAAGCTTTTAATAATAACTGCCTTAATTGTCTTCAAGAACTTGTGGTTTCAATCCATGTCTGTAGTGATCAATCCTTTTCAGAGGTTTCAGGGTATGATCAGTATCACTGCAGTATGACATCATATACTTGCGATTTGCTATAGGGAGTGCTGATGAGCTGTTGTTTTGAGATGGTTACTGAATCATAGCCCTCAGCAGGATGCTGTCCCTTCTGCACTTAGCAGTTCACATAGCTCGAGTTTCCTCCAACTGAAAATGCCCTTCAAATTATTCAGTCGGACCCCATTGCCTTATTAAAACCATTTATTTTGATTTAGCTAAACTCTACCGCATTACCAGCACTACCAAACACTTAGGTCAACTACAATTTGGTTGAGACCGCTTTGATCCTCAACTTTTTAATGACCCTCATGACCTGACATATAGTGTCAGACCATTTAAAACTTCAGTGAGAGAGTTGGGAACATAACGGACCATTAAGGTGACTCAAGCGTGGTAGTTTGATCATACAGATTTTTCTAAAATTTTGCACAGGTAGTCTATGGGACCCATACATTCCAAAAATGAAAAATAAAAAAATTTCACCGACTCGTTGGGTTGCCATGGTAACATCATATTTGGCCTGATGACTGCTTAAAAGTTATAAATTGAGTTTTTGGTTATGTACTACAGAATAAAGCATTACATGCATTTGTCACACAAAAATGTCAGAAATGTCTTCCCATGGATGTAAACCAATACATTTGCCACAAATTTGAAGAAAATGGTTAAAATACTTTTTTCTGTAAGAGCTCAAAGGGCACAAACACACTAATTAATTGCAGATTTTTCATGCATCAATTTTGGCAGTAATCAAATTTTAGGAAAACGATCATACAGATTTTTTTAAAAATTTGCATATATCATAAACAGGTTATTGTCAAACAAATGTCAAAAAACAAAAAAATTTCACCGAGTCGTTTTTTAACTGCAGTACCATGACTATGCCAATGTCAATTTAAAGAAATAAAGACAATTTTAGACACAGTTGACTGAAATTAGTTGAGAAAATTCTTTTGATAAAGATGAGAAGCTGAAACTTTGAATTAGCATAGAATAGGTCTAACTGCATTCAATAAAAAAATAATTATGCTTCTATCTGCAGTAGATCTCATTTAAATAGCAAATTACTGGCTGCCATGCTTTTTAAAAAAAGAGAGCAGAAAATGGTAACGTCACAACTTTTTCAGGCCCTGCAGCAGTGGTGACGCTACGTTGCTAGGCAACCAGGCTGCTCAGAAGTATGTGCAGTGTACCACGGGTGAGTCACCTTAATGGCCACCGTCAAATGACTGGATATTTATAGATAGATAGATAGATAGATATGGTAAGTGCAGCCCTCTAAGCCCAGTTCTGGGCGCTCACGAGGGTTGATTGATGAGATAATGGATATGGTGTAAATTACCGTACCTAGACTTGTTCTGTCTGGCCTCTGGGGCGGTATCCAGAAGAGAACGAGAGTCAAGGAAGACAAAAGGACGCTTGGCAAAATAAGGACATACACGTAGAAAGCCGTCCTTCTTTTGATTGTCAAGTAGAACGTCAAATCAGGATAAGGTTCTGAAGCGCAACACGGGTAATACCTGAAACAAAAATGGAATGCTTTGAAGAATGATGTTCACTTTCACAGCTGATGAATTACAAGTGCTTTCAGAAATGCAATGGATTTTAGCGAAATTTGGTGTATTTCTGTATGCACTTGTAATTCGTCGACTGTAATGTTATAACACAATTTGCAAACGATAAATATTGATCACTGTCCTGTGATGACGACACATACAGATTCACTTCAAACCGACAAGAGAATTTTTTGGAAGTGGGCAACCAAGAAAGGAAATCATCTCCCATGATAAGTAATGAGGTTAATTATAACGGTTTTCTTCATTGTGGGGGTGGGAAGATTTGTCACAAGATTATTAGAGGAATTGAGTTGTTAACGGAGTTACCTGACATGATGCTCAGCGTTTGTGCTGAGAACATCCCACTCCGAACTGGATATGAATTCTCGCAAGTCCAGATCATGCAGAGCGTCATAGAAAACCAATTCTAACTGTATTCCATCGTATGTCCAGGAACCGAACTTGAATATGCAGGACTGTTCGTCGAATGGGAAGTTTCGCATGTCTATGGCACAAGACGATTTGTAAATAGCTGGAGGAATCCATCGAACTAACCCTTCGCTGTAGACAGAAATTAGCTCCTCGTGTTTCTTCTCTTGGACGTCAGCACTGCAAGAGAGTACAATCTATTGTGAACTGCTATTTCAGATGTTAACGACATCTTTTCATGATTGGTAGTTGCCTATCCCAGTGCTTCCGCTTGGGACAGCAAAGGTCATGGTTGAATGTAGACAAACAAGAAACATCAATGCAAGGCTTTGCATCTCATAGAGCTCTGTGTTTATCATCAACTCAGAAGTATGGCAATTGGTTGGCATTGGCTTAGAAATAAATATCTTGGTCTTTGATGGCTTCAAAACTGGAATGCTGATGTTAGAAGGATATATGACTATGCCAATGCACTTAACCAACTATGTTAAACATGTGTACAGCAATTGCCATGATGTGGGGTTCTCTGTGATGGTTGGTCTGTCTGTGAGCATGTAATTATTTATTTATAAAACATATTTATACAGGGTAAAATATTCAGCACACAAATACTGTTTTACAATATTGCCCTGTGTAAAAGGAAGACAAAGATTTAAAAACCACAGAGAGTATATAACGAAGGCTGTAAAAAAAAAAAAAACTAACAAAAGATAAAATATATACAATTTAAAAAGTAACATTCATAAAATAATTCTTACATTTGGATTTAAAAACACACAGACTTCCCGAGGACTTAATATCTGAAGGCAGACTATTCCATACCAATGGTCCTCTGACAGCAAAAGCATTACTATACAATTGAGAAGTATGGTGAGGAACATAAACATTATTTTCGTCAAATCTGCGTGTAACCCGCTGAGAAACCTCAATCTGCATAATAACATCATCACACAAATAATTAGGGGCCAGCCCATGTATCGCTTTAAACATTAGAACCGCTGTGAAATAATTTCTACGCTGACGGACATTCAAAATTCTTAACTGTTTGACTAGATCAAGACCTCTAACATTAACAAAATCAAAGTTACCATAGATAACTCTGGCAGCTCTATTCTGCATACGCTGTACCTTATCAACATTAGAATTGCCAGTAAAACCCCATGCTGTAAGTAATGTTGTGAAGTTTAAGTTATCCTGGTTTCTGGAATTATTTTTTGACCTATACTTTTGAATTTCAGTATATGTGGTTGAGAGTACAGTTGGATGATCATTCTATTCCAATATTTTTCTTATTGACTTTTTGCAGTAATAAGTGTACATGTAAAGGTATGCTGCATACTGTGTGGCATGGTAACACTAAAACTGTCTCTAATGTAATGTAACAAAGAAGAACTCTTTATAAAGAAGCGCAGGTTAGAAATGAAAATATATGATCATGGCTGTGGTGCTTTGTGCAGGTGATTGTTTCCTTTCGTGATAAATTCTGTGGAACTGATATGGTTGGCTTTGTGGCATCCTTAGCCTCAGACAAGTTGCAAGGATATGTGAAGAAGTATACGAAGGTCACATCACAGAGAAACTTCAACAACTCCACTAAAAAGTTTCCTAAAGTTATATATCTATTTACTAGTCCTGCTTCAGATGACTATGATATATTTTAGTGTAACTGTATAAAGTAACACACCCATGCAGTATTCAAGCTTTATAAATTGCGATATACAACTTACTGGCCGATTTGTTACCTGTAACTCCCTCTTACCTCTTGCCAATAATGGATATGCCACCTGATACAATGATCATAATAATCAGTGATAATGTCATTATGATGATGATAGTGACCTTACAGTTTGTCTCTAATGAGCAGCACACACGAGAAGCTGAGATTTGTAGGATGCAATTTGCTCATGAAAGCACCTGGTTGCCATTATGTACTCATAGAACAACCAGGACCATTGTATCATCGTGACCCTTTTCCTGTATCATGTTACTGAAGTGATCATTATTTCTCCACTAATTGCAAGTGGCTTGTTCTAGCTTTTACCATTGTCCCAGGGTGTTATTGAGTGAATTGTAGTTATTTGTCAGGTGCCGGATGATTGCAGGTTTATGATATGCACTTTTGTTATTGGGTGTCTTCTTTGTGAGAGGCCAAGGCCTTGATGACAGGATGTTTAGCTGTGAATCATGAATTGTGCATGCTGTGTGCCTATGTTAGGCTAACAAGCTAACAAAAAGAGTAAAACACTATTATACGTTGTGGCAGGACGGTTTCCTGACAAAATTCATCCCAATGATTAATCAGGAGTTCTCAACACAGGAGATATCTAGCACAGGAAGTATCTGCCACAAGAAGAAAAAGTGGTAAATGATTCATAGTGCAGTATGTGGGAAATGATGGGATTTTGAAAGTATTGATACGTATACTTTAAAAGGTTAAGTTATGAAAATATTTCACCCACTTGTTGTAAAGTACAATGTCAGGTGTCCATATTTTATCGGAAGGTAGGCGAACGTTTGAAATGTTTCCGAAATCTTCTGGATTCCAAGTGAGCAGGTCATCGACCCATCTCTGAAAGGAAAAGATCTTGTTATCAATATGATTGTTTCCATCAATTCATCTCCATATAATCTATGACATGCTGCCATTTTCTGCATTAGGTTAGTGGGTAACATGACTCCCTTCAGTTTCTCATTGCACCTGCATGATAAGCTGCAATTTTAAATGTTATTTTTTCTGAGAGTTATACAAAATAGCAACCAAGTCTTTCTCATAACTTCACATTAATCTGAAGTTCAATAATTCTAATTTATTTCATCTCTATTGCACAAGTTGAAACACTAAGGACCATAATGATAATAACATGTTTGAAATTAAGAAAATTGGAAAAAGAGATCGACCTTGTCTTACACCATTGCATTGTAATTACAACATCCCAACTTCAATAGATTTAGAAGGCTTAAACACTTACATATCGTTTCCAAACATTAGTTGTCAACACTTGGTTTGTCTCATCAAAGTCCAAGATCTGAATTAAAGCAAGTGCAAACTCTATCTTCATGGTTTTTGAGGAATTGCTGACTGGACGAGCAACGATCCCGGCTCTTTCATATCTCTTGAAGAGGAACGCAGTGAGACGAGATTCATCTGAAAGCTCAATTTCTTCTCTGCAATTGGAAATGATAAACGAAGAATGATTAATTCTTTGTAACTGTCAATAATATGAAATAAATTGCAAGCATCTACATAAACTGATTAAAAATTACAGATGGAGCAAGCACTAAACTTTAAAATCTGTCTCCTTGTTTAGCAAGTACTTCCATTACCCGTTATTTATATCTTATCGACTTGAAATGGATAACTGCAGAAAGTAAAGCTGTTGGAAAAGACACCACGCAGATGGAGGAAGTGTCAAACTTTTGCATTCCAGGCCTGTCGTTTCAACACTTTGAAGCAGGTACTTTTTAAAATATTGATACTACAAGGCATTGTTTAGCCAGGTGGCATAATATTATTCTTTTACATAGATCTGGATTCAGTATATCAGTCATTTAATTTCTACTTGAGACAGCTTCAAGCCTGGAATTCCATTTCCTGTCTTTTTGTTTTGGCTACTGTAATCTTTGAGATGTATCGTATCACTTACGTCAAGTATCCCGGAGAAGGCCGAGGTGGAAATTCATGTTGAATGATAAGAGAACTGGAAATATCGGAGTCGTTTGTAGCTGGACTGGCATTTTCATGATATCTGAAATTAAGGTGAAAGGAAATAAAATGGAAAGGTTTGGAAGAAATTATGATAACTTATCAACGTTCACTACTAATCTTAAAACTGCTGATTGCACATATATTATCTTTCCCCTGAATGCATTAGCTATTTATTTGTGATATATTACTCAATATGGCTGGTTGCTCTAGATTTTCATTGCTGGATGAGCTGATCGAATCACAATTTTCAACAAAAACCAAAAGGATGGATTCAAGCAAAAGTTCAGTGGTGAGGAGCCAGAGGACTTCATATTTGTAATGTATTTTACTAGAAGTTACCCATTAGAATGTAGTCAAAAGACATTATGTTATTTAGAAGGGAAAGGAATTGGAGAATAAATAAAGTGAAATTGGTTGCTGAAAGGATATTGGTGAAAATTTACCAAGATGCTAAATTCCCTCCCCCCCCCTCCACAGAGATGCAGATGTTTGATGTAGCATGTGTTTATTGGGGGAGAGATGCAAAGGGGTGTATGGCACTAATTATTTGTTAGGTGACTTAATGGTTAACTTGTAATGGTGCTAGAGGAGAATTGAGGAAAGAGTGTACATGAAATGCAGATATACATGTAAACATGAACACTGAGCAGTCCGGATATTTAGTGTTATTGGTACGTGAAAGTTTTTTTGGTTCCTTTTAGCAGCAGAATGATATAGTTACTTAAAGAGATTAAAAGAGTGGGTTCTGTTTCATAAATTAATTGAATGTGTAAAAATTGATAAGTGCAATGAGTTATGACACCTTGCAGTTCAAGCGAAAGTGGTGTTGTTCTCAACAGCAATTAGGTGAATTGAGGAAGGAAGAAAGGTTAATAATAGCGAGAATTGCTACAGGCATAATTGGATTGTTGGCTGGGACTTCTGAATTGCGCACACAGATGCATAGTGCAGAGAATGGCCTATAGGTGGCTGATACACTAAGTGCTCCCTCTAGTGTGTGACTTGAGCATACAGGCAGCGCACTCTGTGTTTGATTGACAGGCATGCTGAAGCATACGACGCTGGGAATCCTGACGGCGTACCGTGCAAAGGCAAATTAGAGAATATTAACACGTTTATGTGTAAGGGTCAGAAGCATAGGACAGGGATAGAAGGGCAGGTGGATGGTTTAGGTGAGTGGCATCGCTGGGGAAGGATTTTTTAGCTGTGGAAGGAGTGAGCATGGCACCCATGATTTTTTAATAATATACCCGGCAGGGATAATATACCCGGCAGGGATTAGATGATAACTGCCAACAGACCTTCTGTGGAACTGCCTATGTCATGTTATAACATCCAGCAATGTGTAGGCCTATAGATGATTTCTCAACCAATGGAAGTCACTCGATCATTTGTGCACATGTCAATCTAATAAATCAGTTCTGTTGACTGTTGCTGTAATTCAGTGTTACACATTATCAGATCAGATTTGGGTGAAGATTTAGATTGCCACAACACCACTTTTTATTGAAGAAGAATTTGTTTCATGCTGTTTGTCACGTCAAGCAGAGGACAGACATTTGGCCAGATATCTCAGCAACCACAAACCCCACAGGAGAAATACACATACCTATGTATATCTCAGCTCGTTTGTAAATAAATATTGTGGCGACCAGCCAGCTGTCAAAAAAATTACAACCGGAAGTAAAATTCCGCTAAATTAACGCATAAAGATGCCGACACGTTTCGTAAGATTCCACAGCCTACAGGGCACCTAGGGGTCAGTGTAAAATGCGGACCATGCGGGCCATGCGGACCATGCGGACCACCAATTAAACAAACAAACACTGTGGGTTTAAGGGGTTAAACAGGCTGAGCTGTTGTAGGGAAGCCACTTCTAATTGCTAATACAACACCATGCGGACCAAATGCGGACCAGGATGCAGACCAGAATGCAGACCAGAATGCAGACCAAAATTATGTCTTTATATTCATTAAAAGGCAATAAAATCGCCTGGATATTCACCAGGTCATAATTCTGGCCATTGAGCTTTGTTGTTTCCTTGCTTTGGGTGATAATTTGATTAATTGTTTTAAATTTTACTTGATCTTTTTGACTGAAATAAAAATCGATTTTTTTTTGTTCTTTTTTTGCATAACTTAGCCATTTTATTTTAATTAAAAGACCCATGAAGGGTTACAAAGGAGCAAATGAGGCTGTAATCTAGAATGTCATCCAATTAATCTTTTATTCTTTAATTGCATTTAACACCTCATGAAGGACAGACATTCTCTTTAATCCAATGATCACAAGACCCTGCCGCACAATTACTGATTTACAGATTTGAATATAATAGCAATTTAAATCCAGTCTTTTCAGTGACTGCCCTTTCATATCTTGATCACAACATTTATTCTAAGGTGTGACAGTTACCTTAGGACAAAATATCAATTAAAAGTGGCTTAAATACCAATGATTTCTCTAAAAATGTCATTCTATATATTGTCTTTGGCATATATACAACTGCATTTGGATTTACCATATTTGAATAACTTTTTGGATATACCATGGATCTTGATTGTTTGGTATTTTCAGATTCCATTCTGAAATACCTTCCTGACCACCTGAGTCAGGGGGATTACTCTGTTCACTTCAGGAAGATCATTCACAGAGGAGCTACAATCCAGAGTCTTCTAGAGAGAGGGATACGACCATATCTAGCACAGGCCCCTCTCCAACTGGACTCCACTGACAGACCTGATGCTGTAATCCTTCATGTTGGGACCAACTCCCTTTTTGACTACTGCCAGGTTAGTGTTTTTATTCATGCAATATTTTTTCTATACTGACCATGTTTATAGGCCTATGAGTAATTGATTTATAGTAACATGATTTTTAGTTAATGCAGACCAGATTTTTAGACAATGCAGGCCAGATTTATATCATGCAGACCAAATGCAGACCAAATGCAGACCAAATTTTTTTCTATACTGACCATGTTTATATGAGTATTTGTCAATAGTAACATGATTTTTAGTCAATGCAGACCAGATTTTTAGACAATGCAGACCAGATTTATATCATGCAGACCAAATGCAGACCAAATGCAGACCAGATTTTATATCATACTGACCATGTTTATATGAGTATTTGTCAATAGTAACATGATTTTTAGACAATGCAGACCAGATTTATATCATGCAGACCAAAAGCAGACCAAATGCAGACCAAATTTTTTTCTATACTGACCATGTTTATATGAGTATTTGTCAATAGTAACATGATTTTTAGTCAATGCAGACTAGATTTTTAGACAATGCAGACCAGATTTATATCATGCAGACCAAATGCAGACCAGATTTTATATCATACTGACCATGTTTATATGAGTATTTGTCAATAGTAACATGATTTTTAGACAATGCAGACCAGATTTATATCATGCAGACCAAATGCAGACCAAATTTTTTTCTATACTGACTATGTTTATATGAGTATTTGTCAATAGTAACATGATTTTTAGTCAATGCAGATGAAGACTTGCAGAATTGGCTGTGTTCTAAATGTCTTAATAAAAGAGCCAAGAAGAGAGTCAAGCCTTTTGAATAATTAAATAATTACCTTTATATTTGTGGTACATCTACACTGTATTATACTGAATAAAGAATTCTGACAGCTTGTGTTCATTTCAATAATGTTTTTATCACACAATTCAACTGAATAAAGAAATTGGAAACCTTGTGTTACTATGTTTTAATTTTGGCTGATTAGTGTTTTTATCAATAAAAAATGATTAATTTGGTTTTTACTTGGTAAAGCCTTTATCTACCAGGTCATCCTCTGGCTATCTGGCATGAACTGAGGCTGTATTAGCGATGTAGCGAGGTCCGCATTTTACTAGCGTAACTGTTAAATTCTTTAAATATCAATCTGGTCTGCAGACTGGATGGTCTGCATTTGGTCAGCAGAGCTGTTCTGGTCCGCATTTGGCCCGCATGCTTGGTCCGCATGGTTGACCCCAGTGTATAACTAGTGCCGCTTCACTGCCAATGAAGCCACTTACTGTTTGTTTTAGAGTTGGTCCGCATGGTCCGCATGGCCCGCATGGTCCGCATTATACACTGACCCGGCACCTAGAGACTTGGGGATTGGAGCAAAATGCACCTAAAATAATTCCTGATATGAAAAAAATGGTTTCAGACAGATAAAACCCCAAAAACAGATCGAAACGAGCCGTTTCGCGCACGAAAAAAACATCGCGATTCTTCAACTTTCAACACCACTCAAGCTGATGCATTCTACGTCCGAAAAATGACTAAAATAAGTTAACAGTCGACCAAAACGGACTCAAAAAGACAACAAAACCTTGCTGAACTAATTTCTCAACATACCCCAAGCTTATCCTGCTTCAAAATCGCCGAAATAGGCCAAGAAAGACGGGTCTTCGTCGCAAATCATTGCTGACCTCGAAATGACACCAGAACTAGGTCACTCAGACCAGAACCGGGTCAAGTGGGCGTGGCTTGTGGCGCCAAAGTTGATAAAAGGGGGCCAGCGCCGTGCTCGAGATTCATTCGTCTGCTGACTGCCAAGCTGTCAAGATATGAGAAAACAGGGAAAATAGCTAAAATCCCTGCTTCAGAGCCCTGAAGGAGCTCAGAAATTATGCAAACAGCCCCAGAAAATAGCTGGAAACTACAGAATGCAAGGGCAACCTATTTCTAATTTTCAAGACCTCAACAGTGTGATTTTCAAGCAAGTCTTCAGCCTGTTGTTCCCAGAGTAAAACTGCGTGCTGCCACGCACAACCGCGTGCCTCCCACGCACAACCGCGTGCCTCCCACGCACAACCGCGTGCCTCCCACGCACAAGACTTCTGCAGCTCAGCCAGATGAACTAAATAATAAACACAAATTCTCCAGAGCTCTTAAGGAGCTTCTTCGTTCTGCTGCGTGCCTCCCACGCACAACCGCGTGCCCCCCACGCACAACCGCGTGCCTCCCACGCACAACCGCGTGCATCCCACGCACAACCGCGTGCATCCCACGCACAACCGCGTGCTCCCACGCACAAGACTTCCGCAGCTCAGCCAGATGAACTAAATAATAAACACAAATTCTCCAGAGCTCTTACGGAGCTTCTTCATTCTGCTGCGTGCCTCCAACACACAACGGCGTGCCTCCCACGCACAACTGCGTGCCTCCCACGCACAACTGCGTGCCTCCCACGCACAACCGCGTGCCTCCCACGCACAACTGCGTGCCTCCCACGCACAACTGCGTGCCTCCCACGCACAACCGCGTGCCTCCCACGCACAAGACTTCTGCAGCTCAGCCAGATGAACTAAATAATAAACACTAATTCTCCAGAGCTCTTACGGAGCTTCTTCATTCTGCTGCGTGCCTCCAACACACAACGGCGTGCCTCCCACGCACAACTGCGTGCCTCCCACGCACAACTGCGTGCCTCCCACGCACAACCGCGTGCCTCCCACGCACAACTGCGTGCCTCCCACGCACAACCGCGTGCCTCCCACGCACAAGACTTCTGCAGCTCAGCCAGATGAACTAAATAATAAACACTAATTCTCCAGAGCTCTTACGGAGCTTCTTCATTCTGCTGCGTGCCTCCCACGCACAACTGCGTGCCTCCCACGCACAACCGCGTGCCTCCCACGCACAACCGCGTGCCTCCCACGCACAACCGCGTGCTCCCACGCACAAGACTTCTGCAGCTCAGCCAGATGAACTAAATAATAAACACAAATTCTCCAGAGCTCTTATGGAGCTTCTTCATTCTGCTGCGTGCCTCCCACGCACAACTTCGTGCCTCCCACGCACAACTGCGTGCCTCCCACGCACAACAGCGTGCCTCCCACGCACAACTGCGTGCTTCCCACGCACAACCGCGTGCCTCCCATGCACAACCTCAAGAGGATTCAGGCGTTGAAACAAAGACAATAAACTTTAATTCCGTGAAATTATTAGCCATTGCAGTGACTTTGGACCTCCATGCAGTTCTCCCGTGCAGAAACTTTTATCGTTTGGATTTGGGACTTTATCTTGTTGGCCAGAATTCTAAAAGAAAGACAATTTGACATATTTATGCAATTCCATCACCAGAAGATCATCTTATGTTGTTGAAGAAATTTGTTGTGAATAAATCCATATGAAACCACGCTACCCGAGTTACGTCACAAAATCACATTTTTGGTGCCATTTTTGTCTGATATTTGCCAATTTATCAAAATGGTAGTCCAATTTCGCATAATGTTGACATTGTGATGCTTCCAATCTGATATGAAACACAATGGGTTGTGACGTCACAAAAGTGCACTCCAGCACCAAATCAGAGTTAGTTCTGGTCGAGTTAGTATTAGCAGAACCACCAATCTCATTTTGTTGATTTTTATGGACTGTAAAGACAATGCTAAATTTCTGTCCAAAATGCTTGAAGTGACAAATTATGAATACACGGTAAAATAATTATTTGATGGTGCAATATGATTTTGTATAAATATGGATGGATTAGTCAAGGCTGTGGGTGTTAAATAGTAGAACAATCGCTCGCAAGGTGATAAAAGCATGAAACTTGGCACAAACGTTCTGAAGGACCTGCTCCAACATTTTAGGCCGGGGGCCATCTTGAGATTAGTGTTGTTCAGTCCGCCATCTTGGATTTCAAAATGGTTGCCATTCTGAACCTATTTTAATCAATATCTCAGGAACTATGATAGATAGAGAGTTGATTTCAGTGGCTATGCCCTTTATATCATCTTCCCAATTCATAAGGGGTACTTTGGAACTATTTTGATAGCAACCATATTGTTTTTCAAGATGGCCGCCATTAAAACCCATTTTCTACTGTATCTCGGAAACTAATTGAGTTAGAGACTTCGTTTCAGTGTCTATTTCCCATTTTTGGGGTCAAGGAATCAGTAGCACTCCTTTTAAAAGAGATTGAGTAGCATCCATATTGAATTTATTGATTGTAATTACCAGGATGAACCATTCTCACTCTATCTTTGGTGTTAAAAAGCGGGAAACACCATTTCATTGTACTATTCAATCATTTACAGGGACTGTCAGTCACTTACAATAGCAGTAAAACGATTTTCAGCTCTTGATATAAAAAAACCTTTAATGTCAAGGTTTCAGAAATAGAAATTTTATTCTAAGAAATGCCAATGCTGCAGCCTTAAACAATTTTTTTCAACAATATGAAAGAAATCTGACCCGGTCAAAGCTTGTATCAGTGGACATATCTTTCATACTGCATTTGCATTTCTTATCCTGACTGGCTCCTTGATTGTGGAAAAGCATTTAGTCTCGCATGCTACTTACAAGATTCAGATCCAGCGAATGATAATTTACAGGATCTCGAGGAGAAGATTAATTTACACAGTGTGAAATACCAAGAATTACCGAATATGAAGCAAGTGATAACCTTTTTCCTGAAATATTTAACAAGTGCCAGATATTTGACTGCAAATATAAGTTGCTGTCCAGTAGAAATGAATTGGTAAACATTCTATGAGGATGACTATTAAAAAGAATTTAAGAAACAAAGGAGACAATAAAACAACTTTGACGATTTTTCAATTGGACCACAATATCTGTATGAATCAGTTGAAAACCCATGAGGCACACTTGGCCTCTGATATGTTTTCAAAAAAAGGTGTTTGAATTGTCGAGCTGATTGTTACAGTGTAACTTAGAAGTAATATCTAAGATACTGAGGGTCAAAAGAACTTTGACTTGATTGTCAGAAAGAAGTTATTTCAAATGTAACCAAGAACTTCATTTTGTTTTATGACAACCAAGTACGCTGTTAAATCTTGGTAAAATTGTCTCCACATGACAGCAACTTAGACTGGGAACTAAATCTGACGAATGGGAGACCATTAAATATTTCTTTTGCCGTTACAATATTTTAGATGTTAAAAAACATGGTCAGCCAGCCTGTGAAGGTGTATAGTATGAGAAAAAGTTAACCAAGGCAATGTACCAATCATTGCATTTATTGTTTGTGATAAAATAAAGACATGAGTTTTCAATGATTATTGAAGCTAGAAACCAGCAGAGGTGATTCTGAATCCTTCAGAGCCAATTCCTCAAATTGAGGTTGTCAAAGTCATTATTTTTGCTAATGCTGTCTATCTTCTAAAATTGACTCCACATTTTCCCTGGTCTATTCCAATCTTCATGTACACGTATGAGGCCCATTGCCACCAATTATTGGCCTTCTTATTTTGTAAATAAGCTCTTACGACAACAAAAATTAGGAGTCACCATCGTTTATAAGCATAGCAGCTTTGACATTGTAATAAATCAGCATATAGGGCATAAATTTTGTTAAAAACTACACTGATACAACATTGTAAGAATGTAATAATTTGTAGGGGAGGAGTATAGAGGATGTGGGTTCGTGGGCTGGACTTGACGACTGCTTGATCAATGTCATATTGTCACAATGTCACAGCCCGAAACCAAGTACTTTTTTCGGGGTAGTGTGCACATAAGTATATACTTCCACAGCTAGACACTATTTGGGAATGTTAATAGATATTTTGTGAAGTACCATTCAAAGAAGCAATGTCTTGAGTTTTTGTATTCATGATTGTAAATGATCTGTATAGTGATTTAGGTCTATTTTTAGCTAGCCTCGTTTTCATAACAGTGACGTAGCTCTGACGTCATTGCTTGTAATGACGTCATCGCTTGTCTACGTCATCGGTTCTATGTAGGAAGACGGGCCCGCAACATTTTCAGGACCTCAGGTTCACTTGCTTTGATTGTTGATTATTGGATGAATTGATGGAAAATAAACGATGAAACAATTGGAGACGAGTTTGGTGGATCTGTTACACTGAAAATGAGGCCCTAACGAACGGAAAATGAAAATGGACTGACCAGATGAAGGAATTGGAATGGAGCAGACGACATTGTCATGGATTGTTGACAGGATTCTTGTCAACTTCGTGGATTTCTCGACGACCGCAGGCCTTCAAATTGATGAAAAACCTTTTCTGCATGATATCCAGACTGGGTTGGTCCATACTGATCAGTGGGATTGGCTTCGACATGTATTTCTTATGATCCGTGGACATTGTCATTTGTGGAAAGTTTGAGAAATTATTTCCAGCAATGTTTTTGCCGATTTTTGGCCAGACTAAACACTGTAACCTTTCGGCTGCCTCGTGTCGCCACCTGTGGGATTCGCGGCACTATGTTTACTAAAGTGCCTAACTTCTGCAGCCTACCAAGATGTCGTTTCTGGATGAAGATTGAAGAAGATGGGAGCTGTCAATCGTTCGTGAGCTGTCAGTCGTTCGTGTGAGCTGTCAATCGTTCGTTTGTTGATTTTGACGAATATCTACACTTCACAAGACACAGAATATTTACCCGAGAGCTCGTTATTGACACTGGCTTATCAAGTCATTCAAGAGACATTGAAGTTGAAGCAACAGCTGATAGATCAAGCTTGAAGTTTTCAGTATGTGGAACAGAACTTTCTTATTTGACTGAGTGATTGACTGTCAATGACAATGTTTGTGTTTTTGAATTTGGACACTGAAAAGTATTTGAAAATTGACAAAAATGTTTTTCTATTTCATTCTGCATGATGCATGTTGTTTATCTCGCATTGTTTGTCACAATGAATTACCAGTTGTTTGTCACAATGAATTACCAGTTGATCGATGATGCTTTTGATGTGTTGTTTTGCAAATATGACTGTGTTGAGTGCACTGAAATTTGTGTCTGTGCTTGTGCACTGGATTTTGAGTTGATGTATTCAATGTGCATTGGAACTGTCTCTGATGAATTTGTGACAAGTGTGGGTGATAATTGCATTGTCTGAAATAGATTATTTTAGGTTTTGACTCACTTACTGTTGATTTGCTCATGAAAATATTATTGAACATACCAAGTATTTTCTACATTCATGTTGTTGGTTATTTGAATGAGAAATTTGAAAAATGCTACATGGGACATTTGAGATGTACACGATTTATGTACAGGACATTCAAGTTGTAGCTACATGTTACATGTTTTTATGTGCAGGACTTTCAAGTTTGACATGTTCTTGTGAATGATTTGAGTATGAATATGGCTAGTTCTGGTAGATATTTAGTCAGGTCTCCTAGGCCATCACTCACTCTGACCTCCACCCCTCTGGTGGCACAGCGGTACTACCAGCCCTCTTCGTCTGATCAGGAGATTTGGTTTGCTCGTCAGAAGATGCAGGATCCTGCTGAATCCAGGAGACAAGACCGACTTACTCAATCATCACTGAAATTTATGAACAATGAAGTTACAGAAATGATTTCAAAACTTGAAAAAGAGATAATTGTGAATGAAAATACTCTCAGTGAACTTTGTGGAGACATTAAGAGACGAGAGACATTTAATAGTCAGACATCGGCAAAGACTAGAAATTCAGGTCTGCGAACTGGTTTGACGGAAAGTTCTAAGCTGATGAAGACACGTCGTCAATCTACTCATCATGCCCTTGTTGATGAAGATAGATTGCATGAAGTTGACCAAGGTTCTGTTCTTCGTCGAATTCAAGGTCAAGTTACTGAAAGGCCGAGAAGTTCAGCGAAGTTCGGGGGAGGTGAAACAGGCGCTCCTCGCATGACTGAAGATCAGCATCGTGAGGAAGAAGATTACAGACATCGTGAGAGAAGTGGAAATGTGTGTCATTCTTGTTCTGGAAATGACTTTGTTACCCTTCAACAGGCGCTGATTGACAGTTTGACCATTCCGAAGGCTACACAGATGAAGTTCAATGGCGATCCTATGAAGTTTTCACAGTTCAAGAGGTCCTTTGAGAGTAATGTTGGAAGATCTGCTGTGGATTGTGCCACGAAGCTGAACAGATTGATTGACTGTTGTGTTGACAAGGCTGCTAAGGTGGTTGCCCCTTGTGTTTACATGGACCCTGTCTCCGGCTATGAAACTGCTTTGAGGCTGTTAGAGGAGCGGTTTGGAAACAGATACCAGATTTCTGAAGCTTGGATATCTTCAATAACAGATGGACCCCAACTCAGGGCAAATGATCCCAGGGCTCTTCAGGATTTTGTGGATGACTTGCGCAGCTGTGCTGAAACTCTGAAGGCCATGGATATGCTGGGAGAAATTGATTCGAGAATTAGGATGGGGTTAATTGTTAAGAGACTACCATCATGGCTGCAATCCAGGTGGAGGAAGCTGGTGTTCGATGAGCTTGAAAATACTGGAGGATACCCAAATATCCTGCGTTTGGTGAAATTTCTGGACAGGGCTGCGAGAGAAATAAATGATCCCGTATTTGGGCTTGAGGACAAGACACTTACAGCTACTCCGAAGCACCCCGAAAAGACTGCACCCAGGAAGACCTCCAGTTTTGCTGCAAATGAGAAACATCTCAAGGAGACCAAGACGTCACAGTCAGACAGTCACAGGAAATATAGTGAGACAACTTCGGATAGTACTTTGGTTGAGAAGAAATGCTGCCTCTGTGGAAGAGACCATAAACTTATATCTTGTACGAAATTGATAAATATGGCTCCGCAAGAGAGATTTCAAGTCATCCGAGAGAAAAAGTTATGCTTCAATTGCCTTGATGGGCATCATCCTTCTAGGTATTGTAAGAAGTCTCCGTGTGAATGTGGAAAGAAGCACGCTAAGTTGTTGCATGAAGCTTTTGAGAACTATGAGAAAGACTCCAGGAAAGCTGCAGAAACGAGTTGTGCTGTGACATCCAAGGCAGAGACGGCCCTTCCCATTGTATCTGTGACCATTAGTGCCAATGGGAGAAGTGTCAAGACTAGTGCGCTGCTGGACCCAGGAGGAACTCGGACGTTTTGTGACAGCAGTCTGATTCAGGAGCTTTGTCTGGAACCAAGAAAACAAGTTCTCAACCTTGATACACTACATGGATCTCAAGAGGTTCACGGCCACGAAGTGTCATTTGAGGTCAAAGGAGGTCAAAGGAAATCCAAGTCAACTTATTTAGATAGGGTGTTTGCTATGAAGTTGCCACGTCTTCGAAACACTGTTGATGACGTTTCACAGTGGGAGCATCTTCACGGTCTAGCACTCCCTATGGATGAAGAGGTCAGGCTGTTAGTTGGTCAAGACTATGGACACCTGATGCGACCTCTGGAGGTGAGATGTGGAGACGACCGTGCACCTTATGCTGTCCGTACAGTTCTGGGATGGATGCTGAGTGGACCCCTTGGATCAGCGAAGTCAGGAATTACTAGCAAGGCTGCTCTCAGTGCTCTGGTTTGTGGTGACTATGATGCTCAGTTATCACGTCAAGTTGAGAAGTTTTGGGAAGTAGACATGAGTGGTGTAGTCGACTCCCAGCAGTCATGGTCAGTGGAAGACAAACAAGTTGTTGAGATGTGGGACACTACAACAAGGCTTGTGGATGGACACTATGAAATGGACATCCCGTTCAGGAACAGACCTCCTGATTTACCAGACCACCTGGAGCTTGCCAAGAAGAGGTTATTGCAGTTGACCAAGCGTTTGAAGAGAAATCCTGCAGATTTTCAAGCCTACGCTGCTGAAATTCAGAAACTCTTGTCTAACGGCCATGCAGAGAAAGTGATCGGACATTCACCTTCTACTTGGTATCTGCCACATCATTGTGTGAACAAGCCTGGGAAGAAGTTCCGTGTGGTGTTCAATTGTGCTGCGAAGTTTGAACAGAAGTCACTCAACGAGGTGTGTCTCCAAGGACCTGATTTGACCAACAATCTTTTGGGAGTCATTATGAGATTTAGAGAAAAGCAAGTAGCTGTCACAGGAGACATACAGTCCATGTTTCTTCAAGTGCGAGTCAAGCCGGAAAGTCGAGATGTTCTGAGATTCCTTTGGTGGGACGAAGATGACGACACTGAACCAGTGAGCTACCGAATGACTTCTCATCTATTTGGAGGCACGTGGAGTCCAAGCTGTGCATCTTACGCTCTTCGGCGAACGGCAGAAGATCACAAATCTGAATTTCCCAAGCAAGTCATTGATGCAGTAAATGACTCATTCTATGTAGATGACTGTCTCCTGTCTACTGACACCGTAGAAGAAGCTGTCAACTTGGTGACGCATTTGTGCAACCTATTGACCAAAGGTGGATTTCATCTCCGAAAATGGATTTCGAGCAGTAGAGATGTCTTGACTTCAGTACCTGTGGAAGACAGAGGTCAGACCTTAAAATCTCTGAACCTGGATGACTGCATACTTCCCGAGGAGAGAACATTGGGTCTCTGTTGGAACACTGAGGAGGATAGCATAGGAATTCAGATTAATCCTCAAGACACAGTTCTGACCAAGCGAGGTTTGCTGAGCACAATGAGTTCTGTCTTCGACCCCATGGGCATCTTGGCACCTTACATTCTGATTGCGAAGCTGATTTTTCAAGATGAGTGCAGACTCCAGAAGGGCTGGGATGAACGGATAGAATCTTCAAATGAGCAAGGATGGCTGAAATGGCTGGATGGCCTTCCAATCCTGACTGATTTGCACATCAACCGATGCGTCATGTTTTCTGATTGTTTGGATGTGGAGCTGCACCATTTCTGTGATGCTTCAACGAAGGGCTACGGTGTTGTCAGTTATCTCAGAACTACAAGTGCAGATGGTGATGTGAAGAGTTCTTTCATGATGGCCAAGTCCAAGTTAGCACCTTTAAAAGGAATGACAATTCCTCGACTGGAGTTACAGGCTGGAACTTTGGCAGTTCAGATGGATGCCTTTCTTCGCAGAGAGCTCAAGTTACAAGTAGGACCATCGACCTTCTGGACAGACAGCATGATAGTGATTCACTACATAAGAAATACCAGAAAACGCTTCAAAACCTTTGTGGCAAACAGACTAACGGTGATACATGAAGGAACGTCTCCTGTTCAATGGCGCCATGTTGGAACAGAAGTTAATCCGGCAGATGATGCTTCTCGTGGGTTGGATGCTGTTCAGTTGCTGTCCAGTCAGCGATGGTTACAGGGGCCGGCGTTCCTAAGGCAAGACAAGTCTACATGGCCGATTTTGAATTTGGACGAAGCTGACGTCCCGGAAGATGATTTTGAGGTGAAGACACAAGCCAAATCTCATGCTGCAGTGACAATGAATGATTGCTTCATTGATGAAATGTCTACTCGTTACAGTTCTTGGTTCAAGTTCAGAAAGGGTGTGGCTTGGCTACGGAGATACATTCTATGGTTGAAGAGTCGACGTCAAAAGAAGTTTGAAAAAGGCATTACTACCTCTGAGCTACTGAGTGCAGAAATTGTGATCATGAAGAGTATTCAAGTCAGAAATTTCAAGGAAGAAGTACAGGCCTTGAGTACCGGACGAACACTTCCAAGAGGATCTCCCATCTACAAACTAGAACCATATTTAGATGAGAAGGACATCCTCAGAGTCAGTGGAAGGCTTCAAGAGTCGCCGTTACGGGATCGCCAGAAACACCCCTTTATTATTCCGAAAGATCATCACATTTCAAAGCTGATCATTCGTGACATACATGAGAACTCAGGTCACTCCGGAAGAGAATATGTGTTGGGAAGAATGAGAGAGAAGTATTGGATCACAAGTTGCAGACCTCTGATAAACCAGGTCACTTCTGACTGTGTTGTCTGCAAAAGGCTTCGTTCTGAAGGAATGCGGCAGAAGATGGCTACTTTCCCCGAGGATCGGGTGACTCCAGGAGAACTACCTTTCTCAAACGTAGGAATAGACTGTTTCGGACCATTCTTGGTAAAACGAGGTCGCACACAAGAGAAAAAGTATGGATGTATTTTTTCGTGCCTCACTGTCCGAGCAATTCACTTAGAGAAGCTAGACTCCTTGGATACAAGTTCTTTTATTAACGCCCTGGTACGTTTTGAAGCAAGAAGAGGGACACCGAAACTGATACGATCAGACAACGGGACCAATTTTACAGGGGCAGAACGAGAACTAGGGAGGGCTCTAGAAGAGATGTCAAAGAACCAGTCGGTCCAAAATCATTGCCTTCAGCGGGAGATAACTTGGAAGTTTAACCCACCTTACGCATCCCATATGGGTGGGGTGTGGGAGAGACAGATTAGGAGCATCAGAAGAACCTTTGCTGCTGTGGTGGGGACACAAGTCTTGGATGATGAGAGACTATCAACACTCTTCTGTGAAGTTGAGGCAATTGTCAACGGCAGACCAATTACTACTGTATCCGATGATATCAAGGATCTAGCGCCTTTAACACCACGGGATCTGTTATTGGTTGGACAGACTTCTAGCTTGCCGCCTGGGAATTTCTCCAAAGAAGATGGTTTCCGCAGACGTTGGCGCCATGTACAGTACCTCGCGGACCAGTTCTGGAAGCGTTGGACACGAGAATACCTGTCTTCATTAACTCTGCGCCAGAAGTGGAAGAAAGAAGTTCCAAGTCTGAGGGTCAACGACGTGGTTCTTCTGATGGATGACAACTTGCCCCGGAGGGAGTGGAGGTTGGGTCGTGTGATGGAAACTATTGCCAGTCATGATGGGTTTATTAGATCTGTGAATGTTCAGACTATTTCTGGTGTGTTGAAACAACCTATCAATAAGTTATGTCATTTAGTGAGTCCATAGGCATAGACTAAGTTCTACTGTTTTTAAATGTTAACTTATATGTCAAATTGTTAGTGATTTTTAGGTAATTGTTTTTTACCTAGTGATTATAGACTATAATTTACACATTATTTTTACTATCTAAATGTTATTTATGGTAAATTGTAAATGCAAATGATTTGCATTTAAGGGGCCGGTGTAAATGATCTGTAAAGTGATTTAGGTCTAATTTTAGCTAGCCTCGTTTTCATAACAGTGACGTAGCTCTGACGTCATTGCTTGTAATGATGTCATCGCATGTCTACGTCATCGGTTCTATGTAGGAAGACGGGCCCGCAACATTTTCAGAACCTCAGGTTCACTTGCTTGATTGTTGGATGAATTGATGGAAATAAACGATGAAACAATTGGAGACGAGTTTGGTGGATCTGTAACAAAGATCAAATCAGCTACAGTAGCTCATCCTGAATTTATTATTGAATGTCATCCTTATGAACAATTATGAGATAGTGTTAACAGGTTTTAGACATTACCTTCTTTTCTTTACATGTTTGTAGTGTAATAAATTTTTACAAATAATGTGTAATATGTTTTAGATGTAAATACTGACACATATGAACAGAGTCTTGCTTGTGCTACGAGGCTTTTTCAGATGACATTTTCCAATCAAGTGAGCTTCAAGTTAAGGGTCTCAGCACACTTAGCAGTTAGCACAGAATAAGTAAGCCCAATAACAGGTCAGCTATTACAGAATGACTCAAGAATGTATCAATTGTTGACATGCTTGATAAGGCCAATAAGTGAAAGTCTGTCCAGCAAAGTTCAAACCGGGAAGTTGGAACAGATCCGAGAGAAGTACAAGTCAATTCTAGATGATGGAAAGTTTTTGCAAAGGAACTTAAAGGCTGCAACCAAAGCATATTTTTGATTTCATAGCATGAAAAGATGTTTGTGTTTAGATAAAAACTATTTGGTGTCTACACACCAAGCGCTAATATTGAATTAGTCTTATGAATAAAACCAAAACAATGTTTTTATATGTTTTTTGAATGTTAATAATGCTTGCTGGGTATATTCATGTATTGTTTTTATTTTTTAATTCTTTGTATTCATGATTTGTAGTCTCCCAGTAAACGAAAGAATCCACTGATATCATCTTTCAGGCTTTTTAACTCCAAAAATATAATGAAAAATATTTAAATAGTAGTGAAATGGAGCAACTAAGGGGGAGAAATTAAAATACTGTATGAAAGTGACCTCTACTGGCATAAGGTAAAATAAACATTTCTTTGAGTAAATTTTCAAATCTGATACCTTGATTTTTAGAAGGTATCTATAACAAGAGTTGTAAATCGTTTTACTGCTGGTGTAAGTGACTGACACTCAGAAAATGATGAAATAGTACTGTGAAATGGTCTTTCTCGCTTTTTAACTCCAAAATATAGTGAGAAATGGGTCATCTTGGTAATCGTAATCAGAATATTCAATATGGATGCTACTCAGTCTCCTTTGAAATAAGTGCATCTTACTCCTTGACCCTAAAAATGGGGAAATAGCCACTGAAACGAAGTCTCGAACTCAATTAGTTTCCGAGATACAGTAGAAAATAGGTTTTTAATGGCGGCCATCTTGAAAAACAATATGGCTGATATCAAAATAGTTCCAAAGTACCCTTTGTGAATTGGGAAGATGATATAAAGGGCATAGCCACTGAAATCAACTCTCTATCTATCATACTTCCTGAGATATTGATTAAAATAGGTTCAGAATGGCGGCCATTTTGAAATCCAAGATGGCGGAGGGAACAACGCTAATCTCAAGATGGCTCCCGGCCTAAAATGGTAGAGTAGGTCCTTCTGAACATTTGTGCCAAGTTTCACGCTTTTATCACCTTGCGAGCGATTCTTACACCCATCACCCTGACTAGATGCAAAAAAGATATGCCACAAATCACAATGATGTCACTATGATGAACCACATTACATTGTCAAATTACAACATTATGCTCACATTGCCACAGGGTAATTTTTTCCATGTGTTACACTTCAGGATGAAAATTCTTTCTTGGGTTGAACTTCAATGAAACCCTGCCAATATTATTAATGTGTAATATCAGAAAATAATTTTGGTGCGAAATGCATTTTAACCCCATTCCAGTGTATTACATTTTTTATATTTTTATGTCAAACCAACTTATAGCAACCCTTACATAACATTCCTGTAAATAAAATCAATAATTGAAATGGTCAAATGAGAATTTGGTGTTTATTGATATTTTTTTCTCGTTCGATTTACCCCAGACTCGGTGAACCCGAAATGATTGAAAAGAACATGAATTAAATTTTAACATCAGTGTGCGATCGCTTGGATGACCCGATTTTAGATGTTTATAAGGGGTAATCATGCACTTTTCACCGGCAATGCATGATCGAAGCTTCGCTTTCAGCATTACTCAGCTGGGAATTTCTCACAGACCGAATTCCAAATAATGTGATGCAGTTTGACAAAATTATTGGCTGTTCACTTAGTGTTCATTCTGTATAAGCATTGCCTTTTTTGCTTGTGTGCTCTTTGTGGGGATGCAGTTTTACCCCAATAAGAAGCCTGGCATTAATCATCAAAGGGGGTTCTCTGTCAAAGAATTAATAGCTTCATTCATCACTCAGACATAGAAATGACCATGTAATGCTTTCAGAATATGCTAAGTCACTAGACCTAGTCATTCATCAACACTGACTTCACAATGTGTCCATTTGGAGAAAAGAAAACAAAGAAAATTGATCTGGGTGTATGACTTCCACTCCCTGCTAATTGATGATCGCCACAGCCAACCCATTGAGCACACAACTTCACTTTTAAGGGAAAAGGATATCTTGTTGCAACATCGTTTTGTATTCTACAGATTATAATAAGACCAGATGGGTAATTGGGTATGATGGTATTTCGAGATGTACTCCACTAGTTGATGGGTACAGAGGACTCAGGATATCTTCACGAGTGGGAGTACATTTCAAAATACCACCATACAACCATTTGGTCTTATTTATACTCTATAATGGCATTGCGTAACTCCAAAGAAAACTGAACTTCACTCAGGTGATCTATACTCAACACCTGCATCAGCCAATCGGAGCACAGATAGCAGCTCAAGTGATGATGTCACAATGTTGTGATGTCACTATGGACATGACGTCACACTGACAAACAATGCAATGACATCATCAAAGATGATCAAACCATTGAGTATACAAAAAACTATTGAGTATACAACGCAATATTAATTTACCACATGGGATATATCCACTGCTGTTTTCATATGATATTGTAAACATTATGGGGTATTATATTGTGACCAGCTCAGCAGTCACCACATAATATTAATTTAAAACTTCTAGAACTCAGAACTTTATTTTTCACCAATAAAATACAGTTTAAAATTTGTGTTGCTCCATTGCAATTCATTTCACTGAAAGATGGGGCCTGTTGTGACATTGTTTGATATATCCTCTAACATCTGCACGGAAAAAAAAGAAAGGTTCATTTAAGACAGAAAAAATGAATGTTAGCTGGTGTCCGTTCAAAATGTTGTCTATTGTCGCTATATCAGTTAAAATTTATATGAGAATCAGTCAAAGAAGTTGTCCATCCGAACAAATTCTTGTGTCGTCTGATCAAAGAAATGTTGAGAATAAATGTAGCTTTTGTCTAATTTTAGACAAAGAGTTTGGACGGACAGTTGGACACCAGCTGGTATTTGTCTTGTCTGTTTTAAACACACTGTTTTTTTTTTTCAGTGAGAGACCGTAGGCACTCGTAATTCCTTGGCTGTAATGGCAATGCTTGTCTTGTGGAGAAGTTTTTGTGAAGTAGTGGATCGCTAGATTACAGCTACACTGTGTATGACTGCATGACATGGCAGTGAATGTCTTGCTTGGAGACTTCTCTGAAGGAGTCCTGCTCGGTGCACAGCCCTTTACAGCCCTACTTCTAAATCATGCAAGACATTAAGCCATAAATCTTAATTTGGTACAGCCTGATCTGACAACTTTGGTTCACTTGAAGGGATTGGCTATTTTTTTGTGGTATAATGCTCAAAATGGTTGGTTTCTCCCGATCTTCATTGCTAGAAGAGCTGCTCACGAATTAATCAATGTTACCACGTTGTCACATTTGGGAGAAGATTTAGATGGTCACAACATCACTTTTTATGAAAGAAGTATTTGTTTCATGTTGTGACTGTGTAATGAATATACACTGCATAAGACTTATTTGATAGTATAATATAATTGTGGATGAGAAGACATGCCACAAATCACAATGTAGTGACTATGATGATCTGCATTACTTATTACAACACTAATTTATTATCAATGGGTTGTCTGGGGACCATAATTTAGACCATATACTAATTAAAAATTCCGAATCTCAACATTATCCTCACCTTGCTAAAGAGTAATTTAATCATAGTATTCAAGGAAGCCCTATCAATTTTGATATTGTGAAATATCGGAAAAATATTTAGATGTGAAATGCATTAAAAATTTTTTTAAACCTCATTCCAATATATAACAAATGTAAATAAACCAATTTAAGTCATAACGACCTATACATGACGTTCCAATAATATAAATGAAATCAATACTTGAAACGGGCAAATGAGAATTTGGTGTTTATTGATATTTTTTTCTCGTTCGATTTACCCCAGACTCGGTGAACCCGAAATGATTGAAAAGAACATGAATTAAATTTTAACATCAATGTGCGATCGCTTGGATGACCCGATTTTAGATGTTTATAAGGGGTAATCATGCACTTTTCACCGGCAATGCATGATCGAAGCTTCGCTTTCAGCATTACTCAGCTGGGGATTTCTCACAGACCAACTTCTAAATAAAGTGAAAATCGATGTGATGCAGTTTGACAAAATTATTGGCTGTTCACTTAGTGTTCAATCTGTATAAGCATTGCCTTTTTTGCTTGTGTGCTCTTTGTGGGGATGCAGTTTTACCCCCATAAGAAGCCTGGCATTAATCATCAAAGGGGGTTCTCTGTCAAAGAATTAATAGCTTCATTCATCACTCAGACATAGAAATGACCATTTAATGCTTTCAGAATATGCTAAGTCACTGGACCTAGTCATTCATCAACACTGACTTCACAATGTGTCCATTTGGAGAAAAGAAAACAAAGAAAATTGATCTGGGTGTACACTCCTGGGCAAAAAAAATGGACCTCCGTAGAATTTACGTCATTTCAATATGCTTTGATTTTTATGGGAAATACACAGCAACAAAGCTTCATTTCCTGTCATTCAATCAATAACGACATTATCTTAGTGTGGAATTGTGTTTTATTTTGAATTTTTAAGCAGCACAGTCTTTTGGCTATGCTTTTTGACAACTTTGTGCACCGGAAAATGTCCATTTTTTCCATTCGTATTTCACTGCTTTCCAAGGCTCCTCTGTGTTGCTGATTTTCTGTACTATTACATTAACATCAAAAGTCAAAAGCAAAAACATTTCCATACTAAGATAAAATTGCTATTGATTGACTGACAAGAAATCGGTCTTGCCGTTTGTATTGAAACAATAAGCAATTCTATAAAGGTCCATTTTTTTGCCCAGGAGTGTATGACTTCCACTCCCTGCTAATTGATGATCGCCACAGCCAACCCATTGAGCACACAACTTCACATTTAGGGAAAAGGATATCTTGTTGCAACATCATTTTGTATTCTACAGATTATATTGTGACCACCTCAGTATAGTCACAACATAATATTATGAATTTGTGTTGGTCCATTGCAATGACAAATTGACAATTCATTTCACTCCGAAAGATGGGGCCTGTTGTGACATCGTTTGATATATCCTCTAACATCTGCACCGAAAAAAAAAGAAGGTTCATTTAAGACAGACAAAATGAATGTTAGCTGGTGTCCGTCCAAAATTTTGTCTATAGTCTCTATATCAGGCAAAATTTATATGTGAATCAGTCAAAGAAGTTCAATTGTTGTCCATCCCGAACAAATTCTTGTGTCGTCTGATCAAAGAAATGTTGAGAATAAATGTAGCTTTTGTCTAATTTTAGACAAAGAGTTTGGACGGACAGTTGGACACCAGCTGGTATTTGTCTTGTCTGTTTTAAACACACTGTTTTTTTTTCAGTGAGAGACCGTAGGCACTCGTAATTCCTTGGCTGTAATGGCAATGCTTGTCTTGAGAAGATTTTGTGAAGCTGTGGATTGCTGGATTACAGCTATGACTGCCTGACATGGCAGTTCATGCAGTGCTTGGAGACTTTTCTGAGGAGTCCTGCTCAGTGCACAGCACTTTACAGCCCTACTTCTAAATCATGCAAGACATTAAGCCATAAATCTTAATTTGGACTTTAAGATCGACCTTTTGCACTCAAAAAGTCCAATGTCCTCGTGATCACCTCCAGAATAAACAATTTATATGAATAATAGATGTGGAATGCATCAAGAACTCCCATTAGCTGTAAAGTCCATGGTGACCTCTTAATGTTAACATGGGAATTAATCCTGGAGGTTTCTTTTGGTTTATGTGTTCTCAGGTAATTTAGTGGAGTTTGTGTGTGAAGAATCATAAATATTACATGTGTTGTAAGAAATGTGTTCTGCATGTGAACATACGTAGAGCTATGTAGGCATGCAGCTTGGTCTGTCGTCCAACTTGGTAACAGATGGATAGATATGGTAAGTGCAGCCCTCTAAGCCCAGTTCTGGGCGCTCACCAGGGTTGATTGATGAGATGGGAGAGATAGATCAGGAGTCCTCAACATGTTACACTATTACCCCATTTGAGAGATATTTTACTTGCCCAGGAGAGACACTGATACAAGTGGCTACCATCTTATCCGAATGACATCAAGCTGGGATTTTGCTCATAAAGATCCACTGTAAATTCCGGGACCCTGACTGGGGTTCGAACCTTTGCAGGCAAAGACCTTCACCTGGTGAAGGAGAAAGAACTTGCTGAATGAAAACTTGCATGCATATATATTTTAATGGTCAGTTTTATGAGAAGATCACCTGTTTATACTTTTGGCAGTCCTTCATGAATTATTGTGTAAGACCAGAGGTTTGTCTGTAACTTGTAAGTCCTAACCAACAATATGAGTTCGCGGTTGCGGTCTGGTTTGTTGAATCACCTCTTTGGATGAAGCTCTTTCTGTGTGTATATCTCTCATATTATCAATTTCAGAAATTTCATCCAGATACTGACATCCCAATCTTGTTTTTGATGGACTGAGTGATCTCTCTCAGCAGTTCAGATGATGATTGCGTTGATCAGATTAGCTCAGATTGCAGCTCCTGGGTGGGTGGTCAATGTCATTGAAATGCAAACGAGCATGTCCGCAATTGAATGACACTCGGGCAGTGCCCATTTGCAAATCAACGACGATTGTCATCGTTTTTCTTTTATTCGGAGCCTCCATTTCATTAAATGCCAACATGTTTACGGTCAACGGAGCATGCTGTAAACGAATGGCCATCGAGTAGATGGAAGCAAATGGAATACGTAGGATGATGCTCTTTCCATTTCGAAAGGTGCTGCAAGTCAACATTTGATCAGAGAAAGTCTTTGTCAAAATGAAAAGGCAGAAACAAAAAACAGCTGTATGTGCATGGTTCCAAATATTTGGATGATGTTCAAGATTGCATGAGCAGGTGGTTCAGGTCAATGGTATTCATGTATGTTGGACAGTTTATTGTGAGTCAAAGGGTTATTTGATGTAATTTTTGGCAATGATTCATGATTCTGATCTGCAGGCTGATCTTATTTGCTTCATGTACAGTAATGCAATGAACATGACATTGAAAGTGATGTGTGTTCCCATTCTGATACACTGTAAATTCTGAAATTCAGAGTTAGCTCAAATGATTGAGTGAGACAGTTGCACAATTTGTTTGAGCCATGATAGCTTGCTGTTTTGAGTTATGATAATCTTTATGTTGTTATAACTTGCAAACAACAAGCAATCTTGGCTCAAAGGAATTGTGCAACCATCTCACTCAATCAATTAAACTAACTCAAAATTCAAAATTTACAGTGTAGTCTACATGTGGAAAATGCCTGTTGTATGGAAGGAAATTTCCCGGTTTTCCTCTATGTTAATTGGCAACCTGGAGATCTGCGGAAATGTGCTTCAGATGTCTTTCGTGTGGTCAGTTCCATTCGGCAAAACTTAATTTTACATCAAAACAACACAAACAAAAGATCTTGTTCTTACAAGTGGTCCACAATGTTGTATGCTCCAGAATGGGGTATGTTCTTGTATATCACATTAGCACACAATAAGCCATAGTAATTCAATCATGGCAGGTTCATGCGAAGCAAATTACATTTACAGGAAAACAGACAGAATATGCGTATGTACATATTGATAAAACATCCTTTGGCCAAGACCGATTTATGAAGATGGCAATACGGCCAGTTGGTGGTTTTGAATTCAAATTCCTTTACGTAAGTTGGAGGAAATAATTTCATACAGATTCTTGTATAGATCCGCCTTTGTTTTGATAGATAAACTAGAGATGATGACTTCTTTCACACTGTGCCCCTTCAAGATACTAAGCATTATCGAATCATGACAAAAAGCGTACCCTGACGGTTGAAGTGAGATAGTATGGATATAGCTGGAACATTCGGGTTTGAACCCCGAAACCTCTGTAGGCAGTATGCAATTCTTGGGCAATATTTAGCATGCCTATCTATCTTTCATTTAAGAGACCAGTTTATGTGACATGTCATTGGGGTTAAGTTATTATTCTGCCTTATATGAATTAGTCCTTGGAGGATGCACAGTGAGTATTAGTAACTTGCTGTTGCAAATGCTGAAGTTGCAATAATTCCACTGATCCACACTGACAGTGGCTATCTATATGCAAGACCAATTTTGGGAAAACTGCATTAGGATTATTACACTTATGCATTAGTTGTCTGCATTAGGACAGCTATCCATTTGATAGATGGCTGTGAACACAGTGTAAAATCAGCAGTGGATATTTTCATCTTTTATAGAAGTTCTGGGTATATTTAACTGCTGTTCTTTTGTGTGATTGTCGGCAAAGTGTTTCTTACCTGTTATTTACCCTTTTTGTGCCATTTCCAGGTGATTTTAGTGCAATAACTTGCAATTTAATTACCTGCTATCTCAGCATCGATTTCTGGCTCCAATCCACATTGTTTTGACCTCAATTTTCGCTCATTTTACCTTCGTTTTTGGACCTGAAAAGCTATCCAACTTTCATATTTTCTATTTCCAGCACTAATTTATTATTCCAGACACTTTCCACATCACTTGACAGCATCAGGCAACGTGAATTGTAAGTTTGAAAAGGAATTTCTGAGTTTGAACACTGCCAATACACATCCAAGAACTCAACAGTACCAGCATAGCAAAGCAGACAGCATACTGTAACCACCAATAATTTTTATTGAACTATCAATATCCAACATCCAACTTTAGAATATACATATTATATGTAATAATTAATGGTTCATTAACATTATCTAATAAATAAAAAAAAATAAAATAAAAATATATTAATAATAAAATAAAATAAAATAAATATATTGTGCTAATATACATTGTCATTCCAAATACTTGTACTTACTTAATCCTCTGAAACTTATCTTTTTTCATTACAGACTTTTAAAAACATCAAAAGCATCTTAATTGACCGTGACACAGTTGTGCCTATACCTCAATTCTTGGCTATACCTGAACTCCTGTTGCTCTGTCACGCAACACTCCAACATCAGCTGCTCTGTAACGCAGTTGTGCTTATACCTGAAATTCTTTACTCTGCCTGAACTCCTGTTGCTCTGTCACGCAACACTCCAACATCAGCTGCTCTGTAACGCAGTTGTGCTTATACTTGAAATTCTGTACTATACCTGAACTCGTCGCTCTGTTGCTCTGTCACGCAACACTCTTAATATCAGCTGCTCTGTAACGCAGTTGTGCATATCACTGAAATTCTTTGCTATACCTGAACTCCTGTTGCTCTTTCACGCAGCACTTTAACATCAGCTGCTCTGTAACGCAGTTGTGCCTACACCTGAAATTCTTTACTCTGCCTGAACTCCTGTTGCTCTGTCACGCAACACCTTAACATCAGCTGCTCTGTAACGCAGTTGCGCCTATACTTGAAATTATTTACTATACCGGAATTCCTGTTGCTCTGTCACGAAACACTCTAATACCAGCTGCTCTGTAACACAGTTGTGCCTATCACTGAAATTCTTAACTCTACCTGAACTCCTGTTGCTCTGTCACGCAACACCTTAACATCAGCTGCTCTGTAACGCAGTTGCGCCTATACTTGAAATTATTTACTCTACCGGAATTCCTGTTGCTCTGTCACGAAACACTCTAATACCAGCTGCTCTGTAACGCAGTTGTGCCTATACTTGAAATTCTTTCTCCACCTCAACTTTTGTTGCTCCATCAGGCAACACTGTAACCAGCTACTCTGTAACGCTTATGATACCATACTAGATTTCTTGGACGTGGGTCCTTCCAAACCTCATTTTCAAAATCATGTCCAAACATATTAAGCTCTATTCCGATGTCTTGCGTACTGGTTTACATATTCCCAAAAGTAGGCCTTCACACAAACCTGACTCGAGATCACATGTTAAATACAGGACCATTGACACACAATCTCTAAATCTGAAAAACAGATTTGATGCTTTGACAGACTCAGACAAACCAGCAAATACCACGAGCAAAGCCAGAAAAAACAGCAAAACGGGAAACCACATTCTAAAAGCATGCGTTTGGAATGCCCAAAGTTTGCGGCAAAAAACTGAAGTGGTAAAGAACTATAGAGATGAATTTGATCTTGACCTCTTTCTTTTTACGGAAACTTGGCTAAAGACAGATGATATAGTGGAAATTGGCAACCTGGAAAGAAATGGAGAATATTTTTACCTTGGTACACCCCGTGATGGAAGACCTGGGGGTGGTGTAGGTTGCATTGTAAAATCCGGTGTGAAAGCAACCAAAATAGACAGCATGAAAACTCGAACTTTCGAGCATATGGAAATTCAAATACATTCGAGTGGGAAAATGATCACAATTCTACTTGTGTACCGACCTGAACCCTCAAACAAGAACAAATACAAGTTGTCTGAGTTTTTCACAGAATTCACGAAATTCGTAGCTCACTATCATGCACAGCACAATGAAATTGTCATTACTGGTGATTTTAATTTCCACATGAATAAACCTGATGATGCTAGAGTCACGCAGTTCAATAGCATCCTTGAAATGTTTGATCTTGAACAGCATGTATCTTCTTCAACACACAAAGATGGAAACACGCTAGACCTGGTTATCACACACAAAAGTTCCACTCTGAAGGATTGTGCTGTCAGTGATTTGCTCTCTGACCATAATTGTGTCCTTTTCAATATGGCAATTAACAAAGGAAAAAGTGCTCAAAAGAAAATCTCTTTTAGAAAGACACACAATATCAATCTAGTAAAATATAAGAAAGACATTGAAAACCATTTGTCACAAAAAGTACAGAAAGAACAGTCTTCGGAATACCTGTCAAAACTTGTGTCACTCTACAATTCCTCCAAGCAGATCCTTGACAAACATGCACCTGTTATTACTAAACAGGTAACATTGCGTAAACCAACTCCATTTACTAATGCAAATATAAAAAATCTGAAAACAGCAAAAAGAAAAGCAGAACGATCATGGAGGAGAACTGGGCTAGAAAAAGATTGGCAAGACTTCCAGTCGAAGCGAAATGCTTTAAATGACCATCTCAATCAGCTCAAATCTGATGATCTAAAAGCAAAGATAAAAAGTACCAAGGGAAATTCCAAAGCCATGTTCAAGATATTAAATTCCAACCTCAATAGGAAACAAGAACTGCCTCTGCCCAATCATGAAAACAGCAAAGACCTAGCAAATGATTTCAACTCATTCTTTGATGACAAAATCAAGAAAATAAGGTCAAAACTGGACTCTTGCAACAACAGCACTGTAAGTGTTGAAAACTTCACCGGCCATAAATTATTTCAGTTCAAGACCCTGAAGAAAGCAGCTGTTAAGAAATTGATCAGAAATATGCCTGTCAAACACTGTCAACTGGACCCCGTACCTACATGGTTACTGCTGGAATGTGTCGATGAATTTCTTCCAGTTATTACCGAAATTGTCAACACATCACTAACTCTTGGGGAGATGCCCCTGGATCTGAAACATGCACTTGTCAGGCCACTCTTGAAGAAAGGAGGTCTTGATCTCATAAAGCAGAACTACCGACCAGTGTCAAACTTGTCTTTCCTGGGCAAAATTATTGAAAGTGCAGTTATCGAACAATATATGGATCACCTAATTCAAAACAAACTTGATGATGACAAACAGTCAGCATATAAGCAGTTTCATAGCACAGAAACACTCCTCACAAAAATCCACAATGACATCATGGTGAATATGAGCAAAGGTGAAATAACCATGCTGGTACTGTTAGATTTATCAGCAGCCTTTGACACGATTGATCACAATATTCTATTGACTAGACTGAAAAACAGATATGGTGTATGCAACTCAGCCCTCAACTGGTTCAAGTCATATATTTCCGAACGGTCACAGTCTGTCTTGATACACGACCAAGCATCAGAGAAGTTGCCACTCAAATTTGGAGTCCCCCAAGGTTCAAAACTTGGCCCAGTCTTATTCAATTCTTACATTGCTCCAGTGAGTGAAGTCGCTTCCCAAAACCAAATTGAGGACCAAAAGTATGCCGATGATGAGCAGCTCATTTTATCTTTCAAACCAACATTCACAGAACAAGAAAATGCTGTCATGAAAATGGAGAAATGCATAACTGAAATCAGAAAATTTCTTCATGAAAACAAACTGTGTAACAATGGTGACAAAACAGAACTTCTCATGATTGGCACACCACACCAACTGAATAAACTCAGAGTGTCATCAATCAATGTTGAAAATGTTTCAATCAAAACAGCAGAGAATGTCAGGAACCTGGGCGTTATTTTTGACAAAAATATGACAATGGAGAAGCAAGTCAATAAAATGTGCCGAAATGCCTACTTTAATCTTCGAAACATCTCCAAACTTAGAAAGTCGATGAACAAAGATACCATTAAAACTGCTGTAAATGCTCTGGTCACACCACATCTGGACTATGGGAATGGCCTTTTGTCTGGCATTTCTCAATATTTAGTGAACAAACTCCAGGTTGCCCAAAACTCAGCAGTTCGCCTCATAGAGAGATTGAAACGACAAGACAGTGTGGGATCACACAGAAAGCAACTTCACTGGCTGCCTATTCCTGCCAGAATTCAGTTTAAACTGATGACAACAACTTGGAAGGCACTAAACGGCCAAGCACCCTCGTATATACAACAACTGATCCAGCTGAAACCAAATGGAGACCATAATCTGAGAAGTAACAGCAAGGGTTTGTTAACAGAACCGGCTTCAAACAGTCAAAATAGCTTTGAAGATCGAGCTTACTCCTTTGTAGCACCGAAACTCTGGAACAAGTTGCCCGAGAGTGTTCGCACAACAGAGACCCTTGAGTGTTTCAGGAAAAACCTAAAAACCTACTTATTTAAAATGTTCTACAAATGATCCTTTTCTACCCAAGCGCTTCTGAGCAGTTTACTGGAAGAGGCGCTATATAAATCACTATTATTATTATTATTATTATTATATATAGATGATCTGTTATGCACTGGTCTTGTGTAATGGAATGGCGTTGGTAAACATTGCTGAACATGGACATACAAGATGTACTGTGTGTCAGGTAAAACCACAGATCCACTCCTCTTTCCATTAATTAGGACCCTGAGCTAGGATTTTCTTTTTCTATATGAACCCTGGGAGATAATGTATGGTAACTACAGGTGAAGGCCTATTGACACTTACTCAAAATAGCTATTCAATAGGTTTTTTTTTTCACCTGGAAATCAGTGTCTCCTATGTGTACATCAATTGCCAGCCCTGGAAGGCTGATGTTGATTATGCATTAGGTATTGAAGGTTAGATGCTGAATTACCCCCAACATCATTTGTATAGAGCATGACTGTTTGCCATAAATTAAAGGAAAAAAATTGTCATTCACCTCTGGCACAGATCAATTGAGCATCCCCAAGCCTATAAAAAGATACTCTGTGAAGGTATTCCACCGATTTTCCCATAAAATTGAGATGTATTGCTTCCATTCATGAAATTCAAACATTGGTCAAAATATCAAGCTGTGATTCATTTGAATTATTGACAGCAAATTAGACATACTCCAACTAAAAATATGATTTTATAAATTGTAGAAGTAACTGAGAAACAATTTGTCTCGATAAAAAAGGAAAATAACGATTAAAAAGGGTGATTACTCTACAGCATTGTAGATATGGTAGTATTACATTTGAACTTCGTTGAAATTTGCTTTTCATAAAAATGGTTTGCATAGTAGAATGGTAGCCTATACAATTTATTGTAGCCCCTATATTAGTATAGGGGGCTACTCTGTAATCACTGTGATCGTCGTGGAATGGAATATTTTGTAATGACATCTCCTTCAACAGGACACTGCATATTCCCTCAAATGTCATTAAAAGTTGTTAGATGTATCTTAACTTAGGTTAATACACCTCTTTTCATACAGTCAACACAAAAATTATTTGCACACTTTGAATTTTCATCATATATATATAGTCACCAAGATAAATAGACCCATACGGATACATATTCATGTCGAGAGAGTCATATTGATTGATAGTCACACAGATATAGAGATAGAGACATAGATTACATAGATGAATTTATTGTTTGTCTTGTGGAAACATTTAAAAGGGGCTACCATTTCGTCCCTGTGGGACAGAATTAAAGGTGCATTGAGCGATCCTTTCTCCCATATTGCATCTAGTTTTTAAAAGCTATCAAACAATCTTGCAAATATTTCATTTTATTTATTGGCTTACCTTTTACGTTGTTCTTTAGGGTTCACCACTTCCGCCCTTACTATTACTAGTAAAATTGAGATGGCGACTAGTTCCTGGTAATCCATTACACTTCCTTTTCTTCGTGCAGTTGAACAGGTAGCAAATGAAAGTGATTTATATTTGCCAGTAGCATCAATATTAGGCAGTTCTGGTATGACTGTTTCTTGCAAGTATCTTCATGATGGTGGTTTTGCTAATAGAAGCCTAATACATCTAATTGCCAGGACAGCACATATGTATTAGGATGCAGAAAATTAATCCTGTGGAAGTGCAGCTGAAATCTCAAACATATGGCCCTGTTGGACTGACTGAGTGTAGGATTTCTGATCCAAAAATATTGCAGGCTTAAATTTCAAGAGGACAATCCATAGTTGAGAGAAGTGCCATTACCCTGATGACATGGAAATGCTCTTTTGTGGCTGTCAGCTCCACTGCTAACTTCCCTTTTAACCACTAGGGGCTCTGCAGTAGAGGTGGTCCTCAGCAGTCAGCAAACTCTTTCACTCTTTCACTGTTGATGCATTGTGATTTTGGAATCAATGATATTGTGGAGCAAAAACATGCCTTTATAATCATCACTCTTGTACAGTGTGCTGCAATCCTGCTTTCATGGCAATCCATGCTGCTTGTAATGAAAGGCTGGCATTGTGAATGTTACTCTGAATTGATTGCTTTGGTGACTTCCAGTCATTATATGTTTGCAGGGTAATTAGCCAGAAATGTCCAAATCCCAGTAGTGAAAAACCAAATCTGGTGTTCTGAAAGTGTCCCTGCGATTTTATATTGCCTCTCAAATTCTAAAAAGTTGGCTTATCTCTACATAGTATTTGCAATTATTCCAATTGCCCTACCCTTGTTTCCATGATGTGTTCTACACAGGAAGCTAAATGGACACAGAAAAGAATCATTGTGTTGACTGGGATTCACAGCTTGTTATTAATTGCTGAGACAAAGCTATCATATGTCCTTCCAAATCAAACATTGTTTTATTTTGCTGATACGTTATTGGTAATTTCATGGGTGGTTAATCAATTAAGGCTCTAGTCAAAACAACCGAGTGACCTACTTCTGATGTCTTAAGCCAGTTGTTTGAGTTTTGACTCTCTGACATCAAATATTGTCTGGAACTTTCTCTCTCAGTGAGAAGGTGGTTCATCTGAAGAAAATGAAATCGATTTGGTTTGTGGTTGTGGTATGTATGTAAAAAGTAATTGGTTTAACGTTGATTTAGTTGCAATCAAGCTGTTAAATTATACTATAGGGTATGTCTAGATACAGTTTGGTATTACTGATCCAACGTTTTATTTTTTATTTGATGTCACATGGAATCTTGATGATAAACAAATGCCTTTTCCAGGTTCATGAAATGAAACCTCTCGTTCTTGTATTGTGTGAATTAGATGATTGAATCTAGGATTAATCCATTTTTAAAAACCCATATGTCATTTTTGGGTGAAAGATAATTTCTGAAATAAACGGCCACACTGCACCGGTAAACCTGATTTTTTCAGATTTTCTTCCTTTTTGTTCATAATGGATCTCCAGAAAAGTATCGTAAGTTTTATTAATTTTCCTTATATACCAACATGTCATTTTATTTGTTTTAATCAGTTGGAGTCATTTGACTGACAAATAGGCCCGTTGAGTACTTGATGTCCTTTATTTTATAGCTTGCAGGAGTGACATTGTTTTTGCCCTGGACGGCTCGGGCAGTGTCAGTGTGGCTACTTGGAGATTGGCACTGAACTTCGTGAAAACTTTTGCTGAGTCTATCACATTTGGTCGAGATGAAACTAGAATTGGACTTCTAACCTTCAGCAGTCACACTTCTGTGAAGGCCAGGCTTGGTCAGTACAGTGAGGTGGCGACGTTCTGTTCCTTAGTAGAGGAAACTCCCTATCTGGAGCAAAGCACCAATGCCTCCAGAGCAATCAGAGCTGCAAGGACTGAAATATTTGGCATTGATGGTATGGCAAATGATATTTCTTTGTTTCTATCATATTGTATTTTCTTTAGATGTGCAATGTTGTCTATAAAGCATATATAAATCATAATTTAAAAAATTATCATAACAATATTTATTCAAACATTGTTGTGTTAATAAAAATGAAGTTAACTCAGTTCAAACAAATGTCTGTGATGATGAAATTGATCTGATCTTGTGAAAGTCTTTTTTATTGAAATTGGCTGACTTTGCATTTTCAGGTGATAGGCCGGATGCTCCAAACTTCTTGATTCTGATGACGGATGGCAGGTTTGACAAGGACCTGACTCCGGCTAGTGAAGAGGCTGGTTTGGCAAGATCTCAAGGAATCACTGTAATTGCCATCGGTGTCAATGTCAGGGTGCCTAAGGTATGTGAATATAGATTTAGAGTTTCAGAAAATGGTCATCCAACTTCTCCCGAGAAATCCCTAAAAAAAAAAGAACAATATATTAGTTTCGTCTCAACGAAGAACATAAATATGCTGCATAGTAGCAGGCCTTCAGTGAACAACTTCATAACACCAAATGTGGCCTTCCCTGGTTCTCATTTCACAGTGTTATAATGATATTTTGAACACCTTTTGACACACAAAGAAGCTGCTTCGAATTGAGCAAGAAAGGTGTGCCGCAGCTAGTTTTGAGAATGAGAAGAACCTGGGAAAATTTGACCTATGATCTTATTTTATATAATGAAAAATTAAGAGTGAGCAAAAAATTAGTTCTTTTTCATTTTTGGAAGGGTAGGGGAGAGCAGGGCAACATGAGCTGCTTTTCCGAAATTAAGCTCCTGAGCGTAAACTTTCAATGCTAAATAGCTGGTTGCTTTATGTAGTCATAGCAAGACCTCTTGGCTACAATACCCAGTGTTGTTACATTATATTCTTAATTCTTAAATAGTCAAAATATTGCCTTTAAAATGTAGTCTAGCAGCTCATTGTACCTCATAAACCAGATGTTTTACTTGAAATTTTCCCTTGGCATACACCACAATATGGATCAGATGGATTTTACATATTTTTCTATGAAATAGCACAAATGTGTCCTAAACAGCTGCTGATGTCTTGCACTATAGTTCTGGACTTACAACAGTAGAGTTGTTGTTACAATTCAGCTTTAATTGTACATTAAAACTTTATAGAAAATGGCTCATGGTGCCCCATTTGTAAATTTCATTTATTAGTGCATATCACCATTTTCCAGTTTATCATAGTATCAATGATATGACATCATCCTAGCATATGCCTGACCTTCTCTGAGAAGACTAGGTTTTATGACGATGCCGGAAATAGTTAAAGTAACAGAAGTAAAAGTTCCACTGCCCAATATGTTTACTTTTCACTCAAATTCACTGGTCAAAAGTTTTTTTTTCAATTATTGGTCCTACATTGAGAAAAAAAGATTATTATTGCTACCCTAGCCAGTTCTACACTAATAAAGGAATATGTGGTCTTCCTATCGAGCAGTTTTATCTTGCCGTTTTTTTTTAGGGGCCATGGTTCATGGTGCCCCGTGGCTCATGGTGCCCCGCTCTCCTCTAACTTGAGGTGAGATTATAAATCATAAGATAAATTTTTGATACACATTTAGAAACATCAGTGGCAACAAGTACATTATTTGTTTATGTGTGAAGAATGTTTGTCAACATGTTGAAATTATGACTTTTACCTCTTTATTTCAGGACAATTTTGAAATGCTTACTAACGATCCTTACTTCGTATTCATGATGGATTCCAAAAATGATTATGATAAGGTCATTTACCGACTTTCGCGAATCGTCTGTCCTGCCTGTAAGTTCATGGTAGTAATAATCTTTTGAATTGACATACACCTTGAAGTTGAACTTGCACCCTATATTATAAGAGACCAGTTTTGAGCATTCACTTAACACTTGCTTTTAGGGTATGGTTTTGTTTCAACAAGAAAACCGACTGACTCTCCAAATGACAATGATATATTTAAGACCACGAGAAAGGATGGCAAATTCTCACCCCTTCAGTCAACGCCTCCTGTGAGAACTGTTCCTGAACAAGTGAATCCCAATTTCACAAACCCTCTTCACTCGACACAATCAGAACTAGATCGCATGAAGGTTTCTTCAACTACAGTGAAATGGGTGGATGGACAAACTACAAAGAGCACCGGTGTGTACGAAGCTTATTTTGATTCCTGTGTCTTCCTCTCTTTCTGATTGGTCATTACAGTATGTCTTTGCCGGTGTTCACTGACCTTTCTGTAGTAAAATATAATTGAGTACCTTACTCTTGCGGCAAAGAAGGAAGATCATCCGCATATTGTTGAATTTCAGGTTCAGACAGACAGCCAAACAAAACTGAAGGAAATGGACATGACTTTGGAGGTTCAATTTCTTCAACTTCAACCTCAAAGTGGCAGGATGGAGGAGATTTCAGTTCCTCTTCTCCAACACCAAGGATCAGTGGTATTTCCGTTGCAAATATTTATTTTGCTTGTGGGATTATTGGCCTTGGTTCTCAAAGACGCATGGGGTGGGTGATGCCTCGGGGTATATATCGTCTGCCTTCTAAAAATTACAATTTTGTCGGGTCATCTAGTATTTCTGCATAAAACACAGTTGTGATTGCAACTCCTGTCTATATTTCAAGGTCAGTGGCGTTCGTAAATGAATCCTTGTATAAATGTAGTTGTTTAGATCCAGATTCAGGCAGACAACCTAACAAGACCAATGAAATTGGAGGACCAGGAGTTTCGTCAACTACTCCATCAAAGTGGCTGGATGAGTATGGTTCCTCAACTCTGTCACCAAAAATCACTGGTATTTATTGTTGCTTTGTTTTCCTCAATTATTTTCTTGGCAGATACATACACAATTATACACATTATCATTCAGAATTTTGTGAGACCTATCAAGGCTCTGAACTTTCTCCTTGGTCATCAGGAGAAAAGAAACAGTTTGCTTCTTTTTTGTTCTGTGAAAATTTTTTTCTTAATTATTCATCGGATGGTTGATGTGCCCACAACTCATGTCTGTATGTAATGTATATCAAGGTCGGGCCCTTTAAATTTGCATTTTTATTTAAATTTGTTCAGGTCAAGATTCAGGCAGGCAGCCGAATCAAACTGGTGACATTTGGGGACCAGGCGTTTCGTCAACTACTCCATCGCTGTGGCTAGATTGGTTCAGTTCATCAACTCTAAGATCAAAGATTACTGGTATTTATTGTTGCTCTGCTGCACTCAATTTATAGTTGCAGATATATTACTATTTCATTTGGAATTGGTTTAAAAGGTCAATATTCCGAACTTCCTCATCTGTAAACAGGAGAATAGAAATTGTATTTTGCATATGTTCTATTCTGTAATTATTTGCATTATTCCCAAAATATTCTTTGGCTAGTTGATGTGTCTATAATTGGTTTATATACACAAAGGTTTTTGATTTATTTTTAAATGCATTCTTGTATTATGTAGATCCAAATTCAGGCAGACAACCTGACAAGACCAGTGAAAATGGGACCACAACAAAGTGGCTGGATGCGGAATCTTACAGTTCTTCTACTGGAACACCAAAGAGCACCGGTAATTTGTTGTTGTTGTTTTTTTTTCATGTATGTAGTGATGTTCAAACTGGTTCAATACTTTTTAACTTTATTTCAATTAAAGTTCTCCCCCTTTTAAGATTAAGATGAGACAAAACTTTATTTCTAGTCGGTTCACACAAATAAAACGAGAAACGTTTGAAAAAATTACCAGTGCGAACAGGTGAAATAACAAAAACAGTATGATATAAGCAGGTTTGTTTTTTCTCAATGAATAGTTGGAATGTTATTTGGTTCAGATCCAGATTTTGGCACACAACTAGACAGAACTGGTCAAAATGGAGACGGATTTGGAGGACCAGGGGTGTCAAAAACTACCACATTAAAGCAGCAGGGTGGAGGACAACACAGGTCTTCTACTCCAACGCCAAAAATCACAGGTATTTATAGTTCTTTTGTCCTCATAAAAGTGTCATTCAAAAATTAATTAATCCTTTCAGAACTCCATAGTTCCTCCTTTTACATCGGTAATACTTGTGTGCTTGCTGTGTCTGACTGTCCGTCCTTTTTATATTGGCCTTGTTTCTTGATTTTGCATCTTAAATGCTTATAAAATTGCAGTAGAAATGTTTAAATGTTACAATGATATCACCCCCTCTTATATATCTCAGCTTTTTAATAAACGTAATAATGTATACAGTAATAGGCAAGTCAATAATTATGTACTCCGAAGGCCTAGGACAATTAAGTACGGTCAAAAATGTTTCCGGTACATGGGACCCAGAAATTTGGAATAGCTTACCTAATGTTACTAAGACAGCTGATAACTTAAATAATTTCAAATGCTTACTGCGCCATGCAGATTTTAATGTAAATGATCTTAATGAATTACTGTACGGCAGAGAAAGATTAGACAGCTAGATTATCAGGCCAACAATTTTTTGTCAATGTCATCTTCCACATATATGCATCATTCTTTCATTGTACACATTTCATTGGTTTTTATTTCTTTGTTTTTACTTGTCACCCTATAGCCTTGTGGCTAGTGTTGTCTTTTTACTTGTAGAGTGACGTTAAATAAAAATTTGTTATTGTTATTGTTATTGTTATCTTGTATTTGTTCAGATCCAGATTCAGTTGGACAACCAGACAGAATAGGTCAAAATGGAGACGGATTTGGAGGACCAGGGGTGTCAAAAACTACCCCATCGAATTGGCTGGATGAAGGAAGTCACAGTTCCTCAACTCAAACACCAATGCTAACTGGTGTGTAGTGCTGTGTACTGTTTTGTTTATGGCACATGATCCATTATTCTCATTTCGAGTGTATGATTGTCAAGTACCAGTAACTGAAAACAAATACAGAGAGTTTTTTGGTTAACTATTTATTAGTAAAGTTCCTTAATATTTACTGAGCACCGTGTGACCGACTTAACAGACATGTATAGATCTGCTCACAACAATGATCTCTATTTATTCAGATCCACATTCAGGCAAACATCCAAACAGTTCTGGTGGCAATGGAGACAAATTTGGAGGCGAGACAAAATCGACGACATCCTCAACTTTCCCAAATCATACAAAACCGACAGATTCTCCTCTTCAGCCTGGAATCAGTGGAAGCTCTAGTCAATCTGGATTTTCTGATAATAAGACGACTGTGTCAGACTTCGATGGTAAATCCACCGTATCACCAAAAGTTTTAGGTAACATTCATTCATGGAAATGTAGATTTGAGGTATACCACAAATAGAATATTTTTAATATTGTACAGTGTTTTATTTGACAAAAAATATGTTTTATGTTGTTCAGTGGTTTATTCTACAATAAGTATTCAGTAATTTTCAATTGTGAAGACAATCAACTGGTGATCAGTTTTCTTCTAAAATATAATATTTTTGTATTCTTCCATTCAGGACCTTCCTCAAATCTACCCTTTGTGTCGGATGATCATGAAAAACCAAGCGTGCTTGTCTCATCGACTTCAGAGACACCTGGAGGTGTTACTAAGCCGACTGAAAATATGAATGGTAGAATCGAATCGTAGATTCTCTTTGCAATGATTATTAGCTGATTTATGATGGATGTATTTCATCCCATTGTACATGAAATGTTTCACTTTTGCATTAAATTATTCTGTTTACACTCTGCTTGCATTGCTTCTAGAGCTAGGTCTGCCCTTTGTCTTTTTCAGATATTATATCAGACAAACCATTTTCCTTTCCATTTTCCTTTCCGGAACCTTTGATCACAAAGACGACATGGCCACAGTGGCCAGTTTCTAGTGCTGATGAAAAAACAAAAACAACAGTGGCACATGATGCTACCTCCTTGCATGGTAAATATATGTTATTTATCCAAATAGATGAAAGACATGTACCACTACGAGGGGCGTTCAGAAAGTTCGAGGCTTTTTTTTATATGGACACTTATTTTCATTCTAGAACTATAAATTTTTCACAGGATAAAATTCAGCATATTTGGAATGGATTTCCAAAATTGGGGACAATTTGGACATTTTTAAGTCATTCAGTGGTTGCCATGCAAACTGAAAGTTCAGCTTCTTGGGGCAGATATTACTGAAACCACTAAAGCCAATGAATTTTGGCTGTGAGAGACCTCTCTCTATCACTTGCATTAGTGAGATTGACAATAATTGACACATGAAATATAATATTAGCCTTAAAAAATACCCCCAAGCTCATCAAAAGCATTGATTCATACACCTGACCTATTGAAGTTAATGTTCCTTGAAGTCCTCCATCAAAGTTCTGTGAAAGAATTTCGGTCATCAAAAGCCTTTTCTCTTCCAGTGCCTGAAACTATAGCCCCCATGGACTAAAGTAAGGGAAAACCAGGACTTATGTAAAGCAACATGTCACAGGAATAGCTAGGATGGATAAAGCTGTCCTTTTTGGTTTCTTGTTCATACTAGTGCATCCATGCTTTCACAAGTCCTTATGTAGTCAGGGAAACACACCTTTGCCTCCTGAATTCCCCTCGCCAAATCTGGCATGCAGGAGTGCCTTCCTACATGGGTTCAGTGTAAGAATACACACATTTGGTGTGCTTGAAAGCATATTTAGAAGCTAATACCATATTTGTTGTGTCAAATATTGTCAATCTCACTAATACAAGTGACAGAGAGAGGTCTTTCACAGTCACAATTTCTTGGCATTCTTGGTTTCAGCATTACCTGCCCCAAGAAACTGAACTTCCAGTTTCCATGGCAACCACAGATTGACTTAAAAGCGTCCAAATCTTCCAAAATTTTGGAAATCCATTCCAAATATGCTGAATTTTACCCGGTGAAAAATTTTAAGTTCTAGATTGAAAATAAGTGTTCATATGAAAAAAAGCCTCGAACTTTCTGAACGCCCCTCGTACTTCTTGGTTGCAAATGAGTTCCAGATCACATTGAAAACTATCTCAGAAACTTTTGGATTTTCAGGCTCAACAATCTCCAATGGTTGGCCTACAAAACCTAGAGTTGCGCATAGCACCACCCTACCACCAACCATCCCCTGGGAAGAAGGCATCAATTGCAGATTAGACCTACTTTTTGTTCTGGATGGATCAGGTGAAACATTTTTAAAGCACCTCTTTTTTTATGTATAGATTTGACTTTATGTCTGTTTCTGTCCTGAAATGAACTCTTTTTTTTTCTGTTTATGTCACTTGGGTGACTGTTTTCCATATTTGAAATTTCAATCATTATATTTGAACCAAAGTGCCTTTAGTCTGACTATGACTGTTATTATAAATTTTTCAACAAAAACTTTACCAAAGTTTCTCCACTAGAGTCAAGGAGGATAAATCCGTCCACTTTTGGCTAAAACTGCATTACCAGGAAAATGGTATAAGATGCAAAAATGAAAATGAGTACATTGGAAAGGGAACATTCCGTACTATCACTGGCAGAAAAAAAAAAGTAAAATATTCAAATGATTTTTGGTGAAACCATGGCAACAAAAAATGAAGGTTAGGGCATCTAAATCCGTCCAGGTTGCTGCTAAATCCGTCCAGCAAGGATGGTAAATCCGTCCACAGGGCATTATGTAGCATATATCTATCATATCTTATGATTTCTTGTAGTTTTGCATTATTTAACTTTCAATTAGAATATTCTGTCGATATTAGAACATTGGGGTGCTGATTTCACTTATAATAGAAGAATTAAATAACAGATGTTAAGTTAACTATCACGAATTTCAATTGACTGCCTCAATCGCAATTTGAGAAACATTTTTACCCCATGAAGTGGTGTATTTGCTAATTCTAATTTCTTTAATCAGTATTATGCCATTTATAAATATTAAAAATCATAAAAGTACCTTTAAATAACATTGGAAGTGGGTGGACGGATTTACAATCACCCAATCAAACCAGTTTTAAAATAATGATGGTAAATCCGTCCACTTTTATTTTCTTTGTATCTCCTTTCAAAGTGTTGGAATTAAGTTCTTTAAGAAACCCTACATGAATAATACAATTATTCGTCTCATGCAACAGTTATTTACCTTTAATACTTTTTTTGTTGATGGAAATAAAGCCAACAAAGAGTAACTCTCTGTATGACAAAATGGCTGTGATGACGTCACAGGATTTCATTGTATTTTGTCTTCGGGTTTTAAAAGGACCTCAAAAGTCATTTAAAATGCTGTCGACGCAATAAAAACGGCATAATTGATTGAAAGCGAGTTTTCCTTAATTATGAAACTCACACAACTGCAATAAATGTGAATATACCCCTATAATGGAGGGTGGACGGATTTACCATCCTGGACGGATTTGCCATCCTTGACTCTAAATATAAACCAAAAGCTATGGTTTCTTACTCGATAATTCCTTTAGAATCATATTTGTATAAATGTCTCTAATTTGTTTATTTATGGTAAGGCCTAATTGTGTTAACCTAGCATATTCGTGTAGGCCTGCAAGTTCTGACAAGGAAATGATAATCATGATATTTGTGTAAAATTAGATTTGTGTAGATCTTAGTGGAGACAATAGTTCACGATACTGAACTCAAAAAGGCATATATATCCGATTTCTAGTTTTAGTATGTTGCTTCATGAAATGTCTCTTCTATTAATTTTACAGGTAGTGTTACAAAGGAGAACTTCAGGAAACAGCTAGAGGCTGCAAAAGCAGCTTTGAGAAGCTTCCATTTGGCTCCATCTGGTGTGAATGTTGCTCTCATCACATTCAGCAGTCATGCTCAGCTCCACTTTTCTTTCACTGATACCAGATATGAATCTTTGAATGAAATTGAGGTATGTGCAATATGAAATATGGAATTAATGGATTGAGTGCAAAATCGCTTTAATAATTGCCATTTGGTTGTAAAACTGCTGAGCTTGAGTGTTATATTTATCAGTATGGGTTTGATCACTTGTAACGTTATGCAACAAATTATAACTAATTTGGTGACAAAGAAAAAGTGCTTTAATAACATTAAATGTCCTTCGCACCTAGATGTTTGCACATTGGTCTGCACAGCTTTCTTGTCCTGCTGAGCCAGGCATATTTAATTATGTCTAATGTATGATAAAGATCTTGATATTGATTTGTTCCAGAGAAGAATTGATTCAGTGAACTGGTTCAACCAAAGAACAAACCATGGCGCAGCATTGAAACTGGCGACTGAGCGAGTGTTCAATGAGACAGGAGGTGACCGCCAATATGCAGATAATGTGATGGTTCTTGTCACTGACTCTGCAACGAATACTGATGATATTAGAAAGCAAGATATACAAGCCTTGAAAGACGCTGGAGTAAGAATATTTGTCATCACCGTAGCAGCGAAAGATGCGACTGAAGCAAGAAGCATCGCCTCCGAACCGATCTTCTACCATCTCACCCAGGTCCTTGATTATTTTGAGATGTACAAGGTTTTCCAAATTCTGGAGAAGTTGGTTTGTGCCGTGAACATCCCTGAACCTGTATACTCACTAAATGGTAATGTATGGCACTAGTCGCTTGTTACTGAAGTTTTTTGTTTTGTAAAAGTCAATGTAAAAGAAATGTTGTCTATTGCATATTGTCTATGAACCTTCTGAAATTGATAGTGCTTGCATTGGTGAATTATGGTTGCATTGATGACTTGTGACTTCTGACAATTTTCTTGCTCTAATGCATTTGAGTTTTGCAAATCCATGAAAACTCTAAAGTTGAAAGAAAGTTTAAAGAAATAATACATAAGACATAAGCTATTTCATTGTATTATTGTATTACTTGCTACAGACAAATACTGTGGTTTGGTTTGGTATGAAGGAAACTCTGTTATGAAATCTGTCATTTGACTATGATTTTCTTTTTCACAGCTGGGGAAGCTATCTATGTTGCTATACTGACTACACTGAATGGTGACGACCCTGGATTTCGCAGTTACTTTGCAGATCAGCTGCGAAAATATTCTGATGAATTGGCTGGTGTTACATTTTTTGCCTATCTGAATGGTTTTTCTCCAAGGAAAGTCAACAATAATGCCTTGTCCATGGCAAAGTTTCTTGATAGGATAACTAGGCTGCCTGTTGCACCCAGAGACCTGGAAGCAGAACTCCGCGATGCTCTGATCCTTCTCGACTTTGAAAATGGTAGGTTATGGTTTGTCACCCATCATTTGACAAGTGACTGCAATGGACAATATTATAATATGTTATATAACACATTTAACTTTTGCTGACCCATTATCACTGGGGTATTATAACAGCAAGATGTGGCAAAAATAGGTAATATTTTCTAGTTTACTGCTCTGTATGGATTCTGTTAAGGATAAAGTTGAGAGTCCTTGCTTATCATTTTTTGTTGAAATGAGTATTACTAGCTCTGGATAATATTGAGTGTCTCTATCAAAAAAAACAAACAAGTGAATGCAGATTGATTTGCTGTTTTACAGACAGTTCAAAGACAAATATTGTCTTTGCTTTAACGGATGCCAAAGAAAATGATGAACCCGGTCAAATACAACGTTTAAAGAAACTCATCGATGATGCCTTGGAGAAGGGGATACTTGTGTTTGTGGTAGATGAAAAACATTTGGTTCTATCCACTGTTTGATCGGCTGTCTAAAGACATAACATTGAAAGTACACACGTGTCTGTGGAAAGTGTGGGAGTAATCAATGATAAATTGGACCTTTCAGTAATTATTCTTATTACAAATAATCACAAGACCACATTATGATGTACAGATGGTCTCACATTAATGCTGCAGCAATTCTTTTTGCTAGATTTTGTTTCCGTTTTATGCTGTCTGTCATTGATTTAGTTGTAACAATTCAATAATTGCCTCTTTTGCATGTGATCATATGTATTTTGTATGTTTTCATCTGTATACATAAGTGTGTAGATGTCTTTATCCTGTCCTTTTTGTAAGTATTATCACCTAACAAGTCTGCATCCCATATTTAATAGATAATAGTTACTTTTCATTACTCATATATATGTTTGTCTTTGACATGTGTGTTTGGTATTCAGGTTGTGAAGGGCTCCATATTACCAACAGTATTACTTCATCATCGTTTCACCAAATACTTCCGCGAATACGAAAGATCGCCTGAGATTGTGCCAATTTTGTTTGAAACTGACCTGGGTGAGTTTTTATTCGTACAGGTCAATAAAAGTAATTTTACTCCCAAGAGGTAGTCAGTTATATTTACATGAAATTGGAGAGAACTGATTTCAGCTTTTGACTTCTTTGATTCACGGCTGTTATTCATCTACTTTCTAATATTGGTTCTTCGTAACATCATACCTTTTTGCAATTGCCTGCTGAGATTTTTTTGATCCATTTAATTGATTCTTTACTATTTATATTATTAATTTCAGCACCAATCATTTATTCTTGCACCTTTGAGGATGACATGAACCCCTCCATGTTGATGACACAAGCTAAAGATGACCAATTTGACTGGACGATACACAGTGGGGGTACCCGTTCTCGTCACACTGGACCTCAACAAGCTTACAACGGTGTCCGTTATGCCTACATTGAAGCAAGCGCCCCTCAACTTCCTGGAGATATGGCAACGTAAGTTCCTGTTTTACATAGTCCCGACAAATAACATTAACAGATTAGCTAATCTGTCATTACTTGCGATGCAATTTCATTTACTTCTGCCCAACAAACTGAATTGATGAGAATGGTGTAGGGTCAAATGTATAATAAGCTGTGCAGTGTACACCATCACTTAAAAGCCATCCGAGTAGCCCGCATATCCTTCCGGCACCCCTGGTCTTTCCCTCCTGTTGGACGGCTTCTGTCCTCTTCCTGTCCTAATTAGCCTACCGAGTTCATAAATACAGGACATAAAGCCCCAGTCATCCATCATCCATCCCTTCCTTCCTCTTTTACCTTACTTAAATTGAGCCACCTTTAACCTTCCTCTCTTATATCTGCATTTCAGGTTGATCTTCCCCAGCCTGAGAGACCACTATGGCTCCTTCATCTGTGTGCAATTCTCCTACCACATGAGGGGCTACCACACTGGCACCTTGTTCCTTTACACAACTGCAGATTCGGGCAGAAACAGAAAGATATTTTGGATGTTGTCCGGACATCAAGGGAAAGACTGGTTCAGCACCCAAGTCACTGTGTTCTTCAATGCTGAGGTAAGTTGTTGGCAATGCTGTATTGAACAGTGTTCAATACTTGTGAAATTGCATCTTCTTTTTTCATGATTAGTTGCTTCCAAATATGAGAATAGAAGAAGTTTTACTTTCAAATGTATTCGATCAGAACAGCAAGACATGAACCAGTTATTAATTATGGAGCCAAATCAGCTAATTAATGAGAATTCATTAGTTACTAAAGTTGATAAAAAATCAAATAAGGTGCTGTCTGGAGGTTGTTATATGATAAAAAATATTGCTATATTTATGCCTTACAAATTTATGAGGGGTTCAGTACAACATGATGCAATGCAGTAAATCGAAACTTATTTCAAAAGTAATTTAGCAATTCCCTCGTCTGCACGTGTTACGAATTAGGAGAATAATGCTAATGCTTATGAAGTGATTTGTTTTGCATGTTTGATATTATAAAGACCTCTGTCGTGACATTTGTCAATCAGATATCTGATAGGTATATGGACTTGCGGAATGGTATGAATTAAGTAAGAGGCGCTGTATGCTATCCTTGCATGATCTGTACCAGCACTGTTGCTGCAGATTTGTTGTATATTTATTAGCCGGTAATGGCATATTCGAAGATGTCCTTCCATTTTAATTCAGCTACTTAATTGTCCTTCGCCTTTCAGATGCGCATTAGTGCCATACGAGGAACTGAATTTTCCAGCGACATAGGCATAGATGAAATAGTAGTAAGGAAGGGCCCATGTGCCTTGGATCCATAAAATTATTGTCATTGTACTCGTTCCAACAAAGTTGTTATTGAATAAAGTATGAGTTTGTTACTGATATAAGTGGTCAGAATTTATTTGTTTATGCAGTCATGTACATATTTTAAATATCTTACTGTTTTTTTAAATTTATTTGGCAAACCATTTATAAGCGATCATTATTTTCACAAGCTATCAGTTCCCTACGTGTGTTCAGACAATTTTGTTGTTCGGTAGAGAGCAATTCCTCTCATAAAGACATTTGTAACACAAACAGCCATTCCAGGGATTCTGTCCATTACATTCCATTCCGACTGAGAAACCATGTAACCATTGGCTCCTTCCTTCCCTTCATAACTATTGGTCCTCGACATTCAAAAGCAAAGCAAGGGTCGTAATTGTCGTCTTTCTGTAGGATTCTGAAATATTAGGAACGTTAGTGTTATTGACGGGAATATGATTAGCTTGATCATCGCTGTTATTGAGGTAAACGAGCTGTCGGATAACAGAGGAACATAGGATATCAAGGGGGATTTTCTAAATATTGATGCCTTTTGATCTTTGTACATAAAATAAAAATCCATATAAGGTCTACAATGCACCAAATAATGAGCTATTTGTCAGCACCAATGGGAAATATCTGTAACATCAGAAACAGAGATTGAGGTAATTTGACTACTTACTCATAGGTATCATTAGACACATTGATGTGGCCGGGGACCCCGGTGGTTTCTGTCCGTGATGTCAGGTTGACGGTGTTCCCAAATAAGCAGTACCGTGGCATCCTCTTCCCCACTACTCCTGTGACAACTTCACCTGAATGTATTCCAATACATAGCTGAAAGTAAAGGAAATTATACAGGTTTTTTAGCTCAGGCATTGTACATAATTTACATAAAATAACCTTTTGATTTTAAAGCTTTCCGTATTTGTTTGGAAGTAGGATTACAGGGCACTTCAGCCAAGTAGCGGTGTTCGGTGACAAATAACCTTTTCGTGAAACCTCCTTCGCTGCCTTTATACACTCCTGCTCATAAATATGGAATACCTTTTTGGAAAAAAGTGTCAAGTAAAAGTAAATTTCAGAGTGTGAATGCAAGCAAGGTCCATTGTAAAGGTCAAGTCATCTTCTCTAATCACTCTTTGAAAGCCTCAACTACGCTTTTTGCAAGAATTAAAAATTTTTGGTTGAATGCACCTCACCCTAAAAAACCCCCTGAATTTCCATATTTTGTACCAATAAAACTTTCCTTAGGTTAACGCTGCGGCATGCGTTTTAAATGACAGTTTGTTCTTCCCTGTAGCGGTCATTGGAAGCAGTTACCATTGAATCAGACCACCAAGTGCTCCAGCAGAAGTTGCTAAAGTTGTCAATTTCAATGGAGAATCTTGAAGTATTCCATATTTATGACCAACGGTGTAAATCACTCAATTTATCAGCCTACCACAAACATCTCTTAAAAGCTGTACAATTAAATAAAGAATTATTCCTGAATTTACTGCTGATACTCTCCTGTTAGATGATACACTCAATGTGTGTGCCTCCAAGGCTTGCCACATGCAATGTGTCATGCTAAAATACTCATGAATTTTTAAGGAAGAAGCTTACGCCCGAGGCATAGAGAATACGGTCTAAATGGCTCATGATAAGTCAGAACAGATATAAGTGGATTTTACCGATGTCTTTTTCTTGGTTTTTTGAAAGACAATTGTTTCCTGAAGGTCTACAAAAAAATACTGAATCAGTTTAGAATCAATGATATATGCCAAGTAATGAAATTGTCGATTTCTTACGAACTCAATTCTTCATATCCTGTAGCTCAGCACAAAAACTTTTACTTCTTATCATATAGAGTCAATTCAGGCCCAGTGGCAGGTCCTTTTCCTTTGCTTACCTTGACTTCTACACCGCGGGGGTCAAATAGGTCAGCAATGGCATCCATCATCCCTAGAGCCAGCCTTGCAATACATTTGGCGTGCTCTTTGCAAGCCTCCGGAAGACCGCTAACTGTCAAGTACTTGTCCCCCACAGTCTCGACTTTGTAGACATTGGGACTCCTTTCGGGGTCTATCAAGCCATCTAATCTTGTGTACGTGTCATTGAGCAGCTTTACGATTTCCATGGCTCCATTTGCATCCGAGTTCTTGGCACAAAATGACTGGAAGCCGACGATACCACTAAACAAGATTGTAACGTTGCTGTGCTTTTGAGCTGGCACTGGGCGACCGTGTCGAAGTTCATTCGCGACACTTGTAGGAAGGACCGAGTACATCAATCTGGATAGGGAAAATGAGACGTATTTATCTTGCAATGAGATTTGTGGTATTACTCTTGTATAAGTGGCTTGATATAATTTATTTTTACAGAAGTTCAATGGCCTCATCTTGTAAATATTCAGGACTTCGTTTCTGTGACAGCTTCTTTTTGTTCTTCTGGAAGTTGCCTTTTTACGGCTTTAGGAAGTAACTTCGACAATAATTATAATCTTATCCCACTGGTTGCCCAGCAAAGAAATCAATCTGTAAATGTCTGGTGTGTTGGCTTTGGTTACAAGACTTTACATCAATCTCAGAATGTCATAATATCAAATAATCATGGAATATTTACTGTAAAACAATCTTGTATAATAAGTATTATTTCACCTGATGCAGCTGGGTGTTAATTTGGTTGATCTGATATCAGATAGAATTTCATTGCCTTGAAATGAGAAAATTGGTGTTCAGGGATATTGTCTAGTCATCAAATCAAATTATTAGGTTAGGAATTAATTTGACAAATGGATGTCGCATAAGCTTGAAAAAAAAAAAAGAAGCATTTTTACTTCAGTAAGTGAAAAAAAAAAGGAAAAATGTTGATTTAGCTTGACAGCCTGTCACTTTATGCCAGATAACAGACTATAAAAAACCATTACACACAAAAGCAACATTTGTTTTGTGATAATTATTAATGAGATTTTACCTGTCAGTTTTGCCTTTCTCCACCTCCAGCCCTGAGTGAGCTTGCTGCAGCTGGTCGGTCAAAACTTCTAGTCCTCTTGTCAGTTTATACTCCTCCTGAAATTGCTGCGACATGAGAACCAGGTCCCTTGTGGCATCGTGAAGTGGAATGTCGCTGAGGTACATGCCACTTTCGCTCAAGTGTCCCAGGTTCAGAACACAGGGTGAACAGACAAACAACAGTGTCCCATGCTCCTTTATAAGTATCATTTGACCCTTCAGTCTGAGAATGTTGGCAGTGTTTTGGAGTATTCCTTGTTTGGTGCAGAGGACATAAACCGTGTTGGTGTGAGATTTGATGGAATTGTAATTGAAATCCATGCGAGGTCGAGCCATGTCGAAGAGCTCATCAATCTTGCTGGTCATGTTTTGAAGTTGAGGAATGATTCTTGAAATGGACTTGCCTGCCTGGATGACAACCATATCACTGTTGAACATCATGTGGAATGGAAATATCTGGCAGAAGGATGCTGGGCTGATTTTTGGATCGTTTGAAAAGTGTTTGGAGGCCATGATGGTCGGTTGCGAATTGTGGAAATGTTGATTCTTCTCGGTGATGAGGAACTGAACATGATCAATGCCATCTGCTCTTGTTTTGTAGATATCAACATTTACATCCGAATTGTGAAGCTTCTTTGCAACAGTCTTGACTAATCCAATGACAATATGTTCAAGCCCAGGTCTGTCAGAATAGTAATGAAGAATTGTGGCTCCATCCTCGGACCTTTGACTGCAACAGAAAGATGGTGCCCTCATCCCAGGATAAATGGAAGCGAGGTGGTCATGCAGAGCATCTAGATTTTGTAAGAAGTCAAGAGTTGTAGCCCCAAGGACTTTTAGGATGTTCTCATAGCCAGAATCTTGACAGAATTTGAAGAAAATTGCTCCAAATAGCTCCAATATGTCATTTACAGGGATGTCTGAAATCAAGGACAAAGCAATTGTCTTTATTACGTGCACATTTATTAACTGGAATACGTCTATCAACACAAGCAGGTTTTGGATTTCATGTTTCTGAGCATGGGTCATAAAATGATATAATGCCATAAAGCAACATCAGCTTTACTGCCCCACCTAGGCCACCCCATATTCTAGGTAATGCCCCACTGCACAAAACTGACAGGACATGTGAATCAGTAGCCCCTGGTTGAAGAGGTAATTGTGACAAATGGTGCACAGGAATAGACCACCTGAAGAACCAAATAAAAAGGAAAGTGTGTCTAAATATTTAATAAAGAAGCAGTTCTTGTTATAAATTGGTGTCAAGAAATAATCCAATATATCCACCGTTCTGATTTGTGCCCTTTAGCAGACCGTGATATTCAGAATGCAAAATCTGTATCAATAAGTCCAGATTAGAATACTCTTGCGAAAGGATGGTGCTTCACACCAGCTTTGAATGAGACAGATGGTTAATAGGGTGGGACTGGTGCCCCAATGTTTGCGGATCAAACCTGACTTTTTTTGCAGGTGAGGTTGGTATATGAGAGTATGTGTGTAAAATTTCAGCTCATTCTATTAATATTTAGAGGTGGCACATTTCACTTGAAGTTTATAATGTAAATCCCCATTGGCGAGCCTTGAAAAAAGGAGAAAAAAGCATGATTTTCCAAAAATGAGACTTAAAATCAATATTTTTCGACCATTCGAAAACCATGGGGGAGGGTTTTGGGAGGGCAGTTCATGACCGCCATAATTTTGCATTTTCCACTTCTCATCTCTGCACAATGTAGTGCCCAATATGACGAAAATTGCTCGAAAACGCCTAAATTTAGAGATTTTCCCACCTTATAGTGGCCTACCTATATATATTATAGCAAAATGGATGTCAGTTCTGAACTGCCCTCCCAAAACCCTCCCCCATGGTTTTCGAATGGTCGACAAATATTGATTTTTGGTCTCATTTTTGGAAAATCATGCTTTTTTCTCCTTTTTTCAGGGCTCGCCAATGGGGATTTACATTGTAAACTTCAAGTGAAATGTGCCACCTCTAAATATTAATAGAATGACCTGAAATTTTGCACACATTCTCCCATATACCAACCTCACCTGCAAAAAAAAGTCAGGTTTGATCCGCCCAAGATTTCCAAAATGTGTGGCGCCAGTCCCACCCTAATGGTTAATAGTCTGTTTTATTACCATCAATTAATCAATCCCATTTGTCTCTGGTCGTATTCATTTAAGTAAGTACAGGAAACCATTTGGGATGTCACCCTGGATTACTCAGGTCTCAGGAAGTGGCTTCTTTAAGTAGGCAGCTCAGCCACTTGACTGGCTAAATACTTTTAAAAATTACCAATGCATTTGCTCAGCAGAATTCTTCGTTTTCACTTACAAAACTTAGTATAATATGGGTTGAGTCTAAACTGAGTTATAGGGACTTGTATAATAGTAGCTTCACGTGATGCCCTGTACTGTATTATACTACAGGCGCTTAAGCGTCTGCAATTTGTCTGAAATTGGTTCATACTGATTTTACTCACCCAGTACCTTGGATGCTGCTCCCACTAAATTGTATGTGATATCATCATCATATATCTGACGAACCAAGAAATGGCCTTCCATTTGCAGTTCAGCCTCCTTCCTGTAATTAAAAGTTCAAAGAAAATGTACAGATGGGATGGTTAGATGTTATCAAGAGCTATAATGAGATAATTGAAATGGAAATTTCCCATCTTGGAAGAAACATTGATGCACATGCTTGTCAATTCAGTGACATCTTGTCTTTATCCCTTGCATATCATCTTTTAGATGAAAGTGAAGTCCATTTTAGGCCATTGGAATGGCTTTCTCATATGATACATTTCATATAGGGTGATTGACTTGTTGCCAAATTTGTCCTGCGGTTATAAACTTTATGTTAGACAAGAATATACATGATTACTGGGTGCAAAATTGCCATTTTGTGCTCAGATGCAGTAAGAAATAATCCAGATGATTAAGAAACTTCCAAGCACAATAAAGATGGTTTAATGACTTCTTCCTTGAGTAATCACTTAAAATATGAAGTGATATGTCATTGTGATTTTTCCTCATGAAACTTTACGAGGGGTTTTCCAAAAGTTCTGTCCAACTTGCCATAACTTTTGAAATATTTTATACAGAAACATGATATTTGGGTTAGATAATATGAAGTAATTCGCAAATGATCCTGAAAAAATCAGATCATTGAAACACAAATAAATGGTTAATTTGTTGCCATGGAAACCAAAAGTCATGAAATGCGGCCCAGGGCACTATTAGGGACACATATTCATTATATCTTATCAAAAAATGTAATTTTTACCAGGGTTACAGGACAAGAAACATATTAAAAATAATCCCTAACATTTCACAAATTGTTGTTATAATGAACTTGACACTGAGTACGTTTTCTATAACCTTATATCCCTTAAAAAATCAATGCCTCACAGTCCTTATATTAAGATCACAGTTGGTGTTTCGCAGACTTTTTGTTCTTTACGATGGATTTTCCATAAGTTCTGTCCAGCCTGTCACAACTTTTGCTAGATTTTAAATATAAAAATGATATTTGGGTCAGTTGATATTGAGATAATTTGCAAATGATTCCCAAAAAATCAGATCATAGAAGTAAAAATAAATTGTTGATTTGTTGCTATGGAAACCAAAAGTCATGAAATGCGACGGAGAGCTTGTTAACAGACACTTACTTGACATATTGTGTAAAATATGTAATTATTACAAGAGATATAGAAAAGAATTTCATGACTTCCAAAAATAATGAATGGAACCTTGTAAATACGTTTTCTCATACTTTCTATCCATTTCTAAGTATAGTACCTCAGTCTTCATGTTAAGGTCAGTTTTGGCATTTTCCAGTCTTCTTTTCTTAAGTTTTCCATTGTGTCTTCTCTTCATTCAGAAAAAGTTTGTACTATTTTAAATTGGTTTTGTCACTCATACTGTCTTCCTTGTATGTATGATAAAAGGTACTTACACTCTCTGCTAGTTTTATCCAATGAAAAAGAAAAAAATGTAACAGGTACATATGATGTCATCCATATCCAAAACATTGCTTATCTCGGAAAAAACTGAGAAACTGAATGAGTGATGGTAAAGTAACTGAGATGTAACAAAAATACCACTTTCCATTGTTATTAATGATTTTACAATTAACTGATAATATTTCATGAAAAAGATCAAGAATATACTTCAATTCAATATGTCAAGACACAGATAATGCAAGCAGGTGTTCAGTTCGTTTTAAGTGAGATCTACAAAGTCTGGGCCGCATTTCATGACTTCTGGTTTCCATGGTAACAGATTCAGCATTTATTTGTAATTTTATGATCTGATTTTTTAAGGAGTCATTTGCATATTATGTCAATATTATCTGACCCAAATATCATGTTTCTACATCAAATCTAGCAAAAGTTATGACTAGTTGGACAGAACTTATGGAAAACCCCTTGTATGTGGCATTGTAAGTGGTGAAATTGAGGATGTGCTGCTGTATTCTTTAGGCCTACTTTTTTTCCATATAATTTTAACAGCGAAAACATTTAGACCCCTCACTGATGGTACCAAGTGAATGTGGTAACCAAGAATGTAATATATATGTGGCAGCTGGGTGGTGTAGTGGTTAAGGTTCCCGCCTGCTCCGCTGAAGGTCTTTGCCTGCATGGGTTCGACTCCCGGTCGGGGAACCCGAAATTTTCAGTGCACCTTTAAGAGCAAAATCCCAGCTGGATGTCGTTCGGATGAGACGTTAAATTGGCGGCCCCTTGTATCAGTGTCTATGCTGGGCAAGTAAAAGATCCCTCACATGGGGTTAATGTGTAACATGTTGAGGACTCCAGCTCTCTCTCTCTCATCTCATCAATCAACCCTCGTGAGCGCCCAGAACTGGGCTTAGAGGGCTGCACTTACCATATCTATCTATCTATCTATCTATCTAATGTAAAGTCATAATATGCTGTAAGAATTGACGCCGTCTTCCTTCTGCACTAAGTTTTAGACATTGACATTACGAAGAGAGACTGCACCCCTGGGAAGACCTCTTCACGATCACAGAATATACAAATTTATATTGTCTTATATTGTTGTGACAATAGAATCTTCTTTTCTTTAGTATGCAAATCTGTGTCAGTGATGTCAGTGCCTGGTCTTGAGCTGCGTGAATTAAAAATTCCACACATTGCAGCAGTACCAATGGTGGTTGACCTCTTGGTCCAAATTCTGGCTTCGAAGGAACGGTCGAAACAGGAGTTAGGTTAGTACAATGTGTGAATCTGTTTTCATCTCAGCTTTATTATGTTAGGCAATTATCTAATGCAGGTCTATGGTTAAATCATTTAGACACTCACTTTTCGCATTCCAGAAGATGTGGATAATGCTGATATTTATCATAATGGAGAAAGCAGGTTGATACATGTATTTCTAGGCTGTTTATGTGTTCAAAAATTATGAGAATATAATTATGTTGTTGGTGCCAATTGAATTGGGGTCTGAAAAATTGTTTTGATTTGTTGGAAATATTCAATTGTATTTGTGTCCTGTGACCGTTGCATTGGTACTTAGTGGCTTTAATGTAAATAGCTTGAATGGCGTTTGGTAGAAAGTGACAAATCTCATATGATTGTAGAAATTCCCAAAGATCAAATGATTGCTTTTTTCTGTATCAGTATTTTATGAAAGAAATAACACTGACATATAAGGAGTTGCAGCTGAGGTAATTTAGTCTTTTGTGACTGTGTCCTTCGTGTCGTCTCAGAAGTAGCTAAAATAGGCACCTGAGGCATGCAATCTTGTATGGACGGATATAAGATATGGAAGAAATGATAGAACAGTCATCTTGTCTTGTGATAATATTTGTCATTTTGTCACGCTACAAATTCAAATTTCTGAAAGTGGCTTGTCTTTTAAAATCTAACCTTCGTTATCTATCCATTGCTAAATGAAGTTTTGCTAAGCTATCCCTAGCTATCCATATTGCCACAACTACCTACTGTTGTTTTAACAAGGGCTGGAGATAGATCGTCATTGATAGTCATGGATAGGTCAACTCACCATTGCTTCGCAAGTTTAGTGCAGTTATTTGACAATATTAAGAAACTGGGTAAATGCACCAGATCAGATGTCTCTGCATAAACTGACTCTACCAAATCACCAACTTTTGCATGCAATTTGAAAAAAAATATGTGCAATGGTTATCCTACAGGAGATGATTTGTTGCAAAATTCTACCCTTTTTTGGGATCACCATGTTTGGCAACTTTTCTTATAAAAAGTGAATTCAGCCCACAATTAATCACTGTCTGGCTAAATCAAATAGCCTGTCAAGTCTTTTGAACCCTTGTGAAGGTTCCTGGTTAATTTTTTTCTAGTTGTTATAAATTATGCGCCAAAAACATGCTTTTTATTTTTCAAAGTCAAGCAAAATGACAAAAACTTTAAGGGGAAGGTACGGGTGACAAGGGCACCTTTTTTGCAATTTATAGAATTATGGTTCATATTTGGTATCAAAAGATAGGTTTTAACTAAATTAGATAATTTCAGTTAATTTTGCATTTTTGTGATGAATGGTTGCCATGGTAACCAGTTTAAAAGGCAAAAAAAGGCTGATTTTTACTGCTCACGGGATGTGAAATTTCTGAAGTTTCCGGCTTTGGAAAATTATTTTGAAAAAGTTGATGAAAGAAGAAAAGCCAAATGAACATGAGGCGATTTTTGATATTCCTTTTAATAGTGTCGGGAATTGGGGTAAAGTAGACAAAAGTCATTTTTGTGGGAAAAAATGCTTGTTTTTATGGCTGCAATATCAAATAATTTTGTTACACAACAAAAAATTTCAAAATTTGCTTTGTAAATATGAAGACATTTTTTTTTTGCACATAGCGGAAAATGGCAAAATTGTGACGTAACGTCATTATAGGCAATTTATCAATGAAAACAAAGAGGCCTATCAGTGGCTATTTCTCCAAAACTAATGAAGCTACAGGCATGATATTTTGCAAAGATTCAGTAATCATTGTCATGTTTCACCAAAGTAAATACTGTGTTGCCATGGCAACTGCTTTGTTGTGTGTACACCTTTGAAATTACACATCGCTGCTCTTTCACTTCTGAAGTGTGTTGATGATGTTGTATTTGACATTGTTTTAAGTGATTAGAGAGACATATTTTGACATAGTCGAAGTTTGCACTGGGTGCCCAAGTTCATGTAGGTCGAATATATGAAACAAACTGAATTTGTGTACCTTAATGAAATTTGGGTAATTTCTCACACATTCTTCCCCTTAAAAATCCCATTTTTGGTCACATGACCATCCATTGTAACATCACCATAACAGAATAACAATGGTGAAGCAATGAAAGATGTTGAAACTATTCACTTCACATTTCTGATTAATTAAACATGCATTGGCATGCTTCAATGCAAAATTATTGTACGGTAAAGTCAAAAAGTTGCCAAACAATGGTGAGTTGCGAAGCAATGGTGAGTTGACCTAAGTAAAGCTACATGTATATTGAGCCACTTTTTGAAATTTGTAACCATCATTTTGTGATGATTTTTATGTGAGAAATAAGTTTGTCTTGAGGTTCAATTTGGTTTCTATAAATATATTACCATGACAACTTAGATTTAATCTCGACACATACATGTAGCCAAAAAACCCTTAACATTTCTATCTGATATACAGGAACTTTGTCAAGTCTTGCACTTAACATTCCACACATTGCAGCACTGAAGGTTGACCTCTTGAGTCCAAATGCCAGCATTTGAAACGCTCACCACAATACGGTGACCTATAAAATATGGCTACACGCGACTTTCATGGTTTATAAAAGTCTACATGTTTGTGTAAATATATCAAGCTGTTTATTTCTTCTTCCTGGGCCTATAGGCCTAGCTTTCGAGACAAATGTTTTGTCCGCTTTCAAAAAAACAGTAATTTCTCTGAATCATATCTGTGATGGTCTAAATAGATTTGTTTACCCACCATAATTTCAACTATTTTATCGTAGTTTCAGTACAGAAATAGTGTGTGTCTGGCTTCTGGGTGAGAGCTGCAAATAAGAGATGATTGCAGGAATTCCCAAGGACCAAATAAATTGCTTTTTCTGGAACCAGTCTTCCATTGAAAGAAGTAACTATAAAAATGACATGTAAGATGTGGCACCTGATGCAATTTTGCCTTTTACGTGGCACTTGGAAGTGGATAAAACGAGTGCCTGAGGTAATTGCAATCTTGTCGGAACAGAAATCTACATGGAAAGAATCTTACACGTAGTGATACACTTGCTGTGTTTACAACTGTACGAATCTATCAAATAGTCAGCATAGTATGATCATGCTTGTACCTGCCATGGTATGATGCAGTTGCTGTGTTTTTTTGTGTGTTTTGTTTCATGTTCAACTTCTTGTTTCCATCACCGTTCTCATTGCAACTGAGGGGGAAAAAGCCAAACTTTAAAGTTAGGTAGACAAGATGCTTGTATATCTAGAATGACTTCATTTATAAGAGGTAAATGTACCAACGACTTTTAGTATCGCTTGGAACAAATCACATGTCTGCAATAAAAGAGTAGAAAGATGTGATATGGCAATGCCAAGGGAGGTATCCCTATATTACATTGTGTAATTAACGCAACTACATGGCCTGTGATTGGATCGATCTACTTACCTTTTTCAACCCATCAGCGGTGCTATTTGACCAACAACATTAGTCACATTCAGACAGAGAGACTGATTGGTTTGTTGAGATTGATTTGTTGCTTAATTGAGTCTGTTGTTCTTCTGCTTTGCTGAGACAAGCACATGATTACTGTCAGCATCAACATTGTATGACCAATTTGTGCTGAGATAATATGACTGGATTATACTTGTAATGAAGTCTTGCTTAAGGAGCCAGTTAAATGCTAGACTATTATTTGAGGAAAAGAAGTCATTTTTAGAGACGTTTTGTGGAATACATGGTTTTAGCAGAAGGGAAGTCTGTTTTGCTTGAAAATGTCTTGGATTCTTTGTTATTTATTTCAGAAAAGCGGTTTAACTTAAAACCATATGTATAGTTGAGTTTTCCTCTAAAATGCTTGCAATCCACAGGAGTCAGGTAGTAGACCTGTCAGTGTTGATTTAGTGATATACCAGACATATATATGTGTGACTGTTTTAGCAATCAGGTAAATAGATTATAGCCTTCCAAAATTTACATTGGGTGCAATTATTCTGCTAATGTGATTTGACATCACATGGCAGTTCCCACAGGTCAGCATTGGAAGAATTGCAAATCAGGTGTGTTGTGTGAGAACAAAATTGAATTTTCAAGACTGTGTATAGTGTGTAAAATGTGTTTCATCTAAGCCAAATATGCCTTGGCCTCACTAGTCATTTTTTCTCCTATTCCCAGTGGATGCAATATGAATTAAAAACCAAACGTGCAATTTGACTAGCTACACTATAATCATTGTAGCGTCAGTGGAAAAAGAGTTTGTATCTGGCTTTTGGATAGAAAATGAAAGCCTGATATAATGGTAAGAATTCTTAAGGATAAAATAAATTACCTTGCCAAGACTAGTTTTTATGAAGGAAATATCTGTAAGAATTATATGTAAGATCAGACAGCTGATGCAATTTTACCCTTTAAGTGGCTCTTGGAAGTGGCAAAACTAGGCACCCAAGGCATGACAGCCTTTTCCAAAAAGGACAAACAAGGAAAGAACTAAGAAATGTGGAAATACGCTTGTAATGCTTACAACTGTGCTTGTCTGTTTGTGGTCACCGTGCAATGTGTTGGGATTGGAATGTCTTTGTTCCAGCTCCGTGTCAACCCTGTGTTTCACAAGAAAACCTGGAATTTTATTACTTCTCGTTTATCTGCAATGTATGTTATACAGGAGTCTGGAAAAGCTAGTAATCCAACAATTTTGTGCAATTAGGATGCCGTCTTTGCTTACACAAGCACATGATTACTGTCATCAGATAAATTATATTACCAATTTGTGCTGAGATGATATGCCTAGATAACTTAAAAAGCACTGACCAAGGAGCCAATAGATTTCCGTCAGCACTCTGGTCTTCACTGTATGAGGCACCTGATTATATGTACTAATCAAAGAAATTCTCCAAGGACCACATAGATTGACTTGCAGGAACCAGAAATTTTGTAAGAATTTTGTATGATACTGTGTGGAAGGTGCCTTTTGTGATTGTGTCCATGACGCTCATGAAGTGACTTAAGTCGACACCTGGGGCAATAGGATCCCCGTGAGGCCAACCAATTTTCCCTGAAAGGAAACTGGAGAGATAAGCCGGTTCTTGTGTGAGCGCACCTGTTCAAGTTTCATCCCAGTCGCTGATTGTGATCGTGGCTGATTCAGGCTTGTTAATGTCAGAAAATACCATCCACGAATTCCACATTTCCGTTGTGTGTGACGTTGGTCTCGCCACATTTTGCCTAAATGGAGGGATATTGGGCATATCCACTTACTTAACAGGTCCACTCTACCTCTTGGCGTGAGGTTTGTCAGGTCCAAGCTATCAACTCTCAATATCATGTGTAGCATATTTGTTTCATGACACCTGCATTCGGGCTACCACATCCGTACAAATTGAATTAATACTGTACTTCCACACATGCAATACCATGTGAATTCAGCTGCACTGACAGACGAGATAACTAAATGTGTTCCATCTGAGAAGATACTTTTGCCTCACCATCAATGTGGTCTGTTGTCAGTGCTAGTGCAGCTGGAAGCCTGGGTCGATTTGAGAATTTTGTTGAGCCTCTATTATCAGGTGATAATGTAGGTGCAATATTTCACAAGGTAATCTTGCTTTTGATCTTAAATGATTTTTTAATCACGACACACATTTTGCTGTTTCTGCCTCGGGTACCCCAAATCTGCCAAGATTGGAGTCATTCTGTAAGGGAGAACAAAGAAAAATTCACATAAAATGGAGTCCTGGGATACCTAAATTATTATCCAAAGCATTTTGGAGCTTGTATATTGTTTTAATGTAGAGTTATAGAAAAATCGAGATCAGAACCTGTAGGGGTGCCCAAACTTATGCACATGTAAAATCACACAAAAGGACCCGTATTTTTTAATATTCTTGAATTTCTATTGTTCTGTCCGGCAAAAATTGAGTGCATCGGTATCCTTCACTAACACAATTCACATTGGAAATATTCTGCAAATGGTTTGTTTAAAATTTGAAAAATGAGATCCCACTCCAAGGGTGCCCAAACTTTCGTATACCAACCAGTCTGGTGAAACTGAGAACTGCATGCTGCTGCCACCTGGCACAAAAGTTGATTTCCTATGCTACAGCATTGCTGTCCCATGAAATAGTTCCAATTTCATTGCACATTCACAAAATTTCTATTCAACATCGATGTATACCAGAGTCAGACTCGACAATAACATTCTCTAAGGAAGTAGACAAGGCCATCAGCAAACTCAGAAACAGCCCCGGTGTCTTCCAGACAAAATTGTGTGTCTTCCTGTGGTTGAAAGTTGGTGGACCGCTCGCAGGAGCTCGCGGAATAGCACACTAGTCACTAGGTGGCAACACAAGACAGCATATGTTCTGATCTGTGGCAATGCAAGAGCAGTCCACTTGTAGACAGTATACTAACTGTAAGTTATATACCGTTTGAGTCCCTGAATTGTGTAGTTTCTTTTATAGTGAATAATCAGTTGAGAGTTCTTTGTAATTTGGTTTGGTTTTTAGTGGGGTAAAAGGTCACATATATCAGTAGGACAGGGGATCAAATAGCACATAATTTTCTGACTTGGTTGCCCTGGTAACCAAATTACAAAAAACTCTCAACTGTCTTTTCACTGAGACTGAAAGTTTCTAGAACTACCAAATTCAGGGATTCAAACGGTATATAACCTATGTGGTCCTCTCTCGGGGTGAGCCAAACTCCAATTTTTCTGGCCTGGCTCTCTGACTATACCTGGACTAGTGGAGAATAATGTACATGTTGTCTGTTTAGGTAACAAAACCTCAACTACTTTAAAATGAGATGAGGTAGGTCACATTCAGATGATCAATGCTGTGAACTGACTTCATGACCAATGGCAATGCTGTAACGGATTGTTGCCAATTTATTCACGTTAGTGATATGTTAAGTACTGTGCTTCTATGGCTGGTTTATGCCAAAAATTAGTAATAAAACTCTTTTAAGAGGCATGAGAAAATCCCGACATAGAAAATATAATCATAAGAAAGGATACATTCAGTGAGTTTTGTCTGAGCAAAAGATGCATTTGATTATCCAACATATGGGGTTTTCTGAATAAAGCTCCTCTTTTTTTAAAGTTTTAGTGGTGCTTGTTCTTTTTTTTTCTGAGTTGTTTTTTAAACCACAACTGAAATTGCACTGAGCTTGTAATGGAGGTGGAATATTTCACTCGGGTGTTTCTCATCTAATCTTGCTCTCACCAAAATGAGTATGAACTAAATTTCCATCCTTACATTCCAGTTATCTAAGTGAGACAGATTTCTGATAGACATTTGGACTTCTTAAGTCTCTCACTAAGAGGGGTCTCCAGACTCTCCACAACACATCATCATGCATGCTCTGAAACATCATGGATGCATATTTGAATGATCTTTCACTGGGTTTGTCAGACTTAGTCATGGTAGAGGATGAACACTACAAAGAAACAGGTCTACAGACTCTACAACTTTTTATTGGGACACAAAATCAGATTGCTGCATTTCCACCTGCCATTCATATTTATGGCTCTACAGATACTTATATGTTATTCAAGCAAATTGTTCTAAAAGGAATCAGAAGAAAGAGACCTGATTTACGCACTTAAACCAGCTGCCCTCACTTTTATGGCAGTTACAGTTAAAACAGCAATTCATATATACCATGAACTTTTTTTACTGTAAAAGGACAATTTTTTCATACGTAACGGTACACCGTTAAAGAGCCGCAGCTGGTTTTACAGTGCAAACTTTTCTAAGCAGACCTGTCCCCTCATTGGATATGAGAAATGTCATCACATTTCACATTGTCTGTGTTCCTAATGGAGGAATATTGGACCTATCCATTTACTTGGGCAATTTTCTCTCACCTTCTGGTGTCAGGTGTGTCACGTTCAGGTCGATCAACTGTCAACATTATCATCATGTATGGAGTATTTATTTCATGAAGATCACTGTTCTGGGCTCATTTGGCTGATTTACACGAGAATATAAAAGAAATACATTGCCCCCTGCATTATGCAACTACTTGTTAGTTATAGGACCTACTTGAAATATATGTGACTGTTTTATATCTGCAATTTGTAGTTTTTCTGGTAGAAAATGCAACCAAGGATCGAGAGACTGTGTCTTACGAAAGATCATCTATGACTGCCGAAGTGGAAAATTATTGCCATTCTACTCATGATTTCCAACAAGGCTGTTATTGAATAAAGTATGAGTTTGTTAACAATATAAGTGGTCAGAATTTATTTCTTTATGTACATGCATTCAATATCTCACTGTTTTTTTCATTTGGTAATACTCATTATGCAAATGTATAGACAACGAAAGCAATACTTAATTTTGCGATCGATCAGTTCTTTACATGTGTTTGACAATTTTGTCTTTCGGTAGATAGCCATTCCTCTCACAGAGATTAAGTCCGTTATATCCCATTCCGACTGAGAAACCATGTGACCATTGGTTCCATTCTTCCCTTCATAACTATTGGTTCTCGACATTCAAAAGCAAAGCAAGGGTCGTAATTGTCGTCTTTTTGAAGGATTCACCACTGTTATTGACGGCATTATGATTAACGTGGTCATTGTTCTTATTAAGATACACGACCTGTCGGATAACACAAGAATATAAAGATACCAAGGGGGATTTTCATAATATTGATGCCTTTTGATCTTTGTACATAAAATAAAAATCCATATAAGGTATGCAATGCACCAAATAATGAGCTAATTGACTAAACCACCGGGAAACATCAATAACATCAATCAGAAACTGAGATTTATTTAATTTGACTACTTACTCATAGGTATCATTAGACACATTGATGTGGCCAGGGACCCTGGTGGTTTCTGTCCGAGATGTCAGGTTGACGGTGTTCCCAAATAAGCAGTACCGTGGCATCCTCTTACCCACTACTCCTGTGACAACTTCGCCTGAATGTATTCCAATACATAGCTGAAAGTAAAGGAAATGACATAGGTTTTTAAGCACAGGCATTTGTACATATATATATTATAATTTACATAAAATACCCTTTTAATCTTAAAGCTTTCCGTATTTGTTTGGAAGTAGGATAACAGGACACTTCAGCCCAGTAGCGGTGTTCAGTTACAAATTACTTTTGTGTGAAACCTCCGTCGCTGCCTTTATAAATCACTCAATTTATCAGTCTACCGCTAACATCTCTTAAAAGCTGTACAATTAAATAAAGAACTCTTCCAGAATTTACTGCTGATACTCCCCCGTAAGATGATATGCTCAATGTGGATGCCTCACAGGCTCATCACATGCAATGTGTCATGCTAAAATACTCATGAATTTTTAAGGAAGACGCTTGCACCCGAGGCATAGAGAATACGGTCTAAATGGCTCACGATAAGTCAGAACAGATGTAAGTGGATTTTACCGATGTATTTTTCTTGTATTTTGAAAGATAATTGTTTCCTGAAGGTTTGGAAAAAATACTGAATCACTGATATATGCCAAGTAATGAAATTGTCGATTTCTTACCCACTCAATTCTTCATATCCTGTAGCTCAGTTCAGCAATTGTTTCGGGCCCTAGGTGTTTTTTTTCTGATACAATGAGTGGAGGCTGTGGAATGTTTTGTCATATGATAATAGTGTTTTAAATTAAAATTATGACAAGGCCCTATGGGGTTCCTAGTAGAGGTACATGTTGTGCAGATTTTGCAAACCTTAGCCACACTGTTCCACGTGCCTAGAACCTCAGTTACACTGCACACCCCTTGTACCTCTAACCATACAGTTGCTGACAAAAATATTCATACAGCTGAGTATTCTGCACGTAACTCTTTATTCAGGGATGTGAGGGGAAAATTTTCACTTTGAAGTCATTGCCCTAATCAATTGTCATTGTTAAGTACTGCAAACTTAAAGGGCCACACTCACGCAGTTTTTTTATCAGTTGAGAGCCTCAAGCATTCTATTTATAGAAACACTATAGTGGTCCTTTCTAATTTGTTCCAAAATAAACCCATTAAAAACTGACTTTTATTTTTCGATTTTGGCCATAATTTTGGCACAGAAAAAAGCGACCTCTCTTGGAAGGAAAGTGTTTCACTGACATGAGACTGGGTTTTTTGTAAACAAATACATGTGACTTTTCATGAGCTCTGGACTTGATAGGTATAGCTGTGAAATATTTTAGAAATGACACCTTCAAACAATCAAATCTATGTAAAACTGTGATGAATTGTGATCTTCATTTCAATCATTTAGTTTTGCATCCATCAAACCGAAAGAAAGAGAAAGTTATTAAGGGCATTATATTTTCATAATAGATTAAAAAATATATTTTAAAAAATACACTGACAGAGACTATCTATCAGATTCTATCTATCAGATTCTATCTATCAGATTCTATCTATCTATATTATCTATATTATCTATATTATCTATCTTTTCTAAATTATCTATATTATCTATCTTTTCTAGATTATCTAGATTATCTATTTTTTTATATTATATATCTTTTCTATCTTTTCTATATTATCTATCTTTTCTATCTTTTCTATCTATCTGTCTGTCGGGCTGTCAATCTATCATTTAACTATCTCTATCCATCTATATTTCTCTGCCTGTCTGTCTGTCTATCTACATGTTTCTATCTGGCAGCTGAATAACATTTCAGTCACAAAATGCGATCTGGACTTGTCAAATATGGAGCAAATTGACCACTGTCAAATTAACTCACCCCGCCCAACCCATAACCAGCCAATCAGCACACAATGCTAAGTAATGAATGACAGTGAAGTTGATGGAACTCTTCTGAAAATGTTTTTCACAGTTTCAGTTTGTCTCAAATTCATTTTGTCACCTTTATGACAAAATCTGTCAATTCAATTCAGTATATCACAGTATTGTTTGGTGGTCAAAATTGCAAATGTATGGCTTTCTCATAGTCCATACTATTCGAGGAAGGGGGGGGGGGTCACCCAGCCTTACGTCACTGGACAGCTGACTGAACATGTTGAAGGTACACAAAATTGGGCTGAAATGCCAATTTCATAAATTTTTCCTCATCTATGGTTAAAACCAATTTTGGTAAATGTTAGCTGTATGCACTCGTAACAACTGATTCTTTCATGGGAAGATACATTCATTAAAAGTAGGATTTCGACGAGTGTTTGCCTTTAAGCATATCTCTGTTTTCAAGCTCAGCGGGCACACAAACGCATGGTTTCAGCATGACAAAAGTATTCAAACAGCTCGAACAAGCTGGGTATAAAGTGCATCAAAAGCTTGAATTTCTGTTCCAAATAATTTGTAACTTTCTGTGGCTTCTTTGGATAACCTCCTTAGAAGTTCTGAATGCTTTTCTGGGTGTTTTTATATGCGTTGGTTAACAGCGTGTTTGAGCTGTATGAATACTTTTTTCATGTTGAAATTTTGTGTTTGTGAAAACAGAGATATGCTTAAGTTTGCAGTGCCTGATAATGACAATTGATTAGGGCAATGACTTAAAAGTGAAATTTTTCTCCTCGGATCCCTGAATCGGGAGCAATTACCAGGTATGTGCAGAATACTCAGCTGTATGAATATTTTTGTCTGCAACTGTATACGGTCCATTCAGGGCCAGAGACAGGTCCTTTTCCTTTGCTTACCTTTACTTCTACGCCCCGGGGGTCAAATAGGTCAGCAATGGCATCCATCATCCCTAGAGCCAGCCTTGCAATACATTTGGCGTGCTCTTTGCAAGCCTCCGGAAGACCGCTAACTGTCAAGTACTTGTCCCCCACAGTCTCGACTTTGTAGACATTGGGACTCCTTTCGGGGTCTATCAAGCCATCTAATCTTGTGTACGTGTCATTGAGCAGCTTTACGATTTCCATGGCTCCATTTGCATCCGAGTTCTTGGCACAAAACGACTGGAAGCCGACGATACCACTAAACAAGATTGTAACGTTGCTGTGCTTTTGAGCTGGCACTGGGTGACCGTGTCGAAGTTCATTGGCGACACTTGTAGGAAGGACTGAGTACATCAATCTGGATAGGGAAAATGAGAAGTACTTATCTTGCAATGATATTTATGGTATTGCTCTTGTATAACTGGCTTGAAATAATTTATTTGTATAGAAGTTCAATGGCCTCATCTTATATATAGGCAGTCATATCTGTGACAGCTTCTTTTTGTTGTTCTTCGGGAAATTGCCTTTTTACGCCTTAAGGAAGTAACTTCGACAATAATTATAATCTCCCACCAGTTTCCTAGCAAAAAGAATCAATCTGTAAAAGTCTGTTGTTTTGGCTTTGGATACAAGACCTTACATCAATCTCAGAATTTAATAATATTAAATTTATCATTGTGTATTTGCAGTAAAACAACCTTGTAAAATAAAGTATTATTTCACCTGAGGCAGCTAGGCGTCAATTTGGTCCATATGATATCGGGTAGAATTTTTTACTCCTTGATAAGAAAATTGGTGTTAAGGGATATTGTCTAGTCATCAAATTAAATTATTAGGCTAAAAATTACTTTGACAAATGGATATCACATTTAGATAAGCGGCGAAAAAATGAAGCCTGGAAAAAATAAAGCATTTATATCCTGTCTGGTTTTGAGGGTTAATTTCAGTAAGTGAAAAAAGATGGGGGGAAATGTTGATTTAGCTTGACAGCCTGTCACTTAATGCCAGATAACAGACTACATAAAAAACTATTATGTACACTAAAAAAAAAGCAACATTTGTCTTGTGATAATTATTAATGAGATTTTACCTGTCAGTTTTGCCTTTCTCCACCTCCAGCCCTGAGTGAGCTTGCTGCAGCTGGTCAGTCAAAACTTCTAGTCCTCTGGTCAGTTTATACTCTGCCTGAAATTGCTGCGACATGAGAACCAGGTCCCTTGTGGCATCGTGAAGTGGAATGTCGCTGAGGTACATGCCACTTTCGCTCAAGTGTCCCAAGTTCAGAACGCAGGGTGAACAGATGAACAACAATGTCCCATGCTCTTTTATAAGTATCATTTGACCCTTCAGTCTGAGAATGTTGGCAGTGTTTTGGAGTATTCCTTGTTTGGTGCAGAGGACATAAACAGTGTTGGTGTGAGATTTGATGGAATTGTAATTGAAGTCCATGGGAGGTTATGCCATGTCGAAGAGCTCATCTATCTTGCTGGTCATGTTTTGAAGTTGAGGAATAATTCTTGAAATGGACTTGCCTGCCTGGATGACAACCATTTCACTGTTGAACATCATGTGGAATGGAAATATCTGGCAGAAGGATGCTGGGCTGATTTTTGGATCGTTTGAAAAGTGTTTGGAGGCCATGATGGTCGGTTGCGAATTGTGGAAATGTTGATTCTTCTCGGTGATGAGGAACTGAACATGATCAATGCCATCTGCTCTTGTTTTGTAGATATCAACATTTACATCTGAATTGTGCAGCTTCTTTGCAACAGTCTTGACTAAACCGATGACAATATGTTCAAGCCCTGGGCGGTCAGAATAGTAATGAAGAATTGTGGCTCCGTCTTCAGACCTTTGACTACAACAGAAAGATGGTGCCCTCATCCCAGGGTAGATGGTGGCGAGGTGGTCATGCAGAGCATCTAGATTTTGTAAGAAGTCAAGAGTGGTAGCCCCAAGGACTTTTAGGATGTTCTCATAACCAGAATCTTGACAGAATTTGAAGAACATTGCTCCAAAAAGTTCCAAGATGTCATTTACTGGAATGTCTGAAAATACATAATAAAACAAATATGATGACAGTTTGTAAAGTAGTCTTGTACATGACTATGACACTGCGTTGTCCACATCCATTGTTGTTGACTTATGTGGTGAGGTTGGATTTCAAGTTTCCTGACATTGGCCATAAAGTGATGTAGTACCAAAATAGCAGCATCAGCTTTACTGCATTGCCCAGGCCACCCCATGATCTAGGTATTGCTGCACAAAACTGACAGTACATGTGTATTAGTAGCCCTTGGTTGAAGAGGTAATTGTGACAAATGGTGCACAGGAATAGACCACCTGAAGAACCAAATAAAAAGAAAATTGTGTCTAAATATTTAATAACGAAGCAATTCTTGTTATAAATTGGTGTCAAGAAATAATCCAATATGCACCGTTCTTGTTTGTGCCCTTCAGTAGATTGTATATCAGAGTGCGAAATGTGTATCAATAAGTCCAGATTAGAATAGGGGAGACCGGGGCACGTTGGACCGCTTTTTTATTTTTTGGCTATAAATCAAAAATTTCTCTAAATATTTGAAAAATCTTTCTACTGACTGACTTCTGAATATCTACCCTACCCTTATGCCAGACCAAGTTGATCTACCTTCTATAGTTGGGGAGAAAAATGAGTTTGACATTTTTTTTTTTGTGGTCCAACGTGCCCCGGGTCCGGGGCACGTTGGACCGCCATGTGGGGCACGTTGGACCTCAAGATAAAAGTCTAGGAAAATACAATAAAGTGAGCCAACACCACATTTTATTCTCACAGATCACAACACACACTTGTGTGTCATTCCAGAATGATTATATAGGAATATTTCCCCAGATAATTTTAATAAGTCTAGAAGGGCTGGCAGATTAGCCAACTGAATTGATTTTTTCCTCATATTGTACATGAATGACTTAGGTGCTCTATTAATGTTAAAAATTACACAGCTGGTATTTTGCCGATAATTTTTTGTGAGTCAATCCAGTTTATAATGGTCCAACGTGCCCCGGCCATGCTGGTCCAACCTGCCCCGTCCCAACCTCTTATGAAAATGTGAATGCCTCACTGACAAGGTCGAATGTGAACTTGGGAAACTATATCAAACTTTACTTAAGTGGCGATAGTTTCAATTTATGAGACTTGTCTGACTAGATCCCCCATATTTTAAGAAGGGTAACCTCGCCATCGAGACTTGAAAAAGTCACTTTTTATGCCGAAAATCAGGAAACCTGAAATAGAACTCACACTTTTCCTTCAATGCTCATGAAATTTTTTGGCTAAAAGGCATACCACTAAAGGTCTCTTCATTGGGATTTGGATAACTGCGCATGTTTTATTAAAAAGATATTCGCAATGGTCCAACGTGCCCCGAGGTCCAACGTGCCCCGGTCTCCCCTACTCCTGCGAAAGGATGCTGCGAAAGGATGGTGCTTCACACCAGCTTTGAATGGAACAAATGGTTAATCTTCTGTTTCATTACCATCAATTAATCAATGCCAGTTGTCTCTGGTCGTATTCATTTAGGTAAGGACAGGAACCCATTTGGGATGTCACAATGGATTACTCAGGTCTCAGGAAGTGGCTTATTTTAAAGTAGGCAGCTCAGCCACTTGGCAGGTTAAATGCTTTTAAAAATTACCGATACTATTGCTCAGCAGAATTCTTCATTTTCACTCACAAAATGTTGTAATATGGGTTAAGTCTAAAATACTTGTTGTATATATAGCCAGTCTCAACAGATTAAAGAAAACCTATTGGGTAAAGAGTCTACAAGTGAATGCTCATAAATGTGTTCTTATGTTTCAGTATCCCCTAATTCTCTGTATAAGCCTAAACAGGGACTTTGACCTAGTGGTGTGGCAGTGTGTTTGGCTGCTAACATCAAGGATTCAGGTTCGATTCTCATTCCAGAGAAACCGTGTTAGACAGACGTTGACTTATTTGTCATGAGTGCACCTTACCTTGTTGGTCCCTGCCATACACTTCTATGACTCTGCTTGTCCTCAGCCTAATCAACACGGAACAGAAAGCCCTGTCAACCATTCCACCACCATACCAAAACCAATAAACATTTCATACACTCTTCACTCTAAAAAATGTGGGGACAAAATTGGTTTTTTAGATTCAAAATGGTTTGCTGAAAAACCAAATTTCAATGCAAAACCGACATGGATCTTAAAAAAAATCCATGTTGGTTTTTTGCATTGAAATTTGGTTTTTCAAAAAACCATTTTGAATCTAAAAAACCAATTTTGTCTGAAATTTTTTAGAGTGTTTGTCAAGCATACATTTTACAATATCCATAACAAAATCTAAGTGAACTTTGATAAGCTGCTTATCATAAGCACATGCAAAGGCCTATGTTACCACTTACTATGATAGCCTGTAATAATATAATATAGTATGATTTTATATAGTGCCCATTCCAGATAAATCTGCTTACCGACGCAACATATATTATTTGTTAATTTGTTCTTATTGATTCTACTCACCTAATATCCCAGAACAAGTGAAAAATGGTACTGAAAGCTACTGTGGGTCTAAAGACATTGCTGAGGGATTTAATAACTTTTTCACGAGCATTGGGAAAACACTTGCCAGCAAAATTCCAGATGCAAGTCGGAATTATAAGAGCTATCTTTCTAATTTTAACCTACCAAATAGTTTTGTACTTTTTGCATCTGATCGTATGGAACTTACAAATATAATTAGAAACATGAAACCAAAAATTAGTACGGGTTATGATTCCATAAGCCCAAAACTCATCAAACAAACTTACGAAGGAATTATTTCCCCTTTGCTACACATTGTAAACCTGTCTCTGTCGACAGGTATAGTCCCCAATAAAATGAAATTAGCGAGAATACTGCCCATATATAAAAGTGGAAGCAAAGATATCATAAGTAATTATAGACCAGTATCATTACTGCCAGCTTTCTCAAAGGTATTAGAAAAGATTGTATGTAATCGCCTGTATAAATACCTAGAAACCCACAATATTCTTACTGCCTCCCAGTATGGATTTAGGAAATCACTGTCAACAAACCTAGCAGTTTTAGAAATGCAAGATAGAGTCGTAAAATACTTGACAAATAATGAACATTGCGCAGGCCTGTTCCTCGATTTAAGTAAAGCGTTCGACACGCTCAATCATGAAATTCTTCTCTCTAAGCTGGAACATTTAGGGATCAGAGGCACTGCTTTGTCTTGGTTTAGGAATTACCTCACAAATCGTTCTCAATTCACTGAAAACCAAAATAATCGATCTAACTGCACAAACATATATACCTCCTCCAGTGTGTAAAACTATATTATCGCAAAAAACTTAATAGCTTGCCTCTTTACCACTGCTCATCATTATCAAATGCACACATAAGCAATACCAGTAGGGAATCTAGGCAAAGAAATGATATCTATATTCATAAAATTAACAATAAACTTCAAAAACAGTCATTAAACTATGTGGTGGGTTATGCCTGGAATAGCCTCCCAAATAATCTGAAATCAATGGCTCATAAATCCCTGAAAAGCTTTTCAAAGGCAGTCAAACTGCACCTCATATCGCAATATCAATTGAACTGCACTAATACAAACTGTTTTTCTTGTCAACAGTCAATCTAACTTTAATGAACAGGTACTACACTTTGGTTAAATTGGTTTTTGAATTTTACAAAGTCCTATGGCTCACTGTTTGTCAACCCGTCCATCCCCGGGGGTGCAAACAGTGATTTTCAGTTTGCCATAGGATTGCTTTTTGCTTTTTGGTTCAAGGCTTTTGAACCCCTTCGTTTCTGCATCATGCTTTCCATATTATCCTTTTCATCCCATCCTTTTCATTCCATCCCATCCTCCCATTCCATCCTTCACATCTCACCCCCTCCACTTCATTGCCTCATTCTCAAACTCTTAATGTATATATTTCAATGTATATCTGTAAGGTTCCCATAAACATATTACTGTTATTTTTCTCTTTTTCTGTAACTTTAAACGTATATATGTTTATGTTTAAATGCCAAATTGGTTCTTAAATTTATTATTATTATTTTTTTTTTTTTTTAATTATTATTATTATTTTTATTTTATTTTATTTATTTATTTATTTTTTTATTATTATTATTTTTATTTTTTACTTTTTAAATACCTCTTTAAATTTTCTGATTAATTGATTTTTTTTTTCTTATTCATCTCTTTTTTTTACCTACCTTGAAACATCTGTTAAAATAATCTGTTAAAATAATATTACTATGTACCACTGTTGTATATACATTTGTAGGAAATTTAACTATATGTAGGTGGCCCACAACCACAAGCATTGCTTCAGATGGTCTCCATGCACATAATTTAAAAAAATTTAGATGACATGAACACTAACTAATTATGATGTATCTATAATATGAAATACATGTAAAACGTTATACAAATATGCAAAATAAAGCCAATTTTCTCTCTCTCTCTCTCTCAGCTTTATTATGTTAGGCAATTTTCTACTGAAAGTGTGGTTAAATCACATTAAGGTGGCTCGCTACTCATGCGAACTGGTAGTTGGCGCACATTCACGCGCAGCCAGGCAGGCCCTATCTATCGTAACGTCACCATTGCAGCTGATCTCTGCTGTCATCTTTTTTTCAATTCTGAGAATTTAAAGTTTCGGCCGCTTCGTATGCAAATTGCGCCACTTCTATTAGGGTTAGGGCCACTTCTATTAGGCGATTTTACTCAAGCAGGTTTAATTTCTCAAAAATGACTTGGTAATGAAAAATAAATTGTATATCAATTTCAAGTGTGGAAGGAAGGGTTGTCTGTATTATCATATTGTTCCCCACTATTTTTGGAAGTAAATGACAAAGAATTAAAAAATCCAATCTAGCCAATTTTTTTTGGCACTATGGTTTATAAAAAAAGTTAAAATTGTCAAAATCAAAACCTTTATTCCGAGACCCTTGTAAAGTCCTTTAAACTAAATATACCTCTTTGAAATTGCAATTAGCTTTTCCCTTCAAGCGTTTTCTTTAATTTCATGCTTCATTACATGATATGGGATGCATGACCACCGAATAGCAGGGAAAACTTCACAGTAAAAAATTTAAGAAAAAAATTCAGTTTTTCAGGTTTGGGTGAACTGACTTTCTGGTGCATAATCTCAAATATTTTTTTTAAAATGCTAGTAGCGACCACTTTTTTTTTTTTATTTTTGCTATAAACTATATTTTGGATCATTCTAAACTATTTTTGAGAAATCCTATCTCGGAAAGTTCACGAGTATCGAGCCACCTTAACACTCACTGTTCACATTTAGAAGATGAGGATAATGCTGAAATTGATCATAATGGAAAGAGCAGATTGATACATGTAATTCAACGCAAGGTGACTAAATAATAAAAGAATATACGTTTTTTGGTGTCAATTCAATGGGGTCTGAAAAGTTGTTTTGATTTAATAGAAATATTCCAGTGTAATTGTGTCTTATGACCATTGCATTGCAATGCATTGGTACTTAGTGGATTTAATGTAAATAGCTCGAATGGCGTTGGAAGAAGGTGACAAATCTCATATGATTGTAGAAATTCCCAAAGAACTAGTAATTGCTTTTTTTCTGAACCAGTCTTTTATGAAAGACATAACTAAGGGAGTAGCAGCGGAGGTAATTTAGTCTTTTGTGACTGTGTCCTTCGTGTCATCTCAGAAGTGGCTATTTAGGCACCTGAGGCATGCTATTTTAAATGGACGGTTATAAGATCTAGAAGAAACGATAGAACAGTCATCTTGTCTTGTGATAATATTTTTTCTTTTAAAATCTTGCCTTAGCTATCTATCCATTTAGCTGTATGAACGCTTAGCAAATGATTTTGCAAAAAAACAAAACCTTGATATAGAAGATAATGTTATTCAGTATATCTCTCTAAAGAAATCATATAAGTCAACTGTACAGAGAAAGAAAAGAGAGTATCAGAACTCTATCAGAAATGAACTGAACAATTTAGAATGTAAAAACCCAGTCGATTATTGGAAATATTGGGATAAACTTAAGAAGAATAACAAAATTACAGCTATTGGTACTGTAAATCTTAATGACTTTGAAGTTTATTTTAAAAGCATGCAATCACCACCTGGTGACTCAGCTTCTAAATTTGACTTTAAGTTTCTAGAATCGGTAGAACAAGAGTTGGATAAGTTAATAGATGATTCTGATGGTAATATGACTGATCATCCAATAACTGTCTATGAAGTACAGGTAGAATTAAAAAGTCTAAAGAAAGGTAAAGCTCCTGGTATTGATGGTATTTGTAATGAATTCTATAAGTACCTGAATACCTACTAGATCCTCTCACAACACTGTTCAATTACGTGTGGTTAAAAGGAGATTATCCCGATAAGTGGGCTGAGGGAGTAATACAACCATTGCACAAAAAGGGTAATTACAATGAACCTGATAATTATCGGAAGCTTACATTGATGGCTTGTATGGGGAAAAATATTTGAATCAATTGCGAATAAAAGACTAGTTTTTCAAAGTGAAGCTGCTAATAAAGTAGACCCATACCAATTTGGTTTCACCCAAGGGTGTAGGACCAGTGACAATGTCTTCATAATAGACTCTATCATATCATATCAAAAATCGATGCGCAAGAACTTATTCATAACTTTTATTGACTTTGACTTTGTCAATCGTAGCTTTCTCTATTATAAAATGATTAAAAAAGGATACGGCGGTAAACTGGTCAAAATCATTCGTAGTATGTTCTCTAAATCACAAACTAGAGTTAGATGGCATGGTGAGTTAGGTTCTACAGGGTGGTATAGTCAGTCCTAAGCTATTCAATCTGTATCTTTCAGATATGGTTGAATTTTTGGACCAAAGCTGTGGTGTCTCTATAGATGGAACTACTTTTACACATTTACTTTATGCCGATGATCTAGTGTTAGTTTCTGAAACTGAGAATGGAATGCAAACTCTGTTGAATAATGTTGAGTCTTATTGTAGGAAATGGCATCTGATAATTAATTCCCAAAAAAGTAAAGTTATGTATATTCTCAAAACACAAAGTAAAAGTTTGAATAAATTTCAATTTACTATTGACAACAATGAACTGGAATTGGTCAGCTCATATAAATATTTGGGCCATCCCTCCCGGACATTTTCCTCCAGTCAACCTCATGTCAACCTCTCAACATACCTCCAATTCACATCGGGCCCAACGTTTGAAAACTACGTAATTTGTCGACAATCGCTTACGGCTATGATACGTGCGTAAATATCGTAGATAATGCGTATTTCTTTAACCTCTGAGCACAACGTGGACCAAACGCGGGTAACACCTCCCCCGCACCTATAATAAAGTGACCTCGTCCGGACGTCTTATTTTTGCGCATGCGCAGCAAGCAGTTCCGCCCATCATGGCGCTTGATTTCGAGTGGAATATTATGAAGCGGTCTGAAAAAACGTTGCAGGCGATGGATTAAGTGCTTGACAGGACCTATAGAGTTGTGAACATGAAGGATTTATATCTTGTGGACTTATTTGAACAGTGTTACGGACTGAGCGTAATGGATCGCATTGGATTTACCGGGATTCGAGACGGTAGTTTTCGATGGATGTTTCAGGTAAGAATCGAGCCTGCATTGCTTGTTTCTGTATGTGAATGGAACTAATGACTCATTTTGAACCTTTTGTGGCAGTATCAGGTGTGTAGGTTATGCACTGGATGCAGAAACTACCTGCAAAGTTAGCCCCATTCACTCAATGATACAAAATGGGGCAAATCATTATTGCGCGAGGGGGGGGGGCTGACTGGGGCAGTCCAGCCACCCAACCCCACTGCCTTTTTATTATTCTTATTATTCTTGATATTCTTGATGGTACAGCTCAGTTATTATTATTTTTTGTGGCTAGTGGGATTCAAGGATGTGCTGTGGGGGGGGGGGGGAGGTATTGCTTTTTTTTTTTCTGCAAATATAAAACATAAAAATTAAAGCAGTACAAACAGAGCTATCCAAAAAGGATGGCTCCCAAAATTAATAGACTTTTCTTCCTCATTTTACTGAGCAGTCTACAAGTCCACTTAGGGACTATAAATTAAATTAACTTGTGAAAAACACTTACCTTGCATGGTGAAATTGAAAATGTTACTGCAATCTTACCGTGATAAGATTGGAACATTCTCGGCATCTAGGACAGTTGCAATGAGGCACCATGAAACTTGGGTGTTATAAAATTCTCATATGCATCTTTGTGGGTGTGGAAAAATTTAATTTTTTTTAAAACCAGGATAAGCTTTCACATTTTTAAAAGTACATATGTGGATTTATTGTCACTGGTGTTACAACTTTTTCTTCACGGCTTCATCTAATTGTCAACAGCAAGCATCCTGTTGGAGTTTTTTATAATTACAAAGTTACCAGATAGATTGGAATAGGTATGGAATAGATGGCGCTACAAGGCTCTCTGAGAATCAGGATCCTAGGTTCTGCAACTTTGTGCAAACCTTCAACAAACCTTTGGCAGATACGTATGATCAGACGTTTGCCCTGAACATTACTTTCAAACGTTGTCCAAACATATCAAAGACACGTTTGAGAAACCTTGGAACTTACGTATGCCCAAACGTGTGACCATACCTTTGATAAACCTATGAATCAAAGGTATGGTCATACGTAATAGTCCTAGGTTGCTAAAACCTCTCTGATGAATGTTCGACAAACCTATGAATCAAAGGTATGGTCATACGTAACAGTCAAACGCTCTTCAGACCTCTCAACCAAAGGTATGACTTACGTAATAGTCTAAGGTTTTATAAACCTCTCAAATGAATGTTCGACAAACCTTTGAATCAAAGGTATGGTCATACGTAATAGTTAAACGTTCTTCAAACCTGTCAACCAAAGGTATGACTTACGTATGACTGACACGTTTAGCCAAACGTTAAAACCAAACGTTCTTCCAGCCTCTCAACCAAAGGTATGACTTCCGTGTGACTCTAACGTTAGGCCAAACTATAAAACAAACTATCTCCCATCCTCTTACTAACGTTTCGACCTACGTTTGGTTTTCCATCTGAGTGCAACGTTTGGAAATTACATTTGCCCTACCTTTGTCATACGTTGTTTGGCCCAACGTTTGATTCTAACCTAAATAATTACGTAGTGAAAGGTTTGATTTACGTTGGTGCTCAGGAGGGATGTGCTTTGTGACTCAAAGGACGTACATAAAGAAATGTATACACATCTGGCGACACAAGCACAGAAAGCTATGTATGCTCTCAAAGAAAATACAAGGTCTACTGTTGGTTATCTTCCGCCAAAATTAAGTCTTAAAATGTTCGATACCCACATACTTCCGATACTAGAATACAACAGTTAATTGCGGTTCTCTGAGAAGGAAAATAATGCCATTGAAAAAATTCAATTGAACTTTCTCAAAAATATGCTTAGTGTTAGATGTCAAACAGCCACCACTGCAATCCTTGAAGATACTGGCAGATTTCCTTTACTTATAAGGCAACAGTCTTCCGCCCTGAAATACTTTGATAGACTAAAAAGTGAAACTTGTCCTATTCTTCTTAAGAAGTGTCTAGAAATTCAAATTAAACTTCAGGAGAAAGGTGTGCCTTGTTGGCTCACAAGACTTAGCAAAATTACTGACAGGTTAAACATAGATCTTATGCAATGCAATTTGAATAAAACCATAACATGCCTGTATGACAAAGCTAAAGATAAGATGATTAGTGAAATAAATGATAACACTAAATACCCAAAACTACGAACGTACAAAACTTTTAAATCTGATATGCGCTTAGAACCATATCTTAACTTTAATCTCCCTAAATCTGTTTATACCAGTATCGCCCGTTTCAGACTAAGTTCTCACAATCTTAATATTGAAATTGGTAGACATAAACGTCCTTATATACCTGCAGAAGATCGTATTTGCAATAAATGTAACTTAAATGTTGTAGAAGATGAATTCCATTGTTTAATGGTTTGCCCAAACTGGACCAACCCAAGAACTGAATTGCATAACGTAGCTTGTACTTCAAATAATGATTTTCTGGTATTAAGCCCAGCTGAACAGTTTCATGAAATTTTGACCTCAAAAAATGTATACCTGAATTTTGCTCTTTGCAAATTTCTTTACACAGCATTGAAAATTGAGAGTTGAGGCTATTATTATAATTCATGCGCTAGGTTGGTTGCTCCTGGTGACTGAGTGGTCAGTGGCATGTTGATGTGTTGCTTGCTTGTGTTTGCTGTTGCTGTCACTATTGTATATAATTAAAATGTTTCTTTTATACATATACATTGTATTATTGGTGCTTCCAATTTATTGATGATGTGATGTTTAATTCTATCTGTACATAAATATATATCTTCTGCTTTTTATACCATTTTGTGTGCTTTATCCGTCTGACTTAATTAGCCTTAAAATGTGATATGAGTTATTTCTGATTTATTAATTATGGTGCTTTACACAATTTCAGTATTAAACAATTACAGTATGAAATGGACACTTCTATGAATTTTGTATTAATATATATAGTAATCCATGTTTTCTTTATCAATTTCATTGTACCATATAATGTATGACTGCTCCTTCCTAGTTGTAGTTAGTTACTATCCCGCTTTTGTACATACACATCTTATCTTATTTTTATGTTTCTTTTTGTTTATTTATATGACACATGTATCTTGTTGATATCCAGATGTCAAATAAAATTCTATATATATATATGAAGTTATGCTGAGCTTAACCTTTCCCCTGCTATTCATAGCTAGCTACAACAACCGATGTTTTAACAGGGGCCAGAAATGGTTCGTTATTGATAGCTATGGACAGGCTAAGTCAAGCTATGAATAGCCATAAACAGCTGTATTGAGCCACTTTGAGAAATTTGTAACAAGGATTATGTGATGATTTTATGTGAGAAATAAGTTTATGTAAATGTAAATGTAAATGTAGACTTTTTTTATAGTCCATTACACCGACGAAGTCAGTCTCAACAGACTTTACAATTACACCCTTGGCAGGCCTGTTCAAGCATGAGCCTCTCTCAACTCCCCGGGGAGTATACAGCCAGGCAGCCGTTTCCAGCGCACACAATGCTAAGTCACTCTACAATCGCCATCACTGCCTATAGCCAAGTACCCATTTACACCTGGGTGAAGTGAAGCAAAGAGTTATGGAGGATCTGCTCAGTTCCTCCGTGCCATGGGTGGGAGTCGAACCTGCAACGTCTCAGTTACCAGGCAAACACCTTATGCACTAGGCCACGGCACCTCTGTCTTGGAGTTTGATGTGGTTTCTATAAAGACACTGCTGTGACAACTTAAATTTAATCTCGACATATACATGTAGCCAAAAAATAACCCTAACATTTCTATCAGATATACAGAAACTTTATCAAGTCTTGCACTTACCATTCCACACATTGCAGCACTGAAGGTTGACCTCTTGTGTAGGAATAACAGCATTTGAAACACCAAAATATGGTGGCCTACTTGTACAACATGTGACTTTCATAGTTTGTAAAAAAACTTCATGTTTGTGTATGATTAATATATCAAGATCTTTATTACTTCTCCCTGGGTGTATAGGCCGAGCTTTCGAGACGAATGTTTGTCCGCTTTCAAACCGGCTGTAATATCTCTGAATCAATTCAGTGTTGATCTAAATAGATTTGTTTACACACCTTAATTTCAACTCTTTTATTGTAGTTTCAGTGCAAAAATAGTGTGTGTCTGGATTCTGGGTGAGAGCTGCAAGTAAGAGATGATTGCAGGAATTCCCAAGGACAAAATAAATTGCTTTTCTGGAACCAGTCTTCCATTGAAAGAAGTAACTATAAAAATGACATGTAAGTTGTGGCGCCTGATGCAATTTTGCCTTTTACTGGCACTTGGAAGTGGCTAAAACGAGCGCCTGAGGTAATTGCAATCTTGTCGGAACAGAAATCTACATGGAAAGGATCTTACACATAGTGATAAACTTGCTGTGTTTACAACCGTGCAAATCTATCAAATAGTCACATACTATAATGATGCAGTTGCTGTGTCTTTTTTTGGTGTTTTGTTTGTGCTCCTTCATGTTAGACTTCTTGTTTCCATCACCGTTCTCATCATTGCTTGTTAGGGTGAAAAAACTACACTATAAAGTTAGGTAGACAAGATGCTTGTCTATCTAGAATGACAGTATTTAAGAGATAATTGTACCAAGGACTTTTAGCATCTTTTCGTACAAATGACATTTCAGCAATAGATAATAGAAAGGTGTGATATGGCAATGCCAAGGAAGGTATTCCCTATATTGATATGACATTGTGTATGGCCTGTGATTCAATCAATCTACTTACCTTTTCCAACCCATGAGCAGTGTTATTTGACAAAAAACATTCATGTGTCATATTCAGACAGAGAGACTGATTGGTCAGTTGTGATTGATTTTTAGAATAAGCTCAGAAGTACATGACCATTTCACCAGACAAGCCCATGCCATTTATAACCTCCCTATTAGAACCAAACTGGAAGAGCAACTACTAAACACCAAAATATCCAAAGCCTGGAACCACCTAGCTGACATTATTAAAACACAACTTACATCAATATCGTCCATACACAAGCTGAAAACTTTCTTTCTGTCTAAGTATAATGTTTCTTGCTACATTTCAAATTGTTATTCGTGCAGAGAAGAATTTGTCAGCTCACAACATTTCTCATCATCACATCATACTCATTTACCATAAATCACCCATTGAAATAACTAATGTCACATAGTAACATAAATCATTATATTAATATCTTTCTTTAAAACATTTATTCTCTATATATATGTATTAATGTTAATATTTCTCTAGAAAACGGGCACACAATCACAGTCATTCTTTTGTACTCTCGTGTGACCCCCCCAAATTGTACTTTACTGTCTATATACATGTAGACATTGCTGAAATGTGAAAATTTGGAAAATAAAAATCTATCTATCTATCTATTTGCTGGTTAATTGACTCAGTTGTCCTACTCCTTTGCTTAGACAAGCACATGATTACTGTTAGCATCAACATTGTGTCACCAATTTGTGCTGAGATAATATGACTAGAGTATACTTGTAATGATGCTTTGTTGAAGCAGCCAGTACATCAGATCAAATGCTGGGCTATTATTAGAGAAAAAGAAGTCATTTTTAGAGAGGTTTGCAAACTTTGCACTGACAGTGACTCGTGGTATTCTGTGTCACGAGTTCATTACCTCATAGCGAGCACAAAGATTGTTATCTTTAGACTTTTTGTGAAGGTTGTGTTGTTTCTAACCTTAAAATGAGCATTGCCATTAGGTCCTTAACTCAACAACCTTTACATAAATTTGTCTTTCATTGTAGTTGTACTTCAGTAAGTACCGCTGTTATCATTTAAGGATCCCCGTTTGGACGGGTAAAACTTTTCACCCTTTCTCTAGACACTCGGAGAAAGTTTTGGTTGTTAAAAAGCCATTACCACGAGGACAGTTTCCGACTGTGTTTCTCCCATTTAGGGGTTATGACCCGCCACATATGGGCCAATTGGTAAATTTGGCTTTGTTTTCTTCAACCAATGACCCAACATATAGTGTCACCATAGATATACTAAGGCATTGGGGGGGAAACATAGAAGGGGTAACTCAAGGACACTGTCTTGTTGAGGACAGGGCTAATGGTTTTTTAAAGACCAAAACTTTCTGTGGCTGTCTGGAAGAAGGGTGAAAAGTTTTACCCTTCCAAACGAGGATACTTAAACGATAACAGCAGTATCTACCACAATATGAACAGGGAAACATTAAGAAAACATCCGAAGAAAAGTCAATTGCAACAAGAACTGTAGAGCCGCATAAAAATTTGCGATCTGCTCCTTGTAGCTGATGCCGAGACATGGCTGATATAGATGCTATATCTGGCATTAGGTTTGTACATGTATGTGATTTAGGAAACTGCATGGGACTTGTTTTGTGGGATACATGGTTTTAGCAGAAGGTAGATCTGATTTGCCTGAAAATGTCTTTGATTTTTTTCTATTTATTTCATAAAAAAAGGTTTAACTCAAGACCATACATAGTTGAGCTGTCCTCTAAAAATGCTTGCAATCTGCAGGAGTCATTTGGTAGACCTGTCAGTGTTGATTTAGTGATATACCGGACATATATATGTGTGACTGTTTTAGCAATCAGGTAAATGGATTATGTGTTGGTCCAGTTCCTGGGAGAGAGCTGCTAATCTAAGAAATTCTCCAGGGACCCGATAAATCGAGTTTCAGGAACTTACAGAACTTTAAGTTGATTCTTGTGTGAGAACACCTGTTGAAGATTTTTTGATTTTCATGGTTACTGGAAATCACCATTTTAGATCTGAGCCAGTGAGTGTAAAAAAATACTTCTCTGTTCAATGATGTCCTGTTATATTTGTCTTCACAGCTTGCCCTACTATAGCCTAGGGTGTCCCAAAAAAAGTGAAAGTCTGAAATTCATTGGGGCTAACCTCTAAATGTGTTCTATAGCCCTTCTCTGACTCCCATGTAAAATTTCAGCTCATTTGAAGGTGTTTTAGATGTTGCTCAAGAGACCAAAAGTTAGATAGGGGTTTAACATTGAATTTTCATGCGAAAATGGCTATTTTAGCCAATAGCTCACAAATTATTGGTTTTAGTCCACCCAAACACATGGATAGTTGATACAAAGATTTATAAATTATTCTGCACACTGTGGTACCAATTTCATGTCTGTACCTCACTCGGTTCTTGTGTTATTGGCAAATATATACTATTTTACATGAAAAATTGATGCCAAGGCAAAGCACCTTTCTTAATGAAGATTAATTGCAGTTTAATTCTAAATTTAAACATGAGACAATCAAATATTGGTTCCATAGTGTGACAGAGACACAAGAACATCAACCAATGTCTTACAATCAGTTTCAGACTATTGAAACATTCTATTAAATAAAGAAGTTTTTTTAAATCACAGCGGAAAATTGCGTAAATAAGTATATCCCATATGTAGATTTTCTCAATACCCAAGCAAGTTACAAATATAAAATTGGTACCACAATGTGCAGAATAATTTATACATCTTTGTATCAACTATCCATGTGTTTGGGTGGACTAAAACCGATAATTTCTGAGCTATTGGCTAAAATAGCCATTTTCGCATGAAAATTCAATGTTAAACTCCTATCTATCTTTGGGGCTCTTGAGCATCATCTAAAAAACATTCAAATGAGCTGAAATTTTACATGGGAGTCAGAGAGGGGCTATAGAACACATTTAGAGGTTAGCCCCAATGAATTTCAGACTTTCACTATTTTTGGGACACCCTACTGACTATATCCTTCCAAAATTTACATAGGATGCAATTATTCTGCTAATGTGATATGACATGGCAGTTCCAATAGGTCAGCATTGGAAGGATTGCAAATCAGTTGTGTTGTGTGAGAATAAAATTGAATTTTCAAGACTGGGCAAAGTGTGTAAAATGTGTTTCATCTAAGCTGAATATGCATTGGACTCGCTAGTAATTTTTTTTCTCCTAGTCCCAGTGGATGCAATATGAATTAATAATCAAATGTACGATTTGACTACAATATAATCATGATTGCTTCAGTGGTAGTGATTTTATGTCTGGCTTGTGGATAAAAGCTTAAAACCTTGAGATAATTGCAAGAATTCCCAAGGACCAAATATTACCTTGCCATAACAATTCTTTATTGAAGAAATAGCTGTAGAAATGACGTGTAAGATGTGACAGCTGATGCAATTTTGCCCTTAAGGTAGCTCTTGGAAGTGGAAACACTAGGCACCCAAGGCGTGGTAGCCTTTTCCAAAAAAGCACATATCGAAGGAAAGAACTAAGAAATGTGGAGATAAGCTTGTAATGCTTACAACTGTGCTTGTCTGTTGGTAGTCACCATGCAATGTGTTGGAATTGGAATGTCTTTGTTCCAGCTCCGTGTCAACCCTGTGTTTCACAAGAAAACCTGGAATTTAATTACTTCTCGTTTATCTTCAATGTATGTTATACAGGAGTCTGGAAAAGCCAGTAATTTCATAACATTGTGCAATTAAGATGCCTTTATAGCTTATGACAAGATAGCCTCATATCAACCTCTCTTATTAATGAGATTAATGAAAAGAAAGCAGAAAAAACACGCTATATATTTAGTCTGTTAGTGTTGATCAGTGATATCACACAAGACAATGGAACATGTGACTGTTGTAACGATCAATTATATAGATTATGTGTTGGTTTAGTTCCCTTGATTATAGATACTAATCTGAGGGATTTTTCCAAGGACCACATTAAATTACCTGCGGGAACCAGACATTTTTGTAAGAATTTTGTAAGATAGCCTACTGCGTGTAAGGTGCCTTTTGTGATTGTGTCCATGACGCTCATGAAGTGACTTAAGTAGACACCTGGGGCAATAGGATCCCCATGAGGCCTACCAATTTTCCCTGAAAGGAAACTGGAGAGATAAGCTGATTCTTGTGTGAGCGCACCTGTTCAAGTCTCATCCCAGTCGCTGATTATGATCGTAGCTGATTCAGGCTTGTTAATGTCAGAAAATACCATCCACGAATTCCACATTTCCGGTGTGTGTGACGTTGGTCTCGCCACATTTTGCCTAAATGGAGGGATATTGGGCATATCCACTTACTTAACAGGTCCTCTCTACCTCTTGGCTATCAACTCTCAATATCATGTGCAGCATATTTGTTTCATGACACCTGCATTCGGGCTACCACATCCGTACAAATTGAATTAATACTGTACTTCCACACATGCAATACCATGTGAATTCAGATGCACTGACAGACGAGATAACTAAATGTGTTCCATCTGAGAAGATACTTTTGCCTCACCATCAATGTGGTCTGTTGTCAGTGCTAGTGCAGCTGCAAGCCTGGGTCGATTTGAGAATTTTGTTGAGCCTCTATTATCAGGTGATAATGTAGATGCAATATTTCACAAGGTAATCTTGCTTTTGATCTTAAATGATTTTTCAATCACGACACACATTTTGCTGTTTTATACCTCGGGTACCCCAAATCTGCCAAGATTGGAGTCATTCTGTTAGGGAGAACAAAGAAAAAATCACATAAATGAAGTCCTGGGATACCTATATTATTATCCAAAGCATTTGGCGCTTAAGTATTGTTTTAATGTAGAGTTATAGAAAAATCTAGATCAGAAACAGTAGGGGAGCTCAAACTTATGTACATGTAAAGTCACACAAAAGGACCCGTATTTTTAAATATTTTTGTATTTCTAAAATTGAATGCGTCGGTATCCTTCACTAACACAATCAACACTGGAAATATTCTGCAAATGGTTAGTCTGAAATTTGAAAAAATGTGACCGTTTGAATCCCTGAATTGTGTAGTTCCTTTTATCATGAAAAATCAGTTTAGAGTTCTTTGTAATTTGGTATGGTTTTTGGTGGGGTAAAAGGTCACATGACCAGTAGGAGAGGGGGTCAAATAGCACATAATTTTCTGACTTGGTTGCCATGGTAACTAAATTACAAAAAACTCTCAACTGACTTTTCACTGAGACTGAAAGTTTCTAGAACTACCAAATTCAGGGATTCAAACGCTATGTAACCTATGTGGTCCTCTCTCGGGGTGAGCCAAACTCCAATTTTTCTGGCCTGGCTCTCTGACTATACCTGGACTAGTGGAGAATAATGCACGTGTTGTCTGTTTAGGTAACAAAACCTCAACTACTTTAAAATGAGATGAGGTAGGTCAAATTCAGATGATTAAAGCTGTGAACTGACTTCATAACCAATGTCAATACTGTAACGGATTGTTGCCAATTTATTCACATTAGTGATATGTTAAGTACTGTGCTTCTATGGCTGGTTTATGCCAAAATTAGGAATAAAAATGTTTTGAGAGCCATAAGAAAAGTGTGACAAAGAAAATATAGTCATGAGACATGATACATCCAAAGAGTTTTGTCTGCGCAAAGGATGCATTTGATTCTCCAACATATGGGGTTTTCTGAATAAAGCTCCTCTTTTTTTAAAGTTTTAGTGGTGCATGTTTTTTTTTCTGAGTTGTTTTTAAAACGCAACTCTGAAATTTCACACAGCTGGTAGTGGAGGTGTAATATTTCACTCGGATGTTTCTCATCTAATCTTGCTCCCAACATAAAGAATGTGAACTAAATTTCCATCCTCGCATTCCAGTTATGTATGTGACACAGATTTTTGATAGACATTTTGACTTCTTAAGTCTCTCACTAAGAGGGGTCTCCAGACTCTTCACAACACATCATCATGCATGCTATGAAACATCCTGGATGCATATTTGATTGATCTTTGCTTGGGTTTGTCAGACTTAGTCATGGTAGAGGATGAACACTACAAAGAAACAGGTCTACAGACTCTACAACTTTTTTATTGAGCCACAAAGCCAGATTGCTGCATTTCCACCTGCCATTCGTATTTATGGCTCTACAGATACTTATATGTTATTCAAGCAAATTGTTCTAAAAGGAATCAGAAGAAACCAGCTGCCCTCATTTTTATGGCAGTTATGGTTAAACAGCAATTCCTACCATGAACTTTTTTTTTACCGTAAAAGGACAATTTTTTCACACATAACGGTACACCATTCAAAGCCGCAGCTGGTTTTACAGTGCACACTTTTCTAAGCAGGCCTTTTCCCCTCATTGGATGTGAGAAATGTCATCACATTTCACATTGTCTGTGTTGCTGACACTATATAAGATAACCATCATGGCAATTTGCTAATAGCTAGAGGTCCTAATGGAGGAAAATTGTACCTATCCATTTACTAAGGCAATTTTCTCTCACTTCTGGTGTCAGGTGTGTCACCATCTGGTGGTCAACTGTCAACATTATCATCATGTATGGAGTATTTATTTCATGAAGATCACTGTTCTGGGCTCATTTGGCTGATTTACACGAGAATATAAAAGAAATACATTGCCCCCTGCATTATGCAACTACTTGTTAGTTATAGGACCTACTTGAAATATATGTGACTGTTTTATTTCTGCGTTTTGTAGTTTTTCTGGTAGAAAATGCAACCAAGGATCGAGAGACTGTCTTACGAAAGATCATTCATGACTGCCGAAGTGGAAAATTATTGCCATTGTACTCATGATTTCCAACAAAGCTGTTATTGAATAAAGTATGAGTTTGTTAACAATATAAGTGGTCAGAATTTATTTCTTTATGTACATGCATTCAATATCTCACTGTTTTTTTCATTTGGTAATACGCATTATGCAAATGTATAGACAACCAAAAGCAATACTTAATTTCGCGAGCTATCAGTTCTTTACGTTTGTTTGGTAGATAGCCATACCTCTCACAGAGACATTTTTAACACAGACAGCCATTCCTGGTATTAAGTCCATTATACGTATATCCCATTCCGACTGAGAAACCATGTGACCATTGGTTCCTTTCTTCCCTTCATAATTATTGGTCCTCGACATTCAAAAGCAAAGCAAGGGTCGTAATTGTCGTCTTTTTGTAGGATTCTGAAATATTACAAACACCACTGTTATTGACGGGTATATGATTAGCGTGATCATGGCTCTTATTAGGATACCCGAGCTGTCTGTCCGATAACACAAGAACGTAAAGATACCATGGGGATTTTCATAATATTGACACCTTTTGATCTTTGTACATAAAATAAAAATCCATATAAGGTCTACAATGCACCAAATAATGAGCTAATTGACAGCACCACTGGGAAACATCAATAACATCAGAAACAGAGATTGAGGTAATTTGACTACTTACTCATAGGTATCATTAGACACATTGATGTGGCCGGGGACCCCGGTGGTTTCTGTCCGTGATGTCAGGTTGACGGTGTTCCCAAATAAGCAGTACCGTGGCATCCTCTTACCCACTACTCCTGTGACTACTTCACCTGAATGTATTCCAATACATAGCTGAAAGTAAGGAAAATTATTTAGGTTTTCAAATGTAGGTATACAAATTTAATTTACATAAAATGTCCTCTATTTTAAAACTTTCCCTATTTATTTGGACATGGGATAACCACAGACACTTCAGCCAAGCAGTGGTGCTTGGTGACAAATTACTTTTTTGTGAAACCTCCTTTGCTGCTTTTATAAATGACTACATTTATCAGTCTACCCACAAACATCTTTAAAAATCTGTGCAATTAAATAAAGAACAACTCCAGTTAGATGATATGCTCAATGTGGATGCTTCACAGGCTTACTACATGCAATGTGTCATGCTAATATGCTCATGAATTTTTAAGGAAGAAGCTTACGCCCGAGGCATGGAGAATACGGTCTAAATGGCTCGCGATAATTCAGAACAGATGTAAGTGGATTTTGCCGATGTCTTTTTCTGGGTATTTTGAAAGATAATTGTTTCCTGAAGGTTTAGAACAACAGAATACTGATATAATGATACAATGTATATATGCCAAGCAATGAAATTTCCGATGTCTTACATTCTTCTTCAATTTTCATACCCTGTAGCTTAGTAGTTGTTTCAGGCCCCTTAGTTTTTTTGGTTACTTTTTCTGACACAACAAGGAACTCAGGAGAATATTAGAATTGGAAGTTTGACTGAAAGGTTCCTAGTGTATGTCTATGCGGTGCATAAACCTTAATCACATTGCACTGCATGCCTAGAACCTCAACTACACTGCACAAACACTTTTACTTCTTACCATATAGTCAATTCAGGGCCAGAGACAGGTCCTTTTTGCTTACCTTGACTTCTACGCCCCGGGGGTCAAAAAGGTCGGTAATGGCATCCATCATCCCTAGAGCCAGCCTTGCAATACATTTGGCGTGCTCTTTGCAAGCCTCAGGAAGACCGCTAACAGTCAAGTACTTGTCCCCCACAGTCTCGACTTTGTAGACATTGGGACTCCTTTCGGGGTCTATCAAGCCATCTAATCTTGTGTACGTGTCATTGAGCAGCTTTACGATTTCCATGGCTCCATTTGCATCCGAGTTCTTGGCACAAAACGACTGGAAGCCGACGATACCACTAAACAAGATTGTAACGTTGCTATGCTTTTGAGCTGGCACTGGGCGACCGTGTCGAAGTTCGTTCGCGACACTTGTAGGAAGGACCGAGTACATCAATCTGGATAGGGAAAATGAGAAGTACTTACATCTTGCAATGAGATTTATGGTGTTGCTCTGGTATCGCTGGCTTGAAATAATTTATTTGTGCAGAAGTTCAATGGCCTCATCTTGTATATAGGCTGTCATATCTGTGACAGTTTCTTTTTGTTGTTCTTCAAGAAATTACCTTTTTACGCCTTTAGGAAGTAACTTCGAATATAATCTCCCACCAGTTGCCTAGCAAAAAGAATCAATCTGCAAAAGTCTTGTGTTTTGGTATTGGATACAAGACCTTACATCAATGTCAGAATGTAATAATGTCAAATAATCATGGTATATTTGCAGTAAAACAATCTTGTATGATAAAGTATTATTTCACCTGAGGCAGCTAATGGGGCGTAAAACACAAACTCACTCACTCACTCACTTCACTTGAGGCATCTAGGTGTCAATTTGGTCTATCTGATATCGGATAGAATTTTACTCCTTGATAAGAAAATTGGTGTTAAGGGATATTGTCTAGTCATCAAATTAAATTATTAGGTTGAGAATTTATATTCTGTCTGGTTTTGAGGGTTGATTTCAGTAGTTGAAACATTTTGATTTAGCCTGACGTCTTGTCACTTAATGCCAGATAGCATATTAGATAAAAAACCAATATTACAAACAAGAGCAACATTTGTTTTGTGATGATTATTAATGAGATTTTACCTGTCAGTTTTGCCTTTCTCCACCTCCAGCCCTGAGTGAGCTTGCTGCAGTTGGTCAGTCAAAACTTCTAGTCCTCGGGTCAATTTATACTCTGCCTGAAATTGCTGCGACATGAGAACCAGGTCCCTTGTGGCATCGTGCAGTGGAATATCGCTGAGGTACATGCCACTTTCGCTCAAGTGTCCCAGGTTCAGAACACAGGGTGAACAGATGAACAACAATGTCCCATGCTCCTTTATAAGTATCATTTGACCCTTCAGTCTGAGAATGTTGGCAGTGTTTTGGAGTATCCCTTGTTTGGTGCAGAGGACATAAACAGTGTTGGTGTGAGATTTGATGGAATTGTAATTGAAATCCATGCGAGGTCGAGCCATGTCGAAGAGCTCATCAATCTTGCTGGTCATGTTTTGAAGTTGAGGAACAATTCTTGAAATGGACTTGCCTGCCTGGATGACAACCATATCACTGTTGAACATCATGTGGAATGGAAATATCTGGCAGAAGGATGCTGGGCTGATTTTTGGATCGTTTGAAAAGTGTTTGGAGGCCATGATGGTTGGTTGCGAATTGTGTAAATGTTGATTTTTCTCGGTGATGAGGAACTGAACATGATCAATGCCATCTGCTCTTGTTTTGTAGATATCAACATTTACATCCGAATTGTGAAGCTTCTTTGCAACAGTCTTGACTAAACCGATGACAATATGTTCAAGCCCAGGGCGGTCAGAATAGTAATGAAGAATTGTGGCTCCATCCTCGGACCTTTGACTGCAACAGAAAGATGGTGCCCTCATCCCGGGGTAGATGGAAGCGAGGTGGTCATGTAGAGCATCTAGATTTTGTAAGAAGTCAAGAGTGGTTGCCCCAAGGACTTTTAGGATGTTCTCATAACCAGAATCTTGACAGAATTTGAAGAACATTGCTCCAAATAGCTCCAATATGTCATTTACTGGAATATCTGAAAATATCTAATAAAACAAATATGATGACGGTTTATAAAAGTAGTCTTGTACATGACTATGACACTGCATTGTCCACATCCATAGTTATTGACTTATGTGATGAGGTTTGGGCTTCACATTTCCTAACATCGGCCATAAAATTATGAAGTACCAAAATAGCAACATCAGCTTTACTGCCTTAGCCAGGCCACCCCATGATCTAGGTATTGCTGCACAAAACTGACATGATATGTGAATCAGTAGCCCCTGGTTGGAGAGGTAATTGTGACAAATGGTGCACAGGAATAGACCCGTTAGACCCGGTGAAGAACCGAATAAAAAGACAATTGTGTCTAAATATTTAATAAAGAAACAGTTCTTGTTATAAATTGGTGTCAAGAAATAATCCAATATGCACCGTTCTTGTTTGTGCCCTTCAGTAGATTGTATATCAGAGTGCGAAATGTGTATCAATAAGTCCAGATTAGAATACTCCTGCGAAAGGATGGTGCTTCACACCAGCTTTGAATGAAACAGATGGTTAATCTTCTTTTTCATTACCACCAATGAATCAATGCCATTTTTCCCTGGTCATATTCATTTAGGTAAGGACGGGAACCCATTTGGGATGTCACACTTGATTACTCAGGTCTCAACTAGTGGCTTCTTATAGTAGGCAGCTCAGCCACTTGGCAGGTTGAATACTAAAAATTACCAACACGATTGCTCAGCAGAATTCTTCGTTTTCACTTACATAATTTAGTAATATGGGTTGAGCCTAAAGTGAGTTATAGGGAATACTAATAGTAGCTTCATATGATAGCCTATATTATACTACAGGTCCTTACATAAGGGTCTGCAATGTGTCTGAAAATTTGTTCATACTGATTCTACTCACCCAGTACCTTGGATGCTGCTCCCACTGAATTGTATGTGATATCATCATCATATATCTGACGAACCATGAAGTGACCTTCTATGTGCAGTTCTGCCTCCTTCCTGTAATTAAAAGTTCAAAGAAAATGTACAGATGGGATGGTTAGATGTTATCAAGAGCTATATAATTAGATAATTGATATGGAAATTTCCCGTCTTGGAAAAATAATTGATGCACAATTGCACATGTATGTCAATTCAGTTATATCTTGTCTTCATCCCTCGCATATCATCATTTAGATGAAACTGAAGTCAATTTTAGGCCATTGGAATTGCGTTCTCATATGATACATTTCATATAGGTGATTGACATGTTGCCAAATTTGTCCTGCTGAACATTATAAACTTTATGTTTAGAAAAGAATATGTATGGTTGCTGACAGTAGAACTACCAATTTGTGCTAAGGTGCAATGAGTATGCAATCGAGATAATTCAGGATCTTCCATCACAATATAGATTGTTCAATGACTTCTTCCTTGAGTAATCACTTAAAATATGAAGTGATATGTCATTGTGACTTTTCCCCATAAACCTATGTGACATTGTAAGCCGTGAAATTGAGGATGTGATGCTGCTTTCTTGAGGCCCTTCTTCCCATGTAATTTTTCCCAATTTTAACAATGAAAACTAACTTTACTGGTGGTACCAATGTGGTAACCATGAATGCAAGGTCATAATAATATGATAGTATGCTGTAAGAATGGACGCGGTCTTCCTCCCGCACTAAGCTTTAGACATTGACATAGCGCTTCAAAGAGAGACTGCGCCCTGTGGAAGACCACTTCACTACCACAGTATATATACATGTTCTAACATTGTTGGTACGATAGTGCATCTTCTTTTCTTTATTGTCCTAATCTGTGCAGTGATGTCAGTGCCTGGTTTAGAGCTGTGTGAATTAAGAATTCCACACATTGCAGCAGTAAAAAAGGTGGCCGACCTCTTGGTCCAAATTCTGGCATCGAAGAAACAATTGAAACAGGAGTTAGGTTAATACAATGAGTTAGCCAATATGTTATTGTCTCAGCTTTATAATGTCGTGGAATTTTCTAATGCAGGTCTGTGGTCAAATCATTTACAAACTCACTTTCCAAATTTTAGAAGATGAGGATAATGCTGATATTTATCATAATGTAGAAAGCAGGTTGATACATGTTATTCAACACTGTCTATTTGTCTAAATACTAAAAAAATATACGTTGGAGTCTGAAAAGTTGTTTTGATTTACTGGAAATATTCAAGTGTATTGTGTCTTGTGACTATTGCATTGGTACTTAGTGGCTTCAATGTAAATAGCTTGAATGGCGTTTGGTAGAAAGTGACAAATCTCATATGATTGTATAAATTCCCAAATATCAAATGATTGCTTTTTTTGAATCAGTCTTTTATGAAAGGAATAACTGACTGACATATAAGGAGTTGCAGCTGAGGTAATTTAGTCTTTTATGACTGTGTCATTCGTGTCATCTCAGAAGTGGCTATTAGATACAAGATATGGAAGAAACAATAGAACAGTCATCTTGTCTTATGGTCCTACGAGCCAAGGTTTCGTGAAAAATGTCGTCCGCTTTCAAACAGGCAGTAAAGTGTTGGTCTGAATAACTGTGTTTACACACCTCTTTTATCGTGGATTCAGTGCAAAAATAGTGTGTGTCTGGCTTCTTGGTGAGGGCTGCAAATAAGAGATGATCGCAGGAATTCCCAAGGACCAAATAAATTGCTTTTCTGGAACCAGTGTTCCATTGAAAGAAGTAACTATAAAAGTTACATGTACGTTGTGACGCCTGATGCAATTTTGCCTTTTACTGGCACTTGGAAGTGCCTAAAACTAGCACCTGAAGTAATTGCAATCTTGTCGGAACAGAAATCTACATTGAAAGAAATCTTAAACATAGTGATAAACTTGCTGTGTTTACAACTGTACAAATCTATCAAATAGTCAGCATAGTATGATGCAGTTGCTGTGTTTTTTTTTGGGGGGGGGGGGGGGTTTGTGCTCGTTCATGTCAGACTTTCAATCACTGTTTGCCTCATTGCATATGAGGGTGAAAAACCACATAAAGTTAGGTAGACAAGATTCTTGTCTATCCAGGAATTAATTATAAGAGATAATTGTACCAAGGACTTTTAGCATCTTTTCGTACAAATGACATTTCAGCAATAGATAATAGAAAGGTGTGATATGGCAATGCCAAGGAACATGTTCCTATATAACATTGTGTAATTAATGCACCTACATGGCCTGTGATTTGATGGATCTACTAACCTTTTTCCAACTGATGAGCAGTGCTATTTGACAAACAACATTAGTCACATTCAGGCAGAGAGACTGATTGGTCTGTTGTGATTGATTTGTTACTTAATTGACTCAGTTGTTCTTCTCCTTTGCTTAGACAAGCACATGATTACTGTTGGCATCAACATTGTATGACTAATTTGTGCTGAGATAATATGACTAGATATGTACTTGCAATAAAGCCTTGTTTAAGGAGCCAGTACATCACTTGAGGTACTAGACTATTACACGAGGAAAAGAAATCATTTTTAGAGACGTTTGCAAACTTTGCATTGAAGGTGACTTGTTGTTTTCTGTGTCACTAGTTCATTACCTCAAAGCGAGCCCAAAATTATCTTTAGACTTTTCTTTAAGGTTGTGTTGTGTAGAACCTTGATATTGAGCATTTCCATAAGCCTCTTGACGCAACAACCTTTACATAAATTTGTCTTTCAGTGTAGTTGTATTTCAATAGGTATCTACCACTCACGGAGAAATGTCAACTGCAATATGAGCTGTCGAGCCAGATGAAAAATTTGTGATCTGCCACTTTTAACCAATGCCCAGACATCACTGATATAGATGCTATATCTGGCATTAAGATTTTATGTGACTTAGGAAGCTGCATGGGACATGTTTTGTGGAATTCATGGCTTTAAGAAAAGGGAGATCTGATTTGCATGAAAATGTATTGGATTCTTTGTTATTTATTTTAGAAAAAAAGTTTAACTTTAACAAATATATAGTTGAGTTTTCCTCTAAAATGCTTGCAATCCACAGCAGTCAGGTAGTTGACCTGTCAGTGTTGATTTAGTGATATACCAGACATATATATGTGTGACTGTTTTAGCAATCAGGTAAATAGATTATGTGTTGGTCCAGTTCCTGGGAGAGAGCTGCTAATCTAAGAAATTATCCCGGGACCCGATAAATTCAGTTTCAGGAACTTACAGAACTTTAAGTTGATTCTTGTGTGAGAACACCTGTTGAAGAATTTTTATGTTAGATCTGAGCCTGTGAATGTAAAAAGTACTTCTCATGAATGTTGGCCACATCCCTGGATCATCTTCCTATCCTAACGGACGATTTAGAATTTATGCCGGGGGGGTGGGGGTTGGAAGTTTTTGATAGAAGTTTCTGTGAAAAGTGATACTGGCCTTTGGTTTCACAAATATTTTTAGTACTTATCTCCCTTTTCTTTTGTTAAAATTTAAGTCAACAATAAGACATGTTGTGAAAAATATGTACCCCCCTTGAAACTTGAAACATGCGTGAAAAATAAGTACCCTGTCGGGAAAAATTCCCATTTGCCTAAGTCATAACAAGCATGTGCAAAAAGGTGGTTCCCACTCAAGTAAAACTTTAGAAACTGCCATGCCCTCTCGACCCAGTCGTAAAATGTAATTCTGAATAGTAGTCCCTTACTGTTATTGCAGACAATGCTTTTGGTCAAGGCATGATAATTTAACGTTAAGAGATGCAAAGCCATTCCGACTCGGCTTGAGACTGATTTAATATCAAGTGAACACATATCAACAGTAACACATGAGTGTGAAATACAACAGTTCATGAGGAAATGTAAGAGCTCATGTGGATTGCGGTTTGCCATTTGTGGACAACTGCCACAATACCAAGTTGGCCTTTGCAGCAGTTTATTGGTTGAAATTATGACATCATTTTTCCTGCCAACATCACTTGCTTGAAGCAAACTGAAAAAAAAAAATGACACGCTATGTGCAGCTTGACCAATCACCTGGCAGGATTTTCTGATGTCAGATCAAAAGTTTAGCAAAGTTTTTTCTTATTTGATCCAAGTCTACAAATATAAAATCATCTGTAAGATATCATATCAACCTCCAGGCTCATGTATATATTTTTCACTATTTAGCATGTTCACGAATTCGTGGAGGTGTAAAAACGAGCATGTACGAATTTGTGGACAGGAAAAAACGAGCACAGGTGCTCGTGTACATGTAATAACTAACACTCGTGAATGTGCTTTATTATTCATTTGTGTATCTGCTAATACTAACATTCGTGGAAGTGCTATATCATTAGGGTTTAGTGTTAAAATTAGGTTTAGAGTATGTTGCGCGGACCTGATAGGCAGCAGCGCAGACTTTAGAGGTAGCAGTTCTAGTGACCTAGAAGCCAATTTGATACCCAATTCGATGTGAATTTCGTAAGTCTGCAGCCTCGCTCGCTCGTCTGCTTGCACAGATGACTGTTGTCAGTCTGATCAACCTCTCAGTTAATGAGATGACTGAAGGAAAAAAAGCACACCACACACAGTATATATTTAGTCTGGGATATCATACAAGACAATTGAATATGTAATGTGACTGTTGTAACAATCAGGTAAGTAGATTATATGTTGGTTCAGGTCCCTCGATTATAGATACTAATCCAAGAGATTTTTCTAAGGACCATATAAATTGATTGTCAGGAACCAGACATTTTTGTAAGAATTTTGTAGGATGCTGCGTGTAAGGTACCTTTTGTGATTGTGTCCATGATGCTCATAAAGTGGCTAAAGTAGACACCTGGGGCAATGGGATCCCCGTGAGGCCTACCAATTTTCCCTGAAAGGAAACTGGAGAGATTAGCCGATTCTTGTGTGAGTGCACCTGTTCAAGTTTCATCCCAGTCGCTGATTGTGATCATGGTGGATTCAGGCTTGTTAATGTCAGAAAATACCATCCACGAATTCCACATTTCCGGTGTGTGTGACGTTGGTCTCGCCACATTTTGCCTAAATGGAGGGATATTGGGCATATCCACTTACTTAACAGGTCCTCTCTACCTCTTGACGTGAGGTTTGTCAGGTCCAAGCTATCAACTCTCAATATCATGTGCAGCATATTTGTTTCATGACACCTGCATTCGGGCTACTACATCGGTACAAATTGAATTAATACTGTACCTCCACACGTGCAATACCATGTGAATTCAGCTGCACTCCATGAGATGAGGTAGGTCACGTTCAGATGATCAATGCTGTGAACTGATTTAATGACCAATGCCAATACTGTACAAGATTGTTGCCAATTTATTCACATTAGTGATATGTTACTGTGCTTCTGTGGCTGCTGGTTTATGCCAAAAATTAGAAAAAAAAACTTTTTTAAGAGCATGAGAAAAGTCTGACAAAGAAAATATAGTCATGAGACCGGATGCATTCAAAGAGTTTTGTCTGAGCAAAAGATGCATTTGATTCTCCAACATGTGGCGTTTTCTGAATAAAGCTCTTCTTTTTTAGAAGTTTTAGTGGTGCATGTTATATTTTTTCGAGTTGTTTTTAAAACACAACTCTGAAATTTTGTGAGCTGGTAATGGAGGTGTAATATTTCACTCAGATATTTCTCATCTAATCTTGCTCTCACCATAATGAATGTGAAATAAATTTTCATCCTGGTATTCCAGTTATCTAAGTGAAACGAAATTCTGATAGACATTTTCATCTTCTTGAGTCTCTCACACGACCGGTCTCCAGAAATGCACATTATAAATGTATGCAATGAAACTTACAGGATGCATATTAAAATAATCTTTTCTTGGGTTTGTCAGACTTAGTCATGGTACAGGGTGAACACTACATCATTACAAAGAAAAAGGCCTAAAGACAAAAAACTTTTTATTGGGCCACAAAATCAGATTGCTGCATTTCCACCTGCCATTTCATGTTGTTCTAAAAGGGATCAGAAGAAAAGACATGATTTACACACTTATACCTGCTGCCCTCACTTCTATGACAACAACAATTCCTATCATAAAAATTTGTTTTACTGTAAAAGGAAACATTTTTGCATACATACTAACGGTACTTGCCGTTAAAGACCCGCAGCTTGTTTAACAGTACTCGCTTTTCTAAGCGAACAGACCTGTTCACCTCATTGCTGGTTTGCTGATTGCAACCAAGTGTTCTATACAATATATGTAATGTATATAACTAGTATTAACCACAATGTTCCTGGTGGTTGATGTGAGAAATATCATCACATTTCACATTGTCTGTGTTGCTGACACTATATAATATCACCATCATGGCAATTTGCTAATAGCCAGACGTCCTAATGGAGGAATATTGGACCTATCCAGTTACTTGGGCAATTTTCTCGCACCTTCTGGTGTCAGGTGTGTCAAGTTCAGGTGGTCAACTGTCAACGTTAACATCATGTGTGGAGTATTTATTTCATGATGATCACTGTTCTATGCTCATTTGACTGATTTGCACGAGAATATTTATAAAAGATATACCTTTCCCCTGCATTATGCAACCACCTGTTAGTTATAAGATCGACTTGATATATATGTGACTGTTTTATTTCTGCGTTGTGTAGTTTTTCCGGTAGAAAATGCAACCAAGGATTCGAGAGACTGTGTCTTATGAAAGATCTTTCATGACTGATGAAGTGGAAAATTATTGCCATTGTACTCAAGATTTCCAACAAAGCTGTTATTGAATAAAGTATGAGTTCGTTAATGATGTAAGTTGTCAGAATTTATTTCTTTATGTACATGAATTCAATATCTCAGTTTTTTTCATTTGGTAATAAGCATTATGCAAATGTATAGACAACTGAAAGCAATACATAATTTCGCAAACTATCAGTTCTTTACATGTGTTTGACAATTTTGTCTCTCGGTAGATAGCCATACGTCTCACAGAGACATTTTTAACACAGACAGCCGTTCCTGGTATTAAGTCCGTTATATCCCATTCCGACTGAGAAACCATGTGACCATTGGTTCCTTTCTTCCCTTCATAATTATTGGTCCTCGACATTCAAAAGCAAAGCAAGGCTCGTAATTGTCGTCTTTTTGGAGAATTCTGAAATATTACAAACACCACTGTTATTGACAGGTATATGATTAGCATGATCATCGCTCTTATTAAGGTACACGAGCTATCGGATAACACAAGAACATAAAGATACCATGGGGATTTTCATAATATTGATGCCTTTTGATCTTTGTATCTAAAATAAAAATCCATATAAGGTCTACAATGCACCAAATAATGAGCTAATTGTCATCACCACCGGGAAACATCTATAACATCAGAAACAGAGATTTAGGTAATTTGACTACTTACTCATAGGTATCATTAGACACATTGATGTGGCCAGGGACCCCGGTGGTTTCTGTCCGAGATGTCAGGTTGACGGTGTTCCCAAATAAGCAGTACCGTGGCATCCTTGTTCCCACTACTCCAGTGACAACTTCGCCTGAATGTATTCCAATACATAGCTAAAAGAAAAGGAAATGATTTAGGTTTTTAAGCACAGGCATTTGTACTTAATTTACATAAAATACCCCTTTAATCTTAAAGCTTTCCGTATTTATTTGGAAGTAGGATAACAGGACACTTCAGCCAAGTCAACTAAGTAGCGGTGTTCGGTGACAAATTACTTTTTTGTGAAATCTCCTTCGCTGCCTTTATAAATGACAAAATTTATCAGTCTACCACAAACATCTCTAAAAAGCTGTAGAATTAAATGAACTCTCCTGAATTCAATGCTGATACTCTCGCATTAGATGATATGCTCAATGTGAAGGCCTACCACATGCGATGAGTCATGCTAAAATACTCGTGAATTTTTAAGGAAGATGCTTGCACCCGGGGCATAGAGAATACGGTCTAAATGTCTCACGATATGTCAGAACAGATGTTACTGGATTTTACCGATGTATTTTTCTTTGTAATTTGAAAGATAATTGTTTCCTGAAGGTTTAGAACAACAGGATACTGATGCAACGATACCAAATAATGAATTTGTTGATGTCCTACATTCTTTAAAATTTCCAACCCTGTAGCTCAGTAATTGTTTCAGTCCCGATGTGTTTTTTGCTTAGTTGTTTTCTGTTACAATAATGAATGGAGTCGGGCGGAATGTATCCTTTTTCAAATGAGAATAATGTTTTAAATTTGAAATTTTAACTATAAGGTTCATAGTAGAGGCCTATGTGGTGCAGAATTTGCAAACATAACTCACATTGAAATGCATGTCCAGAACCTTAAAACTGCACTGTACCACAAACACTACAACCTCTAACCATATTTGCAGTCAATTCAGGCCCAGTGATAAGTCGTCTTCCTTTGCTTACCTTGACTTCTACGCCCCGGGGGTCAAAAAGGTCGGTAATGGCATCCATCATCCCAAGAGCCAGTCTTGCAATACATTTGGCGTGCTCTTTGCAAGCCTCCGGAAGACCGCTAACTGTCAAGTACTTGTCCCCCACAGTCTCGACTTTGTAGGCATTAGGATTCCTTTTGGGGTCTTTCAAGCCATCTAATCTTTTGTATGTGTCATTGAGCAGCTTTACGATTTCCATGGCTCCATTTGCATCCGAGTTCTTGGCACAAAATGACTGGAAGCCAACGATACCACTAAACAAGATCGTAACATTGCTGTGCTTTTGTTCTGGCACTGGGCGACGATGTCGAAGTTCATTCGCAACACTTGTAGGAAGGACTGAGTACATCAATCTGGATAGGGAAAATGAGAAGTACTTATAAATCTTGCAATGAGAAGTACTTATCTTGCAATGAGATTTATGGTATTGCTCTTGTATAACTGGCTTGAAATAATTTATTTGTGCAGAAGTTCAATGGCCTCATCTTATATATAGGCAGTCATATCTGTGACAGCTTCTTTTTGTTGTTCTTCAAGAAATTGCCTTTTTACGCCTTTAGGAAGTAACTTCGACAATAATTATAATCTCCCACCAGTTGCCTAGCAAAAAGAATCAATCTGTAGAAGTCAGGTGTTTTGGCTTTGGATACAAGACCTTACATCAATCTCAGAATGTAATAATATCAAATAATCATGGTATATTTCCAGTAAAACAATCTTGTATAATAAATTATTATTTCACCGGAGGCAGCTGGGTGTCAATTTGGTCTATCTGATATCGGATAGAATTTTACTCCTTGATAAGAAAATTGGTGTTCAGGGATATTGTCTAGTCATCAAATTAAATTACTAGGTTAAGAATTACTTTGACAAATGGTTGTCGCATTGAGATAAGCTGGGAAAAAATAAAGCATTTATATCCTGTCTGGTTTTGAGGGTTAATTTCAGTAAGTGAAAATGTTGATTTAACTTGACAGCTTGTCACTTGATGCCAGATAACAGACTGGACAGAAAACCATTACACAAAAAAGCAACATTTGTTTTGTGATAATTATTAATGAGATTTTACCTGTCAGTTTTGCCTTTCTCCACCTCCAGCCCTGAGTGAGCTTGCTGCAGCTGGTCCGTCAAGACCTCTAGTCCCCTTGTTAGTTTATACTCTGCCTGAAATTGCTGCGACATAAGAACCAGGTCCCTTGTCGCATCGTGAAGTGGAATGTCGCTGAGGTACATGCCACTTTCGCTCAAGTGTCCCAGGTTCAGAACGCAGGGTGAACAGACAAACAACCGTGTCCCATGCTCTTTTATAAGTATCATTTGACCTTTCAGTCTGAGAATGTTGGCAGTTTTTTGGAGTATCCCTTGTTTGGTGCAGAGAACATAAACGGTGTTGGTGTGAGATTTGATGGAGTTATAATTGAAATCCATGCGAGGCCGAGCCATGTCGAAGAGCTCATCAATCTTTGCCCTGTCAGCATGCCTCGGCGGTCCAACGTCGGCCCAGCGTCAGTCCGATGTCAGTAGCATCGGACCAGCTTCGGGCCGACGTTGGACCGCCGAGGCACGCTGATAGGGTGTGGTCATGTTTTGAAGTTGAGGAACGATTCTTGAAATGGACTTGCCGGCGTGGATGACAACCATTTCAGTGTTGAACATCATGTGGAATGGAAATATCTAGCAGAAGGATGCTGGGCTGATTTTTGGATCGTTTGAAAAGTGTTTGGAGGCCATGATGGTCGGCTGCGAATTGTGGAAATGTTGCTTCTTCTCAGTGATCAGGAACTGGACATGATCAATACCATCTGCTCTTGTTTTGTAGATAACTACATTTACATCCGAATTGTGAAGCGTCTTTGCAACAGTCTTGACTAACCCGATGACAATATGTTCAAGCCCAGGGCGGTCGGAATAGTAATTAAGAATTGTGGCTCCATCCTCGGACCTTTGACTGCAACAGAAAGATGGTGCCTTCATTCCAGGGTAGATGATAGCAAATTGGTCATGCAGAGCATCTAGATTTTGTAAGAAGTCAAGAGTGGTAGCCCCAAGGACTTTTAGGATGTTCTCATAGCCAGAATCTTGACAGAATTTGAAGAACATTGCTCCAAATAGCTCCAAGATGTCATTTACTGGAATGTCTGAAAATATATAATAAAACAAATATGATGACAGTCTATAAAGTAGTCTTGTACATGACTATTACATTGTCCACATCCATAGTTGTTGACTTATGTGATGAGGTTTGGATTTCACGTTTCTTGACATTGGCCATAAAATTATGAAGTACCAAAATAGCAACATCAGCTTTACTGCATTGCCCAGGCCATCCCATGATCTAGGTATTGCTGCACATGCACAAAACTGACAGGATATGTGAATCAGTAGCCCCTGGTTGGAGAGGTAATTGTGACAAATGGTGCACAGGAATAGACCCGGTGAAGAACCGAATAAAAAGACAATTGTGCCTAAATATTTTAATAAAGAAGATATTTTTGCATAACCGTTCTTGTTTGTGCCCTTCAGTAGATTGTATATCAGAATGCGAAATGTGTATCAATAAGTCCAGATTAGAATACACATGCTTTGAATGAAACAGATGGTTAATCTTCTCTTTCATTACCATCAATTAATCAATGCCATTTGTCTCTGGTCGTATTCATTTAGGTAAGGACAGGAACCCATTAGGGATGTAACACTGGATTACTCAGGTCTCAGGAAATGGCTTCTTAAAGTAGGCAGCTCAACCACTTGGCAGGCTAAATTTTTTTAAAAATTATCAATACATTTACTCAGCAGAATTCTTCATTTTCACTTACAAAACTTGGTATAATATTGGTTGAGTCTAAAAGGAGTTGTAGGGACTTGTAATAGTAGCTTCATATAATAGCCTATATTATAGTACAGGCTCTTACATAATAGTTTGCCATGTGTCTGAAAATTTGTTTACACTGATTCTACTCACCTAATACCTTTGATGCTGCTCCCACTGAATTGTATGTGATATCATCATCATATATCTGACGAACCATGAAGTGACCTTCTATGTGCAGTTCTGCCTCCTCCCTGTAATTAAAAGTTCAAAGAAAGTGTATAGATGGGATGGCAAGATGTAATTGACAGCTATAATGAGATAATTAATATGAAATTTCCCATCTTGGAAGAATTATTGATGCACGTGTCCATCAATTCAGTGACATCTTGTCTTTATCACTTGCATATCATCTTTTAGATGAAAACGAAGTCCCTTTTTGGGCTGATGGAATGACTTTTTTGTGTGATACATTTCAAATAGGGTGATTGACTTTTTGCCAGATTTGTTCTACTGCTGTAAATTTTATGCTTAGACCAAAATATGCATGGTTGCTGACAGTAGAAGTACCATTTTGTGCTCAGATTCTGAGATCAAAGAAACGATTGAACCTGGAGTTAGGTAATTGCAATGTGTGAACGTGTTATCATCTCAGCTTTATCGTGTTAGGCAATTTTCTAATTCCAGCTGTGGTTAAATACTTTCACACTCACTTTTCACATTGCAGAAGATAAAGATAATGCTGATTTTTGTCATTATGGAAAGAGCAGATTGATACAATGATACATGTAATTCAACGCTGTCTATGTGTCTAAACACTAAAGGAATATACGTTGTTGGTATCCATTCAATGGGGTTCTGAAAAGTTGTCTTGAATTATTGGAAATATTCAAGTGTGTTTGTTGTCTCGTGACCATTGCATTGGTACTTAGTGGCTTCAATGTAAATAGCTTGAATGGCGTTGGTAGTAAGTGACACATCTCATATGATTGTAGAAATTCTCAAAGAACTAATAATAATTGCTTTTTCTGAACCAGTCTTTTATGTAAGACATAACTAAGGGAGTTGCAGCTGAGGTAATTTAGTCTTTTGTGAATGTGTCCTTCGTGTGGTCTCAGAAGTGGCTATAATAGGCACCTGAGGCATGCTATTTTAAATGGAAGGATATAAGATCTAGAAGAAACAACAGAACAGTCATCTTGTCTTGTGATAATATTGGTCACTTTTTTCTTTTAAAATTAAGCCTTAGCTATCTATCCATTTAGCTAAAGATATGAAGTTATGCTAAGCTTAACCTTTCCCCAGCTATCCATAGCTGGCGACAACTACTGATGTTTTAACAAGGGCCAGAAATGTTTCATTATTGATAGCTATGGATAGGCTAAGTCTATATATGAACAGCTCTAGACTGCTTTATTGAGCCACTTTTAGAGAGCTGTAATAAGGATTATGTGATGATTTCATGTGAGAAATAAGTTTATGTCTTGAAGTTCAATTTGGTTTCTATAAAGATAGTGCCATGACAACTTAGATTTAATCTCGATATATACCTGTAGCCAAAAAAAACCCCCTGACATTTCTATCAGATATATAGGAACTTTGTCAAGTCTTGCACTTACCATTCCACACATTGCAGCACTGAAGGTTGACCTCTTGAGTCGGAATGCAGGCATTTGAAACACTCACCACAAGATGGTGGCCTACTTATACAATAGGTCTACATATGTGACTTTCATAGTTTGTAAACAACTTCATGTTTGTGTATAATTAATATATCAAGATCTTTTTTTCTTCATCTTGAGCCTATAGGCCGAGCTTTCGAGACAAATGTTTGTCCGCTTTCAAACAGGCAGTAATTTATCTGAATAAATTCAGTGTTGATCTAAATAGATTTGTTTACACACCTTAATTTCAACTCTTTTATTGTAGTTTCAGTGCAAAAATAGTGTGTGTCTGGATTCTGGGTGAGAGCTGCAAGTAAGAGATGATTGCAGGAATTCCCAAGGACAAAATAAATGGCTTTTTCTGGAACAAGTCTTCCTTTGAAGGAAGTAACTATAAAATGGCATGTAAGGTGTGGCACCTGATGCAATTTTGCCTGTTACTGGCACTTGGAAGTGGATAAAACAAGCGCCTGAGGTAATTGCAATCTTGTCTGAACAGAATCTACATGGAAAGGATCTTGCATATAGTGATAAACTTGCTGTGTTTACAACTGTACGAATCTATCAAATAGTCAGCACAGTATGATGCATTTGCTCTTTTTTTTTGGTATTTTGTTTGTGCTCCTTCATGTTAGACTTCTTGTTTCCATCACCGTTCTCATCATTGCTTGTTAGGGTGAAAAAACTACACTATAAAGTTAGGTTAGACAAGCTGGTTGTCTATCTAGAAGGACATTTTTTATAAGAGGTAATTTACCAAAGACTTTTAGTATCGCTTGGAACAAATCATGTGTCTGCAATAAAAGAGTAGAAAGATGTGATATGGCAATGCCAAGGGAGGTATTCCCTATGTGACATTGTATAATTTATGCATGTACAATCGTTCATGGCCTTTGATTTGATCTATCTACTTACGTTTTCCAACCGATGAGCAGTGCTATTTTACAAACAACATTTGTCACATTCAGACAGCACAGGAGACTATTGGTCTGTTGTGATTGATTTGTTGCTTAGTTGACTCAGTTGTTCTATTCCTTTGCTTAGACAATTGAAATGATTACTGTTAGCATCAACATTGTGTCACCAATTTGTGCTGAGATAATATGCCTTGCTTAAGGAGCCAGTACATCACATTAAATGCTAGACTATTATTTGAGGAAAAGAAGTCATTTTAGAGACGTTTGACAACTTTGCATTGACTTGTGGTTTTCTGTGTCACAAGTTCATTACCTCAGAGCAAGGCCAAAGATTGTTATCTTTAGACTTTTTTGTGAAGGTTATGTTATGTATAACCTTAATATTGAGTGTTACTATAAGGTTCTTGACTTAACCTTTACTTCTGTCTTTCAGTATGGCGTATATCTGCCCATGTCATGGACAGGCAAACTGCAAAAAACCATACGCAGAAAAGTTAGCTGCAACGATAACTGTAGAACCGCATAAAAATGTGTGATCTGCTCCTTGTAGCTCTTGCCCGGACATCACTGATATTAGATTTAAAAATTCATATATGTGATTTAGGAAAATGCATGAGACATGTTTTGTGTAATGCATAGTTTAGCAGAAGGGAGGTCTGATTTGCTTGAAAATGTCTTGGATTCTTTTCTATTTATTTCAGAAAAAAGGTTTAACTTAAAACCATACACAGTTGAGTTGTCCTCTAAAAATGCTTGCACTCTGCATGAGTCAGTTAGTAGACCTGTCAGTGTTGATTAAGTGATATACCGGACATATATATGTGTGATTGTTTTAGCAATCAGGTAAATAGATTATGTGTTGGTCCAGTTCCTGGAATAGAGCTGGTAATCTAAGAAATTCTCCAGGGACCCGATAAATTGAGTTTCAGGAACTTACAGAACTTGAGTTGGTTATTATATGAGAACACTTGTTGAAGAATTTTTGATGGTTGCTTGAAGTCACCATGTTAGATCTGAGCCTGTGCATGTAAAAGATACTTCTCTGTTCGATGTGGTCTGTTATATTTGTCTTCACAGTTTGCCCTACTATATCCTTCCAAAATTTACATAGGATGCAATTATTCTGCTAATGTGATATGACATGGCAGTTCCAATAGGTCAGCATTGGAAGGATTGCAAATCAGTTGTGTTGTGTGAGAATAAAATTGAATTTTCAAGACTTGGCAAAGTGTGTAAAATGTGTTTTATCTTAGCCGAATATGCATTCGACTCCCCAGTAATTGTTTTCTCCCAGTCCCTGCAGATGCAGTATGAATTAAAAATCAAATGTACAATTTGACTTCAATAAAATCATGATAGCTTCAGTGGTAAATGATTTTATGTCTGGCTTTTGGATAAAAGCTTAAAACCTTGAGATAATTGTAAAAATTCCCAAGGACCAAATATGACCTTGTCATAACAAGTCTTCGTTGAAGAAATAGAGCTCTTTGCTATTTATACTTCGAAGATTGGAGTCATTCTGTTAGGGAGAATAAAGAAAAATGCACATAAAATGGAGTCCTGGGATACCTAAATTATTATCAAAAGCATTTAGGAGCTTGTATATTGTTTTAATGGAGCTTGTATATTGTTTTAATGTAGAGTTATAGAAAAATCGAGATCAGAACCTGCAGGGGTGCCCAACTTATACACATGTAAAATCACACAAATGGACCCGCATTTTTTAATATTCTTGAATTTCTATTGTACTGTCAGGCTAAAATTGAATGCATTGGTATCCTTCACTAACACAATTCACATTGGAAATATTCTGCAAATGGTTTGTTTTAAATTTGAAAAAATGTGATCCCACTCCAAAGGTGCCCAAATTTTCGCACCCCACTGTAAGTTGTATACCGTTTGAATCCCTGAATTGTGTAGTTCCTTTTACAGTGAAAAATCAGTTGAGAGTTCTTTGTAATTTGGTATGGTTTTTAGTGGGGTAAAAGGTCACATGACCAGTAGGAGAGGGGGTCAAATAGCACATAATTTTCTGACTTGGTTGCCATGGTAACCAAATTACAAAAAACTCTCAACTGACTTTTCACTGAGACTGAAAGTTTCTAGAACTACCAAATTCAGGGATTGAAACGGTATAAAACCTATATGGTCCTCTCTCGGTGTGAGCCAAACTCCGAATGCGAACATGTTGTCTGATTTACGCACTTAAACCAGCTGCCCTCATTTTTATGGCAGTTACGGTTAAACAGCAATTCCTACCATGAACTTTTTTTTTACCGTAAAAGGACAATTTTTTCATACGTAACGGTACACCATTAAAGAGCCGCAGCTGGTTTTACAGTGCACACTTTTCTAAGCAGACCTGTTCCCCTCATTGGATATGAGAAATGTCATCACATTTCATATTGTCTGTGTTGCTAACACTATATACGGCAGCACTATATCATGGCAATTTGCTAATAGCTGGAGATCCTAATGGAGGAATATTGGACCTATCCAAATACTTGGGCAGTTTTCTCTCACCTTCTGGTGTCAGGTGTGTCGCGTTCAGGTGATCAACTGTCATTCACTATGTTCTGTGCTGAGTATTCATTTCATGGTGATCACAGTTCTATGCTCATTTGGCTGATTTACACGAGAATAATTATAAAAGAAATACCTTGTCCCCTGCATTATGCAACTACTTGTTAGGACCTACTTGAAAAATATTTGACTGTTTTATTTCTGCGTTGTGTAGTTTTTCTGGTAGAAAATTCAACCGAGGATCGAGAGACTGTGTCTTACAAAAGATCATTCATGACTGCCGATGTGGAAAATTATTGCCATTGTATTCATGTTTTCTTTCATTTGGTAATACGCATTATGCAAATGTATAGACAACCAAAAGCAATACTTAATTTCGCGAGCTATCAGTTCTTTATTACATGTGTTTGACAATTTTGTCTTTCGTCAGATAGCCATACCTCTCACAGAGACATTTTTAACACAGACAGCCATTCCTGGTATTAAGTCCGTTATATCCCATTCTGACTGAGAAACCATGTGACCATTGGTTCCTTTCTTCCCTTCATAATTATTGGTCCTCGACATTCAAAAGCAAAGCAAGGGTCGTAATTGTCGTCTTTTTGGAGGATTCTGAAATATTACAAACACCACTGTTATTGACTGGTATATGATTAGCATGATCATCGCTCTTATTAAGGTACACGAGCTGTCAGATAACACAAGAACATAAAGATACCATGGGGATTTTCATAATATTGATGCCTTTTGATCTTTGTACCTATAATAAAAATCCATATAAGTTCTACAATGCACCAAATAATGAGCTAATTGTCATCACCACCGGGAAACATCTATAACATCAGAAACAGAGATTTAGGTAATTTGACTACTTACTCATAGGTATCATTAGACACATTGATGTGGCCGGGGACCCCGGTGGTTTCTGTCCGAGATGTCAGGTTAACGGTGTTCCCAAATAAGCAGTACCGTGGCATCCTCTTACCCACCACTCCTGTGACTACTTCGCCTGAATGTATTCCAATACATAGCTGAAAGTAAGAAGAGGATTTAGGTTTTCAATTGCAGGCATTAGAGTGTAATTTATGCAAAATGTCCTATAAATCTTAAAGCATTCCCTAATTGTTTGGACATGGGATAACCGGACACTTCCGCCAAGCAGCGGTGTTTGGTGACAAATGACTTTTTTGTATAAATGACTAAATTTATCAGTCTACCGCAAACATCTCTAAACAGCTGTACATTTGAATGAAGAACTCTTCCGGAATTCACTGCTGATACTCTCCCGTTAGATGATGTGCTCAATGCTCAATGTGGATGCCTCACAGGCTTACCACATGCAATATGTCATGCTAAAATACTCATGAATTTTTAAGGAAGAAGCTTACACCCGAGGCAGAGAGAATACAGTCTAAATGGCTCGCGATAAGTCAGAACAGATGTAAGTGGATTTTACCGATGTCTTTTTCTAGGTATTAGAAGGATAATTGTTTCCTGAAGGTTCAGAACAACACAACACTGAATCACTGATATGTGTCAAGTAATTAAATTGTCGATGTCTTACATTCTTCTTCAATTTTCATACACTGTAGCTTGGTAGTTGTTTCAGGCCCCTTAAATATTTTGGTTACTTTTCTGACACAATAAGGACCTCAGGAGAATATTTTAAAATTGGAAGTTTGAATGAAAGGTTCCTAGTGTATGTCAGTGCGGTGCATAAACCTTAACCACACTGCACTGCATGCCTAGAACCTCAACTACACTGCACAAACACTTTTACTTCTTACCATATACAGTCAATTCAGGGCCAGAGACAGGTCCTTTTCCTTTGCTTACCTTCACTTCTACACCGCGGGGGTCAAATAGGTCAGCAATGGCATCCATCATCCCTAGAGCCAGCCTTGCAATACATTTGGCGTGCTCTTTGCAAGCCTCCGGAAGACCGCTAACTGTCAAGTACTTGTCCCCCACAGTCTCGACTTTGTAGACATTGGGACTCCTTTCGGGGTCTATCAAGCCATCTAATCTTGTGTACGTGTCATTGAGCAGCTTTACGATTTCCATGGCTCCATTTGCATCCGAGTTCTTGGCACAAAACGACTGGAAGCCGACGATACCACTAAACAAGATTGTAACGTTGCTGTGCTTTTGAGCTGGCACTGGGCGACGATGTCGAAGTTCATTCGCGACACTTGTAGGAAGGACTGAGTACATCAATCTGGAAAATGAGAAGTACTTACATCTTGCAATTAGATTTATGTAGTTGCTCTGGTATGGCTTGAAATAATTTATTTGTGCAGAAGTTCAATGGCCTCATCTTATATATAGGCAGTCATATCTGTGACAGCTTCTTTTTGTTGTTCTTCAAGTAACGTCGAATATAATCTCCCACCAGTTGCCTAGCAAAAAGAATCAATCTGCAAAAGTCTTGTGTTTTGGCATTGGATACAAGACCTTACATCAATGTCAGAATGTAATAATGTCAAATAATCATGGTATATTTGCAGTAAAACAATCTTGTATAATAAAGTATTATTTCACCTGAGGCAGCTGATGGGGCGTAAAACACAAACTCACTCACTCACTCACTTCACTTGAGGCATCTAGGTGTCAATTTGGTCTATCTGGTATCGGATAGAATTTTATACTTTGATAAGAAAATTGGTGTTCAGGGATTCTGTCTAGTCGTCAAATTAAATTATTAGGTTAAGAATTTATATTCTGTCTGGTTTTGAGGGTTGATTTCAGTAGTTGAAAAATTTTGATTTAGCCTGACATCTTGTCACTTAATGCCAGATAACATATTAGATAAAAAACCAATATTACAAACAAGAGCAACATTTGTTTTGTGATGATTATTAATGAGATTTTACCTGTCAGTTTTGCCTTTCTCCACCTCCAGCCCTGAGTGAGCTTGCTGCAGTTGGTCAGTCAAAACTTCTAGTCCTCGGGTCAATTTATACTCTGCCTGAAATTGCTGCGACATGAGAACCAGGTCCCTTGTGGCATCGTGCAGTGGAATATCGCTGAGGTACATGCCACTTTCGCTCAAGTGTCCCAAGTTCAGAACGCAGGGTGAACAGATGAACAACAATGTCCCATGCTCTTTTATAAGTATCATTTGACCCTTCAGTCTGAGAATGTTGGCAGTGTTTTGGAGTATTCCTTGTTTGGTGCAGAGAACATAAACAGTGTTTGTGTGAGATTTGATGGAATTGTAATTGAAATCCATGCGAGGTCGAGCCATGTCGAAGAGTTCATCAATCTTGCTGGTCATGTTTTGAAGTTGAGGAACAATTCTTGAAATGGACTTGCCTGCCTGAATGACAACCATATCACTGTTGAACATCATGTGGAATGGAAATATCTGGCAGAAGGATGCTGGGCTGATTTTTGGATCATTTGAAAAGTGTTTGGAGGCCATGATGGTTGGTTGCGAATTGTGTAAATGTTGATTTTTCTCGGTGATGAGGAACTGAACATGATCAATGCCATCTGCTCTTGTTTTGTAGATATCAACATTTACATCCGAATTGTGAAGCTTCTTTGCAACAGTCTTGACTAAACCGATGACAATATGTTCAAGCCCAGGGCGGTCGGAATAGTAATGAAGAATTGTTGCTCCATCCTCGGACCTTTGACTGCAACAGAAAGATGGTGCCCTCATCCCAGGGTAGATGGAAGCGAGGTGGTCATGCAGAGCGTCTAGATTTTGTAAGAAGTCAAGAGTGGTTGCCCCAAGGACTTTTAGGATGTTCTCATAACCAGAATCTTGACAGAATTTGAAGAACATTGCTCCAAAAAGCTCCAATATGTCATTTACTGGAATATCTGAAAATATATGATAAAACAAATATGATGACGCACCAGTGACGGTTTATAAAGTAGTCTTGTACATGATTATTACACTGCATTGTCCACATCCATAGTTGTTGACTTATGTGATGAGGTTTGGGCTTCACATTTCCTAACATCGGCCATAAAATGATGAAGTACCAAAATAGCAACATCAGCTTTACTGCATCGGCCAGGCCACCCCATGATCTAGGTATTGCTGCTCAAAACTGACATGACTTATGAAACAGTAGCCCCTGGTTGAAGAAGTAATTGTGACAAATGGTGCACAGGAATAGACCCGCTGAAGAACCAAATAAAAAGAAAATTGTGTCTAAATATTTAATAAAGAAGCAATTCTTGTTATAAATTGGTGTCAAGAAATAATCCAATATGCACCGTTCTTGTTTGTGCCCTTCAGTAGATTGTATATCAGAGTGCAAAATGTGTATCAATAAGTCCAGATTAGAATACTCCTGCGAAAGGATGGTGCTTCACACCAGCTTTGAATGAAACAGATGGTTAATCTTCTGTTTCATTACCATCAATTAATCAATGCCATTTGTCTCTGGTCATATTCATTTAGGTAAGGACGGGAACCCATTTGGGATGTCACACTTGATTACTCAGGTCTCAGGAAGTGGCTTCTTAAAGTAGGCAGCACAACCACTTGGCAGGCTAAATACTTTTAAAAATTACCAATACTATTGCTCAGCAGAATTCTTCATTTTCACTTACAAAACATAGTAATATGGGTTGAGTCTAAAATTAGTTATAGGGACTTCTAATAGTAGCTTCATATGATAGCCTATATTATACTACAGGCTCTTACATAAGAGTTTGCAATGTGTCTGAAAATTTGTTCATACTGATTTTACTCACCCAGTACCTTGGATGCTGCTCCCACTAAATTGTATGTGATATCATCATCATATATCTGACGAACTAAGAAATGGCCTTCCATTTGCAGTTCTGCCTCCTTCCTGTAATTAAAAGTTCAAAGAAAATGTATAGATGGGATGGTTAGATGTCATCAAGAGCTAAATGAGATAATTGATATGGAAATTTCCCATCTTGGAAAAATTATTGATGCACATGTATGTCGATTCAGTGACATCTTGTCTTTGTTGCTTGCATATCATCTTTTCAGATGAAGGCGAAGTCCATTTTTGGGCCGTTGGAATGGCTTTCTTGTATGATACATTTCAAATAGGGTGATTGACTTTTAAATATGTTCTGCTGCTGTAAATTTTATGTTTAGACCACAATATGCATGGTTGCTGACAGTAGAATTACCAATTTGTGCTCAGATTCTGAGATCAAAGAAACGATTGAACCAGGAGTTAGTTAAATGCAATGTGTGAACGTATCATCTCAGCTTTATTGTGTTGGGCAATTTTCTAATGCAAGTCTGTGGTTAAATCACTTTCACACTCATTTTTCACATTTTAAAAGATGAAGATAATGCTGATATTTATCAAAATGGAAAAAGCAGATTGATACATGTTATTCAACGCTGTCTATGTGTCTAAATACTAAAAGAATATACGTTGTTGGTATCCATTCAATGGGGTTCTGAAAAGTTGTTTTGATTTAATAGAAATATTCCAGTGTATTTGTGTCTTGTGACCATTGAATTGGTACTTAGTGGCTGCAACGTAAATAGCTTGAATGGCGTTGGAAGGTAGTGACAAATCTCTTATGATTGTAGAAATTCTCATAGACCAAATGATTGCTCTTTTCTGAATCAGTCTTTTATGAAAGAAATAACTGACATAAAAGGAGTTGCAGCTGAGGTAATTTAGTCTTTTGTGACTGTGTCCTTCATGTCATCTCAGAAGTGGCTATTTAGGCACCTGAGGCATGCAAGCTTATATGGACGATATAAGATATGGAAGAAATGATAGGACAGTCATCTTGTCTTGTAATATTGGTAATTTTGACACATCACAAATTCAAATTTCTGAAAGTGGCTTGCCTTTTAAAATCTAGCCTTCGCTATCTATCCATTGCTATATGAAGTTATGTTAAGCTAAACCTATCACATGATATCCATAGCTTCCAACAACTACTGCTGTTTAAACAAGGGCTAGAAATGGATAGCTATTGATAGCTATGGATCAGTCAAGCCATGAATAGCTATAGACAGCTATGTTGAGCCATTTTTAGAAAGTTGTGACAATGATTATATCTTCATTATGTGATGATTTTATGTGAGAAATAAGTTTGTCTTCAAGTTCAATTTGGTTTCTATAAAGATACTACCGTGACAACTTAGATTTAATCTCAACTCATACATGTACCCAATTAAAAACCTTAACATTTCTGTCTGATATTCAAGAACTTCGTCAAGTCTTGCACTTTACATTCCACACATTGCAGCACTGAAGGTTGAGCTCTTGAGTCCAAATGTCAGCATTTGAAACGCTCACCACTATACGATGGCCTACATTATTAGTGATATGTTACTGTGCTTCTGTGGCTGCTGGTTTATGCCAAAAATTAGAAAAAAGTCTGACAAAGAAAATATAGTCATGAGACAGGATACATTCAAAGAGTTTTGTCTGAGCAAAAGATGCATTTGATTCTCCAATGTGTGGCATTTTCTGAATAAAGCTCTTTTTTTTATTTAAGTTTTAGTGATGCATGTTGTTTTTCTTCTGAGTTGTTTTTAAAACACAACTCTGAAATTTCGCTGAGCTCATAATGGAGGTGTAACATTGTAATATTTCACTTGCATATTTCTCATCTAATCTTGCTCTCACCACAGTGAATGTGAACTAAATTTCCATCCTCGCATTCCAGTTATCTAAGTGTGACAAATTTCTGATAGACATTTCGACTTCTTGAGTCTCTCACTAAGATGGGTCTCCAGACTCTCCACAATGTATCACTATGCATGCTTTGAGTATGAAACATCCTGGATGCATATTTGAATGATCTTTGCTTGAGTTTGTCAGATTAGTCATGGTAGAGGACGAAAACTACATCACTACAAAGAAACAGGTCAATAGACTCTACAACTTTTTATTGGGCCACAAAATCAGATTGCTGCATTTCCACCTGCCTTTCATATTGATGGCTCTTCAGATACTTATCTGTTATTCAAGCAAATTGTTCTAAAAGGAATCAGAAGAAAGAGACCTGATTTACCCACTTAAACCAGCTGCCCTCACTTTTATGGCAGTTACGGTTAAAACAACAATTCCAATCATAAACATTTTTTTTATCGTAAAAGGACACTTTTTTGCACACATAATGGTACTTGCCGTTCAAGAGCCACAGTTGGTTTTACATTGCACGCCCTTCTGAGCGAGCAGACCTGTTCACTTCATTGCTGGTTTTGCTGGTGGTGATCATATGTTTGATATACCGGTATAACTTTAACTGGTATTGGCCGCAATGTGCATGGTGGTGGATGTGAGAAATGTCATCAAATTTCACATTGTCTGTGCTGCTAACACTATATAAGATCACCACCATGGCAATTTGCTAATAGCTAGAGGTCCTAATGGAGGAATATTGAACCTATCCAGTTACTTGGGCAATTTTCTCGCACCTTCTGGTGTCAGGTGTGTCAAGTTCAGGCGATCAACTGTCAACGTTATCATCATGTGTGGAGTATTTATTTCTTGATGATCACTATTTCATGCTTATCTGGCTGATATACACGAGCATATTTACAAAAGCAATACCTCATCTCCTGCATTATGCAACCACCTGTTATAACTTATAAGACTGGCTCGAAATATATGTGACTCTTTTATTTCGGCGTTGTGTAGTTTTTCTGGTAGAAATTCAACCAAAGATCGAGAGACTGTGTCTCACGAAAGATCATTCATGACTGCCAAAGGGGTGACCTCACGATGTAGGGACTCTTTACATTTAGATTATACAATAATCTTGATATATGATGTTCCCAGCTGTTTTGGAATCTAAAAGAGGAACATTTGGAATGTGAGAAGCTCAAACTGTCTGATATGGAAATTTGACAAAATTTGACTGGAATAGAATTTAATCTCGGGCAGGTTAACCATCCCACACCGGTGAGTCTGGATGGTAACTGGTACATGATATCTCTCTGAAGTAAATGAGTTCATTTACCATTGAGAACATACATGTACAAATTGTACATTTGAGGCTGTGAGCAGTGCTCACTGAGCACGTTAACCTGAGGAGATCAATGTTGCACCCTCGCCCCCCCCCCAGATGTGCATGATTTGATTAGTTCTGTAAGCTGTGACTGAGTGGTGGCCAATTACTGTGGATCTGTTGTCTCACTCAATGCGAAAAGAAGAGCATGACCACAGCATTATAAAAGGCCTGTCTTCAAGCATGAAGCATGCTGAAAGGCCAACAAAGTTGTTGAAAGAAGCAGTTCTAAACATCTTTCAAGGACACTATAAAAGTAAAGAAGGGAAATCAAGTAATTCAGCCGATAAAATTCAATCTTTTGTGATTTTTTTCCTTTAAAAGGCATTGGCATTTTCTAAAAGAAACATATGGTGCAGCACCGGTTGGACCAAGGAAGTAAAACGCTTTCAAGTTTTATATTAAGAAAATACGTGGGTGATAAGTTAGATTCTGTGGACATTTATCTCATGCTATTTATATCATGGCTGTCTAAGTGCTTTATGATGCATAAGAAGCAATTTGTGTGTGGATTGTGGAAGTGTAATGTCACACCTTTTATCACTGACCTTTATTGCTTATTTCTGGGCCTATCCCATATAATAATTATTCTCCATTAGGCAAATGGTTTATCACATATGATGTCACTTTGTCCATTGCATTCGCGATATTAGCTGTTGCGACACATGCTCTTGCATTCAGAATGGAGGTTTGTATTGTAGGAGAACAATAATGGTGTAGCAAATATAACAATTCCACTGAAATGATGGAAACAAATCTTTCCAGTTGGGTCGAATGAAAAGATGAGTAACACATCGTAGACTGTTTGTAACAAGCAATTACATTAGCAAGCTGAATGATGCGTAAGATGTTGCAATTTTGGTGACACGCTTTTGTAGCACTCAATATCTCATTCAGGCATCATGCCTTGGCTCATAAATCATGTATGTATGTAACCTAAGCACTGAACTACTTCTCAAGCCAGACATTTCAAATATCATTTGATGTCATTTGCGGTGTTACACAGCAAAAGCAAATACTTGCTATTCCAGAAATTTTTGAAAATTCAATGGTTGGAAATCTTTACTTGCAATATCAGACATTTGTATATCTTCCTGGCAGTATAACTACATCGGAGGACTGCTATACGGTGTATCGAAACCCAAATACCTGCTTCCAGGCCTGCTTCCTGTAATATATCTTATAGCTGCTTTATGGTGTGTGCCTTGTACACTGACTTGGACATTTCTTTGAAATTCGAGAAGACTTCCTTTGAGGCCATTGACTGTTCCCCAAAGACAGATTTCAAGCATCTTAAGATTCTATTAGCAATGGTTCAGTTTCTATTATGTGTGTCACTGACTTTGAGATCTTTGAAGAATCATTAAATTTCACAAAGGATCATCAACTGCAAGACATCCAGGCATTTCATTACTCTTCAGGAAATCCCCTTGTGCCTGAGCTACTGGATACAAGGGTAGGCTAATTGGGACACTAACAAGACCATCCAATGTTCGATTGTCAAAAACTCACTTTATTGTTGTCCAGGCATCTTCTCCGTAATTCTTCAAAACGAGCAACTCGAGAGCGTAGTTCACGAAACCGTACTGTGGAAATATAAAGGAATCTGTTCTGTAACGCCACATACTACATCTCCTGAATGCATATATACTGTTCGACAACATATTGTGAAGATTTCAATTACTTTTGCAACGCACAAAAGAAGTGAGCTATGTGACACTTCATTTCTTTCGTTTCAAGATTAATGAGAAAAAAAGGCAGTGAATCACAAAGGTCATCGTGTATCTGAATTTCAATTAACAAGTGACACACAATATATGTTCTCTTCCTATACAGTGATGTACAATGGTGAATACGCAAGCAATGATTACAAGTGCGATGTCGCACATACCTTCATTGTGACATTGACGGACAACTGCAATGGCAGCAGCTAATGGAACACATGCTCTTACATGACTTGCACAGAATCTTACACATAACTTGTTCTGAACACTAATCAACAGCAATTACTGTCAGAATTCTTGGAGTGACTCTTTGAAATTGTGCAACATGTCTTCTACTGCCTTTGACTGGTGTGTGTAGTTATAATCAACAGGGATTCTACTCAAATTGTTGTGGACAAAAAGAAACTTACCATACTGATTGAGGTGATTGCTGCTTGTCGTGTAGCCTTTAACGCACTGTTTCTCTCCGGGTTGCGTGTCCAGGTCTGAAGCAGATGCTCGCGACAGACTGATGCTGCAACACGGATGCGAAAGCTCTGGCATCACGGCTTCTGCACCAGTGCCAAAGGCTCTGATTAGGCAATTGAGCCAGCGCTTGGCAGCCTTGCCTTGCTTGGCCTTGCTGGGTCTTGCTCGTCAGTGCCATGGGAGGGGTTAGAGGCATAACTCCAACCAGAGTCAGTCACCACAGCCAATGCAACCGAGTCAGCACCACCATTGGCATTTGCACATGCAGATAAGCTCAGCTTAACGCAGCTTCCAGCTTGTTTGGTAATGTAAGCTGCCTGTCACAGTCGATGTGTCATCTGTGAAGAGCAAATCTCCCTGGATCAGAATTTAAATTGGGACATCAGACTTAGGCAGGTAAGTGGAACCTTGCCATTCTTGTTGTCATAACTTATCAGCCTTTGAAAGGTCTTGTTTTCAAATATTTTTGGGCAAGAACATAATTGAATACAGATCAGGCTATTGTCAATCTTTCCTGGCAAAGTAATAGATGTCGCTTGACCATGCAGTATTTGACAGTGAAACCATGAAACAAAAGGCAAAGGGACCGCGGCATTTTCACCAGTTACTGATCGAGTTGATATAGCGTACACTGATATTCCAGATGATACATCATGCCATAAATTTTGTTGTTTTGTCAATGTCAGATGTCTCAAACCCAGACGTATATCATGTTTCCAATTTGTCAAAGAGACATGTAGATTTTTCTACCTGTATGCTTTCCGACAGCCTTTGAAACAACTCGCTTTTACAGAATTTGAAAAAAAAAAATCAAGATTTTTACGTACATTGAATATTGCATATATAACCTGAAAAAGGTCAAGCACTCACCAAGATAGTTTGCAATTGTTAGTCATAGAGACATAGAGATGGTGTTACTGTTACCCCTTGGAGAACAACATCAACACACATTTGCAATATTACTCTTTACCAATGTCAATTGCCAACATAGATATTTGTTTTCTTATGTAAAAGTAAACTCGTAAGTTCTCATATTTTGTGGTAGCATGACCAAAATATGAACTGCAATTCATTTGTGTTGTGCTTTCTCAATTTTCCACATCTGTTGCTATTGCTATGTACATACAATGTAGGTAATTAACATTAAATTCAAATAATTTTGGTCAAAAAGATGCCTTATATCAAAATTGCGACTAGATGCTAAAAAAATAATACCTAAGAGTTTTGCTCAATTATATGCCATGTAGCGGAAGACCATCATATGATCTGGTTTGTGGTTTCTGTGTCCACCAATATAAGAGAAATATTCAGAAATATTCAGGAAAAAGAAATTTGACTTTCAACAGGAAGGCAATACAAAATATTAGTTGATGTAAATAGAAATGTCAGACATGTCATATATTTGTCGAATTAATTTCCAGATACTTGAAAAGATTCAGATGTTCAGAGCTCAATTTATATAACGAAATAAAGGAGATAAATCAGAACTTCAATCCGAACCACAACTTGTCAAAATTGCATTCTGCAGTTCACGTACGTACGGACACTCACTCTATGGAGTCATTACTTCAAAAATGAATTGCTTCTGCCAATGACAACCCTTTGAGTCAGGAATTTCATTGACCAGAACTTGTTCTGAATGTGGCAAATTGATGTTATATCAATGTATAGTTTGTGCTAAACGCTACTTTCATCTAAACTGGTTACTTTTGTTATGAGCAAGTTTTAAAAAAGCGTGCGACACAACGAGGGCTAACATTTGATTTTCAGGGGGCTTACATTTTTCCACAACGTAATTATTATAAATCTTGCAGTGACGTCAACAATAATTATCTATTTTGAACATGCATGTGGCATCCCGAAATATGCACCCTGTTAAGAAATACCTTCAACCAGAACTTTTTTATTTCAAAACTGCCCAGAAAGCCCTGCCCCCTTGAGTTTAAAAGGTTGACCCTAAAAGTCAGTTTTTAATTTCCTACTTAATATTTTAGCTTATTTTGACTTCAATCTTCTTTATGTCATCCCTTCAGTGAAAATAACGTCCTATTGTCATGTCTGTCTTGATATAAAATTTGATGTGTACAATGTTATTTGATGAAGAAAATATCAATAAGGAGCTTATCTTGCTGACAGAAATAGAGTTTGCAATTTAGCCTACAGTGCAGGGTTTAATGATCATGATGAAAACAATGAATGTGAAAAATGGCAAATGAGCTTCAATAAGGAAGTTCTACATAATCTTGAAGGAAATGTCTTGGATTTGGTGTTGAGTTTGTCACATCGTAATTAGCCCTGGCATCAAGCTAATGGTATTAATACTGTGGGTTTTAATCATGAAAATGTAAAAATTTGATGTTATGGAAAATCAGGAATCTCTTATCACAGTTGGCTGCAGAGGCAAATGGTATCAAAACGTATTACGGAAAATGTTCTATTCTATAACTTAGTTTGACACATCAGTTAGAAAAGGCACATCTCATTACAGTTTTGCATATAAGGTCTTAAGATAACAAGCACCTATATGGTTGCATGGCGTTCTGTACATTCGGGTTGTTGCTTTAATAGGGGAGAGTCTCCACGATCGGACCGGTGCCTCGATCGGAACACTTCAATTATTACATAACTATGAACCCTATGAGGACTAGACCTATCTTAAGTTGTTGCTTTTTGGTAATTTGGAAAGGGTCATGCATAATTGACTTGAAAATACATTCACGTTTGAAGTCAAAATAACAAGTTCAGACCCTCAGAACTGATCTTCAGGTGGAAAATTGTTCAAAATCTGTTCCAGTGACCCTTAAGTAATTGTCTCCAAAAACAAATAAGAAAAGTGTTCTAATCTATAAAATATTAAAGCACGGACTTAAATTTTGTAAATGACAATTATTTCCTCGATTGGAACACCTGTGTGTCCTCGATTGGACCACCTCATGGAGGCATTGATATTGATAATACAACCTGTATATTTGACAATTGAAGCTCTATAACAAATATTAATCCATAAAAATGTGAAATTCTGGTCCAGGGTTAAGTCAAAACCCTTATGCAAATTCACTCCCATGCTAGTATGCCCCCTATTAGCAGTTTTAGGAATAATATTGATGGATTTAAAAAATCTGAAAACCAGCCTAATCACTAACTTTTATGGTATCAGAAATTAATAATGACACACGGGGACTGCTGTTTTAGAGTAATCTGGGATGATATCTAGGGTTTGGATTGCATAAAACATGATTTTTGTGGTGGACCAATCGAGGCAACTTGGTGGTCCGATCGAGGATACCATCTTGATGATCTGAGAATTTCAAGACTTTTTTTGACAATGGCCTGGTGTCCATAAAAATCAAGTTTGACCCTCAATATTGTAACTCAATGTATTTCAACTCAACCTCCGCCTTTGTGGCTAGTTTTAACATCATACCACTGTTACCCTTTGAACCCCAAGCCCTTGAAGTTAGGTGTTCCGATCGCGGGGACTCTCCCCTAACATATGGTTTGGCTAGCGACCAATACAAAGGAAGAAAAAACAGATAAAATCAATAAGGAAATGGTTGGATGTGACTTGTAACAACTCACTGTCATGTCAGCTGTGAATGACTTAATGTGAAGGTTTTTAGCTGCTTGATTTAATTAATGAACGTTAGTTTGCATGCACCGGGCTAGAAGACATTCAGACAAGAATAACAGTGTCAAGAACTTGTCATTTCATCAAAGTGAAAATTAAAGAAAGAAAAGCTTATAGTATGTGTTCACTCTGAAATAGAGAACTTATATTCCCAGAGTGTACGTGTTTTACTCCAGAAATTTCGAAAGTGGAAACGATTCCAATTCAAGAAAACAATAACAATAATTCGCATTTGACTTCAGAGAGAAAGAATGAACATTATATTGCCATAAAGGATAACATCTCAGACCTTTAACCAATCAAATTTTTGAGAACTAATAAATTCTGAATCCCAGAAAATTATAAAAAATGACAAACTTAATATAATAAAGGTCCAATGAATACTATGCTTTTTTAATTTTGCAAGAAAGGAATATCATGAAATGGGTGTTCTTTTTTTTATCCAATATATATCCATTGCTCACATTGATAAGAAATCTAATTCTCGAGAAAAGACCTTGCTACTTCTCCAGTTTCGCATTGCATCATATTAGATATACTAAATGCAAAAAACTCTATAGTCCATTTCCCTGTTGGTTAATGTGGACAGGAAGTTAAGATGACCTTGTACACAAGATCTGTCACTCCATGTTTACGGATTGACAACCAGTAAATTAGGATAATGAATGTGCAAATTAGACCAGAAACCTTGGCAGCACAATACGTTCCTTGTTAGAAGAAACTTCGAAGTTAAAGACCAACTTCTAGAACCTATTCATCGTTCTTTAGAGAAGACCAAGTCTACGTATCTAACTGGCTAGACAAAATTAATAATAAAGTATAATCTATCCATACTGTAATTTCTTCAATTTTTACCCGGATTCTCCACCATACAATAAAGAGAGTTGAATTTAATGAGATGTGATGTTATACTCATTATGTGATTTAATCACTACATAGATTCAACATCAAAAATATATATCTGGGAGACAATAGCTACAGATGATAATAGCCTCACTTGGCAGTGATGTTATGAGGACCGGTGACCGTGTCTGACTAGGGTCCATTTTGCTCCCTCTGTTACATCATGCTGATATTCATAAATTAACAATCATAGTTGAGCAGTAACAAACAACATAATTGTTAACACAACTATTTATTCAATATCATATTTCTCTCAGTTACATATTTGATGTTCAATTATATATCAGATGTTATTATGATACATGTTAGATCTTAATTACTTTAGCCCATCTAACCTGAAGCCCAGAGTTAACAAGGAGACACTCACCTGTGGGGAAGCCCAGCCAAGACTGATTTCTGCAGCCAGTGCTGGGGTATTTTAGGGTGCCCACAACCCCATTGCCTCATATCTAAAAATAACTATATAGCACTGCAAGTGACTACATGGTAGATGAAATGACTAATTCTATACACTGTCTTTCTTGTCTGAAGGTTGTCTAGGTTGGTGCATGTAAACTGACATTCATTGGTTAAATTGGCAGCTTAAAACCTTCACATTAAGTCGTTTGGAGCTGACGTGACAGTGAGATGTTAAAATCACATCCAACCATTTGGTGATTGGTTTCATTTGTTTTTTCTTCCTTTGTATTAGTTGCCAGCCAAACTCTATGTAATCCAAGCAACAACTTGACTGTACTGAATGCTTTCCAACTATATAGAACTCCAAATTTATGGAATGCTTGTTATCTTAAGACCTTATATGCAAAACTATCATAAGATGTGCTATTTGTTATTGATGTGACAAACTGAGTTATCGAATAGAAATTTTCTACTATACGTTTTCATACCATTTGAATATTATGCAGTAAAATTGTGATTAGTGATTCCCAACTTGCTGAAACACCACATATCCATTAGCATTTTCCTTTTCGAATGATTAAAACTCATAGTATTAATACCATTAGCCTGACGCCAGGGCTAATTGTGACAAACTCAAGACCAAATCAAAGACATTTGCTGCTAGATTAGATAAAACTTCCTTGTTGAAGCTTATTTGAAATTTCCCGCATTCTTTCACTATAACCGTTAAACCCTGATATCAAAAAATTTTGACCCAACATTTTTTAACTCTATTTCTGTCAGCAAGATCAGTTAGCTCAGCTTCCATCTTTTGGAGGGAGCTGCACATTCATCTTTTGGAGGGAGCTGCACATTCATTTTTGATGACCGCCGTATGATGATGAGACGAGAAGACTATAGGAGTCTGGTACATGCCCTATTGATTCAGGGGTGTCCAGGGTCGTTCAGTGGCCCCTGTTTGGAATACTGGTTGCAACCGCCTCCATTAAATGTCCCATAGGCTAGTAATAAGGTATGTGAGTCTCCGGGTGAGATTTGAACCCATGCCCTCAGAGCCAGTGAACAAGCAGAGATGGGAGTAATTCAAGATTTTTGATAGTTTCAGTGACAACCAAATAACTATCAGAAGTGAAGCAAAAGTTCTGGTTCATTGTTGGGCATCCAGTTTATGATTCAGTCCAATGAGTTGTGTTTTGTGTTGTTTCACATTTTGTCTGTAAAGTTGCTTTTCAAGCTGATCAAGTTTCATGGTTAAAAAAAAAATCAACATTTCAGACAAGAAGTTTTAGTCTGCTGCTGGTACATGCACAATGAGGCTTTTTTACTCATCATGTAGTTTGAGATACTGTGTTGCGGCTTCCTATTTACTTGGCATGTTATCAAGTCCTACATCCGTCAGATTCTGTCTGCGTCCAGATATAACCATGAACGTGACAAAGTGACATGATAACATGAATCTTCCCACAATTGACTTGTATATTGTTGGTTTGTCAAATTTTAATTAGATTTAAATCAGAAGAGCTTTGTCCACTTGTGAAGTCTTCAGCTACTTCTTCTCAGCCTAAATGATGAAAAAAACATTACATTAATTTGTAGTTTCAGTAATATGATTCTCTGTGTTTTCCTTTTGTGTTTAGATTGCAGTGCATGTCTTCAGGATAAGCATAAACCTTTCACTTTAAACGATTAATTAATTACAGTATGGATAGATTATCCTTTATTATTAATTTTGTCTAGCCAGTTAGATACGTAGACTTGGTCTTCTCTAAAGAACAATCAGTAAGTTCCGGAAGTTGGTCTTTAACTTCGAAGTTTCTTCTAACAAGGAACATATTGTCCTGCCAAGGTTTCTGGTCTAATTTGCACATTTATTATGCTGATTACTGGTTGTCAATCTGTAAACATGAAGTGACTGATCTTGTGTGGGAGGTCATCTTTATTTCCTGTCCCCATTAACCAACATGGAAAGAGACTACAATGTATAGCTTTCTAGCATTTAGTTTATCTAATATGATGAAATTCAAAACTGGAGAAGCAGCGATGTTTTCTTTGTTTAGATTTAGATTTCTTGTCAGTGCAGGTATAGATTGTATGGGGAAAAAACAAACACCCATTTCATTAAATTCATTTTTAGTAGAATAAAATGAGCGTAATATTCATTGCACATTTACTTTATCAAATTTGCCTCGCTTTTTTCATTTCTGGTATTCTGAATTTATTCTTTTTCAAAAAATTTATTGGTTAATGGTCCAAGATGTTATCGTTTATGGCAACAGAATGTTTATTCTTATTCTCTTCAGTCTAATATGTTTTCATATTCACATTCAAGCGCCTTCATGCTTGGAATTGTTGGCTTCCACTTAAGGATGTTTATGGGAGAGCTCACAAGGGATATGAGGGAATGGATTGCCAATAAAAACAAACGTATGAATACTTAGTTATTCTGTTTCTCAATTAATATTGTTCTTCTTGACACATTGTCTGAATTATATATTTTCTTTTATATACTGTATGACTGAAACAAGAGAGTCGATCTTTAAGGACATGTCCCATCTGAAAGAACTTGACACCAATGTGGTAGCTTCTTGGTCTGTAAATATTCTTGCAAGAGGTGAAAGTGGGGATTTAATTCCCTGCACATACATGGCAAAGACATCAAAAACATCAAACGGCAGCATGATCTTAGAAGTTAGATCAAAGCTGGAGTTTGTGTCTATGTCTTATTTTCTATGGCTGCCGTGGCTCTGCTCCAAGATTGAGCAAAGAGGTCACGCATAGCTTTTGAAATGCATATATAATAAGCATATGCTGAAAATGAATTGAACATTTTGTGTTGCTTTTAGTTTGATTACATTGTCAAGAAGAAAAAACCTTTCAATCGAGTTTTCACGTCTCCTTGAAGTAGTTTTGGCAGTTGGTGCCCAAAATTTAGAAAATTTATGTTGCAACAATTTTATCTAGGAAAGGCATATGAAGAGTATGAGATATAATCATACATGATGGGAACTGCAAGCAAAAATTTCACTCTAACACACTCCAAATTCCTTGTCATTGTTTGTAAAACCTGATGTCTGTTCAAAACCTACTTTGTATTTTGGATTACATTAATGCACATTTATGGTAGACACCCTTTTGTGAAATTGACAAAACCAGACGAACTGTGTATTATCTGTACCAATGCCTTGCTTATCAACAGCCATCTTTGATCTTAGCTTGTGTATAGTTGGATGAGACCATCATTTCCTGCTAAGGTAATTACTTTTTAGATTCAATTGTAGACAAGAGAGAAATTTTGTGACTGACTTCATCCAGGAATGACAGAAAAAATATCCCAAAAAAATACAATCTAGGCTTGTCCCAAATATACAGACATCCTTGAGATGCCTATGACATATCTTTCCCTTCAAATTATCTGAAAACAATTCAATTTAATCATTAATATTGGTTTAATAGTGCTGGGCAGTACGAAGATTTCCACATGGCTTCTTGGTTGAGTCCTAACTCTAATGTGGACTCTTAAGTTTATTTTTAAAATTATTATTTTTTATACTTGCGTTTACTTTAAGCCTCCTTTATCAACTTCAGTTGAATTTATTTATTTTGTTCTGTTCACATTGACTTGACAAAAACGCTATAAGCTGTTGACTGATGAATGTTAGTTTGCATGAGAGTGTAGACTTTTACAACCTCAAGAAAATAAATAAAATTGTATGTAATTTAAAGTTCCATTTTTGAGAAAAAAGGGTTTAAATAATTATTGTGTGTCTATGCCGGGATAAAATGGCATTGAATTTGAAACCAAGATGGGGATAGAAAGATTTTGTTCACAGAATTTTACACTTAGTTGCAATGAGTTCGTGCTTTTGGTTTAGCTTCTAATTACATCTCATACATTTCCTCAATCCTGAAACTTCATTCTTTTTCTGGAACAATGGATGGTAAATGGCTTCAGATGTGAAGTTCCAGTCGTCTCTTAGCTCATGTACAATAGGCCTTTTAGAGGAGTACATTTCAGTCATATTGGCTGATGAGAAAACAATCATATATTTGGATTTTTAAAAACTTCTGAATTAAAAAGAAAAAAAAATGTATATATATGTGAGCCTGGTGGCTATCATGTTACTTTCAGTAATGTAGCTGGATGTATTTTGTACCTGATGTGGTTTCCTTCTCACATGACTTGTTATCAAGTACATCTGTCTGCATGCAGATAATAAATGAAAATTTTAAAAGAGCATGATAACATGATTCAGAATTATTGTCCTTCAATTTTATTATTGCCTTTCATTGTTTTCCTTTGTCATATTTTAATGAGAAAATATCAGATGTGTCTTATTATGAAATCTTAAGGTACTCTTGATCTGCTTGAAAAATTGAAAAGTACATTAATTTTGTAGATTCAGTAATATTTCTTCATCAAATGTAATGTCTGTAACTCTGATAATTAAATCAGTACACATTTGTTTCACCAGTTATAAATAAGGACAAGTGAGGTCTCCCCATAAGCATTCAAATGATTGATCATAAAAATAAGGCCAAATGGTTCCTCGAAGTTAAATGGGGGCTGCATGCTCTGTCTTCTCTATAATGTGGTAGGCAACAAATATAGTAAGCATGCAATACCAGTTGACTGGTAGGGTACAGGTGTTGTTTGTAATTTCACACACAGCATCTTCTACTCAGCTTAAATGTTACTTTTCTGTATGGTCTTCTCTTTAACAGTGAAAACAGTGTACTATTATTGAATCAATCCTGATGTAAAATTTGATGTGACATTTTGTGAAGAAAATATCAATGTGATGACCTTTATACTGACTGGAGCGTAGTTTTTAATTTTGCCTCTAACTTTTTGAAGTACAGGTTTTAATGGTCGTGGTGAAAACAATGTGAAAAATGGCAAATGAGCTTCAATAAGGAAGTTCTACATAATCTTGAAGGAAATGTCTTGGATTTGGTGTTGAGTTTGTCACATCGTAATTAGCCCTGGCGTAAGGCTAATGGTATTAATACTGTGGGTTTTAATCTTTCTGAAAGGAAATTGTTAATGGATATTTCGTGTTATGGCAAGTTGGGAATAACTAGTGACAGTTCACTGCACATGATATGGAAACGTATTGTTGAAAACTTTCAATTCAATAGCTAACTCTGTCATATGAATTAATTGTTCGGAGAAAGATGCATGTTATGATAGATACAAGCATTCCATACGTGTTATTGTTTGATGGGGGTCTGTACAGTCAGGTTGTTGCTGGGATTAATGCACTTTGGCTGGCAACTAATACAAAGGAAGAAAAAACAAATGAAACCAATCAGGAAATGGCTGGATGTGATTTGTAACAACTCACTGTCACGTCAGCTCAGAACAACTTGATGTGAAGGTTTTAAGCTGCTGATTTAACTAATGAACGTTAGTTTGCATGCACTTGGCTAGAAGACCTTTGGACAAGAATGACAGTGTAATGAGTATGTAGAATTAGTCATTTCAACAAAGCGAAAATTGAAGAAAGAAAAACACTGACACTGTGTATTCTGTTGCAGGATGATATTGACATTGAAATTTTTAAAGTGGAAACCAAGACAGATATTGGAGTGATTTAATATTTTGGGTTAATTACTGGTCAAAAGAGTTTGTGATTCAGTGAAAGGAGTTACTGTGTTCTTTTTTGTTTCACATAATGTCTCTCAAGTTGCCTTTCAAGCTAATCAATCTTCACACCTTTTTTTTTAAATGTTTAAATTTTTTTAACTGCTTCAAACATGAAATTTTGGTCTGCTACTTTCACATGCACAACAAGGCTTTTGTGAGAGGGCATTGTACTCGCAGTCATGCAGCAGGAGATACTGCTTTCTCAATGCGGTATCCTTTTTACATGACATGCTATCAAGTATGTCAGTCAGATTCTGTCTGCTTCTCGATATAACCATGAACGTGACAAAGTGGCATGATAACATGAATATTCCTGCAATTTTCTTGCTGACTTGCCTGGTATTGGTTTGTCAAGTTTTAATGAGATATTGGTTAGATGAGCTGTGTCTAATTGTGAAGTCTTTAGCTACTTGTTCTCAGCCAAAATAATCAAAACTACATAAATTTGTGGTTTTAGTAATATGCAAGCTGCTTGCAGCGCCTCCACTCCTACTGTCATTGGTGTGCACCCCTTTCTGACACTCCCTTGTTAGCAAGTTAAGTAATATGATCCTAAGTTGGTTATGTTGACTTGGTCTTTTCCAATGGAGGACCAACAGTATCCGAAAGTTGGCCTTTAACTGCAAAGGTTCTTTATGACAAAGCATCGTATTGTGCTGCCAAGGTTCCTGGTCTAATTTGCACATTCATTATGCTGATTACTGGTTGTCAATCTGTAAACATGAAGTCATTGATCTTGTGCAGGAGGTCAGCTTAATTTCCTGTTCCCATTAACCAACAGTGAAATAGACTATAGCTTTTTCGCATATAGTACATCTAATGTGATGCACAAGGTGAAAGTGGAGATATAATTCCCGGCACATACATGGCAAAGACATCAAACGACAGCTTGTTCTTAGAGGTTTTGTCAAGGCTTCAGTGTGTGTTCATGTCTTATTTTCTATGGCTGTGAGAGTGAGTAAAGAGGTCAACCTATGTTTAAATTAAACATATGTAGAAAAGGAACTGAACATTATGTATCACTATGGTCATTATGGAAAAAACATGATCTTGTTTTGAATGTAAAATAATAATTTTTTATTGCAAATTGCTTATTTTTGGCTTGAACCACTAATGTCTGTTCAAAACCTACTTTGTATGCTGGATTTTTTTTAATAGACAGAAATAGAGAAAACATACTTTGCATTATCTGCTCCAATGCACTTTGACTAAGCTTATTCCATAACCTACCGATTTCCACATGGCTTCTTGGTTGTGTCCTAACTCTAATCTAAACTCTTATTTCTGAAGTGATAATTGTTTGTTTCTTCTTCCGTTTACCTGAAGTCTCCTTTATCACCACCAGTACAGTTTATTTATTTGGGTTGGATTACATTGATTTGACACAAATGGTGTTAGCTGTTGCTTTGACTAATAAAAGTTGGTTTGTATGACATGAGGTGGAAGCAAAACATTTTAACTTTTGCACTCCTAAGGCCAAAAAAGAAAAACTGGAATGGTATAGAATGTATAGTTGCATTTTTTAAGAAAAAAGGTTGCGATATATTCAATTGCCAAATTGAATACTTAATTGAATCAACAAAGTAACCAAAGTGAATATAGAATAATGGGGTTGGTCTGTAGTATAACAAATAAAAAATAAATAAATAAAAACAACAACAACAAAAGAAACAGAATAGATAGAGTCAAACAGAATTACATAGGAAAACACAACATTGGAAAAACACAACAAAAACTATAAAAAAAACAAACAGGAACAAATGGTCCGAGCCCATGGGACCTAAAATGGAGGTGGGTTGTATCCAACGTTCTATGTTGGGGCAACTGAAAGACCCTGGACATCTCTGAATGAATAGAGTATGTGCCAGACTCCCAGCCTTATCATCTCATACATCATACAGCGTACGGCGATCACCAACACAGTAGATTGAACCTAGTACAAGTGCAGCCCCCTCAAAAATGAGGTTGAGCTACCCGGCGATCCGGGGTATACCAGAACAACGTGAGAAGAAGAAGAAGATATATGTGTCTCTGCCGGGAAAAAATGGCATTGAAGTTTGAAACCAAGGTAGGGACGGGAAGGTTTTGTTCATTGAATTTTACAAATAGTTGCCATGAGTTCTTGCTTTTGGTTTAGCTTCTAATTACATCTCCTTTATTTCCTTCAATCCTGAAAATGACATGCTTTTTTCGAAACAATAGATTGTAAATGGCTTCAAATGTGAGATTTCAGTTGGCTCTCAGCACAAGAACAATAGGCCTTTTAGAGGAGTAAATTTCACTTCATATTGACTGATGAGAAAACAATCATATGTTTGGATTTTTAAAAGCTTTCGAATTGAACAAAAAAAAAGGAGCTGGTGGCTATAATGTTACTGTCAATCATATAGCTGAAAGTATTGTGTACCTAATGTGGTCTCCTTCTCACATGACATGTTGTCAAGTACATTTGTCTGCATGCAGTTAATAAATGAAAAAAAGAAGCATGATAACATGAATTGTCCTTCAATTTTGCATTGTTTTGCTTTGTCATACTTTAATGAGAAAAATATCAGATTCGTCATATGAAATCTTGAGCTGCTCTTTATCGAACTAAAATATTGACAAGTACATTTGGAGATTTGGTATTATTTCTTTAGTGCTTCTGGTGGGACATAATGTGTATAATGGCATGTTCTCAGTTTTATTCATTGATTAAAAATTGCCTTGCTTAAAAGAGGTCCAATTGAGTTTGCCATTAACTATGACGTTTATTTTTATTATTTAGCTTCGTATTGTTCTGGAAAGGTTTCTTGTCTGATTTGCACATTCATTATGAGCGCCCACAACTGGGCTTAGAGGACTGCACTTAACCAAATCTATTATCTATCTATCTATCTATCTATCTATCTATCTATCTATCTATTTATCTAAAAGAAGACCAATTAGTTTGGCCGTTAACTATGATGTTTCTTTTTTCTTAAAGCATTGTATTGTGCTGCCAAGGTTTCTGGTCTAATTTGCACATTCATAATGCTGATTACTGGCTGTCTATCTCTAAACATGACTTGACTGATCGTGTGTAGAAGGTCATCTTAATTTCCTGTCCCCATTAACCAACAGGGAAATAGGCTTTTATGGCATATATGTAGCGTATAATATATAGCATATATTATACATGTTGCAATGTAAAATTGTAGCAGAATCATGGTTTCCCGTAGAATATGTAATTTACACTTCAACCAACATGGGTTGATTGGTTAAAAAACCCATTGTAATCCTTGCTAGCAGATGAAGCAAGCAAATGTTTCATAGTGTTGTATAAAAATATTCATTGTGCATTCCATTAGCGAATACGAGTACTATACGTAAAGCAAGATTGAAAATGATCATTTTCCAAGGTTTGATTGGTTAATGGCCTTGCATTTTATACTCAATAGCATCAGAATATATATTTTTACTTGATGAATTCAGTAAGTCAGTGAAGGTTACAACTTTTGATGTGAAAATTGTTGAGAAAAGCTCCTTGGGGATATAGGAAAGCCATTTGCTTGAAACAACATTGAAAGACTACCATTCTGCGCTGTCAATGAATTGTGTACATTGTGCAGACATAATGCTTACACATTTCCAGAATCAGATCTTTGCAAGTTTGCATGCTTATTACGTGACATCGAGATGATTCTTTAGGATATTCCCATCTTGAACCTTCTTGCACTAATACAGAAGAATCTTGGCCTTTAATGGTTCTTGCAAGAGGCGAAAGACTGATATAATTCCCTGTACATAAACAGCAAAGACATCAAAAACATCAAGTGACAGATTGTTCTCAGAGGTTTAGATTAAGGCAAATGTCGTCTCCGTGCATGTCTTGTTTACTTCAGTGTGCCTTGGTCTTAGGTATGAGTACATTATTGACAAATGAGATGTGGAGAAATTAGGTGCTCTGCATTAACTGATCCCGTGCTTTCACTGCTTTGCCAATCACTGACCATCTTTGATCTTAGCTTGTGCATAGTTGGATGAGACCATAATTTTCTGCTAAGATAATTACCTTGTAGGCTCAATTGTAGATAAGAGAGAAATTTTGTGATTGAGTTTTTCCAGAGATGACAAAAAATATCATAGAAAAAAGGCAATCGATAGTGCTGACATGGTATCGCCATTCAGTCTCAAAAAAATCTCCAAAAAATCTAGTAGACCGAAATTAAGGTCCCCAAGCGGCACACATTTACACATCGTTGCTAATTGGTGAAAGGTCTGTCTGTTGGTCCAGGGATGACAGAAAAATATTGTAGAAAAAAAGCAATCGGTAGTGCTGACATGTTAACACCAATAATTTGCCGTTCAGTCTCCAAAATCTGATGATGAAATTTTAATAAATAGACTGAAGTGAAGGTCCCCAAGGGGCACACAACATTAACACATTGTTGCTAATTGGTGAAAGGTCTGTCTGTTGGTCCGGTTGAAATGTATGGTAGAAATTGCTAACAACATATCTTTGACATTGCTTCACAGCACTGTCACATCATTCATTTCTACCGTGCAATTTTACGTAATTTTACATATATTTTGACATCACCAGAGCATTGCTGCTATACATAGATGTGCCCATAGGGTAGGTACCTCATGTCTAATCCTGTTGCATGTATAAAATGTACGACACCCGAAAAATTTGTTGCTATTTGTTCTAGATATTTTACATCTGTATCAAGGTGTACAGTGGTCCCTGCGTTATAAAACCCCCTGTTATAACACCGCCTTGCCTTATGTGACAGCCTTCCTCCCGCACTAAGTATTTTTTTAGTGCATTTTGCACCCCGATATGAGACCCACCCCCCACAAAAGACCGCTACATGACTGCAGAAGGGGCAGTCTTATAACGCAGGGACCACTGCATTGGGCATGCGCTTACTGCAATATATTGCTTGCTTGGGGTATTGATACATTAGATCTGATGTCTGATATATGCATCATTCCGTGTTTCCACCGTGTTCAGAATCACCAATGTACCTACTTAGAACTGCTGATGCCATTTGAAGCAGATGTTGTACCAAGGCGGATGTAACGCCTCCCTGCATTTGGCAAATCAGGTGATGAAAGGCTGGTGTCTCACCCGGTGATTTTTTGCTTTCCTTGTCAATCATGCTCAGAATGGCAAAGGCTGGCAGGTTGTATTTGTCTGAACATTTGCAAAAAAGGACAACTGTTCTGAAATTAAAGACATGTTGTCGCTATAGAACTGGGCATGTTGATTTTTCATGTTGATTTTTCATGCAAGGGATATCCTGCTGCATCTTGTGTTTTCTGGGACCAGAAGCAATGTTCGGACCAGCTATATCCCAGTATCAATTTGCAAACAAACAGAAACACGGTTGAAATGAGCAGTGAGCAAGGGTGAATGATTTAATTGCTCTCAAGTATACTCATTGTCCAGCCACTATATATAAAGAAGACAGAATATGGCAGCGCTCTAATAGAGAGTGAGAGTCCCAAACATGCCCAGTAAAGACACGCATATGCAAGGGCTGCCAATTTAATTTACCAACAATTTACCATCTCGTCAAACAGTGGCGCATCCTGCAAATTCATATATGTATATATATTATGCAATCTTGAATGACCACAATAGGCTTTCTGGGAAATTGACTATTGTGAAGTGGTTTTTGCTCATCTGATACATATCAGGAGAATCTTGCAATTTGTATGAACATGTACATGCATTTTTCTCCAAAAAAACAATAGACCAATTGAATTATTCAGTTCTAAAAGTTTGCAAACTTTGCACCTGATGTATATTTCAAACAAACTAGAAATATGTGTGTTTGTTTAAGACTATTTGTCGTGCATGATGATTTGATACACCCTGCAATTGTTTGTGACATATCAGTGGAAACATCAGGAACATTTCCAAAGCATATCCACATGATGTAAGGAAAACTGAGCTCTGCGGGCATTATGGAGAAACATTGCTTTTCTTTTGTTTTAGCGAAATTGGCAAAGTAGGCAGAATGGAATTGATAAAACAAAACAAATAAAAAGATTTGAGATATATGGACAATTTGACAGGTAGTAACCGAATGGAGAAATGAGATGAAATATAGACACTAACAGATCATATCCTTAAATTTATCTCAAAACTATTGTTCTTAAAAAGCAGAAAAAGAAAATCCTGGTTTGTATTATAAGTGCCCACAATCTTTTTTTCTAATATCTTAGGAAAAAGGTTTATGATGACCTTTGCCTCCGAAAATGTCTAATTTATTTTGAATAACTGATGTTAATCCTGCATGAACGAGAGATTAATAATGGGTCAATATCAAGCCGGTATGATATAATCCTTCCATTTACGAAGACTTCAAGTAATTTGATTCAAGATTTTGAAGAGTCCTGAATGTAGATAATCTTCTTGGGATTACATCGAGATGACTTCACAACCTCAAGGGGATTAGAACAAAATTTAACAGTATGGCTCAAATACAGAAGTTTAGGATTTTACTTTCCTTCATAATTTGGATAAACTCATCTCTTAGAGGGATGATACAGTCTGGTGAAAATGAGAACTGCATGCTGCTGCCACCTGGCACAAAAGTTGATTTCGTATGCCACAGCTTTGCTGTCCCAAGAAATAGTTCCAATTTCATTGCACAATCACAAAATTTCTATTCAACATTGATGTATACCAGAGTCAGACTCGGCAATCACATTGTATAAGGAAGTAGACAAGGCCATCAGCACACGTAGAAAAAGCCCCGGTTTCTTCCAGACAAAATTGTGTTCCTCAGACTGAAATGATGTGGACCACTCGCTGGAGCTCGCGAAATATCACACTAGTCACTAGGTGGCAACATAAGACAGCATATATGTTCTGATCTGCCAAGGCTGGAAAAAGAAGTGGCAGTGTAACATTGGTCCACTTGCAGACAGGGGATGATATATAGTTAAGATAGTACTGTTCGAACAGCACATATCAACCACACACATGATTACTCCAATGGGTGTCTAATCCCTCAGTTGATAGTAGAACAGCTGTCCATGTTGTAGAATTTTAGTACAGTCATCTTTAATTTCGAATTATACACAGTACATTTACATTATTTCATAGACAATTACTATGGCGTATATACATATAACACTCAACTTTTATGGTAAGAGGAAAAGCATGACTCTTGAACACTCTATGATGAATTTAGTGCTCTGTTAGAAAAACAACAACAATCATTAAGCTAATGGCATAAACACAAATGACGAGTGACAAGTTTAAGCCATTGGCATGACATGGATTAAAGGCAATTACCACTAAGACAAATACCATGAGCCAATTGGGTTTTTATATATCTCCTCTTTATTGCTTTATTACCATGAATGTCAAATTTTAATGAGAGATTATTAAAAAATCTTCTACATGTACGGATGATTTCATAATTGTGGACACCAGTGGTAGAAAATATATACTTTTTCCTTTAATTTTCATTGGTCATGGGAATATATCTTTGTACCCTTGTGTAACAATATGAGTAGTAAAAATGAGTAAGTGTATGATATATTGTATCACTCCAATTCACTTGCATTCGAATTTGACATCTTTGGTTCATCAAGAAGCAGCCTGGTGCCATTTTGGTAGCAACACCTGATGTGTTGGTTTAAGCGCCAGCAGATGAGATGTGTTGCTAATTACAATGAGGATGTCACTCTGGCACTTCAGAAGAATACATTTGCATGGCTGTGTAAGTAAAAGGGCTAGAGCACATGAAGAGACGTATACACATTGCATTGCAATAGAGAGAACAGAATGTTTTAGACTTTGAAGTATAAGCGTTAATGAACCACTACCAATATAATGATGCAAAAGAAATACATACATTTGTCAGCTCAGTGCAAAGATATAATCAACAGAATTGTGCAAGACTGGCTTTTCTTATTACAAAGATTTTACACTGGCATAGCATGTTGGAAATCAGACGACCAGAATTGTTACTTTATGAATTCAGTAAGTCAGTAAAGGTTACAACTTTTGATGTGAAAATTGTTGAGAAAAGCTCCTTAGGGATACGGGTAGGCCGATTGCTTGAAAGACCTACCGTTCTGCTCATGAATTGTGAATATTGTGCTGACAAAATGCTTACACATTTCCAGAATTAGATCATTGCAAGTTTGCATGCCTATACTTGACATAGAGTTGATTTTTTGGGATATTTCCCACCTGGAACCTTCTTGCACCAATACAGAAACATCTTGGTCTGTAATGCTTCTTGCAAGAGGTGAAAGACTGGTGTAATCCCCTGCACATATGATAGCAAAGACATAAAAAACATCAAGTGACAGATTGTTCTCAGAGGTTTAGATTAAGGCAAATGGTCGTCTCCATGCATGTCTTGTTTACTTCAGTGTGCCTTGGTCTTAGGTATGAGTACATTATTGACAAATGAGATGTGGAGAAATTAGGTGCTCTGCAGTAAAACTGATCCCATGCTTTCACTGCTTTGCCAATCACCGACCATCTTTGATCTTAGTTTGTGTATAGTTGGATCAGACCATCATTTCCTGCAAAGATAATTACCTTGTAGACTCAATTGTAGATAAGAGAGAAATTTTGTGATTGAGTTTTTCCAGGGATGACAGAAAAATATTGTAGAAAAAAGGCAATCGATGGTGCCAACATGGTATCTCCATGCAGTCTCCAAAAAATCTCCAAAAAATAGACCGAAATTAAGGTCCCCAAGGCCAAGGGGCACACATTTACACACTGTTGCTAATTGGTGAAAGGTCTGTCTGTTGGTCCTGTTGAAATGTATGGTAGAAATTGCTAACAACATACCTTTGACATTGTTTCACAGCACTGTCACATCATTAATTTCTACCGTGCAATTTTACGTAATTTTACAAATATCTTGACTAGGGTGATGCAGATTGCGCACAAAAAAACAAACTTTTGAATTTTCAATGGGGCACCCCCCAAATATGTTCCAATATATGAAAAAAAAATTCAGTAAAAATTTTAGCCAAATCGGACAAATTTTAGAGGGTGCTACCGCAATTTGAAATATAACATTGTATTGCAATCCATGGCGAAATCCCAGTTTTATGGGTGATTGGTTAAGGAAGTTATCCTACCACTAGAATGTTGGTAATTTTGTTTTTATTTAAGCTCTCCACTATTCTCATCACAAATCCATTCATATTTTGATCTGTAAACAGTACCAGCTAGACGCTACGGGCTTTGTCTCACTGTGCCCACCGTCTCACTGTGCCCCGCTCTCCCCTATATGTCTTTCAGAAAAACACTGTTAGATTTTGCCACCCCAGGTGGTACCAATATCTGGTCTGGCTCATGGACTAACAATCATGAAAGTTGCTATATAAACATAAATTTACATTCTACAATCAACAACTGAAGACCAGGATGATCCAAGGGGTCTTTCATACCTTTCTGAGATTCATGATTTTTCAGTGAAACACCCCACCTTATTGTTATTTTGGCTGTGTGAATGTTGTTTTCGTGATTTTTGGCACTGTGCCAGATTAGACCTGCTTGGACCACTTGACTGCTGGGGGATGTCTCAAAAGCAGCCAAACTCTTATTGATCGCCTTTAGGCTGATCTCTGTTTTTACGCGGTCACATGGCAGTCAATGATGGCAGTCAATGATGGCAGTCAATGATGGCAATCAATGATGGCAATCAATGATGGCAATCAATGATGGCAATCAATGATGGCAATCAATGATGATGATAGATAGATAGATAGATAGATAGATAGATAGATAGATAGATAGATAAGGTATCTACTAAGGATAAGGGGGCGACCATTTAATATCTCCTAAGAATAAGGGGGCAACCATTTAATATCTACTAAGGTGCTAAGATAACAAAAGTACATGCATGAATGAACCAAGGGGGCAACCATTTAATATCTACTAAGCAATGATGATAGATATACATAGATAGATACATAGATAGATCTAGATAGGATAAGGGGCGACCATTTAATATCTACTAAGGAGGGGGCGACCATTATTACTAAGAATGTATGAACCAAGGGGGCAACCATTTAATATATACTAAGCAATGATGATAGATATACATAGATAGATAGATAGATAGATAGATAGGATAACGGGGCGACCATTTAATATATACTAAAGAGTGGGCGACCATTATTACTAAGAATAAGGGGGCAACCATTTAATATCTACTAAACCCCCTGCGGACATGGGGACATACCCCCGCGGACATGGGGACATGCCCCCGGGGACATGGGGACATACCCCCGGGGCCATGGGGACATACCCCCGGGGACATGGGGACATACCCCCGGGGACATACCCCCGGGGCCATGGGGACATGCCCCCGGGGACATGGGGACATGCCCCCGGGGACATGGGGACATACCCCCGGGGCCATGCCCCCGGGGACATGGGGACATACCCCCGGGGACATGGGGACATACCCCCGGGGACATACCCCCGGGGCCATGGGGACATACCCCCGGGGACATGGGGACATGCCCCCGGGGACATGCCCCCAGGGACATGGGGACATACCCCTGGGACATGCCCCGGGGACATGGGGACATGCCCCCAGGAACATGCCCCGCGGACACGGGGACTTGCCCCCGCCGACACGGGGACATGCCCCCGTGGACACGTGGCCATGCCCCCGCGGACACATAACTGCACTGCATCACTGCCTTGCATTACAACACTGCAGTCTGCATTGCAGCTCTGTGTTACTGCACTGCATCACAGAACCTCATTACTGCAATGCATTACAGCACTGCAGTACAACACTTCATTACTGCACTGTATTTCAACAGTGCTTTTTTGCACTGCATAACTGCACTGCATTACAGACCACATCACAGCACTGCTTACAACACTGCATAACTGCACTGCATAACTTCACTGCATAACTGCACTGCATTACTGCATGCTTTGCATCACTGTATTACAGCACTGCATTACAGCACTGCATTATTGTACTGCATTACATCACTGCCTCACTGCATTACTTTACAACAGAATTACAACAATGAATCATTGCGCTGCATTACAGCAACGTGTTATTGGACTGCTTTCTGTATTCTGCATTAAAGCACTGCACTACAACACTGCATTACAGCACTGTATTACAGCACTATATTACAGCACTGCATTACAGCACTGCATTACAGCGCTGCATTACAGCACTGCACTAAAGCACTACATTACATTACAGGTCAGGCGGCAGGTCGGTTGGCTTACTTTTCATGACAGTTTACTGACATGGGCGAGTCTATACCAAAGGGTGTTCATATATATATATCAAAAGGTGTATATATACTGTACCAATGGTTTTACACACCCATGGGTCCACACACACCCATGGGCGTACACTCACCCATGGGAGTACACACACCCATGGGTGTACACACACACATGGGCGTACACACACAGATGGGCATACACATGGGCGTACACAGATGAGTGTACAGGTGGGCATACCCACAGAGCTAGGCGTACAGGTGGGCCTGCACTGACAGATGTGTGTGTACACACAGGTGGCCCTGCAGACACACATGGGCGTCCACACACACATGGGCATCCACACTGGGATGGGCATACAGATGGCCATGCACATACAAATGGGCATGCACACACAGATGGGCGTGTACGCACAGATGGGCTTACACACACTGACGGGCATGCTGATATGGGCGTATACATGCAGATGGCTGTACATATGGGCATGCGCACACAGATGGCCATATCAATCGGCGTGCACACGAAGGTGGCTGTGCACACACAAATTGGCATACACACACAGATGGTCGTACTCCCAGCTAGGTGTAAAGGGGGGCGTGCACTCTAAGAAGGCATGCACTCACAGATGAGGGTTCCAACACAGATGGGCATACACTCGAGAGATGGGCATAGGCCTACAGGTGGGCGTACACATAGATGGGTTTACAGGTGGGCGTGCCCACACAGATAGGCATTCAGGTGGACATGCCCACGCAAATGGGTGCGTACACAGATGGGTGTGTACACACAAATTGGCGTGCACACACAGATGGGCATGCCAGACGAGCTACAGATGGGCGTACACTTGACGATGGCCGTACACAGACATGCACAATGGATGTACACATATACGCCCCTCGAATAAACCCCCCGTCAAATAGAGGCCCCACTGCGCCATGGACAACAACGAATATATATCTATTTATTATTATTATTATACGACTCAGCTTTTTTAAGCCAGGTCCAAACAAGCTGCACTCAAAACACAAATTGTTATTCATCTTTTATGGATCGACACAGTCACACTTGATTGCACTTGATCAGCAAAAGGCGTCCAGCAGCGCTATAAATCAAACCTTACTTTTTATACGCATTGACAAAGTCACTCACACATCAATGCCACCAAAAGTCCAATAAAGCAAGTATTCATTCTCGATCTTTGGCCTCAGAGATGGGACAATTAAAAGCGACCCCTATTGAATTATTAGCAAGGTGCCACGTCAGGCTGCGCAAAAAGTAAACAAAATGGCAATTAATCAAATGCAAGAGATGGCAGCAGCTTACAGTCAATGACCACAGAGACCAAAAAACACAGGTATGATTGCCATGCATGATTGCATGGCCAGTGGTCACTCCTGACTGTGGGCTTGAGAGAGTGAGGGGGGCCACCCAGCCCTACGTCATGCCTATTGAATTAGTCAGCTGACTGGCAGTCCACGAAGAAGGTCCAAAACCACTTTTTCAGAGGTCCTTTGCAAAGTGTACACTTTGTAAAAATCTTTTTAAACTATCTTTGTGTGCTTATAAGACTCAATTTTAGCAGGGAAAGGTGTTTTTATTGAAAGTCGGGATTTGATGAGTGTGTGCCTTTAAGCAAGATCGGAAATGATCATTTTCTTCTAGGTTTCGATTGGTTAATGGCCTGGCATGTTATACTCTACAGCATCAGAAAGTATATTGTTACTTTATGAATTCAGTAAGTCAGTAAAGGCTACAACTTTTGATGTGAAAATTGTTGAGAAAAGCTCCTTAGGGATACAGGAAGGCCGATTGTTTGAAAGATTTACCATTCTGCTCTATTCATGATTTGTGTATATTGTGCTGACGAAATGCTTACACATTTCCAGAATTAGATCATTGCAATTTTGCATGCCTATACTTGACATAGAGTTGATTCTTTGGGATATTTCCCACCTGGAACCTTCTTGCACTAATACAGAAACATCTTGGTCTGTAATGCTTCTTGCAAGAGGTGAAAGACTGGTGTAATCCCCTGCACATATGATAGCAAAGACATCAAAAACATCAAGTGACAGATTGTTCTCAGAGGTTTAGATTAAGGCAAATGGTCGTCTCCATGCATGTCTTGTTTACTTCAGTGTGCCTTGGTCTTAGGTATGAGTACATTATTGACAAATGAGATGTGGACAAATTGGGTGCTCTGCATTATCTGATCCCATGCTTTCACTGCTTTGCCAATCACTGACCATCTTTGATCTTAGTTTGTGTATAGTTGGATGAGACCATAATTTCCTGCAAAGATAATTGCTTCATAGACTCAATTGTAGATAAGAGAGACATTTTGTGATTGAGTTTTTCCAGGGATGACAAAAAATATCATAGAAAAAAGGCAATCGATAGTGCTGACATGGTATCGCCATTCAGTCTCCAAAATCTGATGATGAAATTTTAAAAAGTAGACTCAAGTGAAGGTCCCCAAGGGGCACACAACATTAACACATTGTTGCTAATTGGTGAAAGGTCTGTCTGTTGGTCCGGTTGAAACGTATGGTAGAAATTGCTAACAACATATCTTTGACATTGCTTCACAACACTGTCACATCATTCATTTCTACCGTGCAATTTTACGTAATTTTACAAATATTTTGACATTGCCAGAGCATTGCTGCTACAAGATGTGCCCATTGGTAGGTACATCATGTCTAATCCAGTTGCTTATATCATGATGGTGCCTTTTAACTGCAGTGTTACCATTATTTTATGAAAATAATATTTTTTCATTCTCTTTGATGTGTTTATAGTCACTATCCCTCTCTTTTGTATATATATCTTCTTAGTTTCTTCATAGTTATTTTTTACCATCATCACACATGTATCTTGTTGATATTTCGTTGTGAATAAAATAATATATATATATATATAAAATATATGCCTGAAAAATGTGTTGCTATTTGTTCAAGATATTTTACATCTGCATCAAGGTGTATTGGGCTTGCAATTACTGCAATATATCGCTTGCTTGGGGTACTGATACATTGGATCTGATGTCTGATTATGCATCATTTCTTGTTGCCACCATGTTCAGAATCACCAATGTACCTTCTTAAACTACTGATGCAATTTGAGACAGATGTTGTACAAAGGCGGATGTAACGCCTCCCTTCATTTGGCTAATCAGGTGATGAAAGACTGGTGTCTGACCCTGTGATTTTTTGCTTTCCTTGGTCCATCATGCTCAGAATGGCAAAGGCTGGCAGGTTGAATTTGTCTGGAAGTTTGCGAAAAAGGTCAACTGTTCTGAAATTAAAGACATGTTGTTGCTATAGAACTGAGCATGTTGATTTTTTTATCCAATATCCTCCTGCATCCTGGTGTTTTCTTGGATCAGATGCAATGTTTGGACTACGTAGTGATACCCCAGTATCAAGTTGCAAACGAACAGAAACATGGTTGAAATGAGCAATGGTGAATGATTTAATTGCTCTCAAGTATACTCATTGTCCAGCCACTATCGATGCAGTAGACAGATATGGCAGCCCTCTAATAGAGAGTGGGAGTCCTAAACATGCCCAATAAAGACACACATATGCAAGAGCTGCCAATTTAATTTACCAACTATTTACCATCTCGTCGTCTGACAGTGGCACATCCTGCAAATTTATATACAATGTACATATATGCAATCTGGAATGACCACAATAGGCTTTCTGGGAAATTGAGTGTTGTGAAGTGGTTTTGGTCATCTGATACATATTTGGACAATCTTGCAATTTGTATGTACATGCATTTTTCTCAAAAAATACAATAGACCAATTGAATTATTAACTAAAAGTTTGCAAACTTTGCACCTGATGTGTATTTCAAACAAACTAGAAATATGTGTGTTTGTTTAACACTGTTTGTCGTGCATGATAATTTGATACACCTTGCAATTGTTTGTGACATATCAATGGAAACATCAGGAACATTTCCAGAGCATATCCATATTGATGTAAGGAAAACTGAGCTCTACTAGAACATGACGTTATATTGTTTTTCTTTCAGTGTGATTTATTTCAACAAAATTGGCATAGCATCAACAGAATGGAATTGATGAAGCAAAGCAAATAAAAATGTACGAGATATGATGAACGCCTCACTGCTGCCCTGAGTTGTATCATTGGTAGAAGGCTGATCACAAAATTTCATATACCGTATGTCAGTTCATGGCCAAGAGATCAAATCAAATAAGATGCGGGAGGGTACACACAGATTGACAATTTGACAGGTAGTAACCGAATGGGAAAATGAGATGAAATATATAATAGACATCAACAGATCATATCCTTAAATTTATCTCAAAACTTTTGTTCTTTCGAAGCAGAAACAGAAAATCCTGGTTTGGATTATAAGTGCCCACAATTTTTTTCTAATTCTCAGGCAAAAGGTTTGTGCTGGCCTTTGCCTCCGAAACGTCTAATTTATTTTGAATAACTCAAGAGTCAGTAGTGTGACTGATGTTAATCCTGCACAAACGAGAGATTAATAATAGTTCAATATCAGGCCGGTATGATGTAACCCTTCAATTTACGGAGACTCAAGTAATTTGATGAAAGATTTTGAAGAGTCCTGTGTGTAGATAATCTTCTCAGGATTACATTGAAATCACTTCACAACCTCAAGGGGATTAGAGATATTTAACAGTATGACGTAACTACAGAAGTTTAGGATTTTACTTTCCTTCATAATTTGGATAAACTCAATTCTTAGAGCGATGATATGTAGTTAAGATAAAATTGTTCAGGACACGGATGATTACTCCAATGGGTGCCTAATCTGTCAGTTGACAGTACATGTGTGACAGCTGTCCATGTTGTAGAATTTTAGTACGATCAACTTTTAATTTCAGGTTATACAAAGCACATTTACAGCATTTCATAAACAATTGCTATGGTTTTTATGTATATATGTAACACTCAACTTTCATGGTGAGAGGAAAAGCATGACTCTTGAACTCTCTATCATGAATTTAGTGCTGTATCTGCTCGGTTAGAAAAACAACAACAATCATTAAGCTAATGGCCTAAACACAAATGACCAGTGACAAGTTTAAGCCATTGGCATGACATGGATTAAAGGTGATTACTGCAAAGACAGATACAATGAGCCAATTCGGTCTTCGAGAAAACCAAGGCAACTGTGCTAAACACTGTGTACCAACCAAGTGACCCAATTAAGGATTTTCTTTGTTTACATTTTGCCAGTTTTCATATATAGAGTTAGCAACAAACTTTGCCATCGCCAGTATGGTGTCTTATAGCACACACAATACACATAAAAAATTTGGAATCAATCAGTTAAGTTTTCTAGAAGATTAGGCAGTTTTAGTAAATTTTAGTGCATTTTTTACTAGAATCACCAAATCTTTTGATTGCTAAATATTTAAAGCGGGAAAGTTCACATCAAGATGTCTAATACATAATTACAGAATACTGGCTATGTTTTATTGTAATTACATTGGATTCTTGTCTAAAATTTAAGATTTTATGATTAACTAGGTCGCTTCGCATAGAGCAAATGGTACACAGTGTAAAGGAATTTTTTGTGTGTGTTATTATTATTACTGAGCTCATGTGAATGTCAACTTTTAATGTTAGGAATTAAACATCTTCTACATGTATTCTTCTACATTTATTAATATAGTTGTTTCTGCACTTGCCTATCTATATAAAATAAGTCTATGTGCCCTGGTGTACCTTAATGAGCAGCAAAAATGAATGAGTGACATTTGAGTGCATTTATCACTTGCCTTGGAATATGACATCTTTGGTTCATCAAGAAGCAGCCTGGTGTCATTTTGGCAGTGAGGCCTTGTTTAGTGGTTTACGTGCCGATGAGATTTCTTGCTAATTACAGTGAGGATGTCACTCTGACACTTCAGATGAATGCATTTGCATGGCTGTGTATGTCAAAGGGCTAGAGAACATGAAAAGATGTACATTGCATTGCATTCGAGAGTACAGCATGTTTTAGACTTTGAAGTGTCCGCGTTAATGAACCACTACCAATATAATGACGCAAAAGAAATACATGCATGTGTCAGCTCAGTGGGAAGATATAATCAATAGAATTATGCAAGACAGACTTTTTTCACTCTTGTCACAAAGATTTTACACTGGCATAGCATGTTGGAAATCAGACCACCACTATTCCAATGTTCAAGTATAGATAACCCATGTGTTTTGCTATTTCCCCTTTGAAATGCATTACACGTACCTGCAAACGAATCTGTTTCCACATTGGTAGGGGACAGGAAATTAAAGCCAACCCAGAAAGGATAAATCACTTCATGTTTAAAGATGCGCAGGCTGTATGGGCTGGCCAGGATAATGAATGTGTAAATTAGACCAGGAACTTTGGTAATGCAATGAAGTGCCTGTAGATACAGTGTAGAAACTCAGCAGGCTTCTGGAAAATCAACTTATTTTAGATAATGTGGAAGGGACAGGTTGTATATTTCGGAAAGGTAGATGCTCGTTTGACGGGAATACTGTATACCGAAGCTATTAAAATCTGAATATATGACAAATGAAACATGTCATGCTAGAGCCATAATGTAATTTGGACCATACTTAGCTGTTGGTAATGTAATGTGCTTGTATTCTCTCTTGAAAGGTTCAAATGTCCATTGTGTGACAATCGCACTTTGTTATTGACATTATATGTGAAAACGGTTAACTGCATTAAGTTTTTTTTAAAGCCGCAAGCTAGACAGATTTTTTGTGTGGGTGACATTTAATGTCCTTGCAGTGAATATACCAAATGTGATACCAAATGTACCAAATGTGATATTCAATGCATGAAAACTGGATAATTAGTTTATTGAGATTTTATGAGCTTATTGTATGCTTAATAAACAGTTATCAAACATGATTTGTTACTCCAATCAGAATCTTAATTTAATTGTTTTATAGTTTAATTGTCTTGGTGGTCACGCAGATTCAAGCTTTTTGTGTTTGAAATACTTTTTTGTCAATTTACAAATTAACTGTCTGCAAAGTTTGACGGTTGTCCAATGTCCAAACTTTGTTGTGTAAAATCGTCATTAAATTGGTATACTAACAGACGTGACAATGAGTTGTTACAAATCACGTCCAACCATTTGCTGATTAGTTCTTTCTTTGTACAAATGTATAAGTCTGTTGCGGAGCTCTGTGCAAAAATTGCAGGACGTTACCAACCACAATCCTTCTTCAGGAGAAAAGAAAAGACACATTTCATCAAGCTGGAAGTCCCAAGTGTGCTGTTCATATACCACAGGTGTTGATCGATAGGTCGTGGCAAATGCATTATTTTCCTTAAAGTTATGCGATCAACTATTATTTCTTTTTGATAGGTTTTGCCTTGTCATTTTGAAATAATAGCCCCTTAATACATGTCAAGGCAATGTTAGTTAAAATATCTAAGCAGCTGCTAATGCTGTTCCGATTTTACAAGGAAAAGTGTGTCACACACAATGTGAAACTATATCCAAAAGAAGTAATTTTTGCACTCAGTTACGAATTCTTCGAAGAGGATTTTCTATCTGATTCTCTTTTTACATACATTATCTGACCCATTTGACATCTTTAAGAAATCACAAAAATTGTCTGAATGAAAAATAATAAAACAAGGCCAGCGAAAAAAATGACACCTTTCTGCACAAGAAATGTTTTAGAAATCGCTTCCATTTTCATGACAGAAAGCTGCAGATTGCAATTATAAAATTATGAAATCATAATTAGATAGTTTAAATTTCATTGTCATTGCAGACTGGCACAGAAATTGTAACTGTTTCATAAATAATTTTTAATGAAAATAGCTAATTCTATACACTTTCAGTGTCTCTTTTCTGACCACTCTGAAGGTCTACTGAACTAGTTGTGTTCCAAGTCATTGTTTGCAAAATAATTGTTTGATTGGTTTTTAGATAATGCTACATTGTACTTGTTCGCAAGATTACAAATATGAATATCAATTCATAGCAATTCTGCAGTTTAATGAGCAAAGTCAACATATTTTGGGGGGGGGGCAAACGGCTATTAGATTGTTTGCAAATATTGTTCTCGATATTGTTTTGAAAAACACAACACACCACAACAGCTTCACATATTTGTGAAAATGAGATTATAATTTATGCTGTAAAGTCTTGGTGTGTATACCAATTCAACAGGGTTTGATTTTTAAACCTAACTGCCAAAGGTGGACAGTTGACTGGTCAGTTTTAAAACTGTCATAACTGTTCATCTGGACAGCCTTAGAACTATTGCGCAAACTGACAGTTCAAAATTGGAAACTCTGATCAAACATTTTGGAGACAATGTTGCAGTTAAGCAATAGACATAGGCATGTGTAGGCCTGCTTCCTGAAACTCACGCACGCATTAGTTGCAGTCATGGTACCAAGGCCAATGGCGGGCTTATTGAATGAATTAGGAATGATATTTGCAGTGAAGAAATGAGACATTATTCAACAAATTAAAGATGATCACCTGCCTGATTTAGTCAAGTATGGTCTATATTTCAATATTTTAGTGATAATTTTGAATGTCAGTGCTGGTTGTTTGTTTACTTTTTTCACGGAGCAATTACTGAAACCCCATTGACTAAAATTCACCAAAAACTCATGGAAGACAACTCTAATGTCAAAAAACTGAGTCCGGTTTAGGATTGAGATGCTTTTGAAGTCACTGGATCCATCCAGAGAACCAGAAAGTCAGCTCCCCATTCCTTAAGACAGGCTTTTTAAAAGATATTGGTCAAGAATTGCTGCAAATCTCAGCACTTTCTAGCTTTCACAAAGTGTATTCCAATTTCAGCATATCTTGTGTAAAATTTTGTCAGGAATTCAATTTTGAAGAAAAAAATGCACCCACTCCTTTATTTTGGAAGTTACACCCCTATTTGTAAAGCCCCCTCAGTGGGGCGTGCCAGATACCCCCAAAATATTATAAATTTGTCTGTAGGTCTATGGCTTCAGTAATAAAGCTTCTCTAATACCAGTAAAAATATACCATTCTTCTGAGAGATGGCAGTATCCAAATTAAGAAGAAATTTAACACTTACTTTCCAGATTCAGCCCTGAACTTTTGCACAGGAGATTTAGTCTGATTTACGCCAAAGACTGTTAGATGTGTGCGTGGCTATCTCTAATCTCCTTGCTGTCATTTATTGATCTCAAGTTAACCTGGAGAAGATAATCTACTAGCAGCTTTCTTGAAATCCCTTAATCAATCATTTGAGGTATTCGAAGATCATAGGATTATATTATGCCAGCCAGATACAGGCCCTTGATTAATCTCTTGTTTGTTCAGGATTACCTTCAGTGGCACATACTACTTTTGAATTTATTAAAAACAAAATTGAGCCTAACAGGGCAAAAAGTAGCAAGTAAGTTACATTTTCCTTGTTTTGCTGTAGGAGGACTTTTTTTTTTTGTTTGACAATTTTCTACAGGTATCTTTGTGCACTAAACTTTCGAGTGACACACGTATTTTTCAAAGAGAGTAAATCAGAATAATAAGTAAAATCAGCTTTGATTTCCAATACACGATAAAAATTTAATACTAAAATTTCTTTTTCAACAGCAAATGAAAATGCCTTTAGCTTGGAGTCCTTTATTGTGTCTTAATCATGACTGGCGATAATACCTTGGTGCCAGGAAGTAGAGTTTTCCCCACAAAAACACAAGAGTGTGCATTCCACTTTCAGGCCGTATTGTGGCCCAGGCAGATGAAAGGCTGGTGTATGATCCGGTGATGTCTTGCTTTTTTGGTCAAACTTGACAGTGTTGCCTATATAAAAAAAAAGAATGAATACAATAAAAGAATGAATACAATTTTTAAAAAACATTTCGGGTTACAAAATGACGCCATGTTCTTGCTTATACACTTCGCCTGCCTGGGCAGTACAATTATGACCCATCCCTTGCAGGTACATTTTTAGGCTCTGAAAGAAAAAACAACAATGATCATTAAGCTTATGGCAAATTTTAAGCCAGTGGCATGGCGCGAATTAAAGGTAATTACTGCCATGACAGATACCATAAGCCAATTGTCACTAAAAAACCCCTTTTTCAGTAAAGTTGACAGCATGAATATTGACGTTAATAAAATAATCCAAAGAAAGCTCTTTTCATGTTGAGATTTCTGCAATTGCTTATCTACAATAATACTTTGTAGTGTGATAAACAAACATCAAAGGCAACAAAATAAATGAGTCTTGTCATGGCATCTTACATCTTTGGTTCATCAAGAAGCAGCCCTGTGTCATTTTGGCAATGAGGCCTGGTTTACGTGCCAGCTGAGAAGATTTCTTGCTAATTACAATGAGAATGTCGCCCTGACACTTCAGACAAACATGTGCATGGCTGTTCAAAGTGCAGAGAGTATGGAGAGGCATGTGCATTGCCTTTGAATGTACAGTGTATTTGATGCTTGAGACATGTCGACTCTAATGAACCAGTACCAATATAATGATACAGGTGTAATACATGTGTGGGTAGACAATTGTTGTTGGAGGTTTTCCGGACAGGCTTGAGAAGAAAAGAAGATAGGGTTGTTTTTAATTGCACCATTACAAAGAACAAACAATCAGCTGACAAATGTTTCTTATTGTAAGATAGAAGTATAGCTTTACAGTAGTGAGTTCCAATTGAGTTTAATTTGAGATTGTAAGTCATATTCTGTATGTTTCCGGTCATTATTTTATGTTGATTTTCTCACCAACACAAACTGGCTCACTGTGTCCATGATCCAACATTGCTCTCTTTGTTATATTGGAATACCATATATCCCACAATAGGCAGTGAAGTTCTGGCAAAAACCATGTGAATCACATCATCTGGTTCATCGTTGTGAACCATACGCATATCATTTTCTGATGTTGTGATGTAAACAATGGGCAGTGAAATAATGACGTCATAATGTTTTGACCTTCTGATTGGTCGGTGTGGTTGTTAGGGATCTTTTTGTGGCCATTCAAACAAAATAGTGGATCTTAAAATTTTTAGTTTTTTTTGACTGGAGGTCTATTTTTAATTAAGGGATATAAATAAAACTTAATGGGAATGTAGTTCACAGCAATGAACCTCACCCTTGTCAGGTGTGCTGCAGAATAAACACTAGTCCTTCGAACTCATGTAGTATTCTTCTGCGACCTAAAATTTATGAGGTTCATTGCTGTGAACCACACTCCAATCAAGTTTTATCATATAACCACATGCATAACTTGTATAGAGAGAGAGAGAGATCTTTATTTTTCATCCATCATATAAAAAAATAAGCAATTACAAAGAAGGTACATTTAAGTCAGGAGACACATATTAAGACGCAATGAGCGTCGCTAGCATACATGCCACCAAATTCAAGTTAAATATTTGTAGGTATAATTCAAATGCAAAATGAAAGAAAGCATTAATTCACAGGTATAAATTTGGAAAAGGGAGAGAGAGAGAGAGAGAGAGAGAGAGCAAAGTATATGTATGCAGGTTACACACACTCCTAAGAGGGAAGGGATGGTGGAGGTGACTATGGACCTTTTAGATGTTGAAAGGAGAAACAATTTATTATGATAATAAAATGGGTTATTGGTGGGGAATATTACATCCTATTTTTTAATGTTACATCCTATTTTGGTTTTGAGTCTGCAAGGAATTAACGAGAATTACAGATATAGCAGTCCCTTAGGAGACATGTGCTTTCATAGTTTGAAGTTGTTATTCGTTTGTAATAAAAACAAAGGCCAAATATGCTATGGGTGCTAAATTTCTCTTGGATATCATAAGGTAAGTTATTGATAATCAAAGGCAGGCGGATTCTAATAGAGCATTTACATAGTTGGTATTTTACTCTTGGGGGCACCAGAGTATTACTTTGTCTTGTTTCATAATTGTGAATATCTCTAAATCGTACGAGTGTATAAGAATTGAAGTAGTCTGGTAATAAGTTATTGGTAAGCTTATAGCAAAATTTATATTCCTGCAGTTTCACCACATCTTCAATTTTCAGAATATTGAATTTCTTCATAATAGGTTCCGTATGGCTATTGTATTTTGACTTTGCCAATGTTCTCACAGCTTTTTTCTGAAGCTTCTGGATTATCTTCAACTTGTGTCCCCAAAGCAGGGTACCGTATATCAGATGAGGGAAAATTAGGGAGTTGTAAAGGATCAATAATGTGTCAGATGGTATGAAATGTTTCAGACGGCTCATAATTCCTGTAACTTTACTTTTTTTTTGCCAATTTTTTGGACATGCGCTTTCCATGACAGGCAACTGTCAATTGTCACTCCAAGGTAATCAAATGTATCAACTTGCTTAATGCCATTATTTTCAATCGAAATGTTCAGAATTGGTGGACGCTGATGTGGAGTGGTATAGATCATTAATTTGGTTTTATTTACATTCAGAGAAAGCTGGTTCACTTTGAGCCAATTGTTTACATTTTCAAGTTCATTGTTCAAAGTTGATTGCTGAGGAGACAGGTCAGATCCACCTTCAAGCAATAGTGATGATAAGAGGGTAGTATCATCTGCATATATGATAAATTTGAACATATTCGAGGATCTGCCAAAGTCATTTAAGTAAATTAAGAAAAATAAAGGGCCCAGTATAGAACCTTGCGGTACTCCTGTTTCAATAGGTAGCATGTTTGAGTTAGTTTCATTAAAATTAACATACTGCTTCCTATTTGTTAGATAACTTTTACACAAACTGTAAGCTTCATTTCGTATACCATAGTGACGTAATTTACTCAAAAGAATGTCATGGTTTAGAGTATCAAAGGCTTTTGACAGATCCAGGAATATGTTCAAAGGGCATTTCTTATCTTCCAGAAGTTGAGTTACTCTATCTATGTTTTCTATAATAGCAAGTTCTGTTGAATGGTTTTTCCTAAAGCCATATTGACTGCTAAAAAATAAATTTTGATCTACAAAGTGACTGGTAATTTGCATAGAGATCACTTTTTCAAATATTTTGGACAATACTGGTAAAACTGAAATTGGCCGATAATTCTCGATGATATCAGCTTCATTGTTTTTATGCACTGGTATAATTTTTGCTATCTTTAGTCTGTCGGGAAATATTCCTTTTTTCAGGGTTTGGTTGACTATTTTTGTCAGAGGTGAGACAATAACAGTTCTGATTGCTCTTATTAGTTTCATGGGTAAGTTATCATATCCACGACTTGATTTATTTGGTAGGTTCTTTATGATTTTATCGATGTCACGTTCTGTGATTTCTTTGAATTGAAAATCATATTCCGCAGGACTTCTCAGATAATCATTAAAAACACGGTTCTGGGGAGTGGAAATTTTGGAGGCAAGCTTTGGCCCAATTGAATTAGGAATTAAATTGTTGAGCAATCAATTTTGGATCAGAAATCGTATTATCATTCATCAAAAAAATGATTCTGGAAAATTTGTATTTTCATTTTTTCGATATACTAGGTCTTTTATTGTAAGCCAGGTGTTCTTTACATCTTTTTTATACCTGCTAAATGTGTCGTGATAATATCTTGATTTTGCAGCTCTAATACTTTTCTTCAATATCTTATTATAGGTCATTAGATTTGTTTTCAATGTAGCATATAAGTCCGTATTTAGTGGCGTCTTTTTCATTCGCAAAAAAAGTTTATCACGGAATTTTAAGGATTTCATTATGCCATTTGTGATCCATTCATCTGTCGATATTTGTTGAATTTCACATACTTTTTCGGAAAAATTCGTTCTCTTATGATATTCAATTGGTCATCTAAAATGTTGTAATTTTCTTCAGGATTTCCAACTTCAGTAAGGTTCATTAGACTGTTGATGTTTAGACTAAGGAACTGATCCTTAAATTTATCTATAGATTTTTGGTCGTATTTTTCAGAAAGTATATATTTTGTGCTTTCTTCATTTGTGGAGATGTAGTCAAGCGACAAAAAATAAGGTTGATGGTCAGAAATATTACTCATGAGTATATAAGATGAGGTCTTGCTAAAGTCTTTTGATATTTTACAGAGTGCATTGTCAATTAAAGTAGCACTGTTTCTAGAGAAACGTGTAGGCAGGGTGACTTTTGGGATAAGCCCTTGTGCAGTGATAAAATCAAAATAATCATTTACTCTCGTTTTTTCATTGATTTGTAGAAGGTCTATATTATAGTCGCCAAAAATCGCAATGTCTGTCTTTATTGACTCAAACCTATGTAATATTTCTGAGAATTCTTTTGTAAAAATATCATAATCGTTATTTGTCTCCCTGGGCAGTCTATAAATGTTTCCCAGTATCAAATTTGTTCTTTTTTTATTTTTTATCGAGATTTCAATAAACTGGTGCTCCCAAGTGTCAAAATTGTTAACATCCGATATAATCTGTTTAAAACTGTGTTCATTTTTCAAATATATGGCAAGGCCTCCATGGGCACTACAGGTTCTGCCTTTAGATATCAATTCATAACCCTCAATTCTATAATAACTTGTGTCAGTGGTATCATCTAACCATGTTTCTTGTAAACATATAGCATCAAAGTAACAATTTGAGAGGTTATCTTGAATTTCATTAATGTACAGTTGCAAAGAGTTAAATTTAGAACCCAAGTTTTGACAATTTAGACTAAGAACTTTGAAAATGTCTCTTTTTTGGGGGAGGATATCTAGTAATTCTTCGATGTCAATATATTTAGAATGCTCAAAGATTTTGGGCTCTTCATCTGATGGGGACTGATCAACAGCATTGTTATTTAGCACATGTAACAGGGAATTTTTCTGTAACCCACCATACCCATTTAGAATGTCATTTTCTGTGCTCAAAGATACAGACATTATCTAAGATACAGACATTATCTAAGATACAGACATTATCTATAACAGGCACCTTCATACAAATCTGTTTCCCTGGGAACAGGATGTTAAAGCCAAGCCAGAAAAGATAAATCACTTCATGTGTAAAGATGCCCAGGAGATATAGGATGACAAGGATAATGAAATTGTAAATTAGAACAGAAACATTGTTTTCATATGTTATAGTACATAATGAAGTGTCTAATAAAGTCACAAGATAACTTGTAGGATCAGGCTTCTGAAAAATTAAGCTATTTTAGATTATTACTACTATATTTGAATTAGTGTGGAAGGGTAAGGTTTTATATTACAGGGATGTTACACATTATAAGGAAGGTGCTTTTCTATTGGGACAGGACTTCTATTTACCAAAGCTATTCAAATCTGAATATATGACAAATGCAACATGTCATGAAAGTGCCATAATGCAATTCTGCCATACTTAGCTGTCTGCGATGACATGTACTAGTACTCTCCCTTAAAAGGTTTATATGCCTGTTGTATGAGAACAGCATTTAGTTATTACATGTATGTGAAAACTGTTCACCACATTAAATTCTAAAATAGCCTGATGCTAGACAGGTTTTTCAAAAGTGTGTGACGTGAAAGTCTCATTCTCCATTTTACAAAATCTCCTTATGAAACAAAGAATCTCCTTTTGACAAAATCTCTTCTATTTTCAGTCTGACATCATGTTTTTCCTTTTCCCTTTTGCTTGATTTTAACTGAAATTTGATAAATGCCTCGTAATTAAATATGTGATAAACTTATTGTCTGCTCATGCAATTATCAATAGCAAAAACCTATTTCCTCCAGAATATCAATTTATTTGTTTCAATGCTATTATCTTTCTGGAACAAGATTCGAATTACAGCTGCTTTCCTTTATTTATTTTCAAAATTAATTGGATCTATACAGTTTTGACGTTCTTAAAACTTTATGAGCTGAGTTAATGGTTAATTGATATGCTTGATGATAAGTAATGAAACCATGGTATACCGAAATGCCGACAGCCAATGAAGTCACATGAAAATGTTAAAATTTAAACCCAACTATTTGATAATTGGTTTCATTACGTGATTTTTCTTTCCTTGTATTATTTGACAGCAGAGCCCTGTCCATGATTGCTGGACTTTCCATCATCAGCACAAAAGAAAAGACAGGTTTCATCAAGCTGGAAGTCCCAAGTGTGGAATTAATGCTAAAGGTGTTGACCAATAGATTGTGGCAAATGCTGCCTATACCCTGCATGGGCCATAATTTATTTTCATACATTCTTAGCTGAAAGTAATGCATTATACTCTTATTCCCTTTGGAAAGGTTGCCTGCTCTTTGTGTCATAACAGCACATGAGGGAAAACATTCACAATACATGTCAATACATAGTTTGTCAAAAGATTACTGACTGCCGACGCTGTACTTATAAGAGTTACATTTGGGAAAAGTGTGTCAGTTGTAATATGAAACCACACCAGAAAAGAAGAAATGCACGTACTAAATTGTGAAATTCAATGGACAACAGTGAGATATTTTTTTTTTTGCTTACCAACCAGATATCTGATTCTTTTTTATTGTGCAACCCATTCGACACATTTAAGAAATTAGGAAGAATTTACTGTATATAAAGGCAGGTTGAAGCATGGCCAGTAAAAATAATTACGCACTTCTAATCTGAAAAAAAAAATCTACAATTAGAAAATGCCGCAGATGTGCAGTTATCATGTTACAATATAATTATTGTAATTGTTCGAATGCCATTGTCCTAGCGGAGTGGCGCACAAATTGTAGCTCTTCTCTGAATTTTTTTTTAATGAGAATAACTGATTTTATTATGCTTCAATTGTCTCTTTCACCAGTTTGAAGGCCATCTAAACTAGTTGTATTCGAACTGATTTTTTATTCATTAAACGTCACAGGTAAAGACTACCACATTATATGAACGAGAGCTGACAAGTCTCCAGGGCAGAGTGAACTTGAAACAAAATTGTGTTCTTTCATACTGTGGGAATCTTTTTATTTAGATAAATAACAATAACATTGGATAATAAAATGAATGTCTATATACTTTCAAGTTATCAATGCCTCTACAAGTTATAAAGTGACAATGGGAGAAACAAAGCATTGTGACAAAACAGTTTTGGTGATATTATTAATCACAAAAGTGGTTTTGGAAATTTAAACAAAATCCAATGCTTATGAAAAGTTACATTACCAATCAGTTGGAAATTCATGAAAATTATGCAACCAATCATTTAACATTGTGTTGGCCTATCAAAACAATGCCATTCAGGGAGATAGTATAAGGTGAACAATGCATGTCATTTGCAAAAAATACTAGAGGGACTCATGGAGTCTGACAGTGAGTTCTTACAAATCACATCCAGTCATTTACCAAAGGATTTTTTAAACAATTAATTATTATGTTGCCTCAAGTAATTTTCCACAGAATTATATTCACATTTTGAAATATGAGACAAGTTCGACTTCGTTTCGCTACACAAATTGCATAACTTCTTATAGAACCTGATGCAGGAGGGTGACTTGTACTGATAGATATGAAACACCAACACAAAATGAGAAAAAATTCAGCTGAGCTTGACCAAGGTCACCAAGATGAATTTTCTTTTTGTGCCCATTTGCTCGTTCCAATTGGCCAGCTTATTGGCACGATTAGTCGAGAGAGACAGTTATTGCTATAGCTGCTAAGTGCTCTGTAAGAAAATCCATAACATATGATTATCATGTTTTAGTCATCCTAACCTTATATGGTGCAATGTTCTGCTTGTTGGACGTCGTTTGCGAATATCTACTAGTAATGTGGTCTGATGAGTTCAGTTGTAGGCCCACCGAAGGATGAGTCGAATGTTTTCATGCGCGAATGTCTGTCTATCTGTGCATTTCTCTAAAGGCATTCCTTGCATAATGACAAATACATCTTTAGACTAAATGCCTGCCCTTTTCTCTGAGGCAAACTTCTTTAAAGTAGCCCATTTTGGGCTAATTATACTGATTACGGGTAGTACTTAAGACTTAATTATTAAAAAGTCAAATTTACTTAGCTACGACAAGCTGCGAAAAAATCCTTCTACTAGCTTGTTGTCTCTAAGGTAATGAGGCAATAAACCTTTTAACAGTAAGTGTCTTAATTTTCAAGAAAACTTTTTAAAACTGGAACGAATATCGCATAAAAAGAGAGTAGCTCCTGGAAATAAAAGTTGTAACACCATTAAGTTGAGAACCAATTGCTGTAAAGTACACCTTAATCACTTGACTCTTTCCTCTTCTCCTTTTTTTGTCTCACTTAAATTTTTACTGTGCAGACAACATGTGTGTGAGAAAAGATACATAGAATTTTGCATCACTTCCTAATTGGAGAGTGTAAATATTTATGGAGCCACAGTTAAACTTGACTAATTTTGTTGTTAGATATCTCGATGATGTTGTCTTGGTTTCCAGTGATGCCCAATATGGGTTACACTGGGTGTGTTTATTATAATGCAAAGAAATCAATGAGAATTATGAGTTCACTCCTGCCATTAAGGTTCATGTCATCTGCATAATTTTTTCAGTCACATAAGAATATTTCTAAACTCGCCAGATTCAGAGTAATGTGGAAATCGTCTTCACCAAAATGGGGATATTTATTGGCTTCTTTCGGACTGATAAAGCTCTAAAATTGCAGAAGAGAACAAACCTAATTAGATTGTCTTTTTATATGACTATTTGTAATTACAATAAACCTTATATATGATCTCCTCCATTGAATTTCCTCATTTGTTTATAGTTCTTGTCAAGTGACATGATAAAAATTAAGAAATAAAAAACTTTACTCTGGTCACCACAACAACATTTTAACAGAATTTCATGATTATGGCTGTGACAACGAATAAAGCTATGAATCAGGTCCAGTGCTGAGTTTTTTGAGTTTTACCCAATCAAATGTTAGGTATTTTTGCAAATTTTTTGATGAGTTTTTACATCAGAAATTAACAGCATTAATTTTTTTAGGGGTGGTTGATTCCTTAAGGATGCTGTTAATGGAAATTATGTGTTATTTGCTGACAAATGCACTCACTCCACAGATCAGAAAACTGACATTAATTCAGGATGTGTAAATTTTTAATGAGTACTATTTTCTGCATCTGTATTGGAATTCTGCTAAAAGGAAATGAGGTTAAAGTGATGGTGTCTTGGCTTTTCTAAGTGTTGTGATGCCCAGTGCAATGTAGAAAGCACCTTCAGTCTTGATCACAAGCTGGTTTATAGAGAGGAAAGATTAAGCTAATCAGCAAATGATTGTATGTAATTTACTTCAACTCATTGTCAAGTCAGTTCATGTGGACTTGGTGAGAAGGTCTTTAGCCACTGATTTAGCCAATGAAACATTGGTTTACACAAAACCAGTTTGATATAACTAGCATTAGATTGAACAGCTTGGGACTTTGAATATGTATTTTATTTAACTTATCAAACTGCATATCAATGATCAGTGATAGAAGATATATTTATGATTTTCTGAACTTTATTTAGTTGCTATTTGAAATACAGTGCACCAAGTCATGCAATCAAAAACATTTACAATGTTATTCAGTGCCTATATGAGTATATATCAGCTCTAGCAAAACTGCAGACACTATATCCCAAGGCAGATGTATGTCTCCTTGCATTTGGCCAATAAGGAGATGAAAGGCTGGTGTCTGACCTGGTGATGTCTTGCTTTTTTTGGTCAATCGTGCTATGAATGGCAAAGATTAGCAGTTCGTACTGTCCATTTGCCCAGTGGTACCTGACAAAAATCTGCTGCATACAGGTGCTGCGATAGTGTACAGTAAGGATCATTGGCACACTAAGATTAGCAAATATTTATAACATCAGTTAATGGTTCATGTCAACATTCGGTCAAGGCCATAATGGTCAAGTGAAGTAGACTATTTATAAATCTAGTGGGCAGCCATTATGATTAAAAGATAAGCAAGTCAGACAATTCATTACTGCTAAATTCTATCCTGTCTCTTATATTCATAGATTATTGGAGTAAGATTAAATACATTTCCTTAGCTCAATGCAGCTTCTTATCTTGAAAGCTTAAGATAGCTGATACCAGTTTTTAATTTTGTATTACAGCACTCTTCTCTGGAAAAAAATAGTTGCACTTGTCAATTATACATAGCTTTGAAATGAGAAAGTGCTACAACTGATGGCTTCACAAATCGGGAAAATGCAGTGATATGTTGCATCAGTGTCTGCTCAGATTCTTCTCATTGTTCCTAAACATTTAAGAGCTAGATCTCACAGTTCTTTCATTCTTCGAAAGGTCATAACAAGTCATATATTTCTTTATTCCTTACCCAGTCCTATATGAGACTTGCCAAGTTTCCTTCCTACAGGAGTCACTTTTTGTTGTGCCAAAATTTTGGCCAACATCAGTAACTAAGACAATTTTTTTCATGGGTTTATTTTGGGATAAATGTGAAAGGATCACTTTCTGCCAATTGTACATGTGAAGCTCTTCAAAACTCATATGGAATTGCATTAATGTGTGCCTTCAAGAGGTGTGTCAGCTTATGCATGATATGAAAGTTCACTGAATATCAGATATCCTTGAATGCTTCAATTAAAAAAAATTACTACATGATAACCGGTTAATCGGAAGTTAAACGAGCACTTACCTAAGTGTGATGTTTGACCGAGATTCTCACGAGGGAAACAGCATCAAGAGATTATGCGAGATAGCGTTGCGATGGTTGCGCCAACAGCCGAGCTTGTCATAATTTAAAGGCTTTGAATTTTTCTGAGTAAATGAATGCCAAAATAATGTGGGTGGCTGTGGGTGGGCGCATAATCTCTTGATGCTGTTTCCCTCGTGAGAATCTCCGTCAAACATCACACTTAGGTAAGTGCTCGTTTAACTTCCGATTCTCACTCAGGAAACAGATCTGCGAGATTCCGCGAGATGTTTAAAGACACGAAGACAAATTCAAAGTCAATGTCTCTATTAACCCACAATTCCACAAAGCAGTTAACTCAATACACCAGTCATCTCAAAACACCAGTACAAAAATCCACAACCTCCTTTTGGTAGTACAACTTAAAAGTATCACAGTTACTCCAACCGGCAGTTTGGAGCACTGTATCAATTGGAACATTAGCACTGTGCGCCTTAGTATTAGATGCCGATCTACAACTATGTGCTTTAAACACATTAGTGTCAATACCAGCTTTACTCATAACCTCACGCAGCCATCTGGCTATGGTGTCTGTAGACACAGGTCCATGTGGTTTCACAAAACTGATCAAAAGTCTCTTATCCTCAGATCTAAGGGATTCAGTCCTTATCAAATAGTCTCTTAAAGTAGTCACCACACAAAGGGATTCGTCCTCATAGGGCGAAAGCCAAACTGTTTGAGAGGGTCGTCCCCCTCAAGAATGCTTCAACACTTTGTCAAAAGTAAATACAAAATCTTGTCCCCTGGACAAATTATCCAAATTCAACAAACTCAAAGTCTGGATCCGCTGACCCGACACAAGTGCAAGTAACATAGTCAATTTCAAAGTGAGCAATTTTAAACTTAAATTATACAATGGAAACCATGTCTTTAATAAATCCAACACAACCTTAACGTCCCAAGTATGTGAATAACGTGGTTTTGGCGGTTTCAAATTATAAAACCCCATCATAAGTCTTTTCACAGATTCCAATTGTCCAAAGGGCATATTGCCATCCAAAATCAAAATACAAGAAAGTGCACTACGTGCAGTGTTCAAGGCATTGTAACCTAACTTAAACTCATGGTGCAAATAAACAAGGAAATCAATGGCCTGATTTACAGCCTGGACGAACTTTATCAATTTGCCTTGCATCACAATAATTTTCCCATCTGTGTATGTAACTTTTGTACTGTTTCTTTGTACTTGGTCTCCAGGACTGTAACATAATGCCATCATTTTCGGATGTAGCGGATGTCGCTTCTCCGGAGCATACGGTAGATGGAACAATCTGTCCATTCCCGGCAGCGGTACTGGGTCGTCTACAAGGAGACTCATCACGGATGAGAACCACGGCTGTGTCGTCCACATTGGAGCCACTAGAATCGCCCTCGTCTGGTCCATCTCCACCTTCTGAACAGTCCTCGTCAGTACACTGAAAGGAGGATTAGCATAAATGAATAATTTAGACCAATCAAGTGTGAAGGCATCAATATCTTCAGCCTTAGGATCAGGTCCCCATGAAACATATCTTGCAATTTGATAATTCAATCTAGACAACCCGATCGATCAATGATTGACTTAAGCACATCCTCATTCAATTTCCACTCAGCCTCATCATGGAATATACGTCTCTTTTCATCTGCCACATTTTCAGACCCAGGTACATAGGCTGCAGAGATCCATATCTCTCTCTCTATAGCCCACTCCCATATTTCCTTCACAATGATGTTACATTCGTGGGAGTGCATGCCCCCTATGTCATTAACATATGTGATGGCACGTTTATTGTCCGATTTCACTTGATTATGCACATTCTTTTCACGACCACATAAGCTTTGTAATCCCAAATACACAGCCTTTGTCTCAAGAACATTAATGTGACCATCTGCCTCCTGCGGATATGGAGCCCAATGTTGCACCCCATCCTCCTTCTTTCCTTAGACCACCACTTGAGGCATCAGTGTAAATAACCACATCAGGATTGCCATGATTAATTCTGTTGACATTAGATTCTGCATTATCTATCCACCATTGACAATCAACTTTGCTAGCATCATCCAACTGAACCTCGGCATCAAATTTACCTTTGTTAATCTTCAACCCATTGGACTTCAGTTTCTCCAAGGTGCGGTAGTGCAGTTTACCGTGCTCAACCCCATTAGAGTAAGCATTCATCAGCCCAATAACCTTTGCGAGTTCCCTCAGCTTAATCCATGATTTCTGCAACAAATCAGAGCAAGTATCAACAATATGAGCAAACTTGTCAGAGGGAAGTCTTATTGTCATATCGTTAGTGTTCAATATGTAGACGAGGAATATTATTTCATGGACTGGAGTCATAACAGATTTCTTCTGATTTATCACAAAGCCTAACGATTTGAATCCATCGACTAAACTGTCAACTGCTAATTTGCATTCTTCAAATGTACGCCCGACTATCAAGGAGTCATCGATGTAGCCCATGCATGTATGACCTTGCTCTCTCATTGTAGCAAAAAACGGTTTAAGCAGCTTGGTAAACACTCGTGGTGCACATGCTAAACCCTGTGGCATTGCCACAAATTCATAGAGTTCTTTCCTAAACTCAAATTTAACTAATTTTACACACTCATCATGCAATGGCACACAAAAATAGGCATCAGACAAATCCACAGACGCTACAAAACAGTCTTTCTGTACTAAGCATTTTGCTGTCTCAAGACTATCCATCTTAAAATGTAAGTACTCAACAATTTTATTGAGAGGTTTCAGATTCAATATCATTCTATACCTAATGCCATCTTTTTCTTCCTCAGAAAAATGTTGGAGACAATTTCACCTTCCTCGTGTGAAGATTTACGCACAATTCCTTTCAACACAAGATCATGGATCTGTTCTGCCACTATTTCAGATTCAGATTCATTGAATTTTAGACTGTGCCTGTAATAAGGCTGAATTTCAGAGGAAAAATTTATTTTTAAACCTGAAACTGTTTCAAGGATGGTTGTGTCTGATGTCAATTTTGCCCAATTATGGCTAAAATATTTCAACCTGCCTCCTATTAGAGAGTCAGGTATACTTACATCACCCTCTATGGCGGTAGTTAATTCTTGTTTCCTTTCTTGGACCCTTGATCCAGCTGCTGGCTCGAGTGGGATCCTTCGTCTAAAAAAGGCCTCTCATAGGGATGACAACCACCTCGGTTGCCTCGTCCCCGGTGATGCCTGCCTCGTTTACCTCTGTGTGGCCCGCTATAATTTTTGTAATTTCTGCTATCCCGGGATCCACGACTGGGTCCCATCTTATTCACAATGCGCTGGGATTCAGAAATGTCTTTCATAAGCTTATGCAGATCACCTCTAAACAACTCGTCAGTCACTGGGATCTGTGAAGAGCACATGTTCTTGTAAACATAACTCAGATCTGGCTTGATCAAATCTCTTCGCCTCATATTGAATTCCCCCAGACCATGACTCAGCATGGCTACACACGACACCAATTTGGTATTCACCGACGCCAGAGGTATAGTGCCATTAAGACTCAACACTTCCAAAATTCCGCATACAGCCTTCAACACACAATTTTGGGTCTTCTGTAGCTTAATGTCAAATGACCTAGTATTAGGCCTGAGTCTTTCCCATATCAGATTGTTAATTCGAGGGCAACCAAGTTTGGGCAATTCTTCGGTCTCAACACATTTTTCATTTTCTTGGCCATAGCATCTTCATGATGTTCTTAGTAAACAAAGAGTTTATCATCTCAGCCAAAGACTCATTAATATCCGGCCCAACGGGGTCATCTTGAGTGAACTCCTCTGCAATCTTCTGCCACGGATTGTCACTATCCTTAGAACCAGAAGCAACACTTTCAATCGCAACTGAGCTTGAAGGACCAGCCCTTTCCTTGCTAGGTTCACCTGTCAAATTTCCGCCATTTGCATTAGCACCGGCGTTGCTAGGTTGGTCATGACTCCGCTCACGAGAATTGACAGACTCCACCCGACTCAACAAATTGTCCAAATCCAGTTCACTGACCGTACTAGGATTGTCCTCCTCCTCATAATAATCGTCATCATAATCGTGCTCAAACTCCTCGAGCCTCTTATCAATGCGGCCCATGTGGCTAGACAATTTCTCGTCCATAACGTCGCTCAATTTTTTCATAATGTCCGCCATATTGAGCGTTCTTGATGAACTGCCACTGCTACTGGAGCCAGAACTCCGCGACTTGCTACTGGAAGAGCCGCTACCACTACTGCTCCCAGACAAATTATTGTCATTGGATACAGTTTTATCCTTCTTCTCTGTCTTCTTCTTATCCTTCTCCCTGTGCTCAGGGTTTTCTACTTCGTTTTCGTCGCCCGCCATGACGAAGCAACTTGTCTTCTCGGATCAATGTTGACGCTGGGAAAGTCACGAACGCAATGACAAGCTCGGCTGTTGGCGCCACCGTCTGTTTTCTGAGTGAGAATTAATTTTGAGATCTAAAAAGCAAATATCAACAGTATGTTACTCCAATCAGAATTTTAATTGCATTATTTTAGTTTAATTGTCTTGGTGGACTAACAAAAAGATTCAAACTTTTCATTTTTGAAATACTTTTTTGTCAATTTACAAATTAACTGTGTCTGCAAAGTTTGACGGTTTTCCAAACTTTGTTATATAAAATCCTAATTAAATTTGTGTACTAACAGACGTGAAAATGAATTTCTACAAATCATGACCAACCGTTGCTGATTAGTTCTTTCTTGCATAGGTTTGTTTGCAGAGTCCTCTGCAAACTAGCTAGACGTTGCCAACTTACATTATCCACTATAAAAAAACACCTGAAGAAGTACCTCCTTGTTAATGATTTAGATTTTTGTAATAACCAAGGATGATTTTATTAATTCTATTTTTTATTTTTCTTGATTTTTATTTTTTTTTAGATTTTTTTTTATGTATATTAAGATTATTATTATTTTTATTATTTTGTTTTCAGTATATGTTATAATTTAGTTTGTTAGAAGTTCTTACCAATGTAACATAAAAATTATTTGTATTATTAACTATACGTCAATATATACATTTTTTTTTGTATCTTGACTAAGGAAAATTTGATTGTTTATAATTGTACATGATTTATGTAGGGCCTATTTTGCTAAATAATTATTTTCCAATAAAGAACTTGAACTTGAACTTGAACCACAATCCATCTGAAAGGATGCATTTCATCAATGTGGAATTCCCAAGTGTGCTGTTTATACCACAGGTGTTGACCGATAGATTGTGGAAAATGAATTTTTTTCCTTAAAGTTATGCGATCAACTATTATTTCCTTTTGAAAGGTTTGCCTGGCCAATTTGAGATAATATAGCACCTTAATGAGGACTGTCCACAATACAAGTCAAGTCAAGTCAAATATTTTTTATTAAAGTGACCTGCAGTTTACACTGCCCGGCCTCTATGCTAAGGCCTACATGTCAAGGCAACGATAGTTAAAATATCTAAGCAGCTACTAATGCTGTACCAATTTTACAAGTAAGCGTGTCTGACACAAAAGAAGCAATTTGTGCACTGAGTTCCAAATTCTTCGAAAAGCAACAAGATATTTGGTTTTTCTGTCTCATTATTTTTTTAATCCATTATTCGACATCTTCAAGAAATCAGCAGAAATTGTCTGTATGAAAAATAATAAACAAGGCCAGCCAAAAAATGACACCTTTCTGAACAAGAGATGTTTAAAAAAATCACTGCCATTCTTGTGACAGAAAGCTGCAGATTGCGATTACCATATTATGAGATCATAATTAAATCGTTTCAATTTCATTGTCATTGCACATGGACTGACACACAAATTGTAACTGTTTCATAAAAGATTTTTTTAATGAAAATAACTAGTTCTATTCATTTATCAAACATATTTTTGAAATCAAAGCTGTTTTTACTTATTATTCTGATTTATCATACATATTTTTGAAAATCAAAGCTTATTTTACATATTATTCTGATTTACGCTCTTTGAAAAATATGTGTATCGCGCAAATGTTTAGTGCACAAAGATACCTGAAGAAAATTGTCAAACAAGAAAAAGAAAACATTGTACTTCCACAGCAACAAAAACAAGGAAAATTTTAGTTTATGTGCTCATAATCTTCTGTCTAATTTCCTCCATTGGCCCACAGAATTATTTGTTATCTTTTGCGAGGCTCAATTTTGTTTTTAATAAATTCAAAAGTAGTATGTGCCACTGAAGGTAATCCTGAACAAACAAGAGATTAATCAAGGGCCTGTATCTGGCTGGCATAATATAATCCTATGATCTTCAAATACTTCAAAAGATTGATTAAGGGATTTCAAGAAAGCTGTTAGTAGATTATCTTCTCCAGGTTAACTTGAGATCAAGAAATGACCGCAAGGAGATTAGAGATAGCGACGCACACATCTAACAGTCTTTGGCGTAAATCAGACTAAATCTCCTGTGCAAAAGTTCAGGGCTGAACCTGGAAAGTACTTATTACATTCCGTCTTAATTTGGATACTGCCATCTCCCAGAAGGATGGTATAGTGTATAGCTGAGATAGTTTCATTTGACTCATATATAAACACCTCGCACGGTGACTCCGCAGCTGGGTGGCCAAGTGTTTAAGGTTCGCACCTGCTCTGCTGAGGGTCTTTGCCTGCATTGGTTCGAACCCAGTTGGGGAACCAACATTTTCAGTGTACCTTCATGAGCAAAATCATGGATGTCTTTCGGATGAAACGTTAAATTGTTGGGCAAGCAAAAGATTCCTCTCAAGGGGTAAATGCGTAACATGTTGACTTGTTGAGGACTCCTGCTCTCTCTCCTATCTCACCAATCAACCCTGTGAGCACCAAGAACAGGGCTTAGAGGGCTGCACTTGTATCTATCTATCTACTTATTATTCTGATTTATCATACATATTTTGGAAATCTATCTATTTATCTATCTATCTATCTATCTATCTCGATGACCCATCCCTTGCAGGTACATTTTTAGGCTCTGAAAGAAAAAACAACAATGATCATTAAGCTTATGGCAAATTTTAAGCCAGTGGCATGGCGCATGGCACAGATTAAAGGTAATTACTGCCATGACAGATACCATAAGCCAATTGTCACTAAAAAACCCCTTTTTCAGTAAAGTTGACAGCATGAATATTGACGTTAATAAAATAATCCAAAGAAAGCTCTTTTCATGTTGAGATTTCTGCAATTGCTTATCTACAATAATACTTTGTAGTGTGATAAACAAACATCAAAGGCAACAAAATAAATGAGTCTTGTCATGGCATCTTACATCTTTGGTTCATCAAGAAGCAGCCCTGTGTCATTTTGGCAATGAGGCCTGGTTTACGTGCCAGCTGAGAAGATTTCTTGCTAATTACAATGAGAATGTCGCCCTGACACTTCAGACAAACATGTTTAAAGTCAAAGTGCAGAGAGTATGGAGAGGCATGTGCATTGCCTTTGAATGTACAGTGTATTTGATGCTTGAGACATGTCGACTCTAATGAACCAGTACCAATATAATGATACAGGTGTAATACATGTGTGGGCTCAGAGCAGTAGACAATTGTTGTTGGAGGTTTTCCGGACAGGCTTGAGAAGAAAAGAAGATAGGGTTGTTTTTAATTGCACCATTACAAAGAACAAATAACAGGCTTACAAATGTTTCTGTATTGTAAGATGGAAGTAGATTTACAGCACTTGGTAAGTTCCAATTGAGTTAACTTTGAGCTTGTAAATCATATTCTGAATGTTTCTGGTCGTTATTTTATGTCTATTTGCTCACCAGCACATGCAGTCTCACTGTGTCCATGATCCAACATTGCACTCTTTGTTATATTGGAATACCATTGACCACATGCCTAACTTGTATAACAGGCACCTTCATACAAATCCGTTTCTCAGGGAACAGGATGTTAAAGCCAAGCCAGAAAAGATAAATCACTTCATGTTTTAAGATGCCCAGGAGGTAGGATGGCCACTTTTGGCCAGGTAATGAAATTGTAAATTAGACCAGAAACATAGCCTACATATGTTATAGTACATAATGAAGTGTCTAATATGGTAACAAGATAAATTGTAGGATCAGGCTTCTGAAAAAATAAGCTATTTTTGATTGTTACTGCTATAGTTTAATTAGTGTGTAAGGGTAAGGTTGTATATTACAGAGATGTTACACATTATAAGGAAGGTGTTTTTCTAATGGGGTAGGACTTCTATATACGGAAGCTATTAAAATCATATATGACAAATGCCAGATGCCAAGAAAGTGCCACAATGCAATTAGGACCACATTTTGCTGTTTGAAATGCAATGTACTTGTATTCTCTCTTAAAAGGTTTACATTCCCATTGTGTGCCTACTGCACTTAGTTATTGCATGCATGTGAAAACTGCTCACTATAGGTTCTAAAAGAGCCAGAAGCCAGACATACTTTTCAAAGGTGTATAACATGTCATTAATGTGAAAAAGGATAAAGTCACATTCTCCTTTTTATAAAATCTACTTTCCGGAATCTAAAATCTCCTTTTGACAAAATATCTTCTTCCTTCACGAAGTGTGTTTTTACCTTGGTTTGAGTTTGGCTGGTAGTTGATAAACATTTAAAAATTTGATAAACTTATTAGCTGAAGCAATTTTCAATTATAATCTCAAGTTTATTTTCTTCATGAATATCAATTTAATTGTTTCAGTGTCATTGAATTTCTGGAATAACATGTTTTCAAATAAAATTTCTTTATATTTTCCCTTTTTTAAATTAATTGAATCTGTATAGAGTTTGAAGGTTGTTTTAACTTCATGAGCAGAATTAATAGCCAATTGGCATACACATAAGAAGTTGTAAAAACCATGCTATACTTGAATGCCAAAGACCTTGTAATTAAATAATTAAACTGATGTGAAAAAATGTGTTATGAATCAAACCCAATCATTTGATGATTAGCTTCATTTTGTTATTTTTCTTTCCTGGTATAATTTGATAGCAAAGCCCTGTGCCAGAATTGCTGGACTTTCCATCATCAGCACAAAAGAAAATACATAATTATTTCATCAAGCTTGAAGTCCCAAGTGCGGGATTAATGCTAAAGGTGTTAACCAAAAGATTGTGGCAAATGCAACCTATATACCCGCACGAGCCAAAATGTCTTTTCATGCATACTTGGCTCAAAGTAATGCATTATACTCTTATTTCCTTTCAAATGGTTTGCCTGCTAATTGTGTTGTAATAGCGAATCAAGGAATATCCTCACAATATGTGTCAATTCAATATGTCTCAAGATTGGCTGCCAACGCTGCTTTACAAAATTGTAAAATTCTATATGCAACAACCAGATAATTGCTTTTCTGTGACTGCTTCCATTTTTATTATGCCAGGCATTTGACACCTTTCAGAAATTAAGAGGAATTTGTATAGTTTATTCTCTACCGGAGAGGGGATATGTGATTTACCACCCGAGGGCTTTTGGCCGAGGTGTGATAAATACATATTCCCAATCACATGGTGAATAACCAGCTTATATCATGAGACAAACAGTTTAACAGTCAAACATCAAATGATAAGTGGACAACAAAGAAAATAGGAATTATCGCCCTGAAACACTGGCATTTGATTGGCTGACAGAGGTGTCAAAAGGTGTAAACTGCATATACAAGAAGAGTGAAGCAGGGCCAGTAAAAGAAATTACACCCTTCTGCTCCAAAAAAATGCTTTTGAGACAGAGTGCCGCAGATTTGCAATTATCATGAAACAATATAATTCTTTGTTTCATGCCATTGTCTTGGTGGAGTGGCACTTAAATTGTAACTCTTTTCTGAAATATTTTAAGATTAAAATAACCAATTTTAGTGCGAAGCCTTTCCAAACTAGTTGTATTCAAACCAATTTCTCATTTGTTAAACCTTACGGGTAAAGACCACCACATTATATAAACGGGAGCTGAAAAGTCTAAGGTGACAGTGAGTGATGCAAGTCACATCGAACCATTTGCTGATTTTCCTTGTTTTGAAAAATTAATTATTGTTTCGTCTTCAAGTCATTTTCTATAGTGAAAGTAAGACTATGTATAACATGATTATCATGTTTGAGTCAAACTGAACTTACATGGTGCAATGTTCTGTCTATAGGATGTTATTTGTGAAAATCTAGTCTGAGGCGTTCAAATGTTGTTTAGGCATTTTTTGCATTAGCATACATGTACATTGTACAATGTTTCCGGTATTTATAATGAATCATTAAAGTTCAATCACCACAACCTAGTGAAATGAATAAACACAATTCTTACTGATATATTTCTATTGTAAAAACAACTTTTGAAATAAGTTTTTGCCATTTGCTTCACTTGGCAATACAAGTACAGTAGACTGTAAAAGTGTGTCTCTTGGTCTCAGAAATTTAACATTGTCTCTCTAAGGGCATTCAATGCGAAATGACAAACACTAATTGTGGCAAAATTCTCTCACCATTCTCTCTGTTCAACTTCTTTAAAATAGCTAATTTCAAGCTAATTATACTGGTTACGGGTTGTACTTAAGACTTAATTATTAAAAAGTCCAATTTACTTAGCTACGACAAGCTGTGAAAAAGTCCTTTTGCTAGCTTGTTGTCTCTAAGATAATGAGGCAATAAACCTTTAAAAAGTGAGTGTCGTAATTTTCAAGAAAACTTTTTAAAACTGGACTGACCATCACATAAAAAGACAGTAGCTCCTGGAAATAAAAAGTGTAACACCATTAAGATGAGAACCAATTGTTGTAAAGTCCTCCTTAACAATGGCTCTTTCCCCTTCTCCTTTTTTTGTCTCACTTAAATTTTTACTGTGCTGACAATATGCGTGCAAGAAACGATACATGGAATTGTGTGTCACTTCCTAATTGGGGCGGTAAATATTTATGGAGCCACAAGTAGACTTGACTATTTTTTTGTCATTATGTGTCTCGATCAGGTTGTCGTGGTCTCCAGTGATGGTCATAATGGGTGACATTGGGCGTGTGTATTATCGTTCAAAGAAGTCAATTAGAATTATGAGAACACTTCGGCCATTGAGGTTCTGCCACCGACCTATAATTTTTGCATATTTTTTCAGTCACATGAGAATATTTCTAAGCTTGCCACATTCAGAATTATGTGGAATACGTCTCTGCCAAAACTGGGATATTTACAGACTTATTCGGGCCATAAAACCATTAATATTACAGAGGATTTTGAGCTTTAATGGATTGTTTTTTTTAAATTTTTGATTATTTGTAATTACAATAAACCTCAAAAGATTCTCTCCTCCTCTGAATATCCTCATTTTTTGTATTTCTTGTCAGGTGATGTGCTAAAAAAAAGAAAAAGAACTTTTAAAATTTACTCTGGCCACTACAACAATTTAAAATTTTAACAGAATTTCATGATTATGGCTGTGACAACGAATAAAGCTATGAATCAGGTCCAGTGCTGAGTTTCTTGAATTCAATGTAAACCCAAGACAACTGTTGGATATTTTTAAAAATTTTTGGTAAGCCTTGACATCAGAAATTAACAGCAGTAATGTTTTTAAGGTTGATTAATTCCTTAAGGATGCTGTTAATGGAAATTATGTGTTATTTGCTGACAAATGCACTCACTCCACAGATCAGAAAACTGACATTAATTCAGGATGTGTAAATTTTTAATGAGTACTATTTTCTGCACCTGTATTGAATTTTACTAAAAAGGGAATGAGGTTAAAGTGATGGTGTCTTGGCTTTTCTAAGTGTTGTGATGCCCAGTGCAATGTAGAAAGCACCTTCAGTCTTGATCACAAGCTGGTTTATAGAGAGGAAAAATCAATTCAAGAACAGATTAAGCTAATCAGCAAATGATTGGATGTGATTTACCTCAACTCATTGTCAAGTCAGTTCACATGGACTGAGTGCTAAGGTGTTCAACCACTGATTTAGCCAATAAAACATTGGTTTGCATGAAACCAGTTTGATTTACAGGAGTAGTTTGTCAAAAGGAGCATTAGATCGAACAGCTTGGGACTTTGAATAATAAATATGCATTTCATTTAACTTATCAAACTGCATATCAATGCAAAGATACAAGATGGTAAACTTTTGTATTGTGGTTCAGTGATAGAAGAGATATTATCGATTTTCTGAACTTTATTTAGTTGCTATTTGAAATACAGTGCACCAAGTCATGCAATCAAAAACATTTACAATGTTATTCATAGTCTATCTGTCAGTTCTTACAAAGCTGCAGAAACTATATCCCAAGGCGGATGTATATCTCCTTGCACTTGGCCAATAAGGAGATGAAAGGCTGTTGTCTGACCTCGTGATGTCTTGCTCTCTTTGGTCAATCGTGCTATGAATGACAAAGGTTAGCAGTTCATGCTGTAGGTGTGCCCAGTGGTACCTAACAAAAATCCCTTCTGAATACGGGCACTGCAATGGCATACAGTAAGGATCATTGTCGCACTAACATTAGCAAATATAAATAACAGCAGTTAATGGTTCATGTCAACATTCAGTCAAGGCCATAATGGACAGCGGTTAATGGTCAAGTGATGTGGATAATTGATAAATCAAGTAGGCAGCCATTATGTTTAAAGACCAAGCAAGTCAGTAAATGCATTGAGCACTGCTAAGTTTGATCCTTTCTTTTATATTCATAGACTGTGGGAATACATTAATTGCATTTTCTTGGCTCAGTGCTACTTTTTATCTTGAAAGCTTAAGATTACTGATACAAGTTTTTAATTTTGTATTGCAGCACTCTGGAACAATTTTTTTGCACATGTCGATTATTCATACCTTTGAAACGATGAAGTGTTACAACTGATGGCTTCACAGATAGGGAAAATGTTGCAGTGATATACTTCATCAGTGTCTTCTCAGACTCATCTCTTTGTTCCCAAAAAAATTCTCAGCTAGGTCTCACAGTTCTTTCATTCTTTTAGAGGTCATAGCAAGTCTTATATGTGTTTATTCATTACTCAGTCCCATGAGACTTGCCAAGTTTCCTTCCTACAGGAGTCACTTTTTGTTGTGCCAAAATTTTGGCCAACATCAGTAACTAAGACAATTTTTTTCATGGGTTTATTTTGGGATAAATGTGAAGGGGTCACTGTAGTGCTTCTGTAAATAGTACATACGAATCTCTCAAGTAAAACAAATAATTGCATAACTGTGTCTTTAAGAGGCGTGTCAGCTAATGCATGAAAGTTCAATGAATATCAGATATCCTTACACCGAATGCACAAATTAAAAATCATTAACTGCATGATAACCGGTTAATTAATTTTGAGATCTAAAAAGCAATTATCGATACTGATGTTACTCCACTCAGAATCTTAATTTCATTGTTTTAGTTCAATGTCTTTGTGGAGTAACACGCAGATTCCAACTTTTCTTGTTTCAAATACTTTGTTATCAATTTACAAATTAACTGAGTCTGGAAAGTTTGATGGTTGTCCTAACTTGTTTGAATATAAAATCCTAATTAAATGGTATGCTCACAGACGTGACAATGAGTTGTTACAAATCACGTCCAGCCATTTGCTGATTAGTTCTTTCTTTCCATAAGTTGGTTGCAGAGCCCTCTGCTAAATTTGCAAGACATGTTCAGGAAAAAAGAAAAGACATAGTTCATCAAGCTTGAATTCCCAAGTGTGCTGTTTATACCACAGGTGTTGACCGATAGATTGTGGAAAATGAATTTTTTTCCTTAAAGTTATGCGATCAACTATTATTTCCTTTTGAAAGGTTTGCCTGGCCAATTTGAGATAACAACACGTTAATGAAGACTGTCCACCATACATGTGAAAGCAATGTTAGTTAGAATATCTAAGCAGCTGCTAATGCTGTACCATTTTAACAAGGAAAAGTGTGTCAAACACAATGTGAAAGTACATCCAAAAGAAGAAATATGTGCACTGAATTACGAACTTCTTTTTTGTTTTTCTATCTGATTTATCATTTTACATTCCTTATATGACCCATTTGACATCCTTAAGAAATCAATACAAATTGTCTGTATGAAAAATAATAAACAAGGCCAGCCAAAAAATGACACCTTTCTGGGAAAGAAATATGATGTTCTCGTGACAATTAGCTGCCGATTGTAATAACTAGCATCTGCTGCAAGTCAATGGAGAGAATTTTATGTGATGGTATTATGAATCACCTAGAGTCTAATAATCTATTGAGCAGCAACCAGCACGGTTTTAGATCGGGTAGGTCCTGCGTAACGCAACTCCTCGAAATCATAGAAATATGGTCTGACCTCCTAGATACCGTATGATTGTATATATTTAGACTATGCGAAAGCATTCGACAAGGTGCCACATATAAGATTATGTCGTAAGATAGAGGCTCATGGCATTAAGGGAGACCTCCTAAAATGGTTGTCAAATTTCCTTAAAAATAGGACTCAAATGGTCACTATAAATAATCACAGTTCTAGCAATACAAATGTAATCAAAGGCATTCTTCAAGGTAGTGTGCTGGGCCCAATCCTATTTCTCATTTATATCAATGATATTTCAGAAGGCATAAACTCAGTTATAAAGATATTTGCCAATGACACAAAGATCTTCAGAGCCTTAAACATTCATACTGACAATATCCTCTTACAAGTTAACTTGGATAGACTATTGGAATGGTCATCAAAATGGCAATTACCATTTAATATATCCAAATTCTAAGTAATCCACTATGGCAAACATAACACGGGTTATAATTATTACATGGATGGGGTATCTGTACTCATCTATGATAATGAAAAAGATTTTGGTATTACATTTGATTCAAACCTCAAATTTTCACCACATAATAGAGCTATCACTGCTAAACCTGTAAATTAAGATTTTTAAAATGGCATTTCAAGTTTTCTGAATTGAATATTTCAGTATCTTCTAAAACTTTGCATCTGATGTGTATTTCGAGTAAACCAGAAATATCTGTGATTGTTTAAGACTATTTATCATGCATGGTCATTTAATGCACCCTGTGAGTATTTGCTACATATTAATAGTAACATCAGCGACAGATCCTAGACCAACACAAATTGATGCAAAGCAAACAGTTACAAAGAGAACGCTTGTTTTGTTTTTATTTATTTCATCAATATTGCCTAAGTACAATTAAGAATAGATAAGTCAAAAGCTGGTGTGCTTGTGTTTCTTGTTTTCAATAACCTGACATAAAATAAAGTTTTACTTACCTTCTTATTAACTAAGACATGGGGAAAGATATATATATAAAGTATTATACGAATTTTATTTGAAATCAAAATATCAAGAAGTCATACAAATGTCACATAAAAACTGTGCAATCAATTTTAGCAATAGTAATTAAAACATAAAATACAGATATAGCACAATAACATTCATAAGGGAAAGAGATAGTGGATATACACATTGACAAAATAAACTACTCCGAGCTAAAGGTATTTTCATTTGCTGTTGAAAAGAAATTTTAGTATTGCATTTTTATCGTGTATTTTTGGAAATCAAAGCTGATTTGACTAATTATTCTCATTTACTCTCTTTGGAAAATATGTGTATCACTCGAAAGTTTAGTGTACAAAGATACATGAAGAAAATTGTCCAACAAAAAAACAAAACATTGTCCTTCTACAGCAAAAAAAAAAAGGAAAATGTGAGTTTATGTGCTCATAATCTTCTGTCTAATTTCTTTCATTGGCCCACAGGTTTACTTGCTACTTTTTGCCCTGTTAGGCTCAATTTTGTTTTTAATAAATTCAAAAGTAGTATGTGCCACTGAAGGTAATCCTGAACAAACAAGAGATTAATCAAGGGTCAATATCTTACTGGCATACTATAATCCTATGATCTTCGAATAGTTGAAATGATTGATTTAGGATTTTCAAGAAAGCTGCTTGTAGATTATCTTCTCCAGGTTAACTTTAAATCAATTAGTGACTACAAGGGGATTAGAGATAGCCAGGAACACATCTGACGGTCTTTGGGGGTAAATCAGACTAAATCTCCTTTGCAGAAGTTTAGGGTTGAACCTGGATAGAAAGTGTTAATTTTCTTCTAAATTAGAATACAGCCATCTCCCAGAAGGATTGCACAGTATCCTTAGTTGTATCAGTGTCTATGCCTGGCAGTAAAATATCCCTCTCATCGGTAAATGTGTAACATGTTGAAAACTCCCACTCTCTCTCCCGTCTCATCAAGGAACTCTCTTGAGCACCTTGAACTGGGCTTAGATGGCTGCACTTACCATATTCTGTATGTGTCCAGTCATTGTTTTATGTCTATCTGCTCACCAACACAAACTATCTCATTGTGCCTAACACTGCTTCCTTTGTTATATTGGAATACCATGTACCAACATGCATAACTTGCAAAACAGGCACCTTCAAACAAATCCATTTCAAAGGGAACAGGATCTTAAAGCCAAACCAGAAAAGATAAATCACTTCATGTTTAAAGATGCCCAGGAGGTAGGATTACCAGGATAATGAAAGTGCAAATTAGACAAGATACGTTGGCTACATATGTTATTGTACACAATGAAACGTCTGATAAAGTCACAAGGTACATTGTAGCGTCAGGCTTCTAAAAAATTAAGCTTTTTTAGATTTTTACTACTATAGTTGAATTAGTGTGGAATGATAAGGTTGTATATTAAAGGGATGTTACACATTGTAATGAAGGTGCTTGTCTAATGGGATAGGACTTCTATATACAGAAGCTATTAAAATCATCTATGACAAATGCAAGTTGTCATGAAAGTGCCACAATGCAATTAGGACCACATTTTGCCATTTGCAATGCAATGTACTTGTATTCTCTCTTAAAAGGTTTACATTCCCATTGTGTGCCTACTGCACTTAGTTATTGCATGCATGTGAAAACTGCTCACTATAGGTTCTAAAAGAGCCAGAAGCCAGACATACTTTTCAAAGGTGTATAACATGTCATTAATGTGAAAAAGGATAAAGTCACATTCTCCTTTATACGAAAATCTCCTTTTGACAAAATATCTTCTTCTTTAACTGAAGTTGTGTTTTCCCTTTGGTTTGAGTTTGGCTTGTATTTGATGAATATCTAAAAATGTTTGATAAACTTATGCTCAGCTGAAGCAATTTTCAATCACAATCTCAATTTATTTTCTTCATGAATATCAATTGAATTGTTTCAGTGTCATTGTCTTTCTGGAATAACATGTATTCAATTAAAATTTCTTTATATTATCTCTTTTCAAAAGTAATTGAATCTGTAGAGTTTGAAGGTTGTTTTAACTTCATGAGCAGAATTAATAGCCAATTGGCATACACACTAGAAGATATAAAAACCTAGATGCAGAAGACCTTGTAATTAAATAATTGAACTGATATGAAAAAAATGTGTTATGAATCAAACCCAATCATTTGATGATTAGCTTTATTTTGTTATTTTTCTTTCCTGGTATAATTTGATAGCAAAGCCCTGTGCCAGAATTGCTGGACTTTCCGTCATCAGCACAAAGGAAAATACATAATTATTTCATCAAGCTGGAAGTCCCAAGTTTGGGATTAATCCTAAAGGTGTTACCAATAAATGCAACCTATATACCCTGCATGAGCCAAAATGTCTTTTCATGCATACTTGGCTCAAAGTAATGCCTTATACTCTTATTTCCTTTCAAAAGGTTTGCCTGCTCATTGTATTGTAACAGCACATCAAGGAAAATCCTAACAATATGCGTCAATTCAATATGTTAGTCAAAATACTGGCTGCCAACGCTGATTTTACAAAATCGTAAAATTCCATATGCAACAATCAGATAATTGCTTTTCTGTGTCTGCTTCCATTTTTATTATGTGATGCATTTGACTACTTTCAGAAATTAAGAGGAATTTGTATAGGTTATTCACCAACGGAGATGGAATATGTGATTTACCACCTGAGGGCTTTAGGCCGAGGTGTGATAAATACATAGTCCCGATCACATGGTGAATAACTGGCTTATACCATGGGACAAACACTTAAACAGTCAAACATCACATGATAATGGGACAACAAAGAAAATAGGAACTATCGCCCTGAAATACTGGCATTTGATAGACAAAGGTGTCAAATGGTGTAAACTGCATATACAGGAAGGGTGAAGCAGGGCCAGTGAAAGAAATTATGCCTTTCTGCTCCGAAAAAAAATGCTTTTGAAACAGAGTGCCGCTGATTTACAATTATCATGAAACAATATAATTCTTTAATTGTTTTATGCCATTGTCTTGGTGGAGTGGCACATAAATTGTAACTCTTTTCTGAAATATTTTTAGATTAAAATAACCAATTTTAGTGCGAAGGCCATCCAAACTAGTTGCATTCAGACCAATTTCACATTTGTTAAACTTTACGGGTAAAGACCACCACATTATACAAACGGGAGTCTGACAAATCTAAGGTGACAGTGAGTAATGCAAGTCACATCGAACCATTTGCTGATTTTCCTTGTTTTGAAAAATTAATTATTGTGTTGCCTTCAAGTTATTTTCTAGTCAAAGTAAGACAATCTATAAGATTATCATGTTTGAGTCAGACTGAACTTACATGGTGCAATGTTCTGTCTATCGGATGTTATTTGTGAAAATCTACTAGTAATGTGGTCTGAGGAGTTCAAATGTTGTTTGGGCATTTGTTGTATGAGCATACAATGTTCCTGGTATTTATAATGAACCATTAAAGTTCAATCACCGCAACCTAGTGAAATGAATAAACACAATTCTTACTGATATCTTTATATTGTAAAAACAACAAACTTGTTTTTGCCATTTGTTTCACTTGACAATATGAGTACAGTAGACTGTAAAGGTCTCAGAAAACAATGTCTCTCTGAGGGCATTCAATGCAAAATGACAAACACATGTTTTGGCAAAATTCCCTCACTTTTCTCTCTGGTCAACTTCTTTAAAATAGCTAATTTCAAGCTAATTATACTGGTTGCGGGTTGTACTTAAGACTTAATTATTAAAAAGTCCAATTTACTTAGCTGCGACAAGCTGTGAAAAAGTCCTTTTGCTAGCTTGTTGTCTCTAAGATAATGAGGCAATAAACCTTTAAAAAGTGAGTGTCGTAATTTTCAAGAAAACTTTTTAAAACTGGACTGACCATCACATAAAAAGACAGTAGCTCCTGGAAATAAAAGTTGTAACACCATTAAGTTGAGAACCAATTGTTGTAAAGTCCACCTTGATACCTTGGCTCTTTCCCCTTCTCCTTTTTTTGTCTCACTTAAATTTTTACTGTGCTGACAATATGCGTGCAAGAAACGATACATGGAATTGTGTGTCACTTCCTAATTGGGGCGGTAAATATTTATGGAGCCACAAGTAGACTTGACTATTTTTTTGTCATTATGTGTCTCGATCAGGTTGTCGTGGTCTCCAGTGATGGTCATAATGGGTGACATTGGGTGTGTGTATTATCGTTCAAAGAAGTCAATTAGAATTATGAGAACACTCCTGCCATTAAGGTTCATGCCACCGACCTATAATTTTCTTTTGCATTTTTTTTTTCAGTCACATCAGAATATCTCTAAGCTTGCCACATTCAGAATTATGTGGAATACGTCTCTGCCAAAACTGGGATATTTACTGGCTTCTTTCGGGCCATGAAACCATTAATATTACAGAGGATTTTGAGCTTTAATGGATTGGTTTTTTAAAAAATTATTTGTAATTACAATAAACCTCAAAAGATTCTCTCCTCCTCTGAATATCCTCATTTGTTGTATTTCTTGTCAGGTGACGTGATAAAAAAAAATTAATAAATTTACACTGGCCACAACAAACTTTTTAACAAAATTTCATAGAACTTTATGGTTGTGACAATGAATACAACTGTGAATCAGGTCCAGTGCTGAGTTTCTTGAATTCAAAGTAAACCCAAGACAACTGTTGGATATTTTTGCAAATATTTTAGTAAGCTTTGACATCAGAAATTAACAAAAGTGATTTTTTTAAGGTTGATTAATTCCGTAAGGATGCTGTTAATGGAAATTATGTATTATTTGCTGACAAATGCACTCACTTCACAGATCAGAAAACTGACATTAATTCAGGACGTGTAAATTTTTAATGAGTACTATTTTCTGCACCTGCACTGAATTTTACTAAAAGGGAATGAGGTTAAAGTGACAGTTTCTTGGTTTTTCTAAGTGAAATGTTGTGATGTCCAGTGCAATGTAGCAAGCGCCTTCAGTCTCGATCACAAGCTGGTTTATAGAGAGGACAAATCAATTTAAGAACAGATTAAGCTAATCAGCAAATGATTGGATGTGATTTACCTCAACTCATTGTAAAGTCAGTTCACATGGACTGGGTGCGAAGGTCTTTAGCCACTGATTTAGCCAATGAAACATTGGTTTGCATGAAACCAGTTTGATAATTAGGAGCATTAGATTGAACAGCTTGGGACTTTGAATATGCATTTCATTTAACTTATCAAACTGCATATCAATGCAAAGATACAAGATGGTATACTTTTGTATTGTGGATCAGTGACAGAAGAGATATTATCGATTTTCTGAACTTTATTTACTTGCTATTTGAACCAAGTCTTGCAATCAAAAACATTTGCAATAGTATTCATAGTCTATCTGTCAGTTCTTAAAAAACTGCAGACACTATATCCCAAGGCAGATGTATGTCTCCTTGCATTTGGCCAATAAGGAGATGAAAGGCTGGTGTCTGACCTGGTGCTATGAATGGCAAAGATTAGCAGTTCGTGCTGTCCATGTGCCCAGTGGTACCTGATAAAAATCTGCTGAATACAGTTGCTGCAAAGGTGTACAGTAAGGATCATTGGCGCACTAAGATTAGCAAATATTAATGACAGCAGTTAATGGTTCATGTCAACATTCGGTCAAGGCCGTAATGGTCAAGTGAAGTAGATTATTTATAAATCAAGTAGGCAGCCATTATGATTAAAGGATAAGCAAGTCAGTAAATAATGCATTGCTGTTCGATCCTGTATTTTATATTCATAGATTGTGGGAATAAAATTTAATACATTTCCATAGCTCGATGCAAGTAGGTATCTTGAAAGCTTAATATTACTGATACCAGTTTTTGATATTGTATCGCAGCACTCTCCTCTGGAAGAAATAGTTGGCACTTGTCAATTATTCATAGCTTTGAAATGATGAAGTGCTACAACTGATTGCTTCTCAAATAGGGCAAATTTTGCAGTGATATACTGTATCAATGTCTTCAAATTTATTCTGCCACTACTGATATTTAGCTTCACAATATCACTTATAAAAACACAGGTTATCTCTCCTCAATTTTGCTTCAGCAAGATTCTCTCCTATGTGGGTCATTACCACAATATAACTATATACAAAACTTGATTATGGCTGATCAGTGCAAGAAGAATTATTATTTTTGCTATCTATTTCACCCCCTTCCTTTATTTATGTAAATAAAAGAAATTGCAGAAGTTTGGCAATTGCAATATATTGAATTAGAAAGGCGTGGAAATAAAGTTACTCACAAGTTGAAGTGAACTTGGCAAACCAATGGACACAGATTGCTTAAACTCTTCCAAAACCTGCTTGCTGCTGGAGAATGGCTGTACTGATAGTATCAAAGATACATATGAAACACAAACACGAGATGAGGAATATTCAGCTAAGGTTGACCAGGGTTAATCAAATGCTTGTCACTAACGCACACTTGCAAGTTGCAATTGCCCAGCTGATTGGCCCGGTTAGCCGAGACACATAGTAATTCCTGTAGCTGCTTTAGAAGTGCACTGTTGTGTAGACCAGGATTCTTTGGTGCAAATTAAGATAATCTATTACATGTCATTATTATATTTTAGTCAGACTGGCCTTATATGGTGCAATTGTTTCTTTTTTATATACTTGCATGGTATAGCTTCGTATATAACTCAAACATTTCTGAGGTGTAATGCATTAAGTACAATCAAGACAAAGCAAAATTCTTACAAGGTGCATTTTTTAAAATTCATATTTTCAAAGATACATTCATGCCCTGGATGAATACTTTTCTGCCATACCAACTTCTTTAAATGAGCTAATTTCTTTGTTAATTTGCCAACAAATTGAAGGACCGAGACTGGATCATTATAAATAAAAAGGGAAACAAGTTTAGTTACTTAGCTTAGCTGCAGCAAAGTACTTATATTTACTTGTTGTTGCTTAGTTAATGAGGCAATAAATGTTGTTAAGAGTAATGTCCTCATTCTAAAGAAAACTTTAATTGGACTTTCTATGGTAGGGAAAGAGAGCAGGCCTTTGGGATGGAAGGAGTAACACCATGAAGTTAAGACCGAATTTGCTGTAAAGCATAACTTAATGACTTGACTCTGTTTTCTCGTTCTTTTCATCTCTCTCTCTCAAATTTTCACTTTTCAGGCAACATCGCAACATGTGTACAGGAAACAATGCATGAAAATTCCAGTTATTCCCCCATTTGGATCTCTATAAATATTTATGAAGCATTGATTCAGCCCCACTATTGTGTCCTTATATCGAAGGGATATAGTATCCCAAGACATCTTAGTTCCGGTGGGGCCCTCAATAGGTGGTGTATTTGTCACACAGAAACATGAAAGAGATTGTTCCTACAATTAAGGTCGAGGCCTAAGATCAAGCTTTCATTCATGGTTTTGACATGCACTGCCAGTCCTTATATAAGATATTTTAACTCTCATCGGTTGTAAACTCATTCGCACACTTTCCAAAGATAGAAAATGTCAATATTGCCCGACATATATATGTACCCTCAGTCCCTCACACACAGTTTTGTGGCATTTTGGTAGAACTGAACATCTTTCAGGTGTGGCATATTGTCAAGGCAATTCATTTTCTTTTTCTGGCATCTGGTGCTCTCGGACAAGTCATATGATCTGTTTGTGACAGTAATCAGTAATTATTAGACAAATTTTAGTACGGAACATTTGTTTATCTGCTGTTCAACATGAATTCACAGGTTGTGATCTGTAGTGTTGTTATCCTGCAAAATGTATACAATTAACCTACTTGTTTTAGTCAGTCGGTGAATTCAATGGTATAAATAATTACCAATCAGTGATAACTATCCTAAAAGTTACTTCATCCAAGAAAGCCAAGTAAAATGCCTGTTACAGAACCAGCATTATCTATCTGACATCTCTTCTGCTGAGGTTTTTAAAGATAAATTTTAGAACGTTTGAAAAGTGATAAAAGCCCCAAAGAGCGATTTTACTTTATTTATATTTTATATTTATTACATTGTTAGTAATCCAGGTTTTCAAAAAATCTGAGCTTTGATTTGTTACTTATTGCAATACTAAACAGGGTATCAAATCATTCAAAACTTTAATGCAATACTGAACATTCACAGTATATCTTGTACTTCTATGGTTCTAGCAACTGCAGACATTATGACCCCAGGCAGATGTATTGCACCCAAGGCGGATGTGATGCCTCCTTCCATTTGACAAATAGGGAGATGAAGAAGGCTGCTGTCTGACCTGGTGCTGTCTTGCTTTCTTTGGTCAATCGTGCTCTGAATGACAGTGTTTAGCAGTGTGTGTGTTGCTTGACAAAAAGTCTGCTTTAGTAAAAGTGTCAGCAATAGCATACGTGTATAAGTCAGGATTATTGGCATACTAAGAGTAGCAAGCTTTAAGGATCTTGTCAGGTATGTGCATTACAGCATTTGATTAGTCAAATCCATGTGGTCATGTGAAGTGGATAATGAAATATTTGTCAACGGGTTTCAATTGAAGGGACAGGAGATTACTAAATGCATGCCTCTTGTATTTACATTACGAAAGTGAAATTACCATGTCCTAGATGTAACTTCTTATCTTGACAGGTCAAGATTGCTGGTGTTATATTTTACATTAATTACCTCTATTTGTGATACCAGTTTCATATTGCAGCTGCCACTCCTGGTGAAAAATGCTGCCACTTTTCAATTATTCATAGCTTTCAAATAATGAGGCACCACAATTAATGGTTTTGCAAATAGCCTCCTGTGGATGATATTTTGCAAAGATAGACATTAGACAAGTCAGTGTTCAGTGTCTTCTTGCATTCAGACCATCACTGTTGAGTAGTATAAGTTTACAGTGCCATGAAAAATAAAGACATACATTTTAAAAATTATTTATAAGCTCCTGGGTGTTGCTATACAACATAGAAATATAAACATGCATGACTTATAACTGCTATGAGACTGTTTGTTGTAAAATAATGTATCATGACTTTTATTAGTAAAAGAAGTGTCTTGAGTTTTCTTGTCAAAGTAAATTATGGAAATGTATGGAAATGTTGTTACTTGCATTCTTTAAAGTGGAAACCAACTTGCATGGCAATTGACAAGTCCTTCATCAGACTTAAGGGGCTTCAGCAAACGAGGTTTCTATGACTTGTGGCAAACTGACTGGTCTGCTTGCAGCAGAAGTGATGCCTTGTCAATAGGTCATCAGGGAAAATGTCGTTAGTTCTCCTTCGACTTGTTCAACTCTGACCTTGTTTCACAATACTCATGCAAATGTTGTCTATTTATCACTACCTTATTTGAGAACTTTTAAAATGTATATATATATAGGCCTACAAATATTAACAGACCAGCTGTGTACAGCCATTTCAGACATAATACATTCTTATGAGTTTGGCCCTTTCTATATGGTAAACAAACTGGTTTATAGAATATTGTAAGATTACTAAGTGATTTCTCAGTGATGTGAGCTGTTTTTCGTTTGAATCCTATAAGAAAGGTTAACACCTCAAGACTGTGTTACATATATACCCATGCAAACTATCCAACAGGTATGAGTGCACGTAAAATTAATGGGTGATCATTGCATGTAAAACTCAAATTAATTGCTGGAGATAAGTAATTCCATTTACAGTACAAGGACACCTCGGGCATCAGCCAAATCGAGTTTGTTGTCAAGCTAATCAAATATCAAATTACTTAGGGAATTTCAGGTTAGTGGGTTAGTAGGTTGCATTGCATTGGGGAACAACATCTCCAGGGATTGCAATGTAATTGGGTCACTTTGTCAGCACTGATTTTATCAATATACCCTACCAGCACAATATTAATTAACTTTTGAATAGAAAAATGTCGAAGGACAATTAATTAGTCAGGGCCATAAACTCATTCATTTGCGGCTTTTGAGCTCAGAACTGTAGTAATACTCTATATCATGCTAGTAGACATTATGATATGAATTTTCTATAAGTGTCATGCAATGCAAACTTATACTTTGGCCTGGAGGTTCCCCCGTGGCCTAACTGGTAAGTGCGCTTGTCAACTGGCTTTGAGGGTGTGGGTTCAAATATCACCCCGGGAACTCACTTTAGTCCGAGCCCATGGGACATTAAATGGAGGCGGGTTGTATCCAGTGTTCTATGCTGGGGCAACTGAAAGACCCTGGGCATCCCTGAATTAATAGGGTATGTGCCAGACTCACAGTCTTCTCATCTCATCATCATACGGCGGTCGCCTGCCTCGATATAGCCCACTAAGGTGCTGCAGAGGCATAAAACACAAACAAACAAACAACTTTGGCCTGGAGTTAGCAAGACTGATCAGGCGACATATCATTGCTTGCACAGACTCATGTATCTAATATATCGTCCCACTTAGCCATGGCTATACCAACAGGACTAAGCAATTTATCAATCAGGTACTGGAATCTCGACATGTCCAAGAAAATATGGAAATCCCTCACATGCCTTTTGAGTGGTATCTGAACTAGTCGGATAACATTCTTCCAACAGAATAATAACAAAGGTGCCTCAGCTCACATTTTCACTGATCACCTTTAATCCTTTAATCATTCCATCAAATTTATCTCCTGGTAGGGTGGGGTGATACTCAATGGAAAAAAAATAGTTTTAAAATTTCAAAGTCCCACCATCCTAACTTTGTTATGGATGAAAATACGAGTCCAATGATGTATAATATGTCCATATATCTTTATTTTTGATGCCTCCCAAGACCGTTTGAAGCTTTTTACCTTTTTTGATGAATTTTAGCACTAGTGGTAGGTCGCGAAAAGCCATATCTTTCTTAATATTTGATAAAGAACTATAAAAAGCCCATCATTGTACTTGGCATAAAAAGAGCTTCAATTTGAATACCAACAACATGGGTTTGTGACTAGTAGTTCATTGCCTGACCAAGTATTTTACCTTCTTATCATTACAAACCTAATTATTTGTTATCAGGCTGCATGACAAATTGTTGAGGCATGATTGTTTTAATTAACTGAGCTGATTAACAAATTATTTATAGTTTAGGAAAAAATTGAAAATAACCTTATGTAACTCATCTGAAGCATTCTATGGGGGAAAATGGTATCCATAGCGTAGCATACAATTATTTTTAGTTTGCTAATTCCTAAATTTGAGGCTACCTTTTCCTCAAGTGAGTACAAGGCTAAGTAGTAATAATATCTATTCTGCTCCACCTGGACCAGAAGACCAATTATACCATTTGGAAAGTCTTAGCACATCTTTTCTTATTGATATACACACTAGAACATCATTACAGCCAAAATAGCTTCACAGCAAAATCATCGGTAAAGATTTGTCTTCGGATTGCATAATTTATTTGAGTCATTACCATTGGCTGAGGGACCTACCTAGAGTACATGTGTTACATACTCAACAAGAAACAAATGTATTTCAAAGCCATTTAAAAGGTCCCTTAGGGTCTAGGATGTTTTAATCCAATCAAATATTGGGAAAATGTGACACACTCAGGCTCCCCAGCCACTCAAGTTTCGCTTGAATCAGTCCTAATGACTTTTGCTGTGATGAGCCATGTCACTCTCTCAATTGTCACAATTGCGTTTTAGACAAATGACCAAAGACCACATTTCCACAAATTTTTATTTTTGTGTAATAAGAAAATCCTTATCATACTGGACAATGTATAATTTAAAATATCAAGGAGAAAATCTGGAATGTGAAAAATGTCAATGTGCAACGAACAAACCTGACAGGCAAGTTGTGTAAGCCATTTGAAGTTGTACATATCCTGCATGTGTCAGTCATGTTCCACAATTTACTCATTGTATAATTGTTTTGTACCATAATACCCTCCATTTTACCCGGCATTTTCACTAGTTTACATATACAATTATCTTGGTGAACAGCAAAACATGCAAGACTTGCAAGAGTCTTGTCATATTGTGTGTCATTGTGTGTGCCTAATTTCACTGTTACTAATACTATGTAAAACTTTCCTGACACCAAGAGGCTTCCATTGCCCAATTACAGTGTATATTTGACTCCATGCTATCCAATATTTGTAGGCCTATGATATTTATGTTACTTCTGTAAACCTTAATGGAATCCCGAGTCACATTAAATATTGATATTTTTACTCAACTTGACTTTGTAATATTGAGACAATGCTCAAACATTTTCTATACATATTATTTCCCTAGCTCTACGGATGATGTATGCATGATTGGGGCTTTACCTCCTGTATATATGTACTTGGTAGGCTAATTAGGACAGCAGGAGGACACGGCAAGAGCTGGATTCGAACCTTGGACCCAGCGATTGGCAGTATAGCATGCTACCTCTAGACCAACCCTTCCCCCACAGCTCTATGGCGTCATTTAAGACAAAGTCAAGTTAGACAAAGCATTTTGGGTATCATGCTTGGGCATCCATGTTTGTGAAATGTTGCATCATGTGAAGAATATCTTCAGATACTTTCACCATTTCAATATTGAAGAAACTTATTATCCCCCCCCCCCAAATTTTTATGGCCTTTTCTTATTTCTTAAATATTGTACACCTTCATTCAGAAAATTCACTTTAAGTGAGTTAACATGGCTTGATGGATCATTCTGCAAAGTTCTGTTAAAGCTGTCCTGATTGGATAAGACCAAAAAAAAAATAATAATAATGTCATATTATATTTTCAAGAACAACTTTGCACGGAAGTTATTGTTTTTATCACAATTTTTGGGTCAAATTTCAAGGTAATTTTGAGGGCTTGCCAAAAGAGGTGGGAAGTGGAAACCATTAAATCTGAAATCAACAAGCTTTGATTAACTTATATTAGTCAGTTGATCAATTCTGCATGAACATGCTTGAACCAGAACAAAATCCTGTAAAAGAGCCTCGACGCTTGCTTCTAATTGGGCAATATAAATAGTTAAAATGCATTGAAATATAGCTTGTTGGTATTCATTTTGAAGCTCTTGGCTAGGGCTTTCTAAAGAAACCATTATCGTTCATGTACATCTAATATTCACTGAGTTACGGAGAACCGCGAGTTACCGTAAATGGGCAAAATACCAGGATTTCTGTCTAATTTTCAAAGCCGCTTGGGAGACATCAATAATGAAGGTATACCCTTGTGTCATACATCACTGAATTCGTATTTTCAACCATAACAAAGTTAGGATGGTGGGACATTGAAATTCTGACATTGATGATTATCACCCCACCCTACGAGTCTTGGTCCTAGAAACAGAAGAAACACCAGAAATTACAATCACAGCGTATCTACCTATATTCGACAATGTTAATATAAAGGGCAGCTTTGAAGCTGTGTGGCATCCTTTTATTTAAAAGTTGTTCTTTTTTAGTGCAGTTTATGTTGCTTTACAATTATATTCTGATTGCATTGCTGAGTGTTAATTTTGATATCTTTTGTTGTCTAATGCTTTTACTGAATTTTATTTGGTGGGATGACCATGACCACTAATATAAGAATGAGGTTGGAGCATCACCTTGCCTTCACTGTGTTGTCAACTAGCTGATCACAAAAGTTTTGTTGTGTACATAATATTATAACTCAATGTCGTGTTCCTTTTACAGGTCCTATCAATCCTGAAATTATACAATGGAGGATGGCCCAGGCTTGAGAAAAGTCAGCTCCTTGTCCACCGATTCAGCCATCTCTTCAGACACCCTTGAGGATACAACAAACGATCTTGGTATCCAAGGCATTTTGAAGGCAACAGAGGGATTCCTCCATCCTACTGTGAGTACTACTTAATATGTATAATGAAATGTTCACTGGCAAAAATACTACGGAGATCCTATCAGATTCCAAAGACATATAGGCTAACAATTGTGTGATTTTGAACATAGTCATTGCTCCTGGCAAATGTCCTTGGCCTTGCTTATGGCCTATCTCAAAAATAATGAAGCCACACAGCTGGTTTTCACTGAGGGTCACAAATTTTGATAACAGCTGTATGAAACAACTTCATATTACAGTCTTGCCTTAAATACATTCTTATGCCAAAATCCTGAAAATTTCATGGCAATTCGTCAAAAGGTTATTGAGATAGAGATGAAAGTATATCGGAAAACATGCATTTTTTCACTTATTTAGCGTGACATAGACTTTTTCATGTTCCATTGCTATTTCCTTTTACTTTTTGGAATCTCCACATCCCCAGGCTTCATAAATCCATTGAAACAAGCACTTCCATCAACTTGTTTTGACATGATTGAGTTATTTGGGTTCAAAGGTTGACTTTGTAAAATTGAGTCAAATTTGAATGTTCCTGATCAGAAATGCTCTAGTTTCCCTTTAGCATATTTCAGTTGAATCTTTTTGCCATTGATTTCTAGTATTACATCTACTTAGTTGTTTTGGAGCTTTTTATGATTCTGGAAAATCTAGTTCATGGAAAAATTCCAATGAATAGCTGGAAAGGTGAATGTGTCGCACGCGTAACGCCGAGAGTACTTTCAAATGGTACAGAGCTATGAAAGTTCTGTTTTTAATCTGGATTGGCTCAAAATATAGTACATCTATGAAATTTTATTAATCTATGAACTAACCCAAGTTTTTGACTGGTTTCTGGTGATTAAATTCAAAAGTTATGTTCGTCGCACGCGTAACGCTCTGAAAAATTTTGATTGTATTCAATTTTTTTTCTGACAAACAGTGAAGCGATCATTCTAATATTATTTGGAGTGAAAATTAACAATTAATTTCAGTAGTTGGAGTGCATTTCATTGCTTAATTACAAAAATTATAACATTTATGGAGCATTCTTTAAAATTTGGGGCCAAATTGTCTAAAAAGGCAATAAACAGAAACAAAATATCTATTATTTTGTAAATGGTTGTATTTTACCCCCAGTTATGATTGATAATTAATATAAAATCGATTTGAGTCAAAACCAGAACATTTTCTGAAGATACATATCACACCAGTACTTAAAATCAGCTTTTTATGTCGAAAAATGAGCAAAAAATCACACTTCTATCATCATTTGCTGAGCAGACATTCACTTCGGTGGCACTTATTTGGTATCAATTTGAAGCCCACATATAGACGCATAACATAGGGCAGTTAAAATCATTTTAAACGAAAAAATATGCTTCTGGGGTTAATATATGTAAGTTTTGGAAAGAGATTTCCGAAAAATTACGAAAAATTGGGTGTTTCTCAAAATTTATTTGGTGTATTTGAATGACAATCGTCCAGAAGACTTTTAAAAATGTGCCAGTTGTTGTCAAATAAAGAAAACGGATTTAAGTTCATGACAAATTACCATTCAGCCCAGTTATGTTTCACTGCCATGAAAAACAAACTTTTAAAAATTCTGTAATATTCAGCTGTTATCAATTATTTCCACTCATCAAAGCACCATGGCCAATACAGTTTCTGGAACTTAAATATGTTCTTTACAATATGCTTTGGTCATTTCATACAAAAATACATTTTAAAATTTTGATGGTCATGTCACACTTTGGCTTCATTATTTTTGAGATAGGCCTTATGGCTTTCCAAGCCACCTTAAATGTTATATATTGACAATCAGTGCTTTTTTTTAATGGCCTCGGCCTTGGCTCGGTCTCGGGGCCATATTTTGGTGGCCTCGGCCTTGGCTCGGTCCCAGATGCCCAATCCTTGGCCTTGCCTCGGTCTCGGATGTCCTGACCTCGACCACGTCACTGCTGTATTGTCATTACAAATGTTTACTGATGAAAGTTCCCCATTTGTGGCAAAATTGCATGTAATAGATCTCCATGTTTGATTTTTCTTTTGCCATCTCAATTCAGTGTTATACCTGATAAAGTGGTATATGATGATAACTTTTTTTCTCTCTTTCAGCATGACGTACTATCAGAAGCAATATCAGATATTCTAGATGAAAATGACGTTGAGCCAACATCATTGATAAGGCAAGTGGAAATGTTTCTTTTTTTCATTGATAATGCAGGAATGACCGGTTTATTGACTCATTGCCCCTATGCACTAAAACCGCAAGAACGAAATTGCCATATAAGTTTCAATGAACTTGATATAGTATATGTATATATATGCAAAAGATATTTAAGCCCCTTATTAACTGTGATTGTGAATAAATCGAGATGCATGTGCTTGTGACAATGTCTCTACTGCCATTGTGTCTAATATCAAAAAGTGCTTTTCAAAAGACTTTGGATATTCCAAATAGCACTGTGAGGATATTTGAAAAGGTCAAATATCCTCCAAGACGCCATTTGGATATTTCATCAGACCTATTTCATCAGATGATATTCCATCTTAAGCTTTGGCTGACCGTATGGAGCTTTGGTAGCTGCCAATTATTCTCCAGGTCCTATTTTTGGTTCCAAAATATCCAGCAGAGGGGGCTTCAACTTCAGAGGCCCTCGTTACATGCTGCACTTCATTTACATTGAAGTGCCCTGTTTTCAGTGGCGTAGCCAGGATTCCATGAGTGGGGGGGCCAAGGGGGGGCCAGGGTCTGAACTAGGGGGGCCAACCTTTCGCGACATTTTTGCGCCATTTTTGCGGCATTACACAGATAAAAATTGACACAGCCTTACCAGCCTTCTTTACGAATGAATCAGCAATGCTGACCGTCTTATCTTTTGTGACTGATAAACAAAATGAGTCATTAAATGACCATGCATCTCATACTTATATTAGAATCAGTTTTGACCTATCAAAAAATAATGAAACAGATTCTATGGTTCCAATATTAAAAGTATGACAATGACACCTCATCAATTATCATCAATCACGAAGAGTATCTTTTGCAGTGAAATGGTCATCTTTTTGTTTTGTTTTTTTTTATAACTGTTTTTGCTAGTTTTGAGTATATTCCTGCTGAGAATTTCCTCTTTTTTATACATTAGGTCTAAATCGAAAATTTATGGAAGTCCTTTTGATAGAAATCTACCCAACTCCTGAAATAGGCCAAAAAGATAGTAGCAATTAATTTGTGCAAATGACAGAAATACCAAAAATGTAGGAAAGTTCATGCACATATATATATATATAAAATTGAGCAGTTTATACAAATCCCTCTGGTAAATCAGATCTGTTCTATCAGAAAATTTTCAAAGGAGCATTATTCTTTAACTGAGCAATGGCGACAGAAAGATTTCCTCATACAGTGTAACACACTGATTTTAGGTGTTGCATGGAATCTCTAGATACATAGGCATACTGGAAGGGGGAGTAGTCACTAGTCACCCTCCCCCAAAAAGTTTTGAAGAGATTTCTTTTCGATTATTACCAAATCTAGATCCTGATATTCAGGCAAAAAAAGGTTTGCCTGCGGTATACATATTGCTAGATATATTCAAATAAGGATATCAGCATCAGAACTTTTCAAAGGGCAACTATCATTCTAGAGAAAATTGGGTATAAGTGAGCGCCAGTGAAGGCCACAACTTTAGATGGACGTGTTCCAGCGACTGCTTCTGCTCCAATAATTTTTTCAAAATTTTCAAATCTCAAATGGGGGGGCCGGTGGGGGGGCCACTTATCCATTTTGGGGGGCCCTGGCCCCCCCAGGCCCCCCCATAGCTCCGCCACTGCCTGTTTTGTTGTAGAAATGATGGTAGTGCATGGCAGCCCAAAGTTCTAACAAATAGTGTCCAAATAGTTCCTAACCATGAGACACTATTTGGTCACTATTTGATGTAGAAGAGATGGCTGTCAATATACTATGACAAAGTTTCTAACATAGCACATTAGAACTTTTGGAAAAGTTCAGTAGAAAATGTGGCTTGGTTGCACTTTTTGGATATTTCGTTATGGATATTGGCAAAGCATGCTGAGGGGAGTAGATATTGTGAAACCTATTTTAGTGTCTGGCATGCAAAAAGCAGCCCGATTTGCAAATCGGGCATGTAGATCTTTCGGCTGTAACAGCATGTAATATATTTTCTATGAATTCCCCATTGTATCAATTATGTTAACTGTAGCAGATCTATTTGCCTGAAGACGCTTTTGGTTTTTTTACACTCTATACCATCGATCTAATTTTCTATTTCTTTTCAGCAATTTCATGCTCGAAAACAGTCAACATTCTATTGCAGACCAACAACTTGAGGAGCTTGCCCTTGAAACATCAAAACTGCTCTGTAAGCTATATTCTCTATAAAAATAATTATAATTTCTTGAGTGAAAAATTTGGGTGGAGGGGCATTATTACTGGAGGGGCATTATTACTTCTGTAAACATTTTGCATAATCTTTTTCAGGCAAGAATGATGTTTTACAGGATTTGGGTTACCAATGCTTTCTTGTTTGTCTGACACATTTCGACAGAGAATTGCGTATTTTAGGCAGCACTTTGGTGGATTTCTTCAATAATCTGGACAGTCTAAAGCAACACTCGGAAAGTTGTTTTCCTCAAGAACACACATCTTTTCGATGTTATGCTGAAACAGATGGTGCCTACCGATTGTATATATACACCAAGAGAAAGAATTATGCAGACTACATGCAGGGAGTTATTCGAAGCATCAGTGAAAACCTTATCAACAAACTGGCGTACCTTGAAATGACTGAAAACGAAGATGGATGTATCGCATTCAACATCACGTCCAAATCTTTGAAAGACCGTTATGATTTTCACAAGGAAAAGATAATTAGCAACAAACACATGTCTACAAGGCCAGATGATTTGATGATCCCTGTTTCTGTTTTATGCAATAATTTTCCATTTCACATCATGTTTAACAGGCAAATGGAAATGACACAACTCGGAAATCTAATGTTACGTCATGTTGCTCCTTTCCTAACCGACATTGGAAAAAATGTTTCCAATCATTTCACGATCCTTTCTCCAGAACATGTCCCTTTTGAATTCGATGCCATTTTGGCCTCGCTGAACTTCCCCTTTCAACTTCTTTCTGTAGAAAATAACAGCAAAATTCAACAAGGTTCGCAGGAGGTAAGTGTGATTTTATATTCCCGGTTCTAAAAGTGATCAGCCATTCACATCCTTGCTTGATCTGCTATTCGGCCAAACATTTCTAAAGGTCATTTGGCGTTTTATTTGTACATGTATCGCTATTCAGACGTACTATATCAATATCCATGAAAACATATAATAAGTTGTACCCATAGTCATAGTGCTCATTCGTTGTTTTACTGCTAATTTCTCTGTATAGGCCTACAATTAGAGCAACACTTGCAGCAACTGTATGACACTTTCCTATACTGCACATAGCTATATATCCAGTTTCATTAATGATGCTAATGTAATTAACTATGGATTGCTTATATTTCCTTTTCAGGGCATGCATCTAAAAGGCCAGATGGTTTACTTGGAAGAATCCAAGAGCATTTTATTCCTTGGGTCTCCTGTGGTGGAGAAATTGGAACAGTTGGTTGGAAAAGGAATTTTCATTTCTGACATCCCCATTCATGATGCAACAAGAGATGTGATTTTGGTGGGAGAGCAATCTAAAGCCCAGGTGAAATGTAATTTCTAAAGTAAAATTTATACTCATAGCCTAGATGGCTTCAAATCGTATGTGAAGAATGATTTTATTAATTCGTATCAAGTAGAGTGTAGAATTCAAAATTGCTATATTTGTGGTCATTAGTGTCTTCGCTGCCTCCAGACGGTTCATTCCTGCAGTTTGCAATGGCATAAATTCTCGAACATGTGCTTGTATTTCTTGTGATTAGTCGATTTCGATTCTTTATTTAATAATTTCAATGGTTTAACTTTCCTTTTTTATTCTATGTAGATTAACATAACTTTTGTATTTCAATATACTGGGTGGCCTCTCTGCAGCGATACCTATCTTTGAGAGGTCTCCCGTGCCCCAACTTCTAAAACTGTACTGTTAAATATATTTACTATAACTTTTTTTTTTTTGGGGAAATAAAATTAATCTGAGTCTGAGTCTGAGGAAGTCATCAGTATGCTGTCAGATAACAGATTTGATTCTTTTTTTGGGATAGCTACATTTTGTGATACAATTCTTACTTGAGAATGTTATGCTTTAAAGTTAATCTCATGACAAAGTTTATTGGCAGACTTTTCCACAGATGTTTGTATAGTTATTTCAAAACTAAATGACAGGAAGTGATCTTAACAAATTTCTTAGGAAACACTCAGATAATTTGAATGTAGGGTTCCATTGAAATATTCTTCTATAATTTCATTTTCTCATTAAGAACATGGTTTCTATCCAGTAGCCAAGCTATCTTTTTGACTAACGTGTGAATTCCAGTTTATGGAGACCGCCTACAAAACCACTCTCCAACATTTGGTCCACGTTATATGTGGGAAAAAAGGAATTCCGTAAAAATCAATATGTTACGGACATTTTGTTGTTGTCATGAAACAAAAATCATCCTGTAGCTGTCACGGACTTGCACTTTCTGGATGTTGGCTGTCACTTTCTTCCTGTTACAGCTGGTTATTACATTTACACATCTCCAAAACCGCTGAGGAGGGAACAATGTAGATGTATGTTAGTCAATAGATTGCTTTTTGTGTCTGACATTTGGTCAGCAGTCACATCAGTGATTGAGAGTCAAGAAAGGTTTTTTTTTCTGAGTATTTTTCCTTTCAGGAAAACAAAAAAGGATATATATCAGCAGGTAGCCTAAAAATTCCCAGCAGATAGTCTTTTTTTATTGTAGAATGTGAGAAAAACAGGTCTAGATTTCAGTAAAAGTGTTTTACACCTATACTGGACCAAGAAGAAAACCAATAAAATTCTTTCTCCAGATTTATTCTTCCATTCAACAGCCTCCACAAAGAAACAACATAATAGTCATACTCATTTTAAATCAAATAGTACAATGCCTCTCTCACCTTATTTTTCCAGGATGGCTTAAAAAGGAGGATGGTGCAAATGAAAACAAAAGTAGAAGAAGCAACAAAAGCAGTGGCTGAGGAAAGACAGAGGAATGTCCAGTTGCTCAATCTCATATTCCCAGCTGACGTGTCAAAGAAACTCTGGCTCGGTAAGGATTTTTCTGTAGATGTAACATTCTGTTTGTTGGATTGTATTGTGACTATTCCAAAGAAGAAATATTAGATGTTATGTTCTTGCATTAGTAGTTGTTTGAAAACCACAATAATTTTCACAATGAAGAAGTATGAATGTTTGGTCAGAAGAATTGAATAATCAGTTCTGCATTACTAAAGTCAGACTTTTTTTTATGGAGACGACAAAAGATTAAAGAATCTTGCCAAGAAATGTACTGGAATAGCCTGTGGCATGACCTCCTAGATGTTTCTCAAAATGACCTGTCCTTGTAACCATCAAGAAAATTGTCCACAAGTGCCTTCCTCAAGTCCTTGGCTTGGCAAAATCCACTTTCAGTATGTTGAGTCTTGAAAGGTCAAACAAATCACCAAAAGGTTACGTCTACTCAGAGAAAAGTCAAGACTCTTCATCTGCCAGGGAAAAACATAGATTTCCAAGATTATGTAAAACCATATTTGGCATTACTGGAGCAAATTATCTTCATAATAATTCCAAAAATCAGAACTGTATGATGCGATTCAAGGTTACCTGCATCAAACATTCCTTTCTCAACATTACTAAATGCAAGAATCTGAAGAAATAGACATACAAATATGTAGAAATGTTTTATGTCTCACTTCAGAATCTATATGGTCTTTCATAAATACAAATGTGTATTTGTCACATTGTTTGAAACATTGAATTTCTTGACCATCTTACCTTCGGTACAAAACTGAAAGGTCACTGAATAATTTCACAAATATTACCTGCTTCCTCGAATAATCTATGCTGTGTGAACCTTAGAATGAGAGAACCAAATTATAAGGCTAATCCTGACCAACTGAAATCCTCATTTAAAATTTAACGAGGCACAAACATAGCAAAGAGGATGCCATCCATTAGAATAGGTGTCATTGGTGTATATTATTCAGGAGGTCATCTGGTCATTGTCTTCTAGGGGTCTTAAAGTTGTCTGTCTGATTGAGTTGTGAGAGATACAGATTTATTCTTGATTAAAAAAGAGGTGGGTAAATATGATGAAACATTAAGGTAATATCTTTCTATCGTAGAACCACTGCTTGTTCAAATATTAGATGAGTTTACTGTCAATTTTTTTACAAATTCACATACAATTCACAACTGAAAAAAGGTTTTTGAAATGAACTTTCGATAGTTTAAATAGATTACTTTTTTTCTTTAGGTGAAACGGTGAACCCTGAACTCCTTCATGATGTCACAATGCTCTTTTCCGATATTGTTGGTTTCACAAATATTTGTTCGACTGCGACTCCGATGCAAGTGATCAACATGCTCAACACACTGTACACCCACTTTGATTACCTCTGCGATCTTCTGGATGTCTATAAGGTATGAGCCTGAAATTAACATTTTTCCCAAAGAAAAGTCTATGGTGTTTTCCATCTAAACAAACTTCACCATCTTTAGAATCTGAAATAAACAGAATGTCTGCAAATAGCAATTATTTTCAAAGGGTTTCTTTTGATATTTTTGAGATCTGCTCTGGGCATTTTTGTAATTAGTCCTGCTATTTAGCCTCCAAGCTACCAACTGTGGGGCTAAAAAATCAAAGAGACTTGTACACACTAATTATATCCAAATAGTGGGCTCTTGCTTTATGTAATCAGTGAAATGGCCACCACAATTTAAATTGTGAGTAGTTAATATATCAACAGCAAACCCATTTGCTGAGAGATTATTAGTCAGCATTTATAAAATAGCTGATGCCTGATTGGCAATGCGAGAAGATATTTTTGGTAGATTGATAATATTATATGTAGGCCTAAATCTCACTAAAGCATAAAGTAAACGAAAAACAGAAGTTTAACTGCCAATTTGATATGCCAGGAAGTGACCTAGGTGTCCAAGCTTAATGCATCTGGAATGTGTTTCTTATACAGAATGCTTATTTCCGTAGACACCTGAACCAGTAATTGTCTGGTTGCCAGCAATTATTGCGAACAATGCTGATGATTTACAGCACTATAGTGTACCTTTCCAGTGTCTTGCACCGAGATCAGTAAAATGTCAATTGCTGTTCTTCAGCTTATGTTAAATATTTGTGCAACTATAATTCAGTTAATATCTATGGCTTTACACAGTTTCTAGTGTAGTTCTGCAAATGTCATAGAAAGACCAAGCAACCTTTTTTGGGTTTTCTTGGGGCAAATTTGTGAAAAGTTAAAAGAAAGGCACATATAGTAATATTATCAACCTTTACTGTCATTTTGAGACAACATATGTACTTGCCTGGAAATAGTATTTCCACAGCAGAAAGTTTCAAAGACCATGAATCTGGTGTCATTATTTTGTTACTGGCAAGAGATGGCTTTGAGTATTATGTATGTCTATGTCCCTCTTTTTTGCCACCGGGACAAGAATGTTAAAGCAGCCAAGTGAGTTATACATTATGTAAGTGCAGACCAGTCATCCTTTTTTTGCCTTTCTGCAGATAGAGACAATCGGAGATGCCTATTGTGTAGCTGGTGGGCTTCACAAACAGAGCCAGTTCCATGCCCAGCAAACAGCCTGGATGGCTTTGAAGATGATTGAGTTTGCTGCAAGGAAGAGCTCCCATGATGGCAAGCCAATACAGGTAATATACAAATACGGCATGATATGAGTGCAATATGAAAATTTATTTGCACGAGGAAATTCATATTGAACGAGGGCGTAGCCCGAGTTCAATATGAATTTACGAGTGCAAATAAATTTTCATATTGCACGATAATAAGTGCCGTATTTGTTTTATTACATGACCACTATGCTTCCAATATAATGTTCCATTCTGAAAAAAAAAAAAAATCTTGAAAAAATTTTTTTTTTCTTGTCAAAAAATAATTTTTGAAAAAAAAAAAAAATTTGGGGGAATTTTTTTTTTTTAATAAAAGCTCATATTGCACTCTTACCATGCAATATGAAAAAATCTGAAAAAAAAAAAATTCAAATTTTTTTTTGTGGAAAAAATCTCATATTGCACTGGAACCATGCAATATAAGTTTTTATGATGTCGTCATGTGACTGATTTGGGCGAATCAGCATCACTCTAGCATAGTGGTCATGTAATAATAGCATGTATAATCTACGTAAAAATAGATGTATGGCTATATTTTGCAATATACCATAACTCTATAAAAGGAAATTGGGGAAGTTCCTTGTATACATTTTAGTTCTGAATTAAACAACCTCCCCTTTCTGAAGGAAATGTACGTCAACATAATAAATGTATTTATAAATATAGTTTGTTGGTGGAATTGAGAGTATAGGAGCATAAGATTTCTTTAACTCAATTATCCCTTTAATCACAATGACAGAATTGGTTTCTTGCACTTTGAAGTAGTTTTTTTAGAAGGGTAAATATAGCAAGATGTTGAGCAAGGGGATACATCTGGATTGAGCTTAACAAATGGGTGTATTTTTGAGAGAGCAATGCCATCTTCTTTGCACAAAATTAACCTTATTGCATTACACAACGAGGTTGCAGCAGATATCAAAATAACCTTTGCTTATGTTTTTCAAGATGCGAATTGGTCTGCACACAGGACCGGTCGTTGGAGGGGTTGTGGGCATAAAGATGCCTCGGTATTGCTTGTTTGGAAACAATGTGACTCTGGCAAACAAATATGAAAGCAACAGCATTCCAAATTGCATCAATATCAGTCCTACCACGTACGGGTAAGTTGAAGTTCCTTACCTTATTAAACCGCAGGATCAAGTTATCAATAAAATGAAATCAACATAAAGCTTTCTCTGCTCTTTTCACAGGCCTCTACATAATTGTGTATATATATGACCGACCGGATGAGATGTTTTTGTTGATAATTGGATGCAGGCAAAAGAAGACTGGCCCAAATTTAACTTTTAGATGCATTTCTCAATCAAATATCATCCCCGCGATAAAGATAGCAATCTCTTATCCCAAAACCCTGAAGAAAAGTGAAGATCCTCTGGGAAACTATGAATCTCCCTTAGAGAAAATATGAAGTACATGTACCACAATTTCTGTAGTTTTATTATTTTTGTGTTAAAATATAAAATAAATGATATTGTATGATTTTTAGTTAAAATAACCCATTTTAGATTTGTTCACAGGTGCGCAACACATGCCAGTCACTACCGTGTAACAGTTTGTATTCATTGTTTGCCATTTATTATTTTTTTCAGCTTGTTGGTAAAATACAAAGGGTTTAAATTCACCAAAAGTTCCAAGGAAACAATTTCTGGTGAAGTGTCATCATTTTCTGAAGAGAGGATCTTTTTGGATTCGTATGAGCATCCCAAGTGTAATACAATTGAAACAAGTGATATTCTGGATGATGTAATGCAAGCTGTCAAAGATTTTGGCATAAATGACATCTCCAAGTTTGAACATGACGATTTATTAGAATAGGAAATGCAGACAGTGGTTGTTTATTATTATTTTGCAGCAATAACTTGTACATAACATTGCATTTGGTGATTATGAGAGTAGAAATAAAATGTTTTACATGAACTTTTTTCACAGTGTTGAACCTGGTCTGTGTACATAATAAATTATTGAAAATATGATTTCTTTGCTGTGTGTACTCGAAATGTCCTAAATTTAGCTTACAAGAAGAGAAAGTGATTGTGACAAAAACCAATCCTGTCTTGACCTTTGCACAAGTGGATCTGATGCCATTGTGTCAGACAGACAGACAGACAGACATTGAAGTTTATTTACATAACGAATCATACATAATTTAGCATACCTATTTTAAAAAGCTACAAATAATACATTAATCATTATGAGGGAGACCCATCTAAGGCCAAAATTGACCGCTATCGATTGGCCACCCAGAGAAATACAAAAAAGGATAATCAAGAACCTCCTGAGCCCCGAGTATATAGGCCTTTTGTTGTATGGTCATACTGTTTTCGAGCTTGCAATATCACAGTTCAGTACAAGCATACAATAAAGTTTGTAAATAGCAACCCCAGTAAGATGTGAAAGATTAATATAACAAATGCCCGTGATGTAATTGACAATTTCGACAATATGAAAATTCATGTCAAATCAAAATTAATGTACTTCAAACTGATTGAAAAAGATCTGATATTTAAATTGGATAACTCACAAGAAAAATGGAAGTGCACACAACATACACCTAATTAACAAGTTGCACGTCAAAGTTAAGGTAAAGGAGCTGCCTCTGGTTGCCCTGCATTTAAGACTGCCAAATCACGTTTACCACCCCTCAGGGTGGATGGGGAAATCTGACCTGACAGCCTAGCTAAGGCAACCAGAGACAGCTGTGTAGCATCTGTTCTTCTTAACGAATATCAGATGAACATTTTCATATGATTGAACGAATTATGTAAAATTTCAAAAGCCTGCAATACATGTGATTACTGACATATGTAACAGTGTCTGATGCTGCATTCAAGTTTGTACTTATCAATCATATATATCTTGACATATCTTGTAAAACCCGAGAGACTATGAGTAGAAAACTTTTCTTTAATAATGTGAGGGCAGTTATTTAGGGCGATAGTAATGGAATATATTATGCATATTACCACCTGTTAGGAGAGCTGCCGGAGGGGGGGGGGGCGTATAGAATCTGATGTTCATCAGTGGCAGTGATGTTGATTTTGCAGCCTTTTGGGCAAATATGTTACCAACAAGGTTTTCTTTGAGCTTTACATATTTCCGGCACTTACGTATCGTATAAATTGTGCAGCATAGCCGCATTGTACACTGTGACAAAAATCTTCTGAATCTGTAAATGAGTTCAGTGTTTTATTTGCATGCTTGTTGCTCAGCGTTGCTCATGCAATATATACAACATTTTATGGAAGATTGTTCCCGTTTCATACTAGAAGTCCGAATTGAACTGATTCCTTTGCAGTAAACATTGTATTCTATGCTGCATAATATATCTTCTTGTCGGTCAGGTTGGTTGGGCTTAAAACTAACTGTAAAGATGGATTTAAACAGAATATACTCAAACAAGACTGAAAAGAGGGTGAATACATGGAGTATGGATATGTTCTTCTGGTTGAATATTTATTTCTCTATCTGTTGCTTTGAGGGTGTAAAAATATCATATCTAAACACTTGGCTTTCCTGAATAAAGAAAGGCAAAGTGAAAATTGGAGGGGTCAAATCGGTCAAATAGAGGAAGATTAGTTCACCCACTTTGTAACTTTTTCTATTCAGAAAACCTGTCAGAATCTATTTTGTTTTCGAGATTGTGACATTTAGGCTAGTTGAAAAAGGGGATGTTAGGAACTTTGTTGTTTCCAGAAATTATCACCAATTAAGTCGCTGATTGATGAAAGTGCCCTTTTTTGTTTGTTGGAAAAAGTTGATATTCACAGAGACATACTTGTGGTGTCAGACCAGTGTCACCATGCATATTTTATAGGTGATTACACTGATATTTTCACCCACTAGAGAAGAACCCAAAAACGAGTCTCGTGAAATATGGGTACCACAGCACCGTAAGCCACTCCTGCTGCCTACAGTGGATAGCCACACAATGCAATGCATGGATGGTACTAGATCACAATAATTAGAATCTGATAATTGGAATCTACTTGAAACAGTAATAAAACTGGCAGCGTATCTGAAAATGATAAGGGAGACATCCAGTTGCAGAGATTTGTTTCCAAATAAATGTAAAATCACCATTGGTTCCAGAGAAGTGAAACAGTTTTAAAATATCACTTATTAATTTTTGCCGTTGGAGCAGTACAAAAAGGACACTAAAGCAGAAGTGGTGAGAAGTCTCAGAGTGGCGTTTTTTAATGTCATTTTTCCCATTGAATACATGTTTAAAAAATAATAATCAAGTTCAGTCCTTATGTCTACAAATATGAAATCATCTGTAACCAAAACTCTTCAAAAATGTATTGCTGCTCGAGTAATCACATGTCAATTTGATTATGTCAATGTACGTGGAGCTGATGTAGTCAAACAATTGGGTTGGATGCAGACGCCATGGGTCCCTCTATAAGCGGTACGTGACAGGAAGTGTCAGAGGGACTCCTTGAATTGGATTGTTTTTATTCACCAAAAATGTTAACTGATTGGTTACACAAAGTTTTTATAAACACTGGTCTTTGCCAAATACCTCTAACTGACTGGTTAGGTAACTTTTCATAAACATTATATTTTGTTTATATCTTTTGTGACTAATTATCAATACTAGTTATGTCACTTTGTTCTGTTCCTCCCATTGTTACTGCATAACTTGCAGAGGAGCTAATAACTTAAAAGTATAAACATTCATTTTGTTATCCAATGTTATTGTTATTAATCTAAGATTCCCACAGTATGAAAGAAAACAATTTTGTTCTGCCAAATTGTACTCATTTGCATGTCAATTGCATGCTGCTTTTGGCTGTTTACTTGGCCAGTTCCAGTAGACTGGGTTGGATGTCAGTTAGGCAACGTTTTGACTATTTCTGTATTTTATTAATGTATTTATATATGTATTCATGGTCAAGCACCAGACTATCTCACATCAAACATAATAATGGAATGTGAAATTTCCGAACGAACAACAAGATCAATAAATTCCAGTAATCTCTATGTGCCATATGTTGAAAAGGAAACTACCATGACTCCATGAGAACCCTAATGTACACTGGTACTAAGTTATGGAACTCACTCACTGCAAAAAATTCCCGTTAAATTTTACAGTTAAATTAACTGGCAACTTTGTTCCAGGTCTAAGAACTGTAAAAGTACTAATAAACCTGAACAGGACAATGAACCGTAAAATGCAGATTGGTACATTGAACTGTAATTTTGCAGATTCAACAAAGTGATATTACGGTATAATGTACATATATAAAACAGTTTATTTAAAGTATATTTTACAGTTATATCAACTGTCAATCATAGAATGTAAAGAATGCAAGGAGCTGTATAATCTACTGTAAAAATACGGATAAAATGTGTTATTCTTACTTATTGCACAAGTGTGAAACAACAGACTAAGCATGTGATTTAACTGTCGCATAGCTGTAGGGATGTACCCAAGCTGGAATCAGCTGAGAGAGTGAGAGAGCCACTGACTCCAGGCTCGGCCTTGCTCATCTCTTGCAGGGAAGTAAGTCCATCAATTATACCCTGCAATTAATTCGCACATGTTTGCTCACAAACCATAAAATTGATGGATATTTTCCAAGAGAACCAGGTGTCAAGTTTATCGAAGTATGTTGCATTGATGCAGACTGCGCCTGGGTTATTTTGGTTTTAATAGTGTCATTCTTTAGATCACATCATAAGACTCACACAAATGTAAATGTCATATATAAATATAACAACTTTTGCATAATGACAGCATCTTTAAGATCATATGAATGAGGATGTTCCCTTACCTTCAGATAAGTTATAAATTAAGTTTGATTAACAGCTGTGTAAAGCATATGTTATAGATGGCACCACATGCAGAGCTGGGGCCAAGTACTCAGTACTCGTACTCGTCGGTACTCGAGTACTGGGTGCCTGGTACTTGTACTTGTACTCGTACTTGTAACTCCAGAATGTGTGGTACTTGTACTCGTACTTGTACTCGTACTTGTACTCGTACTTGTACTCGTGAGTTCAGTACTTGTACTCGTACTTGTACTCGTGAGTTCAGTACTTGTACATGTACTTGTTTGATGTTCAGAGCAAAGATGAAGTGAAATAACTGAAATTCTCTCTGAGAGACACTTAACTATGATGACAGACATCTTACTCATGGGAAAACATCTTAATGTAGGTTTTCATACTGCATGCAAAATTTTGCCATTTGATAGCTGTGATGTGGGCCTTTGAAGACTCCAGTAATTGACCATGACTGCTGTACTGTCTAATGTGACTAGGATTAGCCTCTCAGAGCATAGTCAATGTAATGGTTCATTCAAATAACTGAATGAGTAATAGCTTTTGAAAAATATCAATTTATTAAACTCTTTAATCAAAAGTCCGACCAAGTGCCCCTATATTTGGGTAACATTCTCTTCGTTGATATTTACCCCCATTGTAGCAGAGTGGTGCATTATCAGATTAAGCATAGTGCACCCCTATTGCATAATGATATGTAATGATAAGAAACAACTTGTAATTAACATAACTAAGATGATAATAATGAATTACTCTTGTGTCTCAATGGATTAATAAATAGAGAGGCCTAAATAATATATGTAACATATAAATGCAGGATGTTATAGACCCATTCATATCTGATGGTAGATTCAAAAGAAAACCTGTCAGTTTGACCTTCAGATGCTCATTCTCATATTGTTGCAATAAATCAGTTTATATGCATGTTATTGAGTTTTAATTGAAATTTCAATTACTTTTCCCAGTTTTATTAGACTCATTACAGCATGATTTTTGTTTTGTGTTAATATTAATGGATTTTAATTGATATGGGTAAAATAAAGATGCATGTATTAAATTGTACTCGTTACTCGTACTTGTACTCATTCTTGGTGTTTGCACAGTACTTGTACTTGTACTCGTACTCTAACATTTTGAGCAGGTACTCGTTACTTTACTTTACTCTAAACATCAGGCAGTACTTGTACTCGTACTCGTACTTGTAATTCCAGTACTCGCCCCAGCTCTGACCACATGTTCCATGGTTGAAGTCCATGCAATCTTTTGTTTAAAGTTCCTAATCTGACCAGGTGTATTGATTGTTTGGCCAATTCAAATGTTTTGTCTGCATATTACAAGTTGCCAGTAAATTAACGGTTGAAGTAATTGTTCATTAACGTGAACTGAATGTTAAATGACATGTTGCAGTAAATTTATCTTGGAGCCATTTTGTAACTGACAAAGAACTGTAAATTCACAGACAAAGTCTGTTTTAAAAAAATACTGATAAAATAACAATAAATTTACGGTTTTTTTAGCCAGAAAAACACGGTCATTTCTTACAGTGCTGCCTAGTCATCTGAAAGATCTCACAAGTACTGATGTTTTTAAATGTAACCTAAAAAGATTTATGTATATCTCTTATTATTTTTTTCAATGAATTTTTTATTTTTGATTATTGTTTAAACATTATTTTTACACTATTGTTTTAACTGTATCATATTGTATTCTATATAATATACAATTATACATGTATGTTAAGGACATCAGTGCAAAACAGCTACATCTGACTGAAATTACCCTTATAAAATATATTTATAAATAAATAAATGAAACCTTTGTTAAACAAATGAGCGCGGAGATCACCAAATTGGGAAGTTATTGTTTATGTTCTACTTACTAATCTCGACTACTGACGAAACTTTGCTGCTCACTGAAGCAGTATACAACGTTTTTCATTTTTTCCACGTTCAACTTGCAGATTTAGAGGATATTTTATTACACATAGACCGATCAAGCAAGCTGAAAGTGCTACGTGGACAGTGAGAGAAACTCATACTAATTGAATCTGCTGTAATGGATATGCACATTTTTATTAAATTCAGTCCAGCTCCGCTAGTGACCTACTGTTTGTGAAGGGATGTAGTATTTTTGTTTCTCTGGTATAAAGTTTGACCTAAAATCATTTTCTAAAATGTCGTTTCTGGTAACTCTATCCTGAGTGAGATTAAAGCTGATCCCTGTGACGTTCTTGGAAATGGAGCACTCGACATATCAAGTGCATCAAAATTGAAAAAAGTGACCTAGAGAGAGCTTTAAACGTATATCTAAAGATAAACAAGATTTTCTGAAAAGTTAGCTTTTTTTAATGGCACACACTTTTCTGATAAGTCTGGTCAGTACTTAACATATTCTGTATTCTGTAGGCCTGCATATATAGTCTAGGGCCTTATGTCAGAAAATATGGGTTCGTGTGCGTTAAGACAAGAAGTTTGCCAACATATTCCATTTGAAAGTAAATTTTATCAGCTTTCCAATGGTATATGTTGGCAATTTTTGTTTTGATGTCTTCATGGTCAAATCGCCCTCCAATAATAGAGCCTATTTGGGCCAATTTTTGTCGATTTTCGCCTTTTTTTTTGCCAATTCTAACTGTATCTTCAGAGATATTGCATTTTTTGGGCTTTATTTGCACTCTTACTTGTGTATTATATACCATATGAAAGGATATTTTCTCAGCTTTCGAACAGTTAATGTTCCAAATTTGTATTTTGACAAATTCATGGTCAATTTGCCCTAGAAAGAAAAGGCCATATTTTTACCTGTTTTCTCCGTAATTTTTGCCCCTTCTAACGGTATTATCAGAAATATTACATTATCTGAGCTATTTTTCACTCTCACTTTTGTATTTTATACCATATTAAGGGATATCTTCTCAGCTTTCCAAGGGTATATGTTGGCAATTCTAATTTTGATTTCTTTATGATCAAATCAACCTCCAAAGAATAGGCCCTATTTTCGGTGATTTTTTCCATATTTTTGCCAGTTCCAACAGATTTTTTATAAACATTAGATTTTCTTGGCTATTGTTCTACTATCACTTTTGTATTGATAGCAAATTAAAGGATATTGTCTCAGCTTTCCAATGGTATATGTTGGCATTTTTGATTTTGATGCATTCAGGATCATGTCATTCTCCAAATTTTTCGGCCCTATTTTCCACAGATTTTTCTCTGTTTTTCTGCCAATCTAACAGTATCTTCAGATGTATAGCATTTTCTAGGCTGTTGTTACACTCTCAATTGTTTATTATATGCCATGTTAAAGGATATTTTGTCAGCTTTCCAATGGTATATTTTGGCAATTTTTATTTTCATGTCTTTATGGTCAAATCACCCCCAAACCGTAGGCCCAATTTTTTTCCTGATTTTAACTGTATTTAAACCAATTCCAACAGTATTTTCAGATTTATTGCATTTTCTTAGCTGTTCTTGCCTTCTCAGTTGCACTAGTGTATCATATATCATATTAAACAATGTTTTCGCAGCTTTCCCATGGTATATGTTGTCAATTCCAATTTTGATACATTCATGATCAAATCACCCTCCAAAGACGAAACCCTATGTTCGCCTATTTCCTCCGTATTTATGTCAATTCTAACAGTATTTCAGATATAATATGTTTTCTCGGCCGATGTTCCATCCTCACTTGTGTATTATATACCATATTGAAGGCTATTTTCTCAGCTTTCCACTGGTATATGTTGGCAATTGTTATTTTGATGTCTTCATGATCAAATCACCCACGAAACAACTGGCCCTACTTTTGATGATTTTCTCCGTATTTTGGCCGATTCTAGCTGTATTTTAGAAATATTACATTATCTGAGCTGTCTTGCACTGTCACTCATATTGGTGTATTATATACCATATTAAATGATATTTTCTCAGCTCTCCGATGGCATATATTTGCATTTCCGATTTGATACATTCATAATCTAATCACCCTGCAAAGAAAAAGCCCTATGTTCGCCGATTTTCTCAGTATTTTTCCCAATTCTAACAGTATTTCAGATAGTTTTTCAGGGCTGATGTTCCATACTCACTTGTGAATTGTATACCATTTTGAAGGATATTTTCTCAGCTTTCCAATGAAATTATGTTGGCAATTTTTATTTTGATGTCTTCATGATCAAATCACCCACGAAACAACTGGCCCTACCTTTGATGATTTTCGCCGCATTTTCGCCGATTCTAACAGTATTTTTAGAAATATTACATTATCTGAGCTGGTCTTGCACTTTCACTTGCACTGATGTATAATATACCATATCAAAGGATATTTTCTCAGCTCTCCAATGGTACATGTTGGCAATTTTAATTTTTGTACATTCCAGATCAATTCACCCTCCAAATAATAGGGCCATATTTTCACTGTATTTTCGCTGAATCTTAAAGTATTTTCTGAAATATGACATTTTCTGAGCTGTTCTTGCACTCTCACTTGCACTTGTTTATTATATACCATACCAAAGGAGATCTCAGCTTTTCAGTGGTTTATGTTGGCAATTTTTATTTTACATCTCTGATTCTCTATGGTCAAATATTTCTTCAAACAATAGGTATGCCGACATGAATTTGTTCAGTTATGAAATTACATCTTGTTTAACGCCCCATGGGGTTTTTATGGTGGCCATTTTAAAATAGAAGTTGACAGCCGTAAAACCCCCTAGATATTTTAAGTCTAATATCTCAAATGAAAGCTGACATCAAGGGCTATCCATCTACAGCCATTTTGGATGATTAGGAATAAGTTATCTGGCGATTAAGATAGGTGGAATAGAATCTAGATGGCAGAATTTTGTGTTTTCGAGGAGATTTTTGACACTAACGGCAACATTTATTTGCCTCAGGAGGGTTGACAGTAAATATTAACAAGAAAAGCAAGGTACCAAAGGAAAGCTGACATCAAGGGCTATCCATCAACATACGTTTTGGTTGGTTATAAAGGAGTAATCTAGTGATTGAGATAGGTGGAATTGAAAATACATTGTAGGATTTTGTGTTTTTTCCGAGGAGATTTTTGAGACAGACAACATTTATTTAGCTTTAGGAAGTTTACAGTTGTGGTAACAGGGAAACCGAGATGCCAAATGAAAGCTGACATCAAGGGCTATACATCAACATCCATTTTGTTTGGTTAAAAAGTGTTAGTGATTAGAATAGGTTGAATTGAAAATGCATCGTAGGATTTTGTGTTTCCGATTAGATTTTTGACACGGACAGCAACATTTATTTAGCTTTTGGAATGTTTAACAGGTAATAACAAGGAAACCAAGGTGCCATATGAAAGCTGACATTAAGGGCTATTAATCTACATGCATTTTGATTCATAAAAAATGAGTTATTCAGTGATTACCCTATCAGCATGCCTCGGCGGTCCAACGTCGGCCCGAAGCTGGTCCGATGCCACTGACATCGGACTGACGCTGGGCCGATGTTGGACCGCTGAGGCATGCTGACAGGGTAGGATAGGTGGAATCAAACTACATGGAAGAATTTTGTGTTTCTGGGTAGATTTTTGCCAGTGACCGCATTTTTTATTTTGGTTTAGGAGGGTTGACAGGAGTAGTAACAATAAGGAAACCAAGGTGCCAAATGAAAGCTGACATCAAGCGCTATCCACCCACATCCATTTTGGTTGGTTGAAAGGAGTTATCTGGTGATCTGATTGGCAAGATGAGAAAAAAATAGTTTTTTTTTTATTCCATTCATTCAACATTGACGATGCTGGCAGGACAATAAATTTGAATTATTAAGGATAGAGTCTAATGATTTCGAAATGAAGATGATATACAATTCAATATCAGGAAAATATAACAGTACTATTGAACAGTGAATCATTAAGACTGCGAACATATTTGAACAGCTATATCATTTAGAGGTTTTCACATCTGTTAATCATCTCATTTTAGTTGGCATGCATGGAGAACTTTTATTAGTATATAATCATTGTAATTTTCATAAAAACTATGGCAAAAACATATTAGATGACAAATCAACATATTGTACTAGTGCCTATACCAAGCAAAATATGAAATTTCAGTGTTTTTCTCCTTGCGACACATGCATTTCTTGACAACCTTTGCTAATTACGATACTGTAATTATTGCCAAATTATTTAAATCATACTGATATGGTAAAAAGTATAAGTCAAACCCCTACAACCTTTTTTGAGCTATTCTCAATGACCAATGGGTTACATTAAACATCGCAGAATGCGAAAAAACATGGATTTTTATTTATATGCTTTAATGATCTTTAATAACCCCTAACGTAGAATAGCTGCTTTTGGCATAATAAAAACCCCGACAGTCATTAAAAAAGACTCAATTTCAACACTGAAAAATATTTTTTTATGGCAGAACCAATAGTTAGAGGAAAAATTGACCACAGAGATGTCAAAATAAAATTGCTAATGTATACCCTTGGAAAGTTGAGATAATAAATTCTAATTTGGTAAACAATACCACAAGTGCAAGTGAGTGTCCTAGAACAGCTCAGAAAAAGTAATATGTTTGATAATAGAATGGGCAAAAATACACCGAAAATCAGTGAAAATATGGCTACTTTTTCATCATGAAGACACAAAAATTAACATTGCCAACATATACCATTGGAAAGCAGAGAAAAATCCTTTAATATGGTATATGATACACAAGTGCAAGTAAGAGTCCTAGAACAGCTTAGAAAAAAACAATTCTGATAATAGAATGGGCAAAAACACACTGAAAATCAGCGAAAATGCGGCCTATTTTTTGGAGGCGATTTGATCATGCAGACACAAAAATTAAAATTGCCAACATATACCATTGGAAAGCTGAGAAGACATCCTCTAATATGGTATATGATACACAGGTACAATAAGGAGAGTGCAAGAACAGCTAAGACAATGTAGATATTTCTGAAAATACTGTCAGAATTGGAGAAAATATCGTGAAAATTGGAAAAAATCGGGCGTGAAGTTTGTAGGAGATTTGACCATGAAGACTTTAAAATAAAGGTTACCGACATACACCATTGGAAACTGAGAAAATATCCCTTAATATGGTATATAATACTCTAGTATGAGTGGAATATCAGCTCAGAAACTCAATATATCTGAAATATTGTTACAGTTGGCAAAAAAGCGGAGAAAATTCGCGAAACATAGGGTCTATTGTTTGAAGGGTGATTTGATCCTGAATCTTTCAAATTCGAATTGCCGACATTTATGATTAGAAAGCTGAGAAAATATCCTTTAATATAGTATATGATACACTAGTACAAGTGATAGTGCAAGAACAGCTTAGGTAATGCGATATTTCTAAAACTACTGGCAGAATTGGTGAAAATATTAGTTAATTAAGCAAAAGTGGGGCCTATGGTTTGGAGGGTGATTTGACTATAAAGACATCAACATAAGAATTGCCAACATGTACCATTGGAAAACTTACAGAATATCCTTTAACATGGTATATAATGCACAATTGAGAGAGCAACAACAGCCTACAAAATGCCATATATCTGAAAATACTGTTAGAATTGGCACAAATACCGAGAAAATAAGCAAAAATTGGGCCTTTTCTTTGTCAGGTTATTTGATCATTATGCATCAAAATAAGAATTGCTGACATATACCATTGGAAAGCTGAGAACATATCCTTTAACATGCTATCAAATACAAAGGTGAGAGTCGAAAAATATCCCAGAAATTGTAATATTTCGGAAAAAAATAGTCAGAATCAGCAAAAATAAAGAGAAAATCGGCAAAAATAGTGCCTATTATTAGAAGGTTGAGTTGATCCTGAATGCATAAAAATGAAAATTGCCAACATATACCATTGGAAAGCTGATAAAATATCCTTGAATATGGTATATGATACACAAGTGAAAGTTGAAAATAGCTGAGAAGAAATTTTTATATTTCTAACTATGCCATTAGAATAGGCAAAAATACGCGGAAAATCTGTGAAAATGTGGCCTTTTCTTTCGAGGGCAAATTAACCTTGAATTTTTCAAAATACAAATTACAGACATATACAGCTGGAAAGCTGAGAAAAAATCCTTTTATATGGTACATAATACACTAGTAAGGGTGCAAAAAACGCTCAGAAAAATCTATATTACTAAAAATACCGTCATAATTGGGAAAAAATAAGGTCGAAAATTGGCTAAAATCGGCCGAAATAAGGCCTATTTTTTGGAGGGCAATTTGACCGTGGAGACATCAAAATAAAAATTGCCAACATATACCGTTGGAAAGCTGAGAAAATTACCTTGAAAATGGTATATGTTGGCAAACTTCTTGTCTAAATGCCCACGAGATTACACAAGGCCCTAGACTAATATATATATGACTGTTCAGCTGATCAACTTCATTTTGGTTTAGCATTGTTCACATTAAGACTTTCCACGATGGAAACAGGAGTAAAGCTGAGCCAAGGGCTGTTCATCTGTTTTTGGCTCTTTGCCCTTGCTCAAGGAAACAGCAGGATAGTCTCATCATATGGTGGACTTTGTATAGATGAGTGCGACAGGAGAGGACGAAGTTATTTCTACTGTGACACAACTTCAGCCGCTCAAGCAGCCAGATGGGATTACTGTTCGCCAATCCCTGGAATAAGTTCCTATGGGCACCACTGTCGTAACACCTGTGACAGACATGATGGCACCTCTTATTATTGGTGTAAGACCGACGGAGGCTGGGATTATTGCAGTCTGTATGACAATGGTCCAAGCAAGATTATTGTTGGTTCTCGTGGAGGAATTTGCCTTGATGAATGTACCTTCAATGGATTATCCTACATAGTCTGGGGGCCAAGTAGCAAAAAGTGCTTTATTTAATGGTTTCGTGTGCACCAAGAGAGGAATGGACAATCTATACATCGTTGGAATCGCCAGGTTCCGTAGATTATGGAATGGGGGGATGCAGTAAAATCGCTAGGTGCATTTTTTTGTAAATCGGTTACCATGGCAACCAAGTCATAATTGCAAAATACATAACTTTGCAAACTTTATCAAGATTTTCAGTGATTTTGGTTTTAGTCAGGTGAAATTTAACTTCACTTTTGTATTTCAACTAAATGTGGCTTTATTTGAGTGTTTTGAATTTTTTGGTCACATGACCCTCTGAGGGGGGTTCCAGGGCTAAAGATACAAAATTCAATTTTTTTTATTCAAATTTTCACACAGAAGTTGTTATAACTTAAGATATATTAATGGTAGAGACTTGCTTATGGTGTTGTTGTAAAGCACGTTTCATCTGCTTGAAATATGTATTTGTTTTGTTTTGGTATCCATGGCAACCAGACGTCAGAACAATGATATTTGGTTAAAGTGCCATTTCTTTGGATTGACGAAAGACTCAATTTTCAGCTACATAGACCTAGCAAACATGCTTGATAGGTTTACTAGAAACATGATATGAGGTGAAATGCATTACGTTGGTCATGTAACTAATGATCAAATGCCTATATAAGGTGATAACCACAAAAAAGTGGGAACTAAAGGCATTTTGTATGATACCGCTGACCCTTTTCGCAGTACTATTTATGTTATAATTCAGGATATATTAATACTACAGACGTGTCCATGGCATTGTTGGAGAGCAAATGTAATTATCTAGAATTTAGTGTTTCATCTGTATTGGTATCCATGGTGACAAGTCACCCCAGCAACGACATTTGAATATTGTGACGTTTAGCTGAATTTAAGGAACATTACATCTTCACTGGCATAAACATGGCAAACACATTCTTGGACTTGCTCAACCTTAGTAGGTGGTTAAATGTACAATGATAGTCATGTGACTTGTGGTCACATGACATATGATAAGGTGATAATCATGGAAAAAGCTATTATTTAATGCATTTCATATATATATATACTTGCGACCTATTTCACAGTACTATTTGTGTCATAAGTTAGGATGTTTTGATGCGACAAATATGTTTGTGGTGTCATTAGAGAGAGAATTTTAAAAATCAGTTAGAATACTGTGTTTGCTTTGGTAGCCATGGTAACCAGTCACTAAGGAAACAATATTTAAATATTGTAACATTTGAGACCAAGCAAACATTTACTTGGACTTACTAAAGCATAGCATAAGAAGAAATCGTCTTATAGTGTAGGTATAGACTGAGTTAAATCAATTCTTTTTTCAAATATTTCAACACGGCAAATTTGAAATGCATTTTATCATTATTCCCTACAGCTTTAGATTTTGGGGGTAAGGGTGTGCAGAACGTAATTTAGGATGAATGGAGGCCTGCAAGGCCAGCCTTTGTGGCAGCTGAAGCACTGTGTGACAGTAGACTCCAGGAGCCAAACGGATTTCAGATGCTCTGAAATGCATTCTGAGCATTCTAGAGGGTGTAAAATAGTACTGCAAATCTTTTGTAAAAATTCCTAAAGAACTTCAACATGGCAACATCTTAAATAGCAAAGTCACAATAAAATGCTTCAAAAGAAAGAAAAGTCCTAGACCCGATTTCACAAACCTGGGCTCAAGAGAAGAGCCAGGTCTAAGCTAAGACCTGGTTTGGCTAAGCCAATCAGTCAAGCAGAGCAGCATCAAAGAATAAAAGTTTGGTGAAAGTTTGCACATAGTATCTGAACAGTACAACTGCTACATACACAATATCTCAATTGCCTAAACAAGCCAAGGAATATTGCAAGACACCTAGACTCGGGGAGGGCTGGTACATTTTAAGATTTAAAAATGTCCATCAAATTTAGGGGGAAAAAAATTAACTCCATAAACCATCAATCAGCCTATCAACCAGCCTATCAATCTATCCAATTATTGATTTATCTATCACCATAAAAAGCTAAATATCCCTTTTATTTAACATATCCCAGCTTATTCCGAATTTACGTGGCATATGGTGCATGTGAATTTCTCCCTTTTTGGAAATAGTTCTGGCAATTCCAGCTGAGTCCTGTGCATATAATTATTTTGTCTTATTTTCGGACTTCTGCAAATTGTTTTATGGGCAGCCCCCAGAAATGTTCATGTTTAGGCCCACATTGCAGTGCATAACTAAGAGCTATATGAACAATGTTTGAGAACCAATGATCCTTGGCGAGTCTAAAGAAAAAAACACAGTAGGTGAAAGGGACTTAGTTAAACCAGGTTTAAAACAGTTAAGACCAGGTCTAACTGTTAGAACTATGTTGGTGAACGCGGCCCATGTATATAATTTTCACTATTTGGCATGTTCACAAATTCGTGGGGGTGTAAAAACGAGCATGTACGAATTTGTGGACATGAAAAAACGAGCACATGTGTTCGTGTACATGTAATAACTAACACTTGCACTCTGGGACCACTGAGTACGGTATTTTAATTTACCGTCTCCGAAAATGGCCACCTGCCTTTCTGGCCTTCAAACTCGTAGATTTTGCTGTGGATTTACACATTATATGGCAAATTCTAATGGCATTTTGACAGATGGCATGTTAGCTACGGTCATCCTAAAGATGCTGATGCACTTGAGCATGTCTTTAATGAAGAACTTGTTGAATATTCGATCATTTAAAAACTGAAGCGGGAGACGGTAAATTTGTATGAGGGAGAATGTGGTGAGAACGGTAAATTTTATTCAAAGAGACGGTAAATCCACTTTTGAGTTGAATAAACTACATCTATTTGGTCATTCTAAGGACCGGTGGGGGGTTGATTGATGTTTATTATTGATCAGAGGGCATTGGAACAATATTGCTTAAGTCAGACACCTGAATTCTAGACGTTGTATCTTGCATGCTCTAGACCTACAAGTTACAGAAAATTAATGAGGATCTTGACCATGTATCAATGATAGAAAATTGCTAATGAGCCTAGCAAAAACATGGAATAAGTTGTTTTATGAATCAAAGTAATTGCTGCCCCCAACTAGTTGCAAATATTTTCATAATTTACATCTGTGTGCATTATTAGCACGAAAGCAGAGATATGCTGACAATTTTGGTGTTTGTGAGTAACCTGTGTATGAATTATTTTGTCTACTGCTGTATGTCTGATACGGAGGAGGAAATGGGTAAAAATCGACAAAATCGACGTGCAGGGACACTGGCCTCTTTAAAAAGTGACAGACACAGGTACACTCGACCCCTTATCTAGTGACGGACACTAACATGATTTTCTCTTTCAAAAATGACACATGATATTTCAAGTATTTCTTTAACATCCGTGCTAAGAGAAAACGACATTAAATTTCCTCTTAAAACAGACACTACCCGTTTCTTGAGACCCATGCACAGTTGTACACCCATCGATGTTTAGCTGACACTGTTGTGGTCAAAGTTCCGGACACAGGCATACAGTCAGAGTCGTATTTAGGGACTACATGGCCATAGCCCAATGCCCCCCCCCCAGGCCCAAAATTAACATGGAAGAGATAGGAACCCCCCCCCCTCAGGTCATTTCTATATATGCCCCTGCATACAGTCCAGATGAGCTAGATATCCATTACCCTATGGCCTGATACCGCAGCCTCAAGAATTTTTGCCTGTCGCCAAACAAAATTGTCAAATCTGTAGACCTCTAAGAATTTGGGTAAAATTTCTGGAGCACAAGAGGCTGAGAATACCAGAGCATTTTTAAGGATTTTTGACTGGGAGACCGATGGAACTTCATGGCGACATACGCGACATCTGTAAATCAGCTAAAGATCCATTAGATATTTTTATTTAATTATGATGTGCTTGCAAAGGAGAGTTTGAAGTGTTGAGCTGAGTGATTTATAATCAAGGTTATGAGGAGTTGGGCAGATTTCAAGAAAAACGAGTTGGACAAATTTTTAATTTATGAAAACTGGAAATCAGAAAGATCATGTAAGCAGAAGTACATTGTAAAGACAGTGGTGAACATGTTTGTATTGAAAGAAAATACCTTGGTCAAATCAACACAAGAATTACAAATTAAGACAACCCAATGCGAAATGAATGACAGTCTCTGGAAAAAATTGGTCTCCCAGTAATACCAACTTGGCAATAACTGGGAGACCTAATCTGTCCACTGAGACCATTTGGTCCCCCACTTACGATGTTAAATTATGCACTGGGGAATACCCATATACATTGTCTGAAAAAAATATTTGCCTTTGTTCTGCCGAGTGATATTTTGTGAGGCTTTTAAGATACCCTGAATTGAAACAGACCTGTATAAATTTGTAGAAGGCATTTCCTGCTTTGATAAAAAACAATTTATTCAGCTGTCTTCTTTCTGAAGGCACCAAAAAGGCAGTTTTATTGCTTAACTCTCGAAATTTACCGTCTCCCTCGATCATTTTGCTGACAAAGTTACCGTCTCCCTCTGATGAATTTACCGTCTCTCGCTTCAGATCTTCTCACCCTCCATTCATACAATCAAGACATTATAACATCGAAACTGAAGTGGCTACTTTATTACTGAAACTAAATCTTTCATTTTCATGCGAATTTCACTGTCTCAAAGGTTTAATTAACCATTTCTCAGCAAAATTAAATCTTGGCCTCAGACAGAAAATTTAGAGGTCGCCATTTTCGGAGACGGTAAATTAAAATACCGTACTCAGTGGTCCCAGAGTGACTTGTGAATGTGCTTTATTATTCATTCGAGATCTGCTAGTACTAACATTTGTGGAATTGCTATATCATTAGGGTTTAGAGTTAAAATTAGGTTTAGAGTAGGTTTTCTAATTGCAATGTTCGTAATCACACATACAAAAATTTGTGAAAAGCAGTATTTGACATGTACACAATTGTCCTGGTCGGGCATATGTTCGTTTTTACAGTTTCACAAATTTGTCTGTTTCACTAAAGCGAAAGCTAGGATCTTCTGTCAAGGAAATTATAATCACATGAAAACAATTGCAATTTCAGCTAAGTCCTGGCCCTAGCTGACACTGCAGGGTGAAACCAGGGGGGGGGGGAGATATGGGGGTCAGAACACCTCGCCTTTGGCCAAAAACTAAAGTCACCTTTACCAGACTTTTAAAGATAAGTCCTCACATGTAAATTTGACAATAAAAAATTATACTTTTCATCACAAATGTTTGTTCCAGGGTTTTCCTTGCCGTCAGACTGATATTTAGAGGACAATGCCCGTGGATTATACAAAAATTTCTCTGATTCATTCCTCTAGATCAAACCTGTTCATAACATAATTTCTTCTGTGACTATTTTTTGTATAATTGTGTATTTTACCAGGTGAACCCAGGAACAACTCTAATTTGTCAGTTAAGACTATAAAGCACTGGAGATTTCTATCGGTATCTTTCCATGTAAATATAATAGAAAATTAGGTCTCGCGGAGCCTGTAAATTCTTCTTCAGAAGGCTATTTTTCTATTCTAACACTTTACCAAAAGACAAACCATAATTAGGTAGCATGTCTGACAACTGGAAAATTTAAGTCATTTTAAACCCAGAAGTCTATGATAAAGTTTTTAAATCAATGGATTGAGATTCCAAAAAATGGCTTCCTTGCCTATTCCACAATGTCATGTATTTAGTGTTTAGGGACTGATGTAATCAGTACAGGAAATTCAGGAATCACCAGAACTGTCTTCAAATTATGCAAAATCCCAACGATTAGAGTTTCCAATCCTGAGTGACTTGACACTTATTCTAAACCAGTTTTAAAATTAAAAGCATTATTGGACACTTTTGATAATCCTTCTACATGTAAAATGTTTGTCATATCCTGACCTTGGCGCAGTTTGCATAATGATAATTCACAGAAAATTCTCAAAAAACCAAGCATTTTAGCATGATATACCAGACCTTCCATGAAAGTAATATAACCTTAAAACTGCTCAGAATCAATATCCGTAAACAAAATCCGTTGCTTCTGGGGGCCTAAAGCGGCTCCCAAACCCTCGCCGATTAGGCTTCGGCCCTTTGGGCCTCACCAATGTCATCTTGAACAAAAACCCCCCTTAACTGGTTTCTTACTATGCCTGTGGCTCACAGGATGATTTAGTGTGTGGGGTTGCTAAGTTGGGTATCAGAAGCAAGTCTGATCCCTGCAACCATCCTCACCTCACAGCAGAATGACAGTAGCGGGACTTATTCTATCCCATATAATATCATTATGGGTTAAAGGGGGAAGTCGGGCTGTGGGTAGGGGGAGGAGGTATGTGTACACACCCTCCACGCCTCCTGGTTACTGGCCTGCTTTAACCAAAAATGTACTTTCTTCCTTGCAGAATTGTTTTTTTGGAAATTCAGTTCACACATGGTAAGTCCAAGTAAATGTTTGTTGGTATTTGTCACTGTAAAAAGAGCCTTCTTAGATCAAATCAAATGTTACAATATTCAAATATTGTTTCTGTAGTGACTGGTTACCATGGATACCAAAACAAGCACAGTATTCATACTGATTAAATTCTCTCTCTAATGACACCACAAACATATTTGTAGCATCAAAACATCCTAACTTATGACACAAATAGTACTGTGGAATAGGTCGCAAGCATATATATGAAATGCATTAAATTTCAGCTTTTTCCATGATTATCACCTTATCATATGTCATGTGACCACAAGTCACATGACTATCATTGTACATTTAACCACCTACAAAGGTTGAGTAAGTCCAAGAATGTGTTTGCCATGTGCATGCCAGTGAAGATGTAATGTTCCTTAAATTCAGCTAAACTTCACAATATTCAAATGTCGTTGCTGGGGTGACTGGTCACCATGGATACCAATACAGATGAAACACTAAATTCCAGCTAAATTTGCTCTCCAACAATGCCATGGACATGTCTGTAGTGTTAATATATCCTGAATTATAACACACATAGTACTGCGAAAAGGGTCAGCGATATCATACAAAATGCCTTAAGTTCCCACTTTTTTGTGGTTATCACCTTGTATAGGCATGTGATCATGCATTTTACCTCATATCATGTTTCTAGTAAACCTATCAAGCATGTTTGCTAGGTCCATGTTGTATCTTTAGCCCTGGAACCCCCCTCTGAGGGTCATGTGACCAAAAAAATCAAAACACTGAAACGAAGCCACATTTAGTGGAAATACAAAAGTGAAGTTAAATTTCGCCTGACTAAAACCAAAGTCATTGAAAATCTTGATAAAGTTTGCAAAGTTATGTATTTTGCAATTATGACTTGGTTGCCATGGTAACCGATTTACAAAAAACTGCTCCTAGCGATTTTACTGCATCCCCCCATTCCATAATCTACGGAACCTGGCGATTCCAACGATGTATAGATTGTCCATTCCTCTCTTGGTGCACACGAAACCATCAGTTTTGGTCTTTGGCCCCCAGACTAACAGACATTGCAAAACCACACTGCGCAGCTGGGATTACTGTTCACCATTTGATGGAATTGGAGCGTATGGTCATAAATGTTCAACACCATGTATGCCTGATTCTGCGGCTGATCGCAACCACAAGTACTCATTTTGCTACACGAAGGATGGTTCCTGGGACTACTGCAGTTTGGCCGAGTTTAACGGGGCCATGACCAGGTATGGACAGTTCTGTTTGTCTCCCTGCGAGTCGGACGACACCTACTATAACTTCTGCTACACGTGGGCGAGTTATGAGTATTGCTCTCCTAAACCTCGACAAACTTACCTCGGTAGAAACTGCAAGCCAGACAGCGTGTGTGACAAAAGGGGGAAGTCGTATTACTGGTGTTGGGTAGATGACGCTAACTGGGACTACTGTGGTCCATATGAAGACTGTGCTTACTGGCCTTATTACAACACTAGCCGTGCTGGACGGGAAAGGAGGAGAGCCACGCGAAACATCTGTTCATTAACCTATCAGGGTAATCGCCTGTTAATTTTTGCAGATGGCAGTAATCAAAACAGAAGTATACAACTCATCCCCAGAGAGAACAGGCGCGAGGTCAGCAAAATGATCAGTCAATTGGACAAGTCCTATTTCGAGAATAACATTCCCGCTCAGACAGTCAGAAGCGCATCTTCTTTCAGAATTCGCATCCAAGGCTCTTTCCCCGGAAATGGTAGGAGCTACGTGAGCATCCAGGTGCAGAAGATGAGGTACAACCACGAGGCTTTTGCTGGAATTATGGTCAGAGCTGACACTTTATTCACTGTCAGGGCTGTTCGACGAGCCTTGTCTGAAAGTATGGACAGGGGACAGACACTATATCTGGACAGAGGATCCACATAAAAAGTTAATTACTGTCAGTAGAATTAGATTTTAAAGAAAGTAGCCTACCCATTTTCATTCAAAATAGCTTATCACTAAACATGATATGAAATTATTATTCTAATATAATGTCTTATATCATGTATTTTAATGTTTATCTACCCTGTTTATACGAATATGCTTTTAAAATTTACCAAATGAGTCTGCTTTCCAAAATGACAATTTATATACCATAAAAAGACGATACTGATAGCACCCAACGATCCTCCCTGGTTAAAATATGGAAACGCAGTCCTGAGATTGTAATTTGCTCAAATTATGTATTTACAAAAACACTGAAAATAATTGTCATTATAAATTTTGAATAAATTTTCCATTTTCTGTTGTATATTTTGTTTTAATAAAACCTTAATTGATGTACTGTGTCATTTTGCTTCTGTACCAAGGCATGCATATGTGTTATGTGTGGCAGAGATTCATGCTGTTCACGGTTTGAAGAAATTGATACAATGTAGGTGTGGTTGGTAAAGACCCAAGTTTTTTCATAGGGAAGGATTGTTCACTTACTTATCAAAGACTTTGGCCCATACCTAACTCCGTTTATTGAAATCTCGATAAAAAATAAAAAAAGAACAAATTTGATACTGGGAAACATTTATAGACTGCCCAGGGAGACAAATAACGATTATGATATTTTTACAAAAGAATTCTCAGAAATATTACATAGGTTTGAGTCAATAAAGACAGACATTGCGATTTTTGGCGACTATAATATAGACCTTCTACAAATCAATGAAAAAACGAGAGTAAATGATTATTTTGATTTTATTACTGCTCAAGGGCTTATCCCGAAAGTCACCCTGCCTACACGTTTCTCTAGAAACAGTGCTACTTTAATTGACAATGCACTCTGTAAAATATCAAAAGACTTTAGCAAGACCTCATCTTATATACTCATGAGTAATATTTCTGACCATCAACCTTATTTTTTGTCGCTTGACTACATCTCCACAAATGAAGAAAGCACAAAATATATACTTTCTGAAAAATACGGGCAAAAATCTATAGATAAGTTTAAGGATCAGTTCCTTAGTCTAAACATCAACAGTCTAATGAACCTTACTGAAGTTGGAAATCCTGAAGAAAATTACAACATTTTAGATGACCAATTGAATATCATAAGAGAACGAATTTTTCCGAAAAAGTATGTGAAATTCAACAAATATCGACACAAGAAGAATGCATGGATCACAAATGGCATAATGAAATCCTTAAAATTCCGTGATAAACTTTTTTTGCGAATGAAAAAGACGCCCCTAAATACGGACTTATATGCTACATTGAAAACAAATCTAATGACCTATAACAAGATATTGAAGAAAAGTATTAGAGCTGCAAAATCAAGATATTATCACGGCACATTTAGCAGGTATGAAAAATATGTAAAGAACACCTGGCTTACAATAAAAGACCTAGTAAATCGAAAAAATGAAAATACAAATTTTCCAGAATCATTTTTGATAAATGATAATAGGATTTCTGATCCAAAATTTATTTCTCAACAATTTAATTCCTACTTCAATTCAATTGGGCCAAAGCTTGCCTCCAAAATTTCCACTCCCCAGAACCGTGTTTTTAATGATTATCTGAGAAGTCCTGTGGAAAATGATTTTCAATTCAAAGAAATCACAGAACGTGACATCGATAAAATCATAAAGAACCTACCAAATAAATCAAGTCGTGGATATGATAACTTACCCATGAAACTAATAAGAGCAATCAGAACTGTTATTGTCTCACCTCTGACAAAAATAGTCAACCAAACCCTGAAAAAAGGAATATTTCCCGACAGACTAAAGATAGCAAAAATTATACCAGTGCATAAAAACAATGAAGCTGATATCATCGAGAATTATCGGCCAATTTCAGTTTTACCAGTATTGTCCAAAATATTTGAAAAAGTGATCTCTATGCAAATTACCAGTCACTTTGTAGATCAAAATTTATTTTTTAGCAGCCAATATGGCTTTAGGAAAAACCATTCAACAGAACTTGCTATTATAGAAAACATAGATAGAGTAACTCAACTTCTGGAAGATAAGAAATGACCTTTGAACATATTCCTGGATCCGTCAAAAGCCTGTGATACTCTAAACCATGACATTCTGTTGAGTAAATTACGTCACTATGGTATACGAAATGAAGCTTACAGTTTGTGTAAAAGTTATCTAACAAATAGGAAGCAGTATGTTAATTTTAATGAAACTGACTCGAACATGCTACCTATTGAAACAGGAGTACCGCAAGGTTCTATACTGGGCCCTTTATTTTTATTCAGGAATTATGAGCCGTCTGAAACATTTCATACCATCTGACACATTATTGATCCTTTACAACTCCCTAATTTTCCCTCATCTGATATACGGTACCCTTCTTTGGGGACACAAGTTGAAGATAATCCAGAAGCTTCAGAAAAAAGCTGTGAGAACATTGGCAAAGGCAAAATACAATAGCCATACGGAACCTATTATGAAGAAATTCAATATTCTGAAAATTGAAGATGTGGTGAAACTGCAGGAATATAAATTTTGCTATAAGCTTACCAATAACTTATTACCAGACTACTTCAATTCTTATACACTCGTTCAATTTAGAGATATTCACAATTATGAAACAAGACAAAGTAATACTCTTGTGCCCCCAAGGGTAAAATATCAACTATGTAAATGCTCTATTAGAATCCGCCTGCCTTTGATTATCAATAACTTACCTTCTGATATCCAAGAGAAATTTAGCACCCATAGCATATTTGGCCTTTGTTTTTATTACAAAAGAATAACAACTTCAAACTATGAAGGCACATGTCTCCTAAGGGACTGCTATATCTGTAATTCTCGTTAATTCCTTGCAGACTCAAAACCAAAATAGGATGTAACATTAAAAAATAGGATGTAATATTCCCCACCAATAACCCATTTTATTATCATAATAAATTGTTTTTCCTTTCAACATCAAAAGGTCCATAGTCACCTCCACCATCCCTCTTAGGAGTGTGTGTAACCTGCATACATATACTTTGCTCTCTCTCTCTCTCTCTCTCTCTCTCCCTTTTCCAAATTTTCATTTATGTTTAAACTTAAAAATTTATACCTGTGAATTAATGCTTTCTTTCATTTTGCATTTGAATTATACCTACAAATATTTAACTTGAATTTGGTGGCATGTATGCTAGCGACGCTCATTGCGTCTTAATATGTGTCTCCTGACTTAAATGTACCTTCTTTGTAATTGCTTATTTTTTTTATATGATGGATGAAAAATAAAGATCTCTCTCTCTCTCTCTCTCTCTCTCTCCGACTGCAGCAAAGAAAATTGGCTGCCATTGTTATCCTACATGCCTCACATATCGATCTTTATGACCCAATATGTTTTTCTCCCATCAGATGAGAATTTAAGGTTCCACGAGCAGTTTGGTTGAGTGTGTTTAGCATTGATGCAATGGCACAATGTCATGCGTTTCACTTACTTACAGGCAGCACTGTAGGTATCGCGGACTGGCATGTCAGGCTGCGTATTATTCTGCATTATGAGTATGACAGAAAGCTTCAGTAAAATATGTTGACTACATGTATACTACCCCTCAACCCTGTTGCCCTAACTCAATGATTTACATCTTGTGCAAGGCTGTTCTTTTATAAAATTTTGACACAGGCAGATGTCTGCTAAGGCATGCAGTAATAAAAGCTTTTACTCATCTTTTCGAAAATAATTGATGGAAGCATTGGAAGTGAGTAGAGGGTTAAGGAAGCAAAGAAGCTTTATCATGTATCACAAATAGAATAAGTACTTTTATAGCACCAAGAAAGTGAGCAGGCATTGTAGAGATAATATCAAGATTCTCTCATAACACTGTCAAGCTTTTTCCAACAGACTGGCATTAGCACTCTGGGACCACTGAGTACGGTGTTTTAATTTACCGTCTCCGAAAATGGCGACCTGCCTTTCTGGCCTTCAAACTCGTAGATTTTGCTGTGGATTTACACATTATATGGCAAATTCTAATAGCATTTTGACAGATGGCATGTTAGCTACGGTCATCCTAAAGATGCTGATGCACTTGAGCATGTCTTTAATGAAGAACTTGTTGAATATTCGATCATTTAAAAACTGAAGCGGGAGACGGTAAATTTGTATGAGGGAGAATGTGGTGAGAACGGTAAATTTTATTCAAAGAGACGGTAAATCCACTTTTGAGTTGAATAAACTACATCTATTTGGTCATTCTAAGGACCGGTGGGGGGTTGATTGATGTTTATTATTGATCAGAGGGCATTGGAACAATATTGCTTAAGTCAGACACCTGAATTCTAGACGTTGCATCTTGCATGCTCTAGACCTACAAGTTACAGAAAATTAATGAGGATCTTGACCATGTATCAATGATAGAAAATTGCTAATGAGCCTAGCAAAAACATGGAATAAGTTGTTTTATGAATCAAAGTAATTGCTGCCCCCAACTAGTTGCAAATATTTTCATAATTTACATCTGTGTGCATTATTAGCACGAAAGCAGAGATATGCTGACAATTTTGGTGTTTGTGAGTAACCTGTGTATGAATTATTTTGTCTACTGCTGTATGTCTGATACGGAGGAGGAAATGGGTAAAAATCGACAAAATCGACGTGCAGGGACACTGGCCTCTTTAAAAAGTGACAGACACAGGTACACTCGACCCCTTATCTAGTGACGGACACTAACATGATTTTCTCTTTCAAAAATGACACATGATATTTCAAGTATTTCTTTAACATCCGTGCTAAGAGAAAACGACATTAAATTTCCTCTTAAAACAGACACTACCCGTTTCTTGAGACCCATGCACAGTTGTACACCCATCGATGTTTAGCTGACACTGTTGTGGTCAAAGTTCCGGACACAGGCATACAGTCAGAGTCGTATTTAGGGACTACATGGCCATAGCCCAATGCCCCCCCCCCCGCGGCCCAAAATTAATATGGAAGAGATAGGAACCCCCCCCCCTCAGGTCATTTCTATATATGCCCCTGCATACAGTCCAGATGAGCTAGATATCCATTACCCTATGGCCTGATACCGCAGCCTCAAGAATTTTTGCCTGTCGCCAAACAAAATTGTCAAATCTGTAGACCTCTAAGAATTTGGGTAAAATTTCTGGAGCACAAGAGGCTGAGAATACCAGAGCATTTTTAAGGATTTTTGACTGGGAGACCGATGGAACTTCATGGCGACATACGCGACATCTGTAAATCAGCTAAAGATCCATTAGATATTTTTATTTAATTATGATGTGCTTGCAAAGGAGAGTTTGAAGTGTTGAGCTGAGTGATTTATAATCAAGGTTATGAGGAGTTGGGCAGATTTCAAGAAAAACTAGTTGGACAAATTTTTAATTTATGAAAACTGGAAATCAGAAAGATCATGTAAGCAGAAGTACATTGTAAAGACAGTGGTGAACATGTTTGTATTGAAAGAAAATACCTTGGTGTCAAATCAACACAAGAATTACAAATTATGACAACCCAATGCGAAATGAATGACAGTCTCAGAAAAAATTGGTCTCCCAGTAATACCAACTTGGCAATAACTGGGAGACCTAATCTGTCCACTGACCATTTGGTCCCCCACTTACGATGTTAAATTATGCACTGGGGAATACCCATATACATTGTCTGAAAAAAATATTTGCCTTTGTTCTGCCGAGTGATATTTTGTGAGGCTTTTAAGATACCCTGAATTGAAACAGACCTGTATAAATTTGTAGAAGGCATTTCCTGCTTTGATAAAAAACAATTTATTCAGCTGTCTTCTTTCTGAAGGCACCAAAAAGGCAGTTTTATTGCTTAACTCTCGAAATTTACCGTCTCCCTCGATCATTTTGCTGACAAAGTTACCGTCTCCCTCTGATGAATTTACCGTCTCTCGCTTCAGATCTTCTCACCCTCCATTCATACAATCAAGACATTATAACATCGAAACTGAAGTGGCTACTTTATTACTGAAACTAAATCTTTCATTTTCATGCGAATTTCACTGTCTCAAAGGTTTAATTAACCATTTCTCAGCAAAATTAAATCTTGGCCTCAGACAGAAAATTTAGAGGTCGCCATTTTCGGAGACGGTAAATTAAAATACCGTACTCAGTGGTCCCAGAGTGATTAGGGAACATATTACATGTATGAAAACATAACATTAAATGTGGTTGTCATGTTGTTGAAGAGGCGGGACATTTGGTACTAGAAAAATTGTTGACAGCGACTTCTGTCCATGTCAGAAAGCTTATTGCTTTAAAGTAATAAATATTCATATCTAAATCAATTACTCTTCTAAATAAGGAAACGACAATTGACGATTAAGGGTGTCAAGAGTACGACAAGTTAAGCTCACCATCTCAATTCACAAAAAATGTGAGAATCTATTTTGTTTTCAAGATTTGGACATCCAGAAAAGTTGATATTTTCTTGTCAATTCTATAATTAAGAAAGGGCATGTGAGGGGTTTCCTTGTTTTACAGGACAAGTCAGCAAATCCCTGATTGATTAAATGGTAGACTCGTCAGTAGAGAGTATTCTTAGATACATGTAGAATGCAGCCTCTTGCAGTCTCAGACTGACTTTCTGTCATAATTATAAATGGGTCAAAATTTGAAAACCTTGAAATTTCAGCTGAAAAAATTTTGAAAATTTTTCGTTCCAGAAATGCCTTTTAAAGTTTGTGTTGGGTGGGTCAAACAGTCAGCTATCACTGCACTTTCATGTCCAAGGGTCTCAATGCCCCGCTGATCTGTACTGAGGTGATAAACATAGCTGTAATGTTTTTTGACTGTGATTAAAATTACACTTCTAACTAAAACATCCTGACCACTTAAAAATCTATTGCCAATGATTAGGCAAGTTGCTTGCACATTTTGGGCCAAGTTTCAGGTCTCTAGTGCCAATTATTTTTGAGAAACTGCATTTAATCAATTAGAATACCAAATATTTGTGTCATTAGCATCATGCCTATAACTTGAAATCCGTACCACTTAGAGCTGAATAATGTATTACCAACAAATAGGAAAGTGGCTTTTCTGCACACATTGAGCTATATTTCAGGTCTCTATGACCAATAGTCATTGAGATAGAACATGTCCTTGAACCAGAAATTTACAAAAACAAACAAATACACTCTTTTCATCAATATTTTGGATTCTGAATAATAAAGATGATCGCCACTACTTCCTCCAGTGCCCAGTGTCTTTACTAAACCATATTTCAGATGCTAGACAATGGTTAAATGTTACTGGAACCCCATATTTGGTTAGTAGTTTCAGAGAAGCATCAAACTTCATACTAAGCATGTCAGATGCAAAGAAAATGCAAAAATGTTATGCAATAGTCTGTTGAAACATTTATTGATAATATATATTCAACTGATTCAACTGCAGTCACCTGCAACAAAATTTTAGTGACGTAAAGGCAATATGCCATTATGGACATGATGCTAATGACAGCGTGATGCTGATGATAATTACAGTAAAAATCTTTGCAGGGACCAGTGGAAAACTGGCAGTCGGGCAGTATGTGCATGCAATGACCTTATGAACACCAGACATATGTTCACAGTGATTTTGGTCCTGAAATATGCAGTCAAAATAGAGTAGCAAGGCGTTTGCTAATGACAAATTGAGATAGGACAACTGACATGCCAACAGAAATACTCTAATATGTTGGTTTACATAAATGACACAGAGCTACAGATAGTTCAGTTATTTTCTTGGGTTCTCAGACAACATCAGACACAAGGTTTTCTCACAGAATGCGTGACCCTTTAATTTTTATTAAGAAACAAATCTGGCGTGATGCTAATGACGCTATATTGGAGACATCGACACAAAAACCTCCTGCTCTAATACAGAATATTATTTCAGCTTTTGGTGACCAGTTTTTAGAAGACTGACAGTCAAGTCTCCTTGTATGGAAGAGTTTAATTGAATTAGGATCCTGTAGTAGTTTTTATGATACGATCTTTCAAAGAAAATGTTGGAGACAGGCCATTTTCAGGGGGGTAGGCCACTTCAATGCTATTTTTGGATGGGATAAAAATATTCTGCCGCATATTTTTTGTGTTAAAAGTTTTGCTAATATCCTTGTCTATGACAAATGACAACAAGAGGTCCTCTATTGGTCTTCCTGCCATCATGAATTATTGTGAAACACCGGAGACAAGAATTTCAGACTTATCAAATTTTGACCCAAATAAGGGTCACCTGAACCATATAAATTGCATTACATACATTGGTCAATCATGAAAACAAAAAAGGGTAAAATATCCCTTTTCAAAAGGCCAGGGAAGTTCAGGCACAAAACCAGGTTTTCAAATCATGGAGTTAATTATTACAAACCACGTGAATATAACTCTCTGACATTGCCAGGTAAACAACGGGCAGGACAATTAGCAATTTCGGTTGTAACAGGAGGCTCATAATGATTGTCGTAAATGTTACTGAAACATAGAATAGCCCAATGGGGAGATCCTGGCTTATAAAAATTTGGGAAAATGTTGCTCTTTTTGAAGCACTGCAGCCAATTAACCTTGAAGGCCGAAGGGAATGCATCTAAGATAGGTTGAGCGACTAAATCAATTGAAAAATGATATCTGTCCAAATGACTCTGCAAATAAAGTTTTAAAATCATGTTAATCCTCTCAATTTGTTTTGCACAACGAAGCTCAAGTGGTCAGAAAGAACATCTTCATTTTTATCCTCGAAAACGTATTCACTGAAAATTGAAACTCGAATTGTGTGTATAACTAATTAGAAACTTTAAAAGTCATGGGCATCATTAAAAGAAGGAAAAGGCTTTCATTATCTTTCGATGCAGTAAAACAATAATTTATCTTTTTGGTGATTTTCTTCTCAGAAGAAATGTAAGGATGTTTTCCTATGCGATTACTAAGTTGAATGACCCGTAAGACGTTGCTTTTTTCATTTGAATCCTAAATGCCCTTTGATACCATGCCTCACCAACAGGTTAAATATTGCCAGGAAAGCTTAAACTATAACGGAAATTGAGGATTACATTGGTCGTAGCTCTGGGAAAACATGAGGTCAAAAACTCTTCCATTACACATAAGCCATGCATATCACTTTCTGATTCAAGTACATCAAATTTCCTCTAAATCTATTGCTTTTTTTTACATTTGGTATATCTGTTTACAAATGAAAATACTGGATACACCCATCATTCGACTAGTAAAGCAGTTTGGAGTTCGATCGGGTCAACCCTGCTGAGAAAGAGGATCGGGGAGATTTCCTTGTTTTCCTGGACGTGACAAGATGCTGAAGTCCCTGATTGATTAAATGCTGGGTTTTTTTATACCAGTCAGTTAGTGGTCTTCCAGGCATAATTGTGGTCTAAGACAGTATGGGGCCAAGGTTTAGTGGATGAAGTGAGACTTTTCTGAAGTCAGCATCCTGTTGAGTTCTTCATGTGTGCGTTGCAAGATTGTGCCAATTCTTCAAAAATAACCTTTTTTTTCTATATATATGAGAATGATGTTGCTTCATGAAAATCATAATAATATTCTTTTTTATGGAAAGGCTCAATAGACTTATTTCAGAGTTATCAATATTATGCACTCACTGGTTTAGATTGTATCCTCCTGAAAGAATATAGTCTAACAAAGATAGATCAGCTCTGTAGATGAAATGAAGTATTTTGAGATAAGATGAGAATAGAAAATCGTGCACATGAGCAAAATCATTACAAAATAAGAGATAAGGAAAAATCTTCAAGATCCATAAGGGACCGTTCAGAATTTATGACTGGGGGGGGGTGGGAGTTTTGGCCGAGGGGGTACTAACTTTTCACATGGGTTTCAAGGGGGGGTATTAATTTTTGACAACACTTCCAAGGTAAGAAATTTTAGCAAGGGAGAAATGTTAAAAAACATGCATAAACTCATTATATTTGGACTTTTTTACGTGAAAAAGTCCACGAATCTGTACGCGTGACCATGTATAACAGTATATATGTGTGTATTACTTTGTATGTCGAGGGGGGGTACTAAAAATACACATGAAACCTAAGGGTGGGATACTAAAAATCCGCATGAAACTCAAGGGATATCAATTTTTGACAGGAAGTTCCAGCAAACTCCCACCCCACCCCCAAGTCATAAATTCTGAACGGTCCCTAAGCCGCGCATGCTCGACTATAACAAAAGGGGAGGATGTATATGCTGTGAAAATCCTAGTGCCAATTTTCTACCTTATGTTGTATCACCGGCCATAGGCTTGTTACCCTTCGGCTTGAATGTAGGTGCATATGTTCATTGACTTGCAGTGACATCTCTACAATATTATGACTGCCTTCAGCTGAAAGTAATATTCAAACTCACTGAAGCTGCAACATTAAGTCATCGGTTTAAAAAAAAATCTATTTTTGCATCAAGTCAAAATATTTTTGTCTCACTCCCGCCCGTTCTTTCCAAATCTGCTCCCGTTCCCGTCCCGTTCTAGGCATTACAATGATAAAATTTTCCGAATTTTGACCCACTCCCGCCAAATTTTGTCAAGTTCAGTCCCGTTCCTGTCCCGTGCAGGGCCCTAGTATGAATACACCTCAAAAATGCAGTAGGTCAGTATTTCCTTGCAGGTTAATGGAGAAATAAACATTATACTGAACAAGACAAATCACTCAAGCTTACAAGACAGACAGCCAGTAATCGGGATAATGAATGTGCAAGTAAGATCAGAAGATTTTGCAAACAAAGGTATGTTGTGATCACACAAACACGGTTGTTTATTGCTGCAAAATTTAAACGAACAGCAATTGTTCTAATTGTCTATTCCCATATAATCATGTTCAAACTTGAAGATGTCATTTATGCCGAAATCTGTGACAGCATGTATCACATTATTCAGAGTACCTCTGGTATTGGACTTGGGATGCTCATACGAATCCAGAAAGATCTTCTCTTCTCGAATTCGTGACACTTCTTCCGAAATAGTTCCTTTGAATTCCAGGTGAATCTAAACCCTTTGTATTTTACCAACAAACTGAGAAGAAAAAGAATTGCTAATATTGCACAAAAATTATAATCACTATAGATACAAGAGGCATTCAGAAAGTTCACAGCTTTTTTTAACACAGATGCTTATTTTCAATGTAGAATTATTAATTCTTCACATGATGAAATTCAGCTATTTTGAAATGAATATCCAAAATATTTCACAATTTGGATTATTTAATTGGAGAAGTTCATATCATATATTATGGATCAAATATTGGCAATATCATTAACATAAGTGACAGACAGAAGTAGTTTTGCAACTATAGTAATTCATCGACTTCCTTGCATGGTCTCAATACTACCTGCCCCAAATAGCTGAAGTCACAGTTTCCATGTCCAAATCGTCCAATATTTTTGAACTGCATTCTAAAATAGATGAATTTTGCTGCAAAAAGTGCCTCTCATATTAAACTTTCAATCCTGAAGTTAAATCAAACCAACTTTTATCCCAAGAAGACAATGACCCTTTGACTTATAGATGCCAGTGCCACCCTCTTTATTGTACTTGTGTCTCATTGAATTTTTAATGTGGATTTCGGTATAGGTGAGGATTAACCTTTTGATTTGATTCTCTTGTTCTTTTAAAGGGCCATACGGCATAGGATTACTCAAGATAGTCAACTCTTTATTAGCCATAACGGTCTTATTTCTGTAGTTGGTTGGTAAGTTTGTAGTAGAGAAATTCAATGTTTCAAAATATTATGTCAAATATTTATAATAGACGTTTTTTTAAGGAATATTGATCTGTGTAAACAGTACTAAACATGAATCAAATTTTCTGATTGTGAAATGATTATAAAGATAATTTGCTCTGGTAATGCCAATGATGGGTTCAACTACTTATGGAAAGCTGCTTAATATGAAAAAAAAGTGTTATCACGGCAGATGAAGAGTCTTGACTTTTCCCTGAGTAGAGGTAACCTTTTGGTGATTTATTTGACCTTTCAAGACTTCCATTGTGAGAATGGGTTTTGACAAGCTAAGGACTTGAGAATGGCACTTGCGGACAATTTTCTTGATGGTTACAAGGACAGGTAATTTTGAGAAACACCTGGGAAGTCATGCCACAGGCTATTCCAGTACGTTTCTTGGCAGTTGACTAAAATGGCAAGAAAGTCAGTTTATGGAAACTAAGAAACTATTTTAAGACCTCATTGTGGTACAATCCTGATGGCAGAGAAAATAGTTCTTAGCATCTTCATTTCTGCGTATTTGTACGTCTATTTCTTCAGATTCTTGAATTTAGTAATGTTGAGAAAGGAATGTTTGATGCAGGTAACCTTGAATCGCATCATACAGTTCTGATTTTTGGAATTATTATGAAGATAATTTGCTCCAGTAATGCCAAATATGGTTTAACATAATCTTGGAAATCTATGTTTTTCCCTGGCAGATGAAGAGTCTTGACTTTTCCCTGAGTAGAGGTAACCTTTTGGTGATTTATTTGACCTTTCAAGACTTCCATTGTGAGAATGGGTTTTGACAAGCCGAGGACTTGAGAAAGGCTCTTGCGGACATTTTCTTGATGGTTACAAGGACAGGTCATTTCGAGAAACACAAGGAAGTCATGCTGCGGGCTAATCCTGTCATTTTCGTTTGCGCAGGTCCAAAATGGCAAGAAGGTCTTGGAGTTCATAGAAACAAAGATAAATATTGTCTTATAACCAAGATGGCCCAGGAAATAGCTGCTATCATCTTCAGGCAACGATGCATCTACAACCATGTCTGTTTGTCTAAGCGACACATTTGGAATAATATTACAAAGAGTTAAAGACAATACAACACAATACAGCAAACCGAATGTAACAACAACAGAAAGTCCCTCTAGAAGCAAGGAATCCTTTGATACAGCAGCTGGGAATATGAGATTGAGCAACTGCACATTCCTCTGTCTTTCCTCAGCCGCAGCTTTTGTTGCTTCTTCTACTCTTGTTTTTATTCGCACCATTCTCCTTTTTAAGCCATAATGGAAACCAGAGGTAGGTAGAATATTGCATAATTCTGATTTCAAGGGAGTTCCACCATCATGTTCTTATCTCTGGATACTATAAAATGGATGTTTCAGGAAAGTGAATAAGATAATATAGGCATAGGCCCTACTTCTTTTCTTCTTGGTGTAATAATTATGGGTGTGAACACAATTTTTCAGGTCTTTGTCTTTGTCTGTTTTTGTAGAATGTCTGCTGAAAAATGACTGCCTGGTAAATGTTTTTCCCCTGAAAGGATACTAACTCCAGAAAGAGCACTTGCTTGATCCTCGATCACTGGTGTGATTGCTGGCCAAGTTTTGGAGAAGGTTGAATGTAACAAACAGGAATTGACGGTTACAGGAAGAAAAGTGACAGGAAACATCCAGAAAGGATGACACGTACGTCAGTGACAGTGCGGAGTTTGTTTTTCTTTTTCATGACCACAAAACAATATCCATAAGATATAATGTTTCTTTTTTCAGGAACCCTTTTAGAATGACAAAGGAGAAAGTAAATGTTGTTTAGAGGTTAGTTAGTTCACAAGTTTAAATGTGGTCTTCACAGATTGGAATCCTTGTGTGAATTATAACACAATGTTGGCTTGGCTTTTTGATAGAATACCTTCTTCCAACTGAGAAATTATATTACAGAAGAAATCTTCAGTACCGGAGTCCTTCTTTCGAAGGGCTTAAGTGTTTCCAAATGAAATTCATCAAAATCACTTCCTGTCATATAGTTTGGAAATAACCCGTATGTTTATGAGGAGAAGTTAATCTGACATTCAATAGACTTTCTTTGTGATAGATTTTGCTTCTAGAATAGACATTATGTAACTTTTTCTGGACAGAATATGTTAGATACCAGTAAAATACATTGATACCAAAATTTGTTAATTATGTTATGTCATTACTCACATTGCTCCACATCCAGTTTGTTGCTTTGAGCCTCCCACTTCACATTCCAATTAGATGCTTGAAACTGCTCATGACCAGTGCCTTTTTACTTGTTTGCAGGTTTTAAAATTGGATTCTGGTTTGTGAAATGACCTGCATCTTGATAAGTGCTGATTAATGCAATATCTTAGTTGCTGAAGGGTAATTTGTCATTCTGAGCTTCATCTTGGGAAACATTTTGACATCTTTTTGTGAGGGACTAGGCTACTCGGTTATTTGGAGACAACATGGCTGAGAAAGAGGATAGGCTCAGGATTCAGGAAGGACATTTTCCGTCACACGTCAAGATGCTGTTGTCACTGGTTGATTAATAGCTACTTTTGCTGGTCAAAGTCAATTGGTGGTCTTGAGATGTAAATATGATCCAATTCTGCAAAATTAATGTTGGGTCAAGCCAGGACAAAGAATAGCATAAATTTCCTTTAAAATATGATAGTTTGTTGTTGTTGCTGAGTTGCTTTGATCAATTAAAATCAATAATACAAGCAACAACTCACTCAAAAGCAGACAATGACATGGTCTAAAGTCGGTTTGACACTCTACCAAGGCCTGGCCAACATCGGGCTGCCAGGACAAACTAATAAAGGGTAGTGTTACTTCAACTGCACATGCAAATAGTCACCTAATACTTATTAGCCTTGACACATGCTTTTTGTTTACTTTTGTAGTAGGGCTATTATAGTGAAACATACAGGAGCTCAGAAAGAATAAGAAAATTCCAATCAAGTCTTTCTGTTTAGTTTCATTGCAAACCAATTTCCAAAACTGCAAAAGTGACAGAGTAAGTCCAAGAGCATACTGAAACTGCCTTGTCTTATGTCTATCTCTGCAATATATCCATGACTACGCCCACAGTATTTGCAGAACCATTAATTGTGTTGCTTCATTATTTCACATCTATGAATAATTGAAAAGAGGCAACAATTTCACAAGAGGCAGGTGCAGTTCGAAAGTGTATCAAGAACTGGTATCAAAAATAGGCAGGTATGATTTATGTATAAATATTACAAGTAATCAGCAATCTTAATATTTCCAGATAAGAAGTTATATTGAGCAAAGGAAGTCCATCTTTTAAGCGCAGGCAATTCACTTGTGACTTGCTTCAATATCTTGCAATATCACGACTGCCCACTCGTTTGAAGTTCCATGGATAAATATACCAATTATCCACTTCACGTGACCATTATGAAATTGACCAAATGTAGACCTGTACAATAAATTGCTGTAACGCATAAACCGATTGAGATTCTGAGCTTGCTAATTTTAGTATGTCATTCATCTTTGCTGTGTCTGTGCTACAGCTTCACCTTTCTCAGGCAGTGACTCTGGTTAATCACTCTTAGCTTGTTGCTGGGGTTTTTGATGACAGTACATAAAGTTTAAAGTTCTTGTTATAACATGAAATATGGAGAGCTAAAACTTCCAATTAAATGAAATTCTACATAGCAATCTTCAGCTTTCAAGTTAATCATATTACTTAGCCGGGCCTTTGGATGTTAAACTCCTTTATTCCGCAAAGGCTTTTTCGAAACCAAATGACTCGAAGTAATTGGCAAGTTTCATTACGAAATGCTAAAATCTTTACAATGAAGGACTTCATGCCAACTATGGACTTTTCGACAATGAAGCTCAAATTTCTATTTCTATTAAAGAACAGGGAGTTCATTGAGTCTATAGACTGCCATAAGTATCACTGTGGTGACACCCATGGATTGATGAAGGTCACCCTGAACCATTATAGGGAAAAAACACTTGTCGAAATCCTACTTTTAATTAATTTATGTTCCCATAAAAGAATCAGGTGTTGCGGGTGCGTTAAGCTAATATTTCCAAAATCGTATTTCACCGTTATTTAGGAAAAAATTATGAAATTTGCATTTCAGCCCAATTTTGTAGACTTCAGTCAGGTGCCTCATTTGATATGGGTGACGTAAGGCTAGGTGCCACCCCCTGTCTCTTCTCCAGCCCAGATGTCTGCCAGTTCAGAGTGACCACTGACCAGCCATGCATGTCAATCATGCCTGTGTCAATTGATGGCTGATGGTCATCGACTGTAAGCTGCTGCCATCTTTTGCATTATATTAATTGCCATTTTGTTTATTTTTTGCCCAGCCTGACGTGGCACCTTACCAATAGTTCACAAGGGGTCGCTTTTAATTGTGCCATCTCTCAGGCCAAAGACTGACAATGAATAGTTGCTTTATTGGACTTTAGTTTGCAAAAGTGTATGAGTGACTGTGTCAATGCATATAAAAAATAAGGTTTGATTTATAGATCAAATAAAAAAAGTGCACGAGTGTGGTCCTTTAAATTATATGCTTTTCACAATTTTTGTTTGTTGAAGGAAAATGGTTTTCTGCAAACTGCCCTTTAATCCCAGAGATATTTGTCTTATTAGTCATGGTCAAAAAGAAAAAAATCGTCCGTCAGACATTTAATTATATGTGACACTTCCTGCTGGTCGCTTGTTTCTGACTTCCTGGGATATTATAGTCAATGGCTCGCTTTGAGTCCCCTCTCCATTCAAGAAATAGGGAACATTATCCCATGTCTAGGCACATTTTCTCCCTGATACTGTGTTTTTTACTGGGCCAATACAGCAGGGAAAAAGTCAGTATCGGGGAGAAAAACCAGTATATGGTCAGCTGACCAGTATTTGCCAGGGGGTATACTGACTTTAGATTCATTAACCAATCACAGTGCAGCAATGTGACACACCCACTTTCAGCTCAGCCAGACAAGCCATGACTGCACAGAAGAAAAAAAATCAATAATCCACCACTTCACCACTCCACCACTGTACACAGAGTTTTCCTGTGTTTTCATTGTTGGGATTAGACTTCTTGGAGTGTGGTAACTTTGTATAATTTAATTAAAGCAACTAGAGTCACCAATTTGAATAAAAAAATTATAGATAATAATATAATAATAATATCATTTTGGCTATTTAGATAGAGTTGTTTTTAAAATGAAACAAGGGCTCTCTTACAGTATTATTTTTAAAAGTTATAAAATCAATTTCAAACTCACTTAATTCTGAAAACACGCAGTTCTGCTGTTTTAATGCTAACTGTATAGCTAGATGGCTAGATAGATAGATCTGTAGATAGATCTATAGAATGATGAATAGATGGATAGATGGATAGATGGATAGATAGATAGATGGATAGATAGATAGATGGATAGGTGGATAGATAGATAGATAGATAGATAGATAGATAGATAGATAGATAGATAGATAGATAGATAGATTGATGATTGGTTGATTTATCCATGTATAGGCTATAGAGTTGCTATGTAAACATTACTGTATAAGTCACAGGTTGGTTCAAGGAATTTTGAAAGATAGATGGATGACTGTCTATCACACAGTGGTACTAATTTCAATTAAATAGAAAAATTGTGCCTGGACAAGGGATAAAAAGGTCATATCATGGGTAGGTGCAGTACCCATGATATAACCTCATAGTATACATTTGGCCCAAGAGTTCTAAAAATTCGGGCAGATGATAAAACTAATTTTATTGAAAAGTCATGGTTTCCAAGGTATTGTTTATTTGAAATGGTATGAAATCTGGTTTATGAAATTAGGGCAAATTTTGTGTTGCTTGCCATGCCAATCTGTGTGCGGTACACCATTGAGTATGTCTTGCTGTTTGTCCCTCCTGTGCCTGTCTGCCTATTGTATGTCTATACCCATTTAGTAGTCCGACAAAGGCTGACTCAAAACGAAGTTTTGAGTCAGCCAACAAAAGCCTGGATAAAATAAACAATTTTGTGAAACCCCAAAACGGAGAGACTGCAGCATCAATTTCGGGTCAATCACTATACAATCGTTACATCATAGCCATATGTACTTGCCTACCTGCTTAGTATCCCTTGTCATGTCTTTGCAAGCACTTTTCGGGAGCTTTTTTCACATTTATTGAGAAATTCATTCATTTCTGCCATCATGGCTGCCTCTTGTGTCACATGACCGGGCGATCTTAAAATGTGGAACAGGCTCGCGGGACGGGACGCGGCCAGGAATGGTCTCACATCATCTAGAATAGCACTTGATGAACTTTAAATTAACATATTTTAAAAAATATTCGCCAGAAGTGGCAGACCCCTTTTCTAAAACCCGAGAAAATGCTCAGTTTTCACATGGCAGATTTTAAACTGTGTGCTGTTTTAATGGTTTCAGCCAGGAAACATTAATCTTGATGGAAGAAAATGTGGGGAAAAAAAGTTAAATTACTTAACAGACAAGCTCAATAAGTGTTGATAAAAAAGTGAAGGAGCTCAGTAAAGGGTAATTAGGTTACGACTTACAAATCTAGAAAACAAGCATCTGAGGATTCAAATCCTGGATTCAGCAATTTCTTCTTTTTTCTACCGTAGAATTCTAATAAACACAATTTTGTACATAAAGTTCATCAGCTTTAAATATCTGGAGTTTATGAATAATGAAAGTTACCTATCAGAAAAATTGGTCAGACCTTGCTGAACTAAGGGTGCCTTGTATACTTGTGTAAAGAAGTCAAGTCGCGCCATGGTTTTGGGCACAATTTTGCACAGATTTGCCCCTGAATAATTTATGGTTTCTCTCCAGTGTGCGGATTGCTCTTTTGGCTGAACATTCTTCCACAAATTTAACTTACAAATGGTTTCTCTCCAGTGTGTCTTTATGAGTCCATCAAGATTGCTCTTTTGGCTGAACATTCCTCCACAAATTTAACTTAGAAATGGTTTCTCTCCAGTGTGTCTTTATGAGTCCATCAAGATTGCTCTTTTGGCTACATCCTTCTTTCAGAAGCATGAATTGCAATTGACAAATTCAGTAAGAAGTATAGTCTTGTGTATACCTGAACATCACACAATTAGAAGGTGTATTTTTGTAATTCTTAATTACCTGAAACTCAGTGCACATGATTGCTATTTTATTAAGGTAAAGCTTTTCAGTAAGCCCTGGGGATGCATAGACTGATTTTACAAATCTGCCGTTTTACCGGATAATGTATGAGCTGCTTAGAATTAAAAACACACAGACTTTTTTTATAAGTTGTACAGAACAGCTGGACTACTCCAGAGAACTTGTTGCGACTTTCCAAGTTTGAATGCATCTGCCAGGCTATACTTTGAAAAAAAAAAAGGTTTGGATACTTTCATTTTTGTTTGGTGGATCTGTGAGGAAAAAGAAACCATAGTCAGCAACACGTTTTTTAAGATATATTTATATATCTTATGTAATTTTTAATTTAAAGAAAAGCATTAATTTTTAAGTAAACAATATTTCTCCAGAATCTTGTCACTGTTAGCATTGTTTTTTAAAACTAAATTGAGTTGGGTATTTTGTTTTGTAAACGCACAAGGATGCAGCTTCCTAACTGAGGCTATGTCCAAAGATTATCACTATAGGCCTAATGTGCCAAACACAAAATACTAAGCAACTAAAATTCCCAGATTTCTATGATGTTGTTACCTCCATAACTGCCCATCCCGGAATATAACAGTACCTTTTGGTCAAGCATGACAGAAATGGCTTAAATTGAGAAAATACGGACTGGCTATCTTAACCACATCCTAAGTGTAAGGAGACAAACTCCTACACTTGCTGTGTATGCAAAGACAGGTAGATTACCCTTAAGATTAAGTCACCAACTAGTCACGATAAATTACTGGTGTAAATCTGCTAAAGCATGATGTTCTGAAATTCTGAATAATATATAAACATGATGAACAGCAAGAATTTTTCTGTTCCTGTGATTTCACAAATACATATGATGTTACAGAGTTGACATTAAATTAAGTAACCAATCCCATTTTCCCTACAGATAGCAGACATAGCACTGAAAGAAAGTATAGCAGCATTACTGGAAATTTAGGCATAATTATCTGAGATATCATGAGCCATTTGGAGTGTACTCAGATTTTGGACAGCCATATATCAGTGCTTATAAATGCCACATTCAGCAACTTATTTCCAACGCGGGACACATTTATAATCAATATTTAGGAAAATCAAGCTAGAGACACATTGAGGCTCTGAACTGAACACCATATTGTGAACACCATATTGTACATATTTTATTCTACCGTATATTAGCCGTATTCACAATCATAGATATAGCCAATTATCCCAATGGATTATTACAAGAACTGTTTTTAATTGCAACTTTTATTACTCCAAAGGATTTTATATTGATTTTATATCATTCCAAATGGAGGTTCGTCTGAACAAGAGGCGGAAAATAATTATAGAAGAAGAAGAAGTGAATCACTCATTCACATCAATGGTGAAATGATGTTGATTGGGATTCTAGAGCTACAAAGCAAAGATTGCTAAATCCTGGGTTTGAATCCTCAGATTCTTCTTTTCTTATGAACTGTAATCAAACTTAATCATATTGTTGACTGTGCTCTTTATTCTTCTCTGCAGTTAATGAGCTAGTAGGTGATCCAACCTTTTTCCAAAATTATTTTGTCTTCTTGTCTGTGTCAATAAAGCCTGAAAGTTTTTTCTAAGTACTAAAACGAACATTAAAAAGGCAAACATAAGTTTTAATCTGCCATGCGAAGTCTGGGAATCTTCCCAGCATTCAGAAATGTGGTCTGCCATTTCTGTAGCATAGATACTTTTGAAATGGTGGTCATTTAAACTCCCCACAGCTGCCCAGAGCTATCCCGGGCATTCTGGCCTGTTCCGCACGCTCGGTCCGCATTTTAAGTACACGCTAACTTAAGCAATGGCTGCGAGCGGTGGATTCAACTCTCGCTTCGTGATTTCCCTGGCTTGTTACGAGGTTCCTGAGATGTTTTAACAGGTCAGTTGGGGTTATAAAGTCGTTTTGTCAGTTAATCTTGACAACTGGCTACAGAATAGCATGTAAAAAGATCGTTTTTGCCGATTTTTGAGTGCGACAAATTTCATGTCGCACCAATGTTGAGAAGAGCCATAGCACTGTCTTCTGTCGTCAAGCAGCCTGGCGGCTGCTTGAGATACGACAGCATATTTCGGTCTACACATTTAGTTTGGAGAGGTTAACTCTTGATTAACTTGCCTGTCTTGGGATTGAAAGGAGTTTGAAAGTTGGCAACATAAAACCCACACCTCTCAATCCTAACTTCTGTAAACAACAGAGAATATGTTAATCATTTTGTTGTTGGGTTTTTTTACTTTCTGATTGTGTACTTTTTAAGGGAATAATCTGTCATGTTGAGCCTTTCTCAATCTCTTGTTCCCATCAGGTGTATTGTATTTTCTTATTGAGTTCTTTTACTTTTCCATGAAATGGATTTTTAGGGGATAATCTGAATATCTATTCTCATGTTGTGTCTGTATCATGGACAATTGGACATCTTATTGTAAAACTTCATGATTACATTGTCATATTTGAAGGTAACTGCACAACCTCAAATGTGACTCTCAAGTTTTTCCTTAAATAACCTGCCCTTGTATTTATGAAGAGATGCCCCTAGTGCCCTCTTAATACTTGGCTTCTCTTTATGGTGGTCTTAAAAGGTCAAATAAATAACTCAAAGGTTGCTCTACTCTGACAAAAGTTAAGACTTTCTATCTGCAATAAGAACACTTTATTAAAATGACTAAGTCACATTGGCAAATATAAATGGCATTACCTTTAAGACATTCAGCCTATCAGGTGACTTTTAAAACAATTATGCAAGAAATAAGACAAAAACTTCGAAGGACATAAATTTCAAGGATATAGGTTGCATTAAGGGTCACTCTGAGGTCAATTCGCAACTCTAGAGGACAAAATCACTTTAACAGTTTTTTGTCAATATGTAGGTCAATCTCTGTGTGTAATTTCATGAAGATTGCGTATTTTTCCGCTGCAGTGTGCATTGCTAAAGTTCATTTACCAAAGTGTGAACTTTTTTTTTGGGTCACCCTGTAATGTTCCGATTCGAACAATTTCATCTCAATGATAAAGCTTCATTGAGTCTGAGAAGGTGTGCATCATTTTAAGGTATCTTTCTAAGATAGTAATTGTTATAAGATATCCTTTATTTGGTTGAAATTTCTCACCACAAATATACAATACATATGTGTACCACTGACAGAAGGTTGTCCCTGTCCTTGTCTAGTTCGCCTGATGATCACAGCAATGCCTATTGCAAGCCATGGAAGTAGAGTAAATTGTCTACTGAATCCAAAAATAGATTATAATCATTTATCTTCTGGGTCAAACAGTTATTTGCTGATATAGAAGCTTAGTGGCAACACAGACCAAGAGAAGTGTAAACATTTTACTGCTGGTGTAATGTGGATTCACAGCCATTTGGTAATAGAATGCAGTTGAATGCTAGTGGTGCTTGCATCTAAATTGATAGGCTATTTTTGGATTCTGGCTTAATGTATCTTGATTGTACGTATCTTATCCAGACACCTGAACCGGTAATTAACTACCTCGCAGTCGTTGTGAAGCAGATCATAGTTAATAATGGTGGCATTGCTTCCTGTGTCACCATTGTGATCAGCAAATCAGAAATATTGTTCTTCAGCTGCAGCATGTAGAATCTGTCCCAGTAAAGTTATTCTCAAGTGTACAATGTGTACATTATGCAGTTTATAACAGCACCAGGATGAGGTCCAGTAACACTAGGCATTTCTTGATGGTTTAATACATAAATTAATTCAATTTGCAAAGAAGCAGGAGAGGAAAATACAATATGGACACAAGTCTCTGTTGATAGTGATACCATACATATGATCTCCAGAAACATCAGGAATATTAATCTAATTTACTGTAATTGTTTTTCTTGTATGCCCCATTCTCTGGTTCTTTTCTTTTTCAAAACGTCAAATAAGACAGATTTTCATTCGAGATTCTTTGATGTATTACAATCAGATTTTTTTTTCTCAACAATATTGGCATGGTTCATACGGCTAAACAGTTCAGGGAACAGCCTAGATGCCTTTTTTTTTTTATAGATTCATGCTTTTACAATGATTGAGTTTAGTCCAATTCCAACAATTGCAAGCCAATACAGAACAGCTTATATATATAAATATTCGTATGCAGCATTACTAAATTACTGGCTTTTTAGGTGATATACACCGAGGAGATAAAACTGGAGCTTCCGGACATGGACATGCAAAAATGAATCCGCAGACCCATCTTCAGCTTGTGTTCCTAATTGAAATGTACTGCAACATGAACAATTTGCCACTTAAGCACAATTGGTTATGGGAGGTTTCGGATGTCTTTATCCATTTAATTACATTGGAAGATAAGGCAAAACCGCAGGGGAAATTGGTTTGTTCAACACAATCAGATTGAATGGTAAATAAAGCATGGTTGGATGCAAGCCAAAAATTAATCTGGATTAAGTTCACAATATGTGTGTTGAGAAAGCGATACTAATTGTTAGATTCTAACCTTCATATTTCTTCATGGAAATTATATCACTTATTTATAATTTGTGGGAAGCCAAAAAGTACTTTTTCAAAAGATCTATGAGGTGATCTGTGATACTACTTTTCTGGAGTATACAAGTAAATTGCTGTCTGACCGAATCGAATTGTGCAATGAGTACAAAGCCTTAAAATTTAGATTCTTTGGCATATTTAATTTGACCGACAGCTTGTAGGGCTATTTCAGTTTCACTGCTTCTCTGTCTCTATCATTCTCAGACAGATTATTTTCTATCTGGAGAAAGTGCAATCAGGTTTTGTAAGACAAAAATTGGCTTGCTAAGTAGATAGAATAGTACTGTGGGAATAGAGGTGTTCCAAAAAAGACAAGATGGTCAAATAACCAAGGTCTTATAATGCAGGGATCAGCTTCACTTAAAAATTAAAGTAATATCACTCAAACGGGAAAAAAACATTTTCTTTGCAAGCTATTTTAGCTATCATTACAGACCTGAGCTTCTACCGTAATATACTAATCTATATCAGGCCAAAGAATAGCAATAGGACAAAGATAATTAATTTCGTTTCCTTCGCTAGGATGCCTGTTAAAGTTATCCATTAACCAAATTCAACTATGTTGGTAAACTCATCTTGTTTAGGGCGTATGAGGTTTGCTCAAAAGAAATGAATTTACCTTACTTTGTGTATTTGTCAGTAGAAATCTGGACATTCTGAATGTAGATTCAAATAAATAAGTTCTTTGGCAATACTAAGCACTGTAACTAGGCAGCAACATCAGTGGCAATATGCACTCTAAATCATAAATGTAGAATGTCTCTTCATTTCCTGCGAAATCGACAATTCTGAAATATTATGAGAACGCAAAATGGTCCAACCCAATTGTATCACCTAACTATACATAGTTTTGAAGATTGCAGAGTTCGACTGGGCCATACATGGCCTTTTGATTGAAAACCCAGAGCACCAAGTCCTGTTCCCACTTCTGCAAATGGGGGAATGTTTCTGCAGCCTACTTTATAAAGTTTCTTAAACTTTATTTCATAGTTTGCCTTTGTTTTGCAGCTTGTCATAAATGATGACACACATGCCGATGGGTGCCATGCAAGGAGAGAAAGTAACAAAGTATGTGGCCTTTTTCCCTCTGGGCTACATTGTTAGCGCTTTGATCTTGGTTTTTGCTAATATCACACACCTAGGTATGTGAGGAAGGACAGTCAAACCCTGCTCCAGACTGACAATATATCATGGAGCAGTCCATAGTACAACTGCAATCTTACAATGGCCATTTTATTTATGTTAGAGACCTCTTGATTTCACGTGCCATCGCTTCGCACCTAGCACAATGACATCAAGAGTCAGCCATCAGCTTCTGCTCATTATTTCTATGACCAGAAAAAGTCATTAGCTCCAGGAAAACCTTTACTTAACCTCATCTGTAAATTACATAGAATTTTCTCCTGGGCAACATTGACCATCTCAGAACATGTTTACTACGGCATTTCTAAAGTTGCAATTTGCATGTAATTGCAAATTCCTTTGCATTGAAAACTTTCCATGTCTACCCTGGGCTGTGCATTGTATACTTTAACCCATTTTAAAAGCACCTTTATTCGTTCAACATAGGACACATATACATTCATATTTTTGTTATTGAGTTCCTCTGGATGATTCCAATTGATTTACATTGCATGGAGGATGAACTAGGCTTGTGAAAAGTCAGCTCCCTGTTAATTGATTCAGCCATCTCATCAGACGTCCTTGAGGACCAAACAAACGACCTTGATTTTGAAAGAAATTGAGCAAACTGGGGGATTCCTCCATCCAAGAGTGAGTCAAGGTATAAATGTACAAATAGACAAATGTCAAGCAATTAGAATGCATCTGACTAAACTCTTTTATAAATAAAAATACACCCTAAATAAAATCTAAGGACCATTCTATAGTTATTGCAATATGTCTTGTAGGGTGGTCCACATTTCAATGGGAAAAATCAAATCTCCTAAAACCCCCAATTTGAAATTGGAAATTGATGACCACATAAGTAAAACAAACACATGTATGCAAAATTTCAGCCTAATCGGTTAATATTTAGAGGTGGCACAAAGCCTTTGAAGTTTATAATGTAATTCCTCATTCGTGTAACTGAAAAATTGGTCAATTTCCCAGATCTCTCTTAGAAGTGAATATTTTTTACCGATTTTTTAGTGCATGATAAAATTGGCATGGCAAAGTAATATATGGGAGCCATCTTTTATGTATTGTTCATAGTAAGTGAAATATTTGCCTGTTTTTATGAAACAAGGCTTGATAATTAACCTATGTAATATGGATGCTAACCTGCTACAAAACTTTGTAAGTCAGAAAGAATATCAGGACTGGATTGGGCATCCTGGACATAATCAAAATAATACGCTGTTACAGCAAGATTTGCAAGTACCAACGATTTTGAGGTCTGCCGATGGGCAATCACATGTTAAACCTCAACGGCTTTGTGCCACCTCTAAATATTGATTTATCTTGCTGAAATTTTTACACAATACCTTCTATCCATATAAGATTAGAATGCAAGATTCAAATCAGAGAAACTCGAAGAAAGTGTTTTTGGACCACCCTAATATCTTGTTGTGATAACTACATGTAGACATGTTTTCGACAGTTTAAGTGATTCCACTGTATTAGTATATTTTTTCCTGCACCTGTTACCAAAATGTTTCGCCTCATCTAATATTTAATTTGAAAAATAGTTTTTCCTAATGTCATCATCTTCTTCCTAACTTTCTAGCACTTTACTTGAGAACAGTCCTCATGCAATTCCGGACATGAACCAATGACATGGCTTAATGTGAAAGTTACATGTACTTGGAATCTGTATTTCCTTCCAACTACACCTCAATTTAGTATATTCCAAGACGTTAATTTAAACCAGTAAGCAACAGCAAATTGTCAACATTTAGCTATCCTAATGACACTAGTCATGTATGTACTGAAAACTTTTGTAGGAATTTATTTATATAGAAGGGCCTATTACCCGTCTGGTATACTGCAGTATTACCGCACAGACATTGTAAAGAAGAATCTGATGATGGTTAATTACACAGCTTTCCTGTATCACCATTGTGATTTGCAATCCAGAAGTACTGTAATAAAGCTGAAGTAAGTCTCTGTACTAAGATATAATTCAGCCATACTCAGCATTACATCTTGTTCCTAATTGAAATGTACTGCAACATGAACAATTTGAAAATTAAGCACAATTGATTATGGGGGATTCAGATCTCTTCATCAAGTTAATCATGTTGTAAGATGAGGCAAAACCACAAGGGAAATTGGTTAGTTAAAAACAATCAGATAGAGCATAGCTTAAAAACTTGGACCAGCAAACATATATTAATTACAATTGTAACATTTTCATAATTATACATATTATACAAATTCCCTTTATTTTTGATAAAATTATTTGCTTTTTAAATGTTCTTTGAGGTGTTTTGCACAAGAAGGAAGAAACTGACGATTGAGGATGCCCTTTGCAAATTTAAGATGCCTCAGGGAAGTTCTTAAAAGGTAAATTGTCCCAATTAGGGAAATTGTGGCTGTGCAACATCTGAAAGAGGAATTTTAAGTTGGATTGGTTTTTACTTGTTAGCCTGTGCCTTTTAATGATCCTTCAAGTTTGCAGAAACCTTTGGGCACACAATTTTAATGATTTATTAAAAAGGGAAAGAAACATTTTCTCTGAAGGCTGTTTTAGAAAAGTTCTACTGACAGACCTTTGCTTATACCCTAATATGCTAATCCATATCCAGTCAATAAATGGCTCTAAGAAGATAATTAATTTCGTTTCCTGTGCTAGGATGCCTGAGAAAGTTTTCTATTAGCCAAATTCAACCAGTTGGTAAGCTAATCTTGTGGTACTTTCTTGGGCATATGAGGTTAATTTACTTCAAGGCAAAAACATTACATTTTTTTAATGTATTCATCAGCTTAAATCTGGAGGTTCTGAATCTAAATTTAAAAATAAATAGGCACTTTGGCAATACTTGGTACTGTAACTGAGCTGCAACAAGAGTGGCAATATACACTTTTCATCATAAATGCGGAATGTCCTTTAATTTCCTATGAAATGGACAACTCTGAAAAACTACGAGAGCACAAAATGGTCCAACCCAATTGTATAACTACCTGACTATATCACTTTGAAGATCACTGTAAAACCTCAATAATGGAGATAACCCCTCATCAAAATAATTAATAGAGATAAAGGATGAGATGGATGGATGATTGGGGCTTGACCTCCTGTATTTGCACTGAGTTGGTTGACTCGGATAGGAGGTGAAGGATTTTGAAATTGTTGTCTGACATGTGATCCAGACCAGGCCTGGTAATTGAAAGCCCAGAGCACCAGCTGAGTAAGCTGCTTTCGTGCTTCTGCGGATGGGGGAATGCTTCTGCAGCAGCCTACTGTAAAAGTTTCTTTCATAGTTTGCCTTTGTTTCAAAGTTTTCTGAACTTCTTGTAGCTTACAAATGGCGATACCAACGGGTGCATGCAAAGAAAAACCTCAAAGTATGTGGTCTTGTGTCCTCTGGGCTACATTGTTAGCTCTTTGATGTTGGTGTTTGTCAATATCACGCTCCGAGATATGGGAGGAAGGACAGTTGAACCCTGCTCCAGACTGCAATATACCATGGTGCTGTCCACAATACAACTGCAATCTTAGCAATGGCCTCTTTTTATTTATGTTAGAGACGTCTTGATTTCACACGCCATTACTGCATGCCTAGCACAATGACATCAAGAGTAAGCCATCAGCATCTGCTCGTTATTTCTATAGCCAGACGCATGTCATTAGCTCCAGGTGAAACCTTTACTCAACCTCCTCTGCGAGTTACTCAGAATAGTCTCCCGGGCAACATTGTCTGACTGTCTCAAAACACGTTTATGAGGGGTTCTCCAAAAGTTCTGTTCAACTCATCATAGCTTAGGCTATAGACACATGATATTTGAGTCAGTTAATATTGAGGCAACTATCAAAGAATCCACATGGCAAAAGAGGCAGCCTCAATATATCTTGTCAAAACATTCAATAATTACGAGAGAAAACACATTAAAAATGAGGCTCATCATTTCACAACTTCTCTAAGTAATCATCTGGACACGTAGAAAAAAATCTTTTTCATTTATCGTCCATTAAAAAAACGCACCTCTTTGTCTTCCGCTTGAGGTTAGTTTTGGCATCGCATATTCTCGTAGCCATTCTTTCTTTGGGTTCTTCAGCTTGTAGCCTCTTCCTTCAGAATATGCTTGTACCATCTTTGAAGGGTTCTATCAGTCATGAATGACAATGCAGTGTGCATACATGTAATAATAACTCTGAGGCTACATGTGTAGTATACCAGAAAACTCCATGATTACCCTGCAGACTATTTTTTGCACTTATATTAGATTGACTGTATACAATGTAATGTTTTCATTTGAAGTCGTACAAAGTAAAACTTACCAAAATCAATTTTTTTTTCGCCATACATCCTGTTGCAATACAATGTAACTTGGTTGTTTTCTGTACCTGGTTATCTAAAGTAATTTCACTGTAAAGACAACATTTATTTTTCACAGCACCAGTCAACTAAATATGTGTCGCCTAATTTAATATTTATCTTGCAGATATTAGTTTTGCCTGACTTTATAGCACTTTCCTTGCAAACAGTCATCATGCAATTCCAGACACACGAACCCATGACGTTCTTATGAAATAAGAAAGTTACTCGGAATCACTCTTTCCTAGAAATTATAATTTCGAACTACATAGTTATTTTTTCATTCCAAGTATTTCTTAAAATTCTAGAACAGTAAAAGCTATCCTTACAGCACCACTCATGTATGACCAATGTTCTAACTATTTAAGTTTAGGAAATAAGCGAAATATAACAGCAATATTTCCTAAACAAATTTATATTTAAATTTATATTTTGTAATAATTTACAACTGTTATTATAACTCAAGACATTAGTGATAGAAATTTAATATGTTACTGAAAGTTCACCTAGTGTATTATTCTTGTCTCATCAGCCAGAAGAAGCAAGAAAGCCAGATGACATAGCGATGCAAAAAGTGAGAAACTAAAGTAGAATGAATTATCAACCCAATCCAAAAGTAGACAATAATCATTTATCTGCTGGTTCAAAAACACATTTATTATAATTATAACATTTTCATATTTTTACACAATATATACATTGCACTTATTATTGATATTTATATTATATTTATATTTTAAACTTTCCCTGAGGAGTTTTGCACAAGAGGGAAGAAACAGAAGATTGGGGATGCCCTTTGCAAATGGAAGTTGCCTCCGGGAAGTTCTTGTAAAAGTTAAATTGTCCAAATTAGGGAAATTATGGTTGTGCAACATCTGAAAAAGAAACTTCAGGTTGGAAGAATTTTTACTTGTTTACCTCGAGGTACGCTAATGCCTTTTTATGATCCTTAAAGTTTGCCAGAACCTTTGGGCACTCAATTTTATGTAAAAGATGTCATTAAGAAAGGAAAGGAAAATTATCTTCACAGGCCTTTTTTTATTAAAGTAGGCATAATATCTAATTATATATACCTATACAGTCTGCTGCACATACCCTAATAGGCTAATATGCTAATCCATATCAAGTCAATAAATGGCACTAAGATAATTAATTTCGTTTCCTGTGCTAGGATGCCTGGGAGAGTTTTCCATTAGCCAAATTCAACCAGTCTGTAAGCTAATCTTGTGTGACTTTCTCAGGGCTTATGAGGTTAGTTTGCTCAGAGGGAATACCATTTCTTTGTGTATTTGTTAGTTGAAATCTGGAGGTTCTGAAAGTAAATTCAAATAAGTAGGAACTTTGGCATTGCACTTACAACTTAGTATTGCCAAATTGGCAATAGGCCTACTAAGTTGTAAGTACTGTAACCAAGCAGCAACATCAGCGGCAACATGTATACACTCTTGCTCATAAATATGGAATGTCTCTACATTTCCAAAAAAATCTGAGAATACAAAATGGTCCAAACCAATTTCATAACTACCTGACTCTATTGCTTTGAGGATAATTGTAAAAACTCTAGCCACAAAAATGGGGGAATGCTTCTGCAACCCATTTATAGTTTCTCTTAAGTTTGCCTTTGTTTCAAAGTTTTCTGGACTTCTTACAGCTTATCAAAAATGGTGGTGCCAGTGGGTGCCATGCATGCAGAGACAGCCAGGAAATACGTGGTCTTATGTCCTCTGGGTTACATTGTTAGTGCTTTGATGTTAGAGTTTGCCAATATCACACAGCAAGGTATGTGAGGAAGGAGAGTCAAACCTTGCTCCAGACTGACAATTCATTATGGTGGTATCCATAGCCCTACTGCAATGTTGACAATGTCCTCTTTTTATTTATGAGGACTCTTGATTTCATTTCCCATCACTTCGCACTTGGCATGATGACACCAAGAGTTAGTCATCAGCATCTGCTCATTATTTCTATTACCAGAAAAAAATTTGTTAGCTGAAGGGAGACCTTTACTTAACATTTGAGATGATAGGCGTTTCTACATTTGGGCTTACAATTGCTGATACGTTTTTGAGCTTCTTTACGTATTTTCAGGGTGAAAATGCCTTGGTTTTTCTTAACTTTTCATGTATAGGCCCTATGTAACAATATCACTATAACTACCGTTTTTCCCTCCATATAAAATATAACAAAGCAGGATATATAATTACCTAGATCTTCATGTCACTCGCCATAAAGATTTCTTTCTTTTTGTTACAGGAATTCGCGTTGAAGTTGCCTTGTGGAGATTGAAAGCTGGTGAAATTGTATTTTCATAGCTCTTGATGACTGTCCAAGAACTAACCAGTTAAATTTGGATATTTGCGTAGCAATTTGTGGGCATTGTATCAGGAAATGATCCTGAAAAGCCTTGGTGCTTAAAAAGTATTTCAAAGATGATTTATTAAGAAAAACATATTTAAGATCGTGATGTATGGTGCACAAATGACGTGTGGTGTGTGTGTGTGTGTGTGTGTTTGTTCTTTACGTCTCATCAGCACCTAGTTGGGCTATTTAGAGACATCCTTGGTTTGTAGCAAGGGAGTTAATAATTCAGTTGGATTGGTGTTTGGTAATTATTTTGTTTTTCCTGCCTTTGTCTTTGTGTTTGTTTGTCTTTCTATTTGTTCTTGTATCACTTTCGTAGCAACAAACAAAAAATCATGTTGAATCAAAACAATAAGAGCTCCATAAAAATCGTCAGTGAAATCATACTGAGTGACTAGATCAAGTACGTCTTTTTTTGTTGCAAAGGTGTCTGGTGGCCAACTGTACATCTTTTCTTTAGTTCGCTCCTTCAGTTTGGCACACATTTTGTCAAAGCCAGGCATTGGTAGAAGATATGCAGCTGCCAGATTCAGGTATTTTTGTACAAACATTGGTCGTTGAATGTCTCCATTTGGTACTCTTCCTTGAAGGAAGCGGAGGAGATATTCTTTGTAAGTGATCTGTTCTGGAGGTGGCTTGTCTTTTCTTTCGTCAACGGGTTGTCGTTCCTTTTCGTTAATTTCTTTCTTTCGTTCTACTTCCTTGTCTGGTGAATGGTCTTCCGTTACTTCCTCTTGACTCTCGGCTGTTTCTTCTTCCTGTGGATTCTCTGGACCTTCTTCTTTTCCTGCTCCCTGTGGAACCTCCGGAACCTGTTCCTTTTCTGCCTCTTCATCTTCTGCTTCCATGGATTCATTGTTGGGTGTTGTGCTTCTGTCATCATCTGAGTCTTCATTGTCCTCTTTTGTGTCTGTTTTAGTTGTGTGTTCTTCGTCCATTGCTACCTCATGAGGAGCTGTGGTGCCAGCTGATGGGTGTGGTTGTTCAAGGTCTGCCTGGGAAGTAGGCCCGTGTGTGGTGGAGGTTGTCTGTGGAGTGGATTTTTCAGTTGTTCTTCCCGAGTGTCTGTTTGTGTCTTCTGTGTTCTCTGTGTGTTGTTGGTGTGATCTGTTGATGCTGTGTTCTTCGAGTTGTAGCCGTCGTCTTGGGGTCGCATGATGTTGAGGTTGTGGATAACCCGCCATGTCTGCATAGCTGGGGATTCCTGCGTGCTGGTCCACAATCCTTCTCGCCTCTGGAAAAGATATCGCGTGGGTTGCCTTCAATGTGAGGATTTCTTTTTCTTTCGTCCATTGTTTACACATTTTGCTGTAAGAGGGATGATCTTCCTTACAATTGACACAAAGAGGAAGGGATGAGCAAGGTTGGTCTTTGGATTGGATGTGGTCCTGGGATCCACAGTGGCCACACACTTCTTGTCGTTGGCACCACTTGCTCAGATGACCAAAACGCTGACATTTGTAGCATCTTCTTGGATTGGGTATATAAGGTCGAACCTTACATTGCTCCCAAATAACTTTAATGCTTTCAGGAATAGTTGTGTCTGAAAAAGTCAAGATGAGCAGCTCTCGATTATCTCTCTGGGGGATTCTATGAAAATGAATAACATCAGTGAAAGTTTCAAACCATTCCTTTAAATCTTCGTCCGAGTTCAAGTAGCTAAGGGAGGAGAAAACCACTCCCTTTGAAGTATTCAAAGTCCGATGTGGCTCGATTATTGCCGGCGTACCTGCAATATCTTTCAGCCTGAGGAGTTTCCGAGTCTGGTCGTCGTTTCTGGTCTTAAATAGGACGGTTCCATCTCTCCGTAAGGTTGTCTCTGCAGGTTCGCCGACTTCTTGAAGTATGGTCTTGTAGATGGCGAAGGGAGATAGCTTGGTTGACGGTTTGAACACTATGTATCTGTGTCGGTACTCTGACTTTCGTGTTGTCGTTTGTCGATTTAGTGTGTGTGTGTGTGTGTGTGTGTGTGTGTGTATTTGTTCTTTACGTCTCATCAGCACCTTGTTGGGCTATTTAGAGACATCCTTGGTTTGTATCAAGGGAGTTAATTCAGTTTGATTGGTGTTTGGTAATTATTTTGTGTTTCCTGTCTTTGTCTTCATGTTCGTTTGTCTTTGTATTTGTTCTTTTATCACTTGCAATGCATCAAACAAAAAATCATGTTGAATCAAAACAATAATGGCTCCATAAAAATCGTCTGTGAAGTCGTGCTGAGTGACTAGATCAAGTACGTTTTTTTTGGTTGCAAAGGTGTCTGGTGGCCAACTGTGCATCCTTTGGTTAGTTCGCTCAGTCAGTTTGGCACGCAGTTTGTCAAAGCCAGGCATTGGTACCAGATATGAAACTGCCAGATTCAGGTATTTTTGTACAAACATTGGTCGTTGAATGTCTCCATTCGGTACTCTTCCTTGAAGGAAGCGGAGAAGATATTCTCTGTAAGAGATCTGTTCTGGTACTGGCTTGTCTTTTCCTTTGTTAACTGGTTGTCGTTCCTTTTCGTTAATTTCTTTCTTTCGTTCTGCTTCCTTGTCTGGTGAATGGTCTTCCCCTATCTCCCCCCGGCAGCCCCCTCCTCCTGTGGATTCTCTGGACCCTCCTCTCCCTCTGCCTCCTGCGGAACCTCCGGAACCTGTTCCTTTTCTGCCTCTTCATCTTCTGCTTCCATGGATTCATTGTCAGGTGTCGTGCTTCTGTCATCATCTGAGTCTTCATTTTCCTCATTGGTGTCTGTTTTAGTTGTGTGTTCTTTGTCCATTGCTACCTCATGAGGAGCTGTGGCTCCAGCTGATGGGTTTGGTTGTTCAAGGTCTGCCTGGGATGTAGGCAGTTGTGTGGTGGTTGTTGCCTGTGGAGTGGACGTTTCAGTTGTTCTTCAGGAGTGTCTGTTTGTGTCTTCTATGTTGTCTGTGCGTTGTTTGTGTGATCTGTTGATGCTGTGTTCTTCGAGTTGTAGCCTTCGTCTGGGTGTTGCATGATGTTGAGGTTGTGGATATCCCGCCATGTCCGCATAGCTTGGAATTCCTGAGTGCTGTTCCACAATCCTTCTCGCCTCTGGAAAAGATATCGCTTGGGTTGCCTTCAATGTGAGGATTTCTTTTTCTTTTGTCCACTGTTTACACGTTTTGCTGTAAGAGGGGTGATCCTCCTTACAGTTAACACAAAGAGGAGGGGATGAGCAAGGTTGATCTTTTGATTGGGTGTGGTCCTGGGATCCACAGTGTCCACAAACTTCTTGTCTTTGGCACCACTTGCTCAGATGACCGAAACGCTGATATTTAAAACATCTTCTTGGGTTGGGAATATAAGGTCGTACCTTGCACCGTTCCCATACAACTCCAACACTCTCAGGAAGAGTAGTGTCTGAAAAGGTCAAGATAAGAAGTTCTCGATGATCCCTCTGCGGGATGCGATGAAAATGTACGACATCAGTGAAGGTTTCAAACCACTCTTGTAAGTCCTCGTCGGAATTTAAATAGCTAAGTGAGGAGAAAACCACCCCCTTACAAGTGTTTAATGTGGCTCGACTATAGTCGGAGTTCCTGCAATACTTGTCAGCTCAAGCAGTCTTTGTGTTTGTTGGTCATTTCTTGTTTTAAATAAGACAGTTCCATCTCTTTGTTGTGTGGTTTCTGCAGGTTCTCCGACTTTTTGAAGAATTGTCTTTTTTCTTGTAGATCGCAAAGGGAGAAAGTTTGCTTGTTGGATTTAGCACAATGTATCGGTATTCTGACTTCCGTGTGGTCGTTGGTCGATTGAGAAGTTCCGGGTCGATGCAGTCATCCGAGGATGACCGCTGCCGTTTTAGTCTGGACTGAGAATTTGTAAGAGAAGAGTATGCCATAGGAATGGTTGTGGTTCATCCCCCATGCTCCCCACCCACCAAGGAGCCCAACAAGGGGAACTAACATAGGTAGGGCTGTGCCCAGTACCCTAGTCCAGGGATGCATGGGGGATATACTCGTAGAAGGCTTGGTAAGATATACAGCTGCAATCATATTAAAAACATGGCCAGCATGTAGACTTGGTCAGAACCTTCTTTGATTGACCCATCAGCCATGGCCAAATAGGACCGAAGTCCTAATGACAACATGACAAGCCGATTGACTGGACCGGGCCAATCCAGCCTCCCGTCTAGGAGAAATCCAGGCCAAAGTAGTGTATTGTATGGGAGGGACTAACTTAGTCCCACCCAACTCAACGACCAGGACCCCTTCATCCTCCGACACCGGTCGCCACCCTCGGCAAACAGGTTGTCCCATTTCCGTCGTGAGACGTGTGCTTGCGCACTGTCTCGTGTTGGCCACAAGAGATAGAGGACTTCACTCTTGTGTTACCACCCACCGCCACGAGGAGGCCCGAGACCTGTGGGGGCTGTCGATTTAGTAGTTCCGGGTCGATGCAGTCATCCGAGGATGACCGCTGCCTTTTTAGTCGAGACTGTGAATTTGGAAAAGAGTAAGCCATATGAATTTTGGTTTTTACCACCCACCGCCACGAGGAGGCCCGAGACCTGCGGGGGCAAAATGACGTGTGGTAGATACAAAATGAGGTCTGCTCAGGCATGAAAGATTACTAACAGAAATATTAAGAAAGAGAGCTGACCATGAAACATGTAAAAAAACAAACAGAAACCGTGAAATACTTGAAATAAACTGTCTACCATAATACCTGTTTTGTTGATGCCAATGATTTTATCAAGTGATTCCAATTGCCCATATTTCACAAGTCCAGACCGCATAATTATTTTCAAGCATTCTGATTCTGATCTGCCACAAGCTAGACCTTTCGGTGAACTTTTTTTTGTATCTTGACTAAGGAAAATTTGATTGTTGATAATTGTACATGATTTATATATTTTTGCTAAGTAATTATTTTCCAATAAAAGAACTTGAACTTGAACTTGAACGCACTGTCACATGCGTCAGTCAATTAGGTTTTCATAATTTTATAGGTCTGCAGGTACACAGATCGATGGATACCTATAATTCAATTAATCAATAAATCTATAGATATGTCTATTGTTTTATGTATACTTGTTTTGTTGCATACACGGGCCACTTGAAAAACAGTTGAGCTGAAGTGTCACCCATTTTGAATATATTCAATAAATATAAAAAGATATATTCAATCAATCAATCAATCAATCAATCAACCAATCAATCAATCAATCAATCAATCAATCTATCTATCTATCTATCTATCTATCTATCTATCCATCTATCTATCTATCTATCTATCTATCTATCTATCTATCTATCTATCTATCTATCTATCTATCTATCTATCTATCTATCTATCTATCTATCTATTCAAGCAGTCTATGTTACCTGTCTAGATACAATCAAGAAATATGCAGAACTGATTGAACATTCACAAAATGCGGTTTGGTATGCTCAAGACTAAGTCAATCCTTGTTCATAAATGGTATGAGTTGCCCTGCCCACCAATGATTTCTGACCAATCAAACATGCACGTGTACTTCATGATTGACAGGGATTACACAAGTTGTTCCAAATTTGTGATAATTATATACGAATTATCGCAGTTTTGTTTTCTTGATACCTTTGCAATATACTGAAATAAACTGGACAAACTGACAAAAATGCTATTTACTTCTCAGCTCCAATAACCACATAAAATTGAATGGACATTGGTCACATATGAGTAGCTTTCTACCACACGTCACGTACAATCAAATTTATCAGTTCTTGTGTCTCACAAGTCTAATTCAACGCGATCTCCTGTAAATCTAATTACGGTCTGCCAAATGATATCAATGTCATTCTTTGTAAGCTCCAATGCCAGCTTGTAAACATCCCGAAGTTTAAAACAATCTTATATTCAAACAAAATCATCACTTTTTTACTTCTAGTGTTAGTGTCTTCACATCTAACTTTTCATTCCATATTAAATAAAAATTCTAGGCTGCATCACATTCTGAATCCATATGACTTCTTTCTTTTCTTTTTTTTGTAGTTTTTTTTATTCAACTGCTTGGACTTTCCTAAGAAGTTTCCTAAAAAGGTGTGACTGAGGTATTTCCTGAAAATGACCTGTCCTTGTAACCATCAAGCAAATGCCCTTCTCTGCCTTCTCAAGGTAATTGTTACATGGACAGCCAAACCCAATGAGGACAATAGAGGTCTTTAAAGGTCAAATAAATCACCTGAGACACATCCACTCAGAGAATCTCAAGACCCTTCATCAGTTCATCAACCTTGACTCCACTGTTATATATATATATATATAGTTGAATTATACCAGTCTCTAATTTCCACAAAATATATTTTTTTCCACTGAAACTATTCCATTATTAAGAATGTTCACTGTTCCAAGACATGCATGCACGGCCAACATTAATATGGGGCAAATAGGCAGCGCTCCGTGGCATTTCCTATCGGTTCTATGTTAATTTTGGGCCTAAGAGGTGGGCGCCATGAAACCATGGCCCCCCAAATACGCCACTGATCTAAGCCGTATATTCAGACCCTAATTAGTGTTACTCCTGCAGCGCTGCTCATACGGTGTATAACAAAACTTGCAGTGTAGCTCATACGGTGTATAACAAAACTTATCCCATGTCTAGCCAACTTTTGTCCCTCATACTGAGCTTTTCCCTGGTCAATACAGATTGAGAGAGAGAAATACAACAGAAAGAAACAGGGAAATATTTAGTTCAACCAATCAAATTCCTTTGGCTAATTAGGCAGCAGGGATATACTGAAAGATAATGAGATCAACAGGGATATACTGGAACAATCAAAAGACAACAGTGCCCCTATAATTCATGATTCTTAGCATGCAGATACCAGCATATGATTATCTGATTGTTGTGATTTAAGGCAATTAAGTGCTGCCAATTAACAGTATTGATTTTTTTTTTGTAGCACTGCTGCATTCACATTGAGTGCTTCAGACTGTTTTACATTGATATAAGATATAAGTATTTAAAAAAAAGACATTGGATAAAAAGGTTATACCATGGGTTGCGGCAGTATATCCCTGGTATAGTCACCCTTGACCCCGTATATCCCTCTACCCTTCGGGTCTCGGGATATACTGGATCTTGGGTGACTATACCAGGGATATACTGCCTCCACCCATGATATAACCTCATAATCTCCACCAGTGTAGGTCCACAACCAACTTGGTTTCGGCCTAAACCAAGTCTACAAGAGAACATTTAGTAGAAATAAACCAATCATTGCTCTGTTGTACAGAATCCTGCATTTAAAATTTCATGAGACACAGATACAGGAAAGAGGCTGCCATCCATCACAGCAGGTGTCATTGATCTATAATTCAAGGGGTCATTGTCTCAGAACTGAAGTTGCTGCGTCAGACATCTGTAACATATGTGTTTCCTGAAATAAGATAAGAAGAAAGAAGATGATTTATTATCTTTATTTTGTGTAGAATTCATAATGTTTATATACTCGATATAATTAACACTGAAATCATGCCAAATCTGTTCTGAATATATGATTATAATTTGTGGAATTTGAATATCCTATTTCATTTACAGCTTGTACAAACATTTGATCTCCTTTTTGTATGTCCAGATTGAATAAGCTTTTAAATTCAGTATTTAATTTCTGTGGCTCTGGTTGTAGATAGGAAGACCGCCCTCGAAGTGCAGCTGTGAGGGATGGGAAAATTGGCCTGACTGAGCTGAACTGTTGGGACAAGATTCATTGGCACCAGTTATACCTAAATTAGAGCTGTGTGCATGCCAAAGACATGAAAAATGCACCAGACCAGACATGTCATGCCTTTTTCTAGCTTGAAACAATAGGATATGCAGAGGAGCTTCACTAACAGAGCCATTTCCATGCTCAGCAAGCAGGCTGGATGTCTTTGAAGATGATTCTGCTACACTACAAAGAAGAGATCCCATGATATGAGCACTACATACAAGCTAAAACAACATCTCATCTATAAGACAAACATAGGGTATTGTGATAAGAAAGACACATTGTATGACTTCCCTTTCTTGTCTTTTTTTCTGTAGTTTTTTAGCAGTTGCAAAACCTTGTGAACAAGCAATAAAATAGCATAGTTATGCAGAGGACACAAAGAAGTTGCAAGGTCTTGCTGCCTAACATATATTCTTGGCTACTGTTTGGGGCTTTGATGTTTGCATATGCCTCTCTTGCTTCAGAATACTCTACTGATAAATCAAAGGGAAATCTTTCACTTGTGTGTGACATCATGGTAGGGGTAGGGGGAACGGGGGCACATTTGGACGCGGGGCACTGTGGGACGGTGGGGTTTTCTTGGATCCTGGCAAGGTATAGGATATGGTAGTGCCATCATATCTTGTAATTTCACATCCTGATGTTTCCATGGTTTTATAGACAAATTACAGCCACATGCAGAAGTATGGCGAGGAAAAGTTTGTTTTCCTACCACAAAAGTAAATATGGAAGGGTTCAATTCGAACCATTCTGTGGACAAACCATGAACAATGAGGCTTTCTCAGTGCTTGTATGAATTTTATATATCGTAATGAACAGTTATGAATTGCTATCGTGATAAACATACTCACTGGTGTCCGAGAAATTAGCATTTTTGTGTAAAAGTCATATCGGGGCTCATTGGGACAGTGAATTTGGGGCACATTGGGACGCCCTTAATATGGCAGAATTTAAGTGTCCAAGGCAACTGAATGACCTGGGACAGCACACAACAGGTATTCAGGCCACAGGGAATAGAGGCATAGTGGATTACCATACTCTGTGAACAAATTTGTCGCAAAGCACTGTGTGTTACTTACATAGATGTCCGCACCCAGGACAGTTTATGTTAAAACTGTTTAAAGTTATGAACTATTGGCACTACAAAGTGTTAATGCACTGTATATTATCTTACGCACTACTTATATGTGATATCTACTGCACGTGGAGTGTTAAAATGATTTTTTAATTGATGTCCCAATGTGCCCCGGCTGTTTTAGCCGGGGCACATTGGGACAGTCATTTTTACAACTCTCTGGCTGCAAAAGGGTAGGTGCAGTCTAGTTTATTATGCCTTGTATTTAAGCTCAATAGTATTGGTGATATTCATGCAAACTTCTGAGTTCTTCAGTGCTTTCAGCATTGAGCAAAATTAGTAGACGTTAAAAGCGTCCCAATGTGCCCCCGTTCCCCCTATATAATACTATCCTGCCCTGGTAGAGTGTTGTTAGCGTATGATTAGGCTCTTGTCATCGGCACTGTGACTTGTATACATAGACACTTGGCACAGACTGAAACGCTTTCTTCTAACAGAAAATTTATTAAATATATACAATGAACTCATTCTCTCGCATATAAATTATAGGATACTTATATGGGGTGGGCAGTTAAGCATAATCTATAAATTACAAAAAAGGGCAGTCCGTTTAATCACAAATAGTTGCTACAATACCCACACAGAACCATTATGTAAGAAATTGAAATTATTAAAAGTGAGTGATATACTTGTGGTACACAACTTAAAATTCTACTTTATGAGAATGACTTGCTTCCAAATTACTTTAGCGCTATTCTCGAAAAAAATGAAGAATTCCATCATCATCGGACAACACAACATACGGACTTTTGCTTACTGCTGTGAGACATCACTTCGCAAGTTATTCTATCAGGTACCGGTTTCCTGCTTGCTTTAATAGTATGAAATGTAATTTCGAAAGTAAAATCTATACTCATAGCCTAGATGGCTTTAAATTGTACGTGAAAAACGATTTTATTCAATCTTATCAGGCAGAGTGAATGATTAAAAAACTTAGACTATCAAACATGTGCTGGCATCCCTTGTGTCTAGCCGATTTCAATTCTTTCCTTTTTATTGTATCAATGGTTCAACTTTTTTTTTTGTATTCTGTATAGATTGACATATAAATTTTGTATTTCGATATTTTGGGTGGCCTCTCTGCAGCGATTCTTATCTTTGAGAGGTCTCCTATACCCCTTTATTTAAGAAATGTGTAATATTAATGAGATCTTACTTAACTATTTTGGGAAAATAAATTAGTCTGAGTCTTTAGTCTGCATATATAACTTAAAATGTTTTGCTTCAATATCACTTCACATAAGCTTTTACTCGATCTTGGTCAGGGTGAATAACAATATATAGGCCTATCACGAAGTACCTAAAAGTGTTAAGGTCAACACCTGGCAAGCCATCTGATCCTTGATTGGATTAGCGAACCTCTAACTAAATTCTCAGGCACACACTGTAGGGTTTCTTGATCAGATTAGAGGTGCTGAGGTCAACATATTACTGGTAAATATTTTATGTAGCCTAATCACAAAATATGCAATTCTCCTCTTTGGTAGCAGATGCCACACCACTGAAACTTCTCATAAATCAACAACAGTAATTCCCTTTCTTGGTTACCTGACAGTGTTATTGTTTCTTATCAAAATTGGAGAGGGTGGCATCTGGTTATGCAGATTGCAAACATCATTATTTAGCTCAAGTTGAAAATTTGTGGCTATCAAATTCATGTAAATTAACAGCGCAAACTTTTGACTCCCTGGGTAAACCATCCTCATTTGATTCGGTCTTTCTTTGTGATGGTCATTGGTCAATTTAACATTTTTTCCTAGGAATGCAAAACTTGTATCATTGTATTTATCCTGCTTTATAAGCCTACTGTAATTATATTTAATTACTTTGCCGTTGATTAATTTGATAGCATTATTTATGTACCCAAAAAAAGGATGCTTGACTTGGGTGCCTATAAGATATTTTTTCCTCCTTAATTAGCATTGTCCTCCTATTCATATAATGCTTTTCATTTTGTGTATACTGTACAGCCATAAAATATTGTATTGCATATATTACATGAATTTCCATGAGAAAATAAAACTTCTTGAGTCTTGTGTCTTAGCATATTGCCCCCATTTTTCTCCACCATACTCACTGCTTTGGTTGCCTGACTTACTTCTTGAAGCCTTGAAGTCCCTTGATGCTTGACCTTCAGTTTGGATTTTTGCAATTCATGATGCAAAGACGAACAAGACCACATCAAAGCAGAACTGACCTTTTGAAGGGGTCCTACATTCACTGATGATGCCAAAACAGTGTGCACAGGTCACTATGTGAACCTCCGCACTTAAATAGTAAGACACTGAATTGACCTCTACAAACTGGTTCTGTATTAACTTCAACTTGGAGCTCGTTGCGGATAAGCGGTCCGCTTGAAAAATTAATTTTTTTCTTTTCAATTTGCAAACTGGTTTTACCAAGTCATTGACAGTTTTCTGTTGGTCTCCTAATCTTCTTATTTTACAAAGTACCTTTTGTCCGTTAATTAGTTTTTTTATTGTCATCTATGCTGCTAGATATTATAGGGACTTAATCAACAGATTAACCATAACTGACACATGCAGAACATTTTTTTGCCAGTGACATCACACGACCAAGTTGAAGGTTAATTTCCAAACTATCTGGACTGCCAGGGGGGAGGGTTGGTCTAGTGGTAGCGTGCTGGACTGCCAATCGCTGGGTCCAGGGTTCGAATCCAGCTCTTGCCGGGTCACCTGGGCCTATGTTGGACGGCTGTTTCAATCATCCTTCGCCTCATTGCCGTGTCCTCCCCCTGTCCTAATTAGCCTAATAAGTGCATAAATACAGGACGTAAAGCCCCAAACATCCATCCATCCATCATCTGGACTGCCAATCTGCAGACAGCTGTAAGAAGCATAATGCCTGTTGACCTTATATTAATGGGGTTCACAGTCTTCTCATTTAAAATCAACTCCATCCAATCTCACAGCATTTGATAAATGCCAGATAATATCCTGACAAGTGAACACATCAAAAGCCCCTTTATTGGTGCATGCTTAGCATTAATGGACTAAGCTTCAAGTTGTAATGGACATGCAGGATTACATTAGCAATATCCATACATGTTAGGTAATCGAGAACTAAATATGACCACCTAACCTTTAAACTTTAATGATTATTAGGCACTGCATTCTAAAAGGTTAATGGAAATATCCTCTGAAAATTGTTTTGATGCTAATTTTTAGCGGCTAGAGTTTTTAAAGAGGCATGTACCATCTGAAAGGTCACAATCTCAGGAACCCTGAACAAATTATTATGTATCTATAGTAATGTTTAGAAAGGAGAAGCATTAATGGGAATCTAATGACATAAGCCTGCTGTATGTAGATGAATTTATCGAATATTGTTTAAAAAAAACCACTCAAACATGGATAAAAAGTGGATATTGCTGCAGCTATTTTATCGCTGAACCTTCCTTTCCGAATAGTTCTCCCAATGTCAAGCAATCTTTAAGAAGGTGGTACGTGGGAGGGATTTCCATATTTTCCTTGACACATCACAAACAAAAGTTCCCGATTGATTAATTGCTTCCTTTGCTTGGTTAGAGACAGTTGTTGATCTTCTGGTGACACTTGTGGTCTTAGACTGTCTCTGTGTCTGCAGCCAGGGTTTTATGCTAGGTAATTTGTTGATATAAAAGCTGGATGCATATTGCTGTCTGGTAAATCGTGTTAGTAATTCATAGGTGTATCACAGATTATGCCAGAATGTTTATATCATCAAGAATTAGCCATAACCTACTTATCATTCAGCCTGTCAGTCATTATTTTCTGGTCTTGCAAAGTGTGTCTGTTACAAGTATTTGCAAAGTTGGTCCGGTAATGTTGTCAATGCTGTTATAAGTTATCATAAATGTCACCAAATGCTGATCTTTTTTATTGGACCTCGTACTTTTGCACCTGGCAGTTTGACATTTCTACCATTTGATATTGCCAATTGCAATGTTCAGCTTTTCTTAACCTCTGCATGCAATTATTGTTGGTCAGTCAAATGGTCCTAGCAAAACAAAGTGCGAAGAACTGTTATTAGAGTAGATTACATTATCCATCGGCTGTTTATCAAAATGTCAAACCAGATTGCTTTGCTTGCGACTCACACAGGTCGAGAGAAGGTTCAATATTTATTATTCTGGGTGGTGATCAATTAAGGAAGCTATTCTGCAAAGTAAGCATAGCAACTGACAGACAAATGGTGTCGCTTCTGAATAATTAGGCAGTTGCTAAAACCACATGAAGCATGTTCAGGGAATTTGAATGCTCTGAACAGTTAACTGCTATACATGGCTAGGCGTTTTATCAGGGAAGTAATTAATTGAGAATAACAACAGGTTATTTTTATGATTAAGTTTCAGTAATACTTCTTCATTGTCAGTTAGAGCAGTCACGGGAGTTGGAAATCATGCTACAAGGGGTACATTCGATTCGCTCTACTCTAACTACTCCGGAAGTGACTTATCTACTCCAGGAAGTGACTGTTCTACTCCGGGAGCAAACTACTCCAAACTGGATCCAAATCGAATGAAAAGGAGTACTTAGGAACGTCATTATTTTGGGGTTCCCTTCCTGTGAGGATTCCCTGGCTAATGACAATTAAAGACGTCAGGTAGCATTTTCAATTGATTGCCGTAATTGAGTCAATTGTATCGCAGCAATCCATATCAAAAGAAAGCAATCAGCTACCAAATCAAAGCTTCTGAAGTGCCATTTATTTATGTAAACAATCATACGTCATGGGATATCCCAATTTCTTGGAGTACTTCCGATCTACTCCAAACTGCTCTGATCTACTCCCGGAAATGCAAAACGAATGATCTGGAGTGAACTACTCTACTCCAAGAGCACTTTGGAGCAGCGAAACGAATGTACCCATTGTGCAAATGAACTTTGCAGAAAAAGTGTAAAACAAAGAGCCACACTAAAACCTGCAGTGTTAAATTCTACGCTACCATCATGAAGAGCTTCCAGGATAACCTTCTTTCTCTAACGAATTTTGTTATTCTAACAAAAGATTGCCATATAATAGACCATCACACCTCTCAGAGAAATATAGGTTGTTACAAAGAAATGAAGGAAACTAATCAGCTGTGGGCCTTGTTATCTTTTCACGATTCAGTAACAGACCTTTGAGGTTCGCTCGAAACCCACTCCGGAAATAAAAATGACTGATGAATTACTACAATTTTCGTCCGAAGTTTGCAATGTATACTATAACATATCACCAGCAGAACATATAAAAAGTTGGCTTCTGCCCCAAGACAATAAAAATCAACTGGTTACCACGGAAATTATTTGGTGAATAAGTCTCCAATATTTTTTTTACAATGATGCATAGGCTACGAAATAGCAAAACAAAACTACCCCACTCTTAAAACATATTGGTTGATTTTTGGGAAAAGACCAACCATTCAATTTGTTGAGGCAAAATCGACCAATTTTTCAAGTTTAATTTGGTTGACTTAGTCAGATTAAATATTATGTTTAATGTTTTGATGGAATTTTTTGGATATTGCTACGAATCTATAACAAGGCAACTCTCTCTAAGACACATCTATAAGTGAAAAAATTACGGCTCTACCATTACCAGAAGTGCTTCGAATAAAGAAAAAACAGAGAAGCATTCCCAAGGCCTTATTCTGAAAAAAATCGTAATTCCGCGATCCCGCATCCTGCCAATATCTAAATCAAGTCTTTTTTTAGCCTTTTTGACTATTTGGAGATTGGCACTTTAGAGATTGGCTAATGCAATTACTATATCATAATTTTGGATTGGTTATTATCTTTCTCAAATAAGATATTAATATCATATTATGTCCCGAAAACCTCTTGGAATGGTCAATGCCCCAATGGTACAGTAGCATCGGAACTGCAATGTCGTACAGTGATTGAGGATCATTACCTTCACCAGTGTTTGTTGTGAATCTTTGGGCATATACATATAGGTAAGTTTATGCAGAGATAGAAGCCCTGTCATCATTATGATAGCAAGGTAGCCAAAGTACATATTCGTAAAACAGCACTACTACACACTTCCGCAGTCCTTTGCATACCAATGTTATTTATCCTTGGTTGTACAAAGCTTGGCCATTGCAAGAAACTACAGAAAACAGACCTGAACAGAAGTTACATTGCAAATTAAATATAGTTCTCAGGGACCTGGGGCACTCACTGCTATTTGTCACTTTATTGACTTGTTGTTGTGCGGAACTTGACCTTCAGCGTTGGTATTGGCAATTCATGATGCAAAGTTACAAGAGAAACATGGCCGCATCAAAGCAGAACTGACCTTTTGAAGTTGTCCTACATTCACCGTTGATGCCAAAAACAGCGCTTGCTTAAACCAACTGCTTGAAGTATTACACTATGTTTCTGAGACAAACTTTAATTACTGGTTGTGTAACCAATGCTAAAGCATATACTAAACTGGCTTTCATGCAATGCAATACAGTGTACAGGCTCTTTGTCTCTGGCAAAATTTGATACAAATGTTGATGATGAAGTTTACAATGTCACACAATAGGTTATTCAAACAACATTTTAAAAGGTATAGGCAATGTAGGATATTCCATATTTTCTTTTAAATGTCATGGTACAGAAGTCTCTGGTTGATTAATTGCCCCTTATGCTTGGTTAGCTGTTCATCTTCTGGATGCAGTTATGGTATCAGACTGTCTACAGCCATGATTTGCCCAAGCTGATCTATGTTAAAAAAGGGGACCATCTCGCAGCTGTCCAGCTGCTGTTGACCATAAAAAATGCCAGACCAATCTACAATAATATATATATATATTTATACCATGATCGCTGATAAATCCTTCAATAATTACAATGATATATATAGTAGTTATACCATTGGCATATGTGGTATATGGAGATATATACAGCTGAGGTGGTAAATATATACCACCGAGGCTGTATATATCCCGTATACCACAAATATGGCTTTGGTATAACTGATTTATACCATCATTCGCTGTTTTAGAGGATTATTTTTTGTTATCATGTGTTTGGAGATGAAGACCAATTTACTAAAAATGTCTCTATTTTATTACCAGAGATACCAAAATGTTCATAAAATTTTTCTTTATTTGACAAAATTAACAACTTATTTTTTAAATCAATATACTAGTGTCAAAAACTTAAATTATGTTCAAGCTACAAAAGCTCCTGTAAACTCCAGTGCATTGTGACATCACCACTTGTCATGTGACCACTAAATATACGTGATATATGGCGGTATATATCATGGTAAATATTGAAGGATTTATCAGCGATCATGGTATAAATAGTAGTTATACCATGGGCATATGTGGTATACGGAGATATATACAGCCGAGGTGGTAAATATAACCCGAGGGCGTAGCCCGAGGGTTATATTTACCACCGAGGCTGTATATATCCCGTATACCACAAATATGCCTTTGGTATAACTGATTTATACTAGGGATGCCAAAACCTGCTAGGGGGAGCTGATTGCAGTTTTGCTTCTTGTGAAGAAAAAATGACACCTAAAATTTCAGTTCATAGTTGTCTCTCTTTACAGGCTTTTTTACATTGAAAACAGTGTAGAATTTTTCGAAATTTGATGGAATCTGTTTCTAAGATATATTAGCATGATGTATTTCACTATTTGGTTCACATGTTTACGTTTGTTGCATTAAAAAAATTGAATTTAAAACTTCGGAGGTGAGAATGGACATGAAATATATAAAACACGTGCACCTTTTTGATATCTAAAGAAAGCCAATATTCTCATGAAAAGTTCTGTTGCTGTTGCAGAATTTTTAGAGGCCGTAGACTGCCACCACAACCCAGTTTTTGACTCGACCTCAGCCTCCAGTTGAGGGCAAGGGAGACTGACACCTGGTGGCATTTTTTTGAAGTTCTGTAAAATTGCCCAAAATATCAATACATTTCTTATTATAGGGTTTTTGCAGATGAAAAGAGTTGTTTTTAACGAAAATAATCCATTATGACATAATCAACACACCGTTTCAAAGTCAAGCAAAATTGGATTTTAGGGATATTTCTTTCCAAAAATGGCTATTCTTTCATGCAAAATACCTACAGCAAACTTAGGTAGGGGGACCCCACCTTCTTATTTCATAATAGATCAATCATGTTAAAACATCAATACTTTGCAGTTAGTCTTCCAAAAGCAATGGAGCAGGTTTTTTTCTTAACTTTTTTGGCATATATATTTGTGGTATACCTATTCTTTGCTATGACAATAAAAATGTTTGGCCTTTAAAAATCTATATTCTAAAAAGACAGGCCTAGTTTCCTTTGCAAAATTGGAGTAAATAAACCAAGTCATACTATGATTAAAGACCTTTAAATTACATCCCAAGAAATACTAAATATTGAATATTCATCCCTTTCAACCTTGTCAATCAAAGTTATAGCTATTTAACCCCTTTGGGGTAATTACCCCCCGAACATAATTTTCAGTATGTAATATGATTCAAATTCAAGAATACTACAAACACAAAATTTCACGGAATTCCCCCCCCCCTCACCATGAAACAAAGTTCAAGTGTAATTTGTCGTCATAACTTTCTTGCATAAAAGAGGCTGGTATTTTTGCATAGACATTACATACTTTGTGCTATTGTAGATGACGATACTTTGATATTGTAATCGTTTTGCCTCTGGAACGCGTGAGTATATCACTCCAGCATTCAAATAAACACAAGAAAATAATTCTTAAATGATTTTGCAGGCATTTATGGTCATGGTGTCACTTTTTTTATAGTCAGACGTTTTCATTTGCTCCGAGCGCCAAAACTTCATGTTGTTAAATTTAGCACAGTGAAGTTAATTTCAATGTTAGGAAATTTTTTTTGGTTGATTTTTAATTGCAAAATCATAGTGCACACCTCTGTATCAAGAATTATTATTTTTGTTCATTTATTAGGAATGGTCTGTCATCCCTATTTATACCATTATTCGCTGTTTCAGAGGATTATTTTGTTATCATGTGTTTGGAGATAAAGACCGATTTACTAAAAATGTCTTTATTTTATTACCAGAGATACCAAAATGGTCATAATATTTTTCTTTATTTAACAAAATTGACAACTTATTTTTTAAATCAATATTCCAGTGTCAATAACTTAAATTATGTTCAAGCTACAAAACTCTTGTAAACTCCAGAGTGAGGCTCAATGGCATCTGTCATGACGTCATGATTCAAATGCTGGCTTCTGATTGGCTGATTCAGTGTTTGTGCATTGTGACATCACCACTTGTCACGTGACCACTAAATATACGTGATATATGGCGAGATATATCATGGTAGATATTGAAGGATTTATCAGCGAGTATGGTATAAATCGCCATATATCACGTATATTTAATGGTCACATGACAAGTGGTGATGTCACAATGCACAAACTCTGAGTCAGCCAATCAGAAGCCAGCATTTGAATCATGACGTCATGACAGATGCCATTAAGCCTCACTCTGGAGTTTACAGGAGCTTGAGTACGGTACGGCCGGTATTTATCGAACCGGTGTGGTGCCCTATCATGAGCAGTTTACTAAAATTAGTTCTACATAAATCCACATTCTTTTTATGATTATGTAAGTATAATATGAGGTTATACCATGGTTGGAGGCAGTATATCCCTGGTATAGTCACCCAAGATCCAGTATATACGGGTCGAGGGTGACTATACCAGGGATATACTGCCGCAACTCATGGTATAACCTTTTTATCCCATGTCTTTTTTTTTTAAATACTTTTATTTTATATCAATGTAAAACAGTTTGAAGCACTCAATGTGAATGCAGCTGTGCTACAAAAAAAATCAATACTCTTTATTGGCAGCACTTAATTGCCTTAAATCACAACAATCAGCAAATATGCTGGTATCTACATGCTTATAAGCATGATATATAGGGGCACTGTTGTCTTTTGATTGGTCAGTTCCAGTATATCCCTGTTGATCTCATTATCTTTCAGTATATCCCTGCTGGCTAATTAGCCAAAGGAATTTGATTGGTTGAACTAAATATATCCCTGTTTCTTTCTGTTGTATTTCCCTCTCTCAATCTGTATTGACCAGGGAAAAGCTGAGTATGAGGGACAAAAGTTGGCTAGACATGGGATAATGGAACATATTATCCCATACTTTTGTAAGATCACTTGTTTTCATATCTTATTGTCTAGTACCGGGTTGAGTTGATAAATGTGAAACTATTTTAGAATTTCTTACTGACTGTTTACCAGAACCTCCCGGGTGCTTGTTTTGCCAAATTAATTAACCAAATGGCGACCACTGCCGACCAGCAAAACAAATTGTGACCACATAGCAATTACAGAAAGAGCAGTATCCATAAACTGTTTCCCAGATTGGGCAATGGTTGTTTATCTTCTGTCAAAATGTAGTTTTGATACTTCCAAACCACAAAGATAAAGATTAGAGTCAATATTTAATGGAGCGGCTGATAGTCAATCAATTACATGAAGCTATTCTGCTTCTGACAGACAAATGAATGGTATTGCTTGAAAATAATTGGGCTGTTGCTGAATCCCACTCCAGGATTAAAATGGAATTTATATGCACAGAAACACCAACAAGTGTATTAGCAGGAGAGCAATTTGTTAATTTTGAATGATAATAAGTAAATTTGTGTATTACTTGCAATTAAACAAGGAGTTATCTTATCGGCAGCTTCATCAAATTCAACATCACCGTCTAGAGCTCTGGATTCTTATGAGCATTCAATTTCCAATATATTTTCTTGTTATAACAAATGATGCGGCGTCGACGACATGGGCTAGATAACAAAAGGGCATGGAAGTTTAATTTGATTATCATAAAGCTAAGGAAGAAGAAGGTAGTGTCATAAGTTATTGTTCGCTATCAGTTGCAGACATTCGTGCTTTGTTAGAAAACCCCTCGGGAAGATAAAAAATTGACTTACTGATGTATAATTATAACGGTGATTACAGGAATTCGTGTTGAAGTAGACTTCACAGCATGCAGAAGCAAGCAATTTGGCTGTACGTGACGTGTGGTAGAAAGCTACTCATGTATGATCAAACTGACCAATAGTCATTCAATTTTATGTACATGAAGAAACTGTGAAGTTGGAATCCTTTCAATCAGTTTATCTCGTTTGTTTCAGTCATATGCAAACTAAATCTGTGACATTTTGTAGATCACACATTTGGTGGGAGTCCTAAACACGCTGATTAGCCTCTGTAATAATCCTCTGTCAATCACTAAGTGTAGACCTGCCCCCACATGTTTGATTGGTGGGCATTGGGCACTCAATGATTCACGAATACCTGCCCTGATCAGAAATTGACCTTGACCACATTTGATAAACTCAAAACGCATTCTGTGTGAGTGTCTGACGATGGATAGCCAGATAATTATAGCCTATAGTCAGAGGAGAAGTTGTCAGATTTTTTTCACAGAAAGATAAGCCTAGACAGATAGATAGATAGCTAGATAGATAGAGAGTTAGAGAGCTAGAGAGTTAGAGAGCTAGAGAGTTAGAGAGATAAAAAGTTAGAGAGCTAGAGAGACAGGCACATAGATAGATAGAAAAGTAGATGGATAGATAGATAATTTAAGTATCTATCTTACTATCTAGCAAGATTATTCAATTTATCTATCTGACCATCTTACCATCTAGCAATCTATCTCACTACCTCACTATCTATCTATCTATCTTTCTATCTATGTAACTATCTATGAAATAAAAACCTAATTGATTGACGCATTCGACAGGACATTCATCAAAAGAATAAAACTTGTGGTAGATCAGAATCACCATGCTTAAAAATATGCAGTCTGGACTTGTGAAATGTGGACAATTGGAATCACTTGAAAAAATCATTGCCATCAACAGTTATTATGGTAGACAGCTTATTTCCAGTATTTCACTGTTTCTGTTTGTTTTTCACATGTTTCATGGTCAGCTCTCTCTCTTCATTTTTCTGTTAGTAATCTTTCATGCTTGAACAGACCTCATTCTCGGTCTACCACACGTCATCTGTGCACCAATGCACCATACATCACGATCTTAAATATGATTTTCTTAATAAATCATCTTTGAATTATTTTTCACCAACAAGACTTTGCAGGACCATTTCCTGATACAATGCCCACCAATTGCTACACAAATATGCAAATTTAACTGATTAGTTCATGGACAGTCATCAAAAGCTTTCAAAATACTATTTCACAAGCGTTCAATCTCCACCAGTCAACTTCAACGAGAATTCCTGTAATACAGGAAGTCCAAAGTTTGCAATGTACTAGACATCATATCTCCAGTTGTCTCCTGCTCTGAGATAAGAAACAATAACTGGTAATCAAGGAGAAAGTTACTGAATTAGTAGTCTTTCCAATCAGGGGCGGACTGGCGTATGTGGCAGAGTGGCAGCTGCCATGGGCAGTCACTCAGGGGGGCCATGCAAGGTGCCAATATATAAAAAACCAAGAAAACAGTCAAAATGTCTATCTTCGTGACCAAGTTCACAAAATCGAACAGTTACATTAGGGCCCCAATTTCAGACGACCCTTCTTCAGAAGGGGCCCTTCCACCTTGCCATAGATAGAGTAATGCCAAAAATAGGAATCAACTTATTTTGCCACGGGCCCAAAATGTCACCAGTGAAAAGATATAAAACCGTCAGACACAATCGGGGTCAAGTGGACCTGTACAATAAATAAATATGCATACTCGCCCTAGGGGAGAGCCAGTTCGTGAATCTGAGCAAGTCCGAGTTTGATAAATGTGAGCAACAAGCCCGCGAAGCAATACCAACCAGTCCGCCCCTGTTTCCAATGTCACGTCTGCTTCAAAATAGCAAAGCAAAAACAATATTGATAAAACGAAAACAATATTGATAACTCCATTTTATAGTTAGAATATACTCACAATTCAGGAGAGAGACTCAATTAATTTTTTTCTCCTCCCCCACGTAGGCCTACCTTTACCATTGCATACTAAATTGGGCCAAGTATGGAGAGGTAACATGTTGACCTCATTCCCTCGGATCTAATCAAGCAACCTGGTCTGTTCCTGACAATTTGGTTAGAGGTTTAATTAATTTAGTTATGTAATTAAAGATGATGCAGCTGGAAATACATTGTAGGTTGACCTGGTAGTGACCTTCATTTTTTGTAGTTTGTCACACTGAGCACATTTTGTCTCATTTTCACGCACCATATTTAATCCCTGCCGGGTATAAGATACAAAAATCATGAGTGGCATGCTCACACCTGCAACAGCTAAAAACTCCTCCCATAGCTATGCCACTCACCTAAACTATCCACCTATCCTTATTGATCTATCCTGTCCTTCTGATAATACCAGAAAGCACTTCCACTGCTGTCTTATTTACGTTTTTCTATGGCAACTGTCCTCAACAACCAGGGGCGCATGAATCTGCTCAGTAGTTCCGCTTATCACATCGCCAGGGACTGGCGCCACTGCTCCATTTTCCCGCCAAAAACATTCACACACCTGCTGTGCAGGATTTGGCAATGTGCCAAAATACCACTTACCAATATACATCCTGAACTCCATTCACATATTTTCCCTGCTCACGTATTTCTCTACCATTTCAATCAAAGCACATGCTTTCAGACAAATTGCAGATTTTTATCATTGCCCTGTCAATCTTTCCAGTGCCATCACTGGGAATCTACCTCTTCCTTTTCACATATAATGGGGGGGTCGGGAGGGGGGGGGGCCAGCTCTCCATTCCCCCTAAAAATGTCCCTCAATGGGTATATCTAGTATATAATATTAAAACAGTATATTTTTATTTATCAATGTCAAAATGACAATGATAGTGATGACTTCATAATGTTGTATTATTTCAAAAAAAAAACTCTTAGAAGGGCTTGGTCAGTTTGGAACCTGCAATGTCAAACACAAACAAGGATTTACATTTTACGAGGGGCGTTCAGTCATTCTGTGGTTGCCATGGAAACACCTAGCCAAACTTTCTGTTTCCATGGCAACCACAGAATGACTTAAAAATGTCCAAATTGTCCAAAATTTTGGAAATCCATTCCAGAACTGTTGAATTTTATCCTGTAAAAAATTCATAGTTCTAGATTGAAAATAAGTGTCCATATAAAGAAAGCCGTGGACTTTCTGAATGCCCCTCGTACTTTATCGAACAGGGAATCATATTTATTACTGTAGTAAATAATATTAACAAATATCAAAATCCTAACAATTTATAATATTGTAAGAAGGTGGCCCTTAGTGTATTGGCCTACTTGTGAGGCAGCAGTACCGAGCACTTCCACTGAATTAATACATAGATCTGATGAAAAAATAATCAGCAGCATAATTCACATTTCAACCTCATAATGCATAAAATGTACTCCTGCAAATGCCCTCAGCTAGCCTTCCTGGACACTGAAAGCCGTTGTTGCCTTTAGTTATAATACAAATGGTGATACCTGAAGCTTGACCTTCAGCAGAAGTATTTGCAATTCAAGATGATGAGTTAAAGTTACAAGGGACACAAGGTCACATCAAAGCCAACATAATCTTTTGAAGTTGTCCTGCTTTCACTGATGATGCCAAAACAGTAAGCAAAGGCTTCGAATCAGCTGCTTGAAGTCTTGCATTTTGTAACTAGGATGAATTTTAATGTACATTCTGTACTTAATGCTAAGATCATAATTAACTGGCATTGACATTATAGCCAAGCTTTAATATTTAATATATTGAAAATACAAAGTTTACAGCACTAAAATAGTTTTAGTGAGCTATCAACAATTTCATGGTACAGGCCTATTTTGGGCAAGAATAACCATCATCCAATTTCTTGCCAGACCATATCAAGAAAAATAGCTTCATTGTTGGTCACAATATATATATACTTGTGTAAAGGTCTAAATTTCAACTCACCAGGTGCAAGAAGGATAGAGAGTTGTCATTATCCAGATTATCTTGCTCCTGGAGAGCTGATAATTGTACTATTTCAAGACTCTTTCCTATTGTATGTCACATGCGGTATTTCATGCTTGAGAATGACTTGTCTGCCCAATTAATCAGCCAAATGATCCCCAGCAATACAAATTGTGACCAATTACAGTAAAGTGCATCATCCATAAAATGTCTCCGCAAGTGGGCGATAATTGTTTATCTGCTGTCTACACTTGTTTTCTTGATGTCCTAACCAAACAGATCAAGAGAAGAGACAATAATTTATTAGAGTGACTGATGGTCAAATTTTGTTGGTCAAGCAATGGAACTATTTCATTAATTATTCTTCTTATTCTGTGAGGTATGTAATGTATGGCATCTGATGGACAAATTGGTGGTATTTCTTCCAATAATTAGACAGTTGCTAAAGGCACGCGCAACATATTTTGGGAATTGGATGCACCTGAACCGGCAACAAGCTATTGCCAGGTGTATTATCATGGAAGTTACTAATTGTGAATAACAGCACCGGTATTGCTTTCCTGTGTCTACAATGTGATTAATAAACGGTTGATGTCATTTCCAGCCATTTTTCATTTGGCCATAAAGTTCAAAGTCTGCATCAGCTGATCAGTATACTTTGGGAAAAATAGATAATAATGCAAGATAATCCAGCCTGCTATTTTGTAACAGGGCCCCTTAAAACATTGTCAGAACACAACAATGTATGTATGTGGCAGAGCCAGGGACTAATTATTGCCTGAGATTTATTTATGGGAACATTTGAGTATCCATTTATCCCCATGGAACTATTATCGTTACATTGTATGGGGTATCTCTTGCAAGGAATGCATACTTGGAATACTCTTAGGAATATAATTTAGAAGACAAGGTAAGACAAATTCTCCTGTGACCATGTCAACACAGAATTTTTGGCCAACTCACATGGAAACTGTGGAGGCAATTAATAAAATATCAAAGATGTTTCAAGGATATACTTTGCATAGCTTTGGCCCACAGTAACTACATACAGTTCTTAGTTCAAGTCAATATAAAAATTAATTTAGCTATCATGAACGTAAAATACATTCACGAAATTTGAACACACCAGCCAAATTTCATCATAACTTTTTTCTTCTGAAAAAATATAATAAAGGAATGGAAGAAAATAATGAAGTTCACTGACTCATATGTCTTACTTCTAATAGAAATGTACTGCAACCTGAACAATTTAAGTACAATTGATTGCGAGGAAGCTTCAAATCTCTTGGGCTGCTTAATCTCCTTTAATACTTTAATCCGAAGAGGATGATACAAATTCCAGGGAGATTGGTTCTCAAAACTTCAATTCTCATCTTCATTGGAACAGTTTCAAAGTTTGAAATTGAAAGTATTACTTTTTACAGATATTACACTCTTTAAAACTTCTAATTTGGATTATATGCAATAATAGGGTGGCCTCTTGTCCCACGATGGGGTAAGAAGGTCTTCTGCACACTTTTAGGTTAAAATGTCAATAACACAGATATTTTAAGAAATGGGCAGTTGTGTCATTACTAGTAGGCAGAGTCAAGTCAAGCCTTTTTAACTGCAACAGCATTCAGATATTTAATATCAAAGAAGTAGGTCAAACAGCACTATGAAAGTTATGTGGGCTGCATGGCTCGTGCTACTCTCTGCTCTAACTTCTAAGTCTAACAACATCAAGAAATAAATCAATTTGGTATTTTGCTTTCAAGCACCAAGAACTATGAATAAATAAATATATATTTAAGTACACATATTTAAGAAAAAAAAAGGCAGACCAGCAGGTGACATGGTGTGTATACACTGTCCTTCTTGTCTCAGTTGGCACTTGGTCCATACTTGTTATATTCTCACAAGATGTCTCTTTATCCGCGATACACAAACAGTGTCCTCTGGTGGAAAGTTGCAAATGTAAAGGGAGGTGTTGAGCAAGACAGGCTAATGGTAGGGATGACAGACCATTTGTAATAAATGAACAAAAATAATAATTTTTGATACAGAGGTGTGCACTATGATTTTGCAATTAAAAATCAGCCAAAAAAGTTTTCCTAACATTAAAATTAACCTCACTGTGCTGAATTTAACAACATGAAGTTTTGGCGCTCGGAGCAAATGAAAACGTCTGACTATAAAAAAAGTGACACCATGACCATAAATGCCTGCAAAATCATTTAAGAATTATTTTCTTGTGTTTATTTGAATGCTGGAGTGATATACTCACGCGTTCCAGAGGCAAAACGATTACAATATCAAAGTATCGTCATCTACAATAGCACAAAGTATGTAATGTCTATGCAAAAATACCAGCCTCTTTTATGCAAGAAAGTTATGACGACAAATTACACTTGAACTTTGTTTCATGGTGAGGGGGGGGGAATTCCGTGAAATTTTGTGTTTGTAGTATTCTTGAATTTGAATCATATTACATACTGAAAATTATGTTCGGGGGGTAATTACCCCAAAGGGGTTAAATAGCTATAACTTTGATTGACAAGGTTGAAAGGGATGAATATTCAATATTTAGTATTTCTTGGGATGTAATTTAAAGGTCTTTAATCATAGTATGACTTGGTTTATTTACTCCAATTTTGCAAAGGAAACTAGGCCTGTCTTTTTAGAATATAGATTTTTAAAGGCCAAACATTTTTATTGTCATAGCAAAGAATAGGTATACCACAAATATATATGCCAAAAAAGTTAAGAAAAAAACCTGCTCCATTGCTTTTGGAAGACTAACTGCAAAGTATTGATGTTTTAACATGATTGATCTATTATGAAATAAGAAGGTGGGGTCCCCCTACCTAAGTTTGCTGTAGGTATTTTGCATGAAAGAATAGCCATTTTTGGAAAGAAATATCCCTAAAATCCAATTTTGCTTGACTTTGAAACGGTGTGTTGATTATGTCATAATGGATTATTTTCGTTAAAAACAACTCTTTTCATCTGCAAAAACCCTATAATAAGAAATGTATTGATATTTTGGGCAATTTTACAGAACTTCAAAAAAATGCCACCAGGTGTCAGTCTCCCTTGCCCTCAACTGGAGGCTGAGGTCGAGTCAAAAACTGGGTTGTGGTGGCAGTCTACGGCCTCTAAAAATTCTGCAACAGCAACAGAACTTTTCATGAGAATATTGGCTTTCTTTAGATATCAAAAAGGTGCACGTGTTTTATATATTTCATGTCCATTCTCACCTCCGAAGTTTTAAATTCAATTTTTTTAATGCAACAAACGTAAACATGTGAACCAAATAGTGAAATACATCATGCTAATATATCTTAGAAACAGATTCCATCAAATTTCGAAAAATTCTACACTGTTTTCAATGTAAAAAAGCCTGTAAAGAGAGACAACTATGAACTGAAATTTTAGGTGTCATTTTTTCTTCACAAGAAGCAAAACTGCAATCAGCTCCCCCTAGCAGGTTTTGGCATCCCTACTAATGGGTAGGCTTCCAGGGACTGAAGCTTCCTTTATTAAAAAGGTTCAAATTAACAAAGACTTGCAAAAAATATCATTACTACAGTCACATATGATCACTGAATTATATGGTCCTCACTAAAGTGCTGCAGCATAGGATCCGGGGATGACCAACTAGAGTTACAACAATTTTCTTCCCTTATTAATATGCCATGGTTCCTTCAAAACAGACTAGGCGTACCAAACCCTTTTCCGTCGGCAGGCTCACAGTGTCCTCTGGTGGAAGTTGCCATTTCAGACACTGTTCCTGTATTGCATGATGTTTGTACAGAACTCTCAGAAAAAGTATTGACAATCACCTTGTATGAATATCATCCGCCAGATTCTCCACACTAGCCAGTAACCACAAATTATTATACAGCATACAGAATTAGTGATTTCTCTTAAAAGCTTTCTTGAAGGTTTTTTTGTGTTCTTTTTAACAGACAATAAAGGCTGTAACCAGTTTTCATACATTTTATTTACATATTTTGTACAAAGACATGAATCAAATTGATTAAATAACTCAACAACATGACTGAAACTGTGACTACCTTCTTGTTTACAGTTTTGACCAATTCAAAAGTTACGTGATTACGATAGTGTCACCATCTGCAGGGTTTTGGAATTATTACAGACGTAATTCTGACAAAACACTACTTCTAGATATTCTATGTCACAAGTTTCGACCCACTAATAATGACTAGCAACAACTAGAAAATGTGTAAAACATATATTTATGACACAGTGTATGTACACACAGCATTATACAATCATCCTATATTTCAATTGACCACATATAAATATATTCAATCATTTAGACAATGCATTTGCTAACTCCACCTTATTTCTTCAATCACAATAATATGCCTTCTTGCTGCTTACAAAAAATAAAAATAGACAATTCTGAGCTACATTATTTACACTCTTAACATCATAATACATGCAATGCATGTGAAACGTTTAAGACATCTGACTTAGATGTAAGTATTATGTACATACAAGTTAAATTGCAATCAAAAGCAACCATAGTATTGCACAGTTGCATGGAATGTCCATGTTCAGATCTTTGAAGTTTTTGGGAATTTATGAATTTCGAAACTTGAGGCACACACAATTTACAAACATTTACAGGAATGAGAAGGTTATTATTCTTGAAAGATCAGCAATTTGAACAAACAATCATCAATAATCGAAACTGAACTTGATTGATATATGAAACTAAACTATATCAAGTTTATCTTCAAATTTGATTAGTGACTTACAAACCCAGATTCAAAAGACCCCATTGGAACTCCAAAAAAAGTGATCTAATCCCAAATTTAAAACATAAAATAAACCCAAAACTTGAATAACTGATATCCAGTTAAATGGATAAGCTACAAAAACATCACATAGCCATTACTCTTGTTCACAGCAGCTGACTAAATGGATCCAAAATAAAACTCATAGAAGTTACATCTGATCTTCCCAACATAGAAGTACATTTACCACAGTATAGGTTTATGAACAAACCAACATCATCATCTGGGAGTCATTTGGGACCTTTTGAGTGATAAGATTTATGAACACAATATACTATCATAATTTAAGACAAAATGAGGAGACAGAGAAGAGCTTTTGGTTGATATAAGATTAAAGCACAGGAACTGTGAAGACTACAAAAAATCATATAAATCCCTAACTATAATAAAGTCACTAATAGACACACTAGTGAAGTAACGGAAAAGACATTTCTGAGATTGAGCGAGTTTGCTGAACTTGTTTGGCTGCTAATCTGCGGCCGCAATGGTTTCAACGTATCTGGTCTTGCTGAAAAAAGAAAAAATATCAACCATGTTATGTCGCAAATTTATTCAATTGGGGATAAAGAAATATATTGACTTTTAAGATAGGTTTTTGGCTAGAGGACACAATTCTGCAATAGATAGATGTGTGGAGGTGTAAACATGGTAAAGTGCTTGTGAAATGTTTTACCTTTTAAACAGACTTCATTTATCCATGACATACGATATTCCCAGTCAAATAAGATTCAAATGGTTTAGTTTGCAGGACTAGGATTTTCTCTTGAATTGTCATAATGGATGTGTGGTTTACTTTGTCTAGAGTGAGGATTCCAAACACATTTGGCAGGTTGATTAACCTTCAGATGGTCTTACGAATCGTTTATTTTCAACAACATCTCACATTTGTCAAGAACGCACGGCACAATTTTTTCCGCAACCATCTGAAGGTTAGTATTATGCATCCGTTATGTATTTCTTCATTATTGTTTGCAATAGGATCTCCCAAATCAGTTTATCTCAACATCATTGACTTTGCTGCAACATATCTCTAGTTTCTTTTAATATCATGATTGTGATGGAAAACAACTGAAATTTCAGAATAAAGCTTTTTTATTGAATCTGTGAAAGGGCTTACATGTAGTAATTTCATAACAACATTCAGCATCAGACCATTTCTTAACATAATTATGGAAAATTCACTAAGTTACAGACTGTCCAGAGAGATGTAATAAAATATATATAGATATATTTTTGACCACAAGTTTATGACATGAACACATTGACAACTTGTATTTGCATAACATAAACAAACGAAATGCATATATTAGCATGAACTATTATTCAAAATATTTTTACAATGCAATATACAAATATATAGGGAGGTGTTGAGCAAGACAGGCTAATGGGTAGGCTTCCAGGGACTGAAGCTTCCTTTATTAAAAAGCTACAAATTAACAAAGACTTGGAAAAAATACCATTACTAGAGTCACATATGATCACTGAATTACATGGTCCTCACTAAAGTGCTACAGCCTAGGATCCGAGGATGACCAACTGGAGTTACAACAATTTTCTTCACTTATTAATATGCCATGGCTCCTTCAAAAAGGACTACCAAACCTAGACACCCCTTTTTCTGTATTTTCATTATTCTATAATATCATGATCTATATGGCAATAGGAATTGGTAAGCACATTCAGCATGCAAGATTGAGACAAATGGCCTTGCTTGAATTTCACCCATTTGACCCACAGAATAAAAGTGACTTCAGAAATATTACAATATGACTATGTACACTTGACATAGAATAGTTCATCATTTGTACATAAAAACATTAATATATATCATATCATTTATCATTGTTTATATATATACAAATGTATCGGTTGAAATAACCCGTTGCAATGTGTATTGACTAAAACATTGGATTGCCTTAATTGTACAGAGGTACTAAATTACTTAATTATCAGATATAATATATTCACTTTGAAGGCTTTCCAATTATAGTACACAAACTAATCCAGAACAGGTATGGAATAATCACACTTTAAACTGTATCAAAACCAACATCTACTAAAAATCTTTGTTTTCAACATTCCAGAAGAGCATTTGTGTAAATAAACTTATTACTAACTAGATACAAGTAGCCCAACAAGTGGATGAGCTAATATCATCAATTCATCATCATACAGAAATATTTTGATGCAGTTTGACTACTCATCAATACACAAAATTAATATCATTCATACTTACTAGTATATAGTGTAACTAACACATGCAGTAAATGATTATAAATCACAAGGAACTAAAACCTTATCTAAGGAAAACAAACTTCAAAAAGTTTTAACTGATAAAGGTCATACAAATTAATTTTCACTCCAAAAGTGCAATGCGAAAAAATAAACTTATGTATCAAAACAAAATTGTTCGAAAGTCAAATTATCTATGTCCACACTTCTAGAAATCACTGGTATCACCTCGAGTTTGCAGACTGACAAAGCACCTTTGCATTTTGAAATTTGTTCAACTGAACGAAAAAACAAACATGAAAAAAATTGATTTGTGCATTTTTTTCACAATTGTGAGTAAAACAAGAAAATTGCTGGCTCAAAACATTCACAGAATGTCCTAAGATAAAACCACTCTTTTTACACAATCATGTCATGCTTCAAATATATACACTGGATACTACAAACCAGATACATAATGCAAACAGAATGTCTCTGAATAAAACCACTCTCTCAAATAGTTTATCACAATTCTAAACACAGATTGTACAACTGCGTCCTGACCCAGTGGGAGAACTGGTTCAGCTGCCTCTCTCATCCAAGTGACAGGGCAAGTCAAAAGTTCCCAAAAATGACTTCTCTCTGCAACATCATCTCAGAAGCATGTCTCTGAAAGGTCTTTTTTCATATTTTGGCATGTTGCAGGGCTTCTGACTTGGTTTGATTTGACCATGCAAAATTGCAAATGTCAATTTGGTTGTGACCATTTGATGCCTATACTATAGGTGGTGTCTGAAATGTCTCCAATATGTTTGTCTACAACAATATACAAATGATTTTAAACATTCTTGGTGGCAGAGTGACAGCTGTGACTTATAATCATGGGTTATACTGGCCGCCAAGTTAGTGATTTGACTGTTCACCAGGAGGATGCGCAGAGTTCCGTTTCCGTCCAAAGCGGAAGTGATCATTCCTAGATGGCACCACCAGTATATTCTACGATTCAGTCTATTTACGATTAATTATATTAATGACCATTGAGTCAATTCATGAATCAGTTTGTTGAAGATACGGTTTATCATAAAACAGTCTATTCACGACTCAGTCAGGGTGGTGATTCAGTCATGGCGCAGTCCCAAGAAGCTTCGTGCGCTTCTCATATTTCTACAGACTGAACAAATATCGGGTTACAAGATGCATTGGGCCTAAAGAGACCCACAGGATGTTGGTCAGCTTAAACAGGATGTCATACAGGACACAGGAAGTGGGAGGCCACCGCAGAAGCCAGAACGATTGAGGCTGAGATGGAGAGGGCACACGCCCTGCCCGTGGACCGACTGCTACTCAACTCAGAGGTACCTGAAACAGTATTAAAGGTAATTCAAAATCTGATTCAACTCAAGTACACAATCTGTGAAATGTATGTAAATCCGAAAACAACAAAAATGGCACAAATTACGTGAACATGGAAATCATATACATGTATCTTACAACAAACATAACCTGTAGAGAGAATCAGATTTGTAAGAAAAATAAATGGATTCATTGAAGCCAAAGCGAGAGATAACACATTGAGAGATAGCATGCAAACATGACATATAATACTTCTTCAGTTATTAGAATGATCTCATTACATGAAATCAAAACATCTCAGGCCCAAATCACAGTTGTTGCAGAATTGTTGCGGAGTCCCATGCATAAGTCACATCAGCTGACTTCTCATTATGTCTTGGACTCTTAATTGTAAACATGCTGTTTGCGTTTGCTATTATTGGCTATCGTTTTTAAGAAGTAAGAAGTAAACGCCATCTTGGTTCACAGCTATCTTTCTCTGATATGTGCCCACTGAAAACTGTGTCTGAAAGAGTTTCGACATTATGACATGTCATCTTATTCGTAAGGAGACTACCTTATAATTTCCTAGTCTCAATCTATAGGTTTATCTTACTCTTTCTGTTTCGTAGTACAAGTTTACCAAGGAACTTACCACTCCTCAAGGCGGTCGTAAAATGACTCGTTATTTCCAACTAAAATTTACAAAATATTGATATATATTCGTTTGCTATCTATGTTGCGAATGTGTTTAAATTATCATGATACAAACCATACAAATGCCATGCTGTTATCAATTTCAAGGATTTAAAGTGCATCTAAAAAAACGTCGAGTGTTTAAGCTTTCCTAATTTTCTTAACTTATAACTACAAATTCTTAGGGTGATAACTGGAGTGAAAACTGTGTCATCCCTTTGACAAAATATTGTGAAACTAGTCTAAATGCTAGCCAGTCCCTGTCTCACATCTGGGCACAATACATAACCAAACTGTCAGACATCACTTCATGTGAATGTGAGACAGATATCTACACAAAAGCACGAACAATGATAAACAGATCTGTATATTTAAAAAAAAAACAATCGTGAGGATCACAACATTTATGTGCGCAGACCAAAAAAGGACGACATATTGAAATACCAATGAAAGATGAACCAAATTTACAAGAAATAATTTACAAATAAAACAACTTCCACCACATAAAATAAACTAATTCTAACGGCGTGTCCAAATAGTTGCAAATGTAAATTTCAACTGAAAAAACATTTTGAGGAAAACATTGACTGACTGCTCACAAGCATGCAATTTTGGTTGAGTGAATATTTCGTCACAAAACATGGCTGCTTTGTACAGCAGTTCGAGGGTGAGAGCTGACAATGTCTACACATTCCACTAGGGTGCTCTGCCTACTCACCCTCGTCCGTCCTGTGCATCATTCTATCCTTCTGATATCCTCTTTCTGAAAAAAATAACGCAGTCGAAAAATTCACTGCAGGGTATATAAGATACTGCTCAAAATTCCAGGTGTGTGCATATGCAAGTGAACTGCAAATATCCACTAAAAGAACTAACCAAAAGGAAACAAAGTCACAACTGCAAGTACATGGACACGTCGTATAAAGTGCTGTCCTCTAGGTTTAAGTGCCAAAATCACGACCATCACCAAACCAACACCTTACTAACACTATAGCCTGGCTATGTAATTTCTTCAGCTTAACAGAGATAATTCCAAACCACAAATAGGCAAGATTATAGGACAGCCACTCAACAGCCTAAAACAACACACTCTTCATAACATGAATCAACATGGTCAAGGTAAATATGAAAAGCTAGAAAATTCCTTACCACGTTTAACATTGTTAGGTTGCACTGTAACGTAAAACAAACACACAGTTTCATTATTTTCAAGGATGGCTGAAGCGGCATTTATTTCAGCAGTCGCCAAAGTTTGTTTTTGCAAGACTGGCAGCAGCTGAGACGAGGGAACTTTGCAAATTGATTTTGGATACACCAGGAGGTTGAATGACAAGACTTTCTTGGCAAGATGCCTTCAGCTCTGAAAACTTGGCTCATCCCTTTGAGCACATCCATTAAGGTGTCAGGGGTTTAATCACACTCCAGAGTGAGGCAGGGCTGTGGTGTCCATGTGACATAGCTCATTAGGTGCCATGACAACCTCCAAGGTGTGCTGACACACATGCTTGTGACATCCAGCACTGAATCATTCATGGGACATTGGGGTGATGAAAAATGGTATAATGTAATCAGAACAACCAAGGTAATAGCAGTTTCCAAATACAATGATTAATCAAACTTCCACCACATACTTCAATGAACATCCTTCATTTTAGTTGTGAACAAACACAATTTTTTCAAATTTTGAAAGTCTATGGATAAAATCGATGTTTCAATTAATCTCATATGCCATTGGCCATGTCAAAAGTTCAAATTTATATGCTGAATTGCATAAAACTACCAAATATGCTGACAAATAGTTTTTCATTTCAGCTATTATAACAATTTTGGATGCCTGGAACATTCTGAATTATTGACATAACAGGACACAATGTTCAAGTGAATAAGATGAAAATAGCAAACATGACCCCATCCATCAGAGCATTCAAACACTTGCACAATTTCCATGTTGACACAGCCCTCCACACACCCCATTCATTGTCAATTGATCCAAATTACATTCTTCGAATTTTTGCAAACTTGACAGGTTTATGATAAAAGCGAATTGACATTGTTTCAAGTGCTGTAACAATTTCTGTTTCATAGGGCAGTGTTTCAGCCAAAGCTTCAAATAGCTTTATATCTCTTTGAAGTTTCCACATCGTTCCAAATAGATTTCTTTCCAAAGGGTGGAATTTGATAAATTTTAAGCCATTGCAGAATTGTGTCCTGGCCTTCAGAACCTTTTTCCATCTAAGCCAGCCCTCAGGACATTATCATTTCATGAAACTCAAAAGATTATTCTCATAGAACAAATTCATTATGGAAACAAAATAGATCTAATATGTTTCACTTCTCAAAGTTCTCATCCGCGTATGAGATGTGATAAAAAATGTGTCTGAATTTTTCATATCATTTATAAATACTACTTATTAGTAATTTTCAAAATACTTTTAACAAACTCAAGGCTATATATATCCAAAACAAAATATGTACATATAAAATCACACTTCAAGGTTATATCAAATCATTTCTAAGTCACACCTCAAGGTCACTCCAAAATTACATCTCTAGGTCAAATAAAGGTCAACTCAAGGTCAAAGTTCAAATTGATATGCAAAAGACTTACCATTTAAGACATGCACTGTGATGTCTCCATACTGTCTGTTGGATGACATGCACACGTATTCTCCAGCATGTTTCATGCGACTATTGTTGATGACTAGGACACTAATAAGGACTTTGGTTTCTATCTTCTTAGTGATGAGGATGCCAGACCTAGCATCAGAGTTGATCTTCTGGCCATCTTTGAACCACTGCACATCATGAGGGGGGTCTGGCTTGCCCGTGGCATTACACACTAATTGTATTTGGCCGTTGAGTTCAACGTAGGCCGTGCCGGATACTTGCACCGCTGTAAGAGAAAAATACAAGAAATGCATCAGTAAAAATAAGTTTGTCTGCATCAGTATACTTTAAAAACATGATTAGGAACAGAAATTGCACATTCGTATAGCTACGTACTAAAGCCACCAAATGACATTAAGTTGTGCTGAATCTTTTTCAAAGCAAATATTTACAGTCAGTAAATGGCACTAAAAGTCTTACGTCCCTGAAACACTCGTGGGAAATATTTTAAACAAATGAATCAGAACATCAGAAACAAGTACATCTTCACAGTCATGGACACCCATGCAAAAATGAAAATAACAAAATAGTTAATTATTCTCCAGTAGTTTTAATTTGGCTTTAGTAGCATTTTCTCCAACATTCTTCCATAACATCATTTAAAAATCAAAACAGTAGCAACAAAACATGATAACATGGTAAATTGGTGATACACAAAAATGTTTTTATCACAAAAAGAAGTCAAAATGTTAGTTTCCCTTGCTAGGCTGGTGCAATCGCTTGCATTTATGAGATAGTGTCATTAATTATTATGGGTTAGAGTTAGACAAACAATGAAAGAAAAATGTCATGTCAGAATTAGTTGATGTTACTTGTTACAAAAGTGTTACTTCAATGTTGAGCTGTTGATTGAAGCACCTTGGCTCAAGTTGTAACAACCTGATTTGAGAGCTGTGATTCCCTTTTGTTGAGTTCCTTTGCCCTGACACCCACATTATGTTAAAGGAAAAGTCAATGAGTTGTCCTGCTGGCTGAACTAAGGACCTTCAGAGTCTAGTCTTTCTTTATTCTGCTTAAAGGAGAAGATGTTAGTGACAAAGAGATGGAGGAGTGAATCCCACAAAGGACCTGGGAATCCATTTGTCCGATCAATGGCCTTTGTCAGCTGCCAGGCCCTAAGTGAAAAGGTGGACCTTGGAGCAAGAAGAAGAGGGAGTGGGAGTAACAGACAGGGAAAGGGAATATAAGTCAAATAACAGGAGCAAAATAAGATGGACAATGAGACCCACAAGAAGAAAAAAAACCATAAGAAGGTTCAAGAGGAGAATAAGGTACGAAAAACAATAAGCACATGAGCAGTAAGAGTACTGTGATTGCAGTCAAGAGAAAGGTGAAGTGCAGGTATCATAGATATGACTCTGTTTTACTCCGGGGCAAAAGGGAAAGTATTTCAAAGAGACAGATATGGAAGGGAGTAACATGATACAAAAGAGTAGACTAAATGGAGAAATAATAGTGACAGGTCAGTTGGACTCTCCCCCAAGGAGTATAACCTATCATGACTCCATGAGTCACAAAACATGATTCTAATAGAAAAAGACAGTAGTCTCAGAGGCAAGCATCCAAGGCAAAGTGAAAGTGTCATGAAGAAGGCGAAGCCTAGAAGGCACCACTTTAATAACTGGTGATTTATTCAGAATAAAGAAATTAAGAGATCAAGAAATCAGATCAAGGACAAAAGTGGTATGTACATTCCACGTACAAAGACAATAGGAAAATGGTTGGTAAAGATGAGTCATTATTTGCAAAGGCATATGAAAGACATAATGGGCTTTGACAAACAAGAAGCTATGAGCAATATAAAGTAAGTGATAGACATATGAGGACAACAATGTAAAATTGTATGAACTGAGGCGGTTGCACAATATCTTTAAGCCAACATGGCTTGTTGTTTTCAGCCAAGATAACAGACAGATTATCTTAGCTTGTTAGCTAAAAGATATTGTGCAATCATCTTACTCAAATACTCAATCACTTGGGCTGACTGAATTCATACAATCTTACAGTAAAGAGAAAGATGAACATTAATATACTAATAACTTTTGTGTGGTTGACCTGTTTTGGGTCTTGGCTCAGACTAGAGTGGACTTCAACATAAACTTGAAGCTAATATTGCAGTCACAACACGAAGCAGTAGAAGTGAGAATTGAGTGACAGAGAGAAGTCACACTGCAGTCAAGATACTGGAGTCACTGTGTGATTTTATGTCAGAGCTGCTGGTCTTGGCAGACTTACAGACTGTAACAGGGACTAAGACTGGTAACTGTAGGGCTAAACATGCAGTCACCAGAGACTTGGTGGAGAGGGTCAAGGGTCACATGTCTCAATTTCAACCCCCAAGACTGACAAGTGTCCAATCTGACTTTCTTTACTGCTCAGAGCTGTAATATTGACACTCAGAAGACTAACAGCCAGGTCCCACCGACCCCTTGTAGCAATAAGTCCCACTATATTGACTTGCCCATGGGCGTGGTATTTCATTTATTTTCGTACAACTTTTGATTACGAAACTAAAAACGGCTGGTGCCAAATTCATATATATTGAACATATAACTGCGTTTTTTGGCACAAGTAGTTTCAGGTTTCAGTTTGTATACCAAACTGGCATGATCATACGATTCATACAGTTTTGGAAACAATCTTTTCAGTAAATTTTGTGAAGTAATTTCAATATTTTAATGTAATTGGCCAGCAATAATCCAGTTTGGTTATGACAGGTAATGTAAGAACTGAAATGCATGTGTTGGATATGACTTTATGTAATGCAAATTGAAGTATTTCAATCCAATAAGTCGAGGGCAACATTCTTTGCCAAGTCTTCCATGTTTTGTTACTTTTCGTCTATACATTGCAACTTCGTATTCATCTGGTCGAAGGTCTTATACATAAGTTATCAGCATATATATGTAGCAATTCACCCAGTATGAATCATAGAAACCCTTCAGAATTACTCTCTCAGATGGAGGCTCCCTTGGGGGTACTAGGGCAAAGCTATGAACACGACCTAAGACCCATTCATGCCATGAGAACTGTGGAAGCACCAGAAGGAAACATTGGTGCCACACAGCAGTGCTGCGACGGAACAGAGCTGGAGCAGAGCCGGAGCAGAGCTGGTGCAGATATATTGAGCCGCTAAGAAGAAAAAAAGGTCTGCGATACTGCTTCTATGTGAATTAATTTTCATTTGGAGAACAGACCCACAGAGTCAGTTTCACTCTAAACCTTCACGAAAGAACATAGATTGGTTGCATAAGGTGACCTCATAGCTCTTGGATATCTGAAGCATCAGCATCCATAGTTGTAGGTGCAGCTTCAGCAGCAGCATCAGAGGTTGCAGGGGGGATGTTGGCTCAGTAGGCAACTACTGATGGTCATTTCATGGACCTTTTGTCAGGAGTCACTTGACCGACAAGTCGCCCTCATCCCGGACATGCCCCCTGTGCTCAGAAGGAAGCCGCAGATCAAGAGCGGGGTTATCTATGGAAGGGCAAGGGGCACCATAAGCCATTTGGATTTGGCCAAGTCCCCAAAGACTCAGTTGGCCATGCAGCCATTGGCAGTAGTTGGCAAGGCTGCAGAACTCTGGCAGGGCTGGAGCACTGGTGCAGCAGGGCTATTGGTCAACAGAAACAATATTACCTGCCCACAGTACCCAGTAGTAGATTCCTTCACAGCAACTTCACTTTCTATATTCCCCCACACCAAAACTATGCAGCCGCCATTCCTGAGTGTGACAACCTCCTCAAAATGGAGACAAATGGCGATCGCTCCGGGATTAATTTATCCCGAACAGAGCCCTGTCTGTTATCCTTTAATCTTAGGTCGCTCTTGCAACATGCATGCTAAACGGTCTTTGCCACTCTCCTCCCATTTAACTACATGGCCCTCTACTGCTGCAGCAATTTCACTTCCACCGCAGCCTCAGCCTCACTCGGGATAAACAAGCTAAGCATCCTGCAGCCTTTAACATAAGGCCAAATTTCTCAACCATTATTGCATTCCCATGAGCAATAGTCCACCCAGCCCCTGCTAACCCCTGAAGAACAGTCTGTACACAGGAGGAAATCTACTGGGGCCTTTTTCCTTCTTTTCCCCTCAACTCGCTTGACCTTGCAAATTGTTGTGGACAGCCCCTAACACCCTCCAATGCGTTTGCAAATCGACAAATTGTCCTCATCTACATTCCTGTTTAAGGGACTTGCCCGTGGACTACATAAGATCAGGGACTATTGCCAGGGTCATTATTCACTCCTTAACTTTTCTGAGCTTTGCTGGTTGTTGGAACAGTGTACTTCTCTGCAATAGTTTGCCACCTTCCTCCTTCTGTGGAGAATAAGGCTGAAGCGGTCAACACTAATGGTGAGATACTTCCTCAGCGATTCGATGGAAAGCATTGCAACTCGTCCACTCCAGTTGCACCGGACCACCGCTTTGCCCTGTGCTGGAAAGTTTATCCATTGAGGTCATAATGGCCATATATGGGTTACATTGGGTTAGGACCTGGGTAGTGATTGACCTCTGTGCTATGAAGGGCCTTCAGCTGACATGACCTGGCCACTAATGTGCCACTCAAGGCACCGCATGACCTCCTTGACCAGTAGGACACCACTGTCGAGTACTGGGGTCAAAGTCTCATTGACCTTTATCCATCAGGTAGACTGGCTCCTGGGCCCTATCAGCTTCCTGTGCTCCAGTGTCAAAAGCTAAAAATAGCACCCAGTGACCTGCAGCAGCAAACACCTGCACCACTGATGCATAGTATTGCATACAGTCACTAGTCGAACTTCCTCTGCCATCAAGAATATCCACTGCAACAATTGCAGCATTGCATGTGTCTTCCTCCGAGCTCTTGTGTTGCATTGCCATTGCATAAGACAGCATTGTTTCATTACATAAGACTGAGAGCCAGACAGGAATCATGTTATGTCCATGTTCTTGATGACATTGCTCCCTGAAAAGCAGACATCTTGTGTAACTTTTGTTTAATTAAAACCTGCAGACGCAAAAATAACTCTTAAGAACATGTACTGGAACTGGGATAAAAAATACATTATGTCATGTACATACATAGTCACTGCACTTCTTTGAACAATTCCAGTTGGAAACCATGGTTGATGTACAAGGCAGAAATTGTGTTTGAGGTGGAAATGTATCTATTTACATTGTACATGAGCTATGTACATCAGTGGGATAGTATGTTGGCAGTTAACCCGGTATCATCCCACAGTATATACAGAGGCCTCAGGAAGGCAGGACCATGCTGCCAGAATGTGCAAAGACCCAGTGTCAAGAGAAACATACATCCCCAGGATTCCTGAATACAGAGCCCCAGAATAAATATGCACCACTAGAGCAATGGGCAAACACTACAAGGGCCCAGTTTGGTTTGTCACTGGCCAAGTGCTGGTGTCATGAAAACTGAGAAACTACCCTGGTGTTATGCTGATGTGTTGGGAGTTTGTTTAGTATAATGATATTGGTGGGCTGGATTTTTCGAAGGTTGTATTATATATGATAAACTGTGTAGTATATCCTGGTTTTATCAATATTTCCTCGAGCACATATGGAACCACAGCCTTATCATTTCATCATTACATCTGCCTCTGGCATCTGTCATACACTTTATGAGATGAAATAACTAAAAGAGCGAGTTGCATTGAAAAATAACATAAAATTTCATTAACATCTAAAGAGGCCTTTTGGTTCTCGAGAAAGTATAGACACACTCTTGGAGCATATATATATTTCTATTTACAGATTTATAGGAAAATATTAAAATTCTAAATTAAAAAATTTCTTATAATTATTCTTTCTGATTATTATTTGTCAACGGATTCATTCTTCATGATATCTCCGACCAGCAACTTTGAAAAGACTGGTGTGTGGTGGTGTTACCATCTTCAGAGGTGGATACCCTTGCCTTCCTGGTGTTACCAAATTGAAAGCTCCAAATGATGAGCAATAAATCAGTGAAAAGGGCAAAAGGGTTGGGATACGTTTAGCCCCACTTTCAGCTAACCACCCTCATTTGTATTCATTTTGGGGAAGGGTATGGCCATTAGCTGAGGGAGGGATGCCTGCTCATCACCTTGCTGCTGTTGCTGTTGCTGCTGCTGCTGTTGCTGATGATGATGCTGATGATGATGAGAGCGGTGATGCAGTTGCTGATTTAGTTCGTGTTAAATTAAGAATTTTGTTATTATTAAGAATGTATTCCTATACTTTCACAAATATCACCCATTTATAGATTATAATTATAATTCTTAACTTTATCTATATGTTCAATTTGTTCATCTTTATAAATTGTAACTCTGCCTATTTTAAATATAATGTCTTTACCTTCTATATGCCAACGTACAATAATTTTATTGTTTACGTACAGGTATATAATAAATATACCATTTGAAAAGTGAATTGAGATGAGTCATGTAAACCGCTGCCAACAAATAAAAATTACAATCTTTACTCATTGTATGCACATATATATACTCCAAACAGATTTTAAAACATTGGCCTGCAGCCTCCATATACATAGACCACATAAGATACTGAAGATGGGACTAATAAGGCATCACAGGAAAGACATAAACAATATTAGGAGGCCCAACTTCCAGCACTTCCCTCACAAAGTGGGCCAAATTGTCCCCAAGCCCCTCCCTATGCAGGATGGATGTCACACTGATACCGAGATCACTGCGTCAGCACAGCCTCTGAAGAACCTTGTCACTAAATTCACTTTCAAGGACCTCACTAAGTGGTAAGATATGTAACAGGAAACTCATAAATCCACTCCCACTGCGTAAGCAATAAATTACTTTTCTCTTCGGAAGGATGGGGCAAACCTAGCTTTTTCGGCAAGCTTTGAAACTAAAAACTAGAGCGCAAACTCTCGGCGATAATTCATCGTCAAAATAAACCAATTTAAATTCTGCGCATTTCCTTGGAAAAATGGTGCTTAAAGTATTGTTTACACTGTGTATCGAAGCTTGATTCGGACAACTGGACATTGGCCAGTGGTGTCAGCAGTGTTCAAAGCAATCTTCATGCTCACTGGTGGAACTGATTGTATTCAAAATTTGAGGAAAACAAAAGGGTTGGAGCAGAACTCCCCACATGGCCACAATATAGGTGGCAACAAAACAGGAAAGACTGTTATCTACAGTGGTAACACAACAAATAATGCAGTGCTAATGATCCAGTTAAAGTTTGAAATTAATGAAGATGTCGTCTTTACTCATCGATTGAGTCATACATGTAGAAGTTCATTTTACAAGGTTGCATTACGAATGATATATAACAGTAAATTACAAAATTATTAATATATATGGTTAGTAATTGGTTACTGCATGGATGTCCTTGAAGGAAACAAACTGCCACAATCATCTTCATGACCTACATAACACACACATATTATTATTTCTTAAAATAGAAGAAGCTATATTTAATTTGTTACAATAAGGGTCCAGAAAGAAATTTGCAAGTGGCAAATTGAATAAATATTGTTTAACCATGCATCCCCGACAATCTTTTCAGGAGTTTGCCCAGCAAAGAGAGCATTGGGCCAAAAAAACGTAATAAACGAACAATTTGAGGAGCCAAACAATGCTGCAAACAATATTGGAACAATGGGAGAGACATCAATACTAGGACATCAAGTTTCCCTTTTGTGACCTGAAACATGGCAAGAGCTGTTGTTATGAGATGACAATAAAAGGAAGAAGAAAAGCAGAGGCTTGGTAAAGAAATGAACCATCCTGAGCAAAGAACCAACCTAACATTTTATTGCGGTTAGCAATTTATAGCGAAATGAATACAAAATGAATACATTCGTTGACAAAACAAAGAGTTTTGTAGTACTCGAGAATGCTGTCTGCTCCGGCCCGGCATATAGGGAGGATGATCTGTGAGTAATTACCTTCATCCCTTATTCATGACCTCTCTGACATTCTTTTATGGCAGGTCTCCTCTTACTAAGAATTTTCCCTTGCTTCCTGTCAGAAAGTCACTAGAGAAAACTGTACCTTATAAAGCTTACTTATAGCCGCCTTAATGCCTATTATATGCTTTGCATGTGACAAACAAGATAAAAGCAACCTGAGTTTAGGAGTAGAGTTTTGCAGATAAAATCTGAATTAACCACTAATAAGGTGGATGCTTGAAGTATGGAATATTTAAAGTTAACCAGTACTTTAGATGCATACAGTAAATATGAGCCACATTCAATCAACTCTCCACGTAAACAATTTTTTTCTATAAAACTATAGGAAATCCAGACACAAGCTCTTCAAAAAGAGTGAAAGCAAAGGAATCTACAAAATCACAATTACGTTGCCTAATACCATCTACGTATTGACAACATAATTATTATTATATTATCCAAATATTTCAAAACTTCCTTGATAATCGAGCAACATGTACAGTTCTGCAGATGAAAAGTTGGCAATTTAATTATCCGCACATTGGTAAATTATTGTTGGGCTATGTCAATAATAAAATAGTTGATTGATTAGTGACTATTGATTGGGACAAACTGATTGAGAAGTTAAAACTAATTTCAACTCAGAACACAACTCTTACAATGGAACTACATGCGAACAAGTGATGACAGCTGATCGTAAAATTAATGACTTTATTGGTGTAAAATATGATTACATCTCATTTGCCCTTGGAATTCTAATAGATCACCCCCTGACATGCCACTGATTGATTAGTTCCAGGTTTTCAATAATGACAACTCTCCCCAGGCCATCAATAAACCAACAGCCAACATGTTTTGCACTGCCTTGCCTCATCTGGTTGTTGGGCAGTGTTGTGGGTTGCTCTCTGTGTCAAATGGAGTGTGGAGGAACTGCTGTCAAGAATTCATACAAGCTGCGGAAGGGTACAAACTAAAACAAAAGTCATAAGTGAATTCTAGTGCTAAGTATTACTGATCTGGTTATGAACAAATTTGATTGGAATGACCTCCTGTGTCATCATTCATGATAGGTCACCTTGTCTTGTTGAGGGAAAATAATATCATTCAGTGTTCATTAAATTGTCTCAGCAGTTTAAGTCAACTATAGTTTTGTAATTCTTGTAGAACTCCTGTATAATTGGGTTTTCTGACTTTTCTCCAATCTTAATATAGAAATCTGAATGCATATGGTCTTGTAACTTTAGAAGAACCCTCTCAGGCGCTCACAATTATGTGTTCCCCTCATTTTTATAATCCAGTGTGGCAAAAAAACTTCTGAGGGGGCAATGGAGTGAAATGAGTGACTTATTTAGTGAGTAGGAGCACCCAGTGAGTGATGGCATGGTCAGGGGTGGTTGGTAATTACTCACAGAGGCAGGATCAAAGCCCCACCTGTCAGGTTTAACATAAATCAGAGGCGGCTTGACTCCAGACACCAAATCGCTAATCCCAGAGCGGAGGTTAGCAAACTGCCACCAAGGTCTCCATCCACTGTTTTTGATTAATAGCACTTCCTCCTCATTAATTTCTGGACTAAAAAATGAGGAAAAAATTAATAAGAAGAAGGGGAGAAAAACTTGCGCAAGGGAGATTCTGCTTCAAATGTCTGTCGCCAGTGTCAGACTGATGTGGGCAACCGCCTCTGACATTTTCACCAAGCGTGATATGTGTTAACTGCAGGATAAACCAGAAACAAGAATATAATATTGTGACAAAAATTTCTAAAGAGATCGACAGAGGCAATCGTTTATTGCTCAGCGTGAATTATTCAGAAGTTTGCATATACACAATACACTGTTTTTAAAAAGATTAAAATATATGAATTTCAATACCTGGAAACAAATTCATAGTTGACAAACTTCTATTTGTAACTGGCATTATCAATGCATACATTCATAGTTTCTTGGAAATTCTGAGGCAAAATCTAAAGCAATATTCACCAGTCTTGTCAACTTTAAACTTGAAAACTGTGAGGCATTTAGGGAATTTCAATTCTCCTGGAAGATGTTCAGCAAATGAAGTGTCCAATTTGACTTCTCCGGTCCCTGTAGACACTTGATTAGATTATGCGCACTCCAATTCTATTTCTCTTCTGTTTAAGGACTACTTTCCGGCCAATCCTAAAGAGCTAAAACTTGCATTCTCAAAACCGGTGTGAAATAGTTCCAAAAGCAGTCAGTTATAACCAACCGTTATTTCATTACCCTCAATCGTCTCTCTATTTATTCGCTATCTACTGTTCTTTCAATGTACCTATTGGATGGGATATTTATATTCACTTTATTTTCAATGACATATTCCATCAGTATGAATTAGTTAAAACACATATCGCTTGTATGTTATTCAGGTAGTTACTTACACGATTTATAAAAAATAAAATCTAAGATTTAATTTAAATGCTGAAACAAAAAAAACAGAAGGAAAAACATGCATGAACGTATCAAAACGGATGAATTCACCAAACGTAGTATGAAAATACATGAAAATTTGCTGAATTCAATAATGAATCCAGAAATTCAAGACATCAATTGTTATTAATAAATTGAAAAGAATTAACAGAGTCAGTCAAGACATTGAGTGCCATAAAATAATTGAAAAGAAGTAAAGGCAACATGTTGAGTCTTCAATTGAATAGAATGACAAAATGTGTAAATTTTATTCTAGAGATGAAAACATGATGATGCGTACTGACACCTGGCGATAAAATTATTTTTGAAGATCTATATGTCTGGGGTACTTTCTATGTATGATATTTTCGTAATTCTGCCCCTATAATATTGGTATGATATTTATAAATTGGAAGGAAATTGTGAAAAGTTAATAGGCAATGAAAACAAAGCAAGCTTTATAAAGGAAAAGACCATTGGACAGTGGGGTTTCTGACCACCTACCTGGGTCTATGTGAAATTGAGGTAGGTCTGAAAAAACACCAGGCAACAAACTACAGACATATAGTCCAAAGAAACAGTGAATATAATAGAGAAACAATTCAACACAAATAGAAAATAACAAGAAAAATACAGGCTTTGGGGCAATTCATCAACAAATTCCAAACAGCTCGTGATAAACATGCTAATACCAAACGAATTCTACCAACATAACCTGTATACAGTGAATAAGAAACAATGTAATTCAGTTTATATTATCCATATATCCAAAGTGATAATATTAATGAAGCTTGCAATGTGGTGCATCAAATATCTTTTGTTGTCTAGTGTTGAGCTGAGTGGTGATATTAGTAAGCAAAGTGAAGCTATGTTGACAGTTCAATGGTGAAATTCTGGAAGCAAGGTCAGCTTATCTAGCATCCATAAAGTTGTCGTAGAATCTTCAAAATTATCTTTTTAAAAATATATATCTTCAGGAAATTCATAATATTTTCTGAAACAAAGCTAACGATTTTGCATCTTTTGATAAATGAGTCATTATATTGATTTATTAGTACGGTTTGTTTTATGTTTGTTCCCAGTTGTGTGATATAAAGTTTGTGATTTGTTTTTGTTCAGAACTTAGGTCTTTTTAGGGCAAACATATTGGATTGACCAGTTTGGCAATATAAGCAAAAACAATTCATATGGTGAGACCTTCTGGCCCTTGCTGAAGCAGTTCTGAAAGAAAACTCTTTTGAGGAAATCTGTGAGTTTCAGCTTGCAGTTACTGTGCCTTGAAATTATGGTATGTTTTGGGAATGCAGTTGTAGACATGATATAGGGGGAAGGGTTTTAGACACTACCAATCACCCCTGACGATAGCTCTCTCCCTGGTTGGGGATCTACTCCTAGACCAACCTACGGAAGGCAATAAATTTCTGCTGGAGCAAGTCATAAACTGATCGCCCTGTTCTTTGTTTACTTTCCCCCTAAGCCAGCTTCTGTGAGGGATAAAAGTGCTCCTCAAGGAGGCGCTGTCTTGCCCATACATAGCTATGATACAAAGAGAGGCACAAGGCAGCAGCAAAGATATTGTTGAAGACACTGAAAAACACACTAAAATAAATACTCTTGAAAAGACTAAAGGATTATTTTGTACCAAACATAACTCATCTATTTGTCAATACAAAATTTTGTCACAGATCATTTTTTTAATACTGATTGCCTATAACACCGATATACTCCAATAGATACAAAATCAAATGGCAGCATACTATCGTACCAACTGATATATCCCGCTTTCCTCCTATAAAACCTCCTTGATCTGGGAAAGCCTGTCTTCATATAAATATTGAATTACGATAAGTTTCTGTAAACAATTTTTGAGACATTCTGCCGTCAATAGTCTCAACAGATAATTTTGACCATATTCAAGATATATTAAAGATATTATGCAGAACACTACTCCTATTACAAATAAACGGGGACGTCGGAGCAAAAAAGGCCTACATATCACCTTGTTTTGATAACACTAGCATCAAAGGGTGGATATTGCTGAATTTAGAAAATTCATATGTTGCAGCGGCTGCCATGTCTTATTCTCGATTAATACAAATATATAAAAATACTCTTTTTTTTAAACAGAAAGGGAGAGGGTTTCTAATCACAAAGCAGTCTTCGGTGGGGTGCAGTCTCTCCTCAGTGATAAATATTTACTGGCCATTTGCACTGATAATACTACTTCTTGCAGACAGAAGTCATTCTTATAACATGCAGTCCTGTGACACAGACACCGCTGTACATATACACAACAAAAATTATTTATCATTTTGATACCAATCAGATGGACAAGGACGCCATCGTAACGTTCACCATCCCCACGACAGGTCTTCCGTTGGCTGGCCAGTGTCATGTGACCTCTACGTGATCCCATCAACCAATTAGAGAGCCGCAGTGACACACCTGCACCCCTCTCCTCCCCCTAGTCAAATAATCCTCCAGTCTGCCTGTCCAACCTCAGTCTGCTGTTGGAGTGACTCTCTGAGCCTTGATTGCAACCAAACTCTACTAAATTGGAAATTTCGCCCAAAATGAAACGGCCTCCGGAACAATAATGTGGGAACATACAGCTCAGCAGAGTTAAAAATAGGTTGCCTCGTAAACATATCTTGTCACATCAGTGTCACAGAGATTCAGCTTGTTGCGTTAAAAAGGCATATCCTATGAAATAATGCCATTTAGACTCTTTAGTAGTTATTAATTTAATCAAATTGGGTTAGTTAATTTTGTAATCATGACATTGAAAACTCTAACCACATGCCAAAAGACAATGGTACAAACGTACGAACGAAACAAGAACAGTGGACAGGAAGTGACGTCAAATAAGAAGGTAGCTGCAGTATGATTGGATGAGAGGTAGATGCAAAGTAGACTTTGATTGGTTGAGAGTTATGATGAGTATATACAGATGAGATCATACTTGTGTCTGCAAACAAAGTGGCAAAATAAAATGCTTTTAAAAAGTGTCTTTTCAGAATTTCTCTGATATTATTTGTGTTATAAACTAGTTATAATCTTCTATAATCTTCTTATTATTTCTCCATAAATAATTAAGGAATTACATGACAGACCTGTAGGTCATAAGCTAAAGGGCTGTTAAAATCAGAATGAAATTGACTGAATCAGTGAAGGAATCTAACGAATAACAATTTAATATATAGGCCCAGCAACCATGGCAGTGCATTACCAAAATAATGATTTCTTGATATTAATGTAATGTGAGCCTAGGCCTATACATGCCTTGTTTGAAATAGTTCTTGATTTCATAAATGACTTTTAATGTAACTCCATGGTCATATAGAATTTCAGGAAAAAAAATCAGAATTGTTACCATGTAAATGTTATTATTGATATGAATAACAAATAAAAAAACATATTGACATGATTAGTATATTCCAAGCATATAACGTGGTGAATTTAGTATAATATCATATAAAGAAATCACGAAAATTCTAGGAACGAAAATCATATCTCAGTCATTTTTCAATTAGATTTTATCTAGCTCTGAATGCAGTCTGATTAATCTACTTTTTTTTTCGAAACTCTTCAAATGTATCTATTATGCGAAGAACTCTTCTTTCTTTTCTCAGAATAATCTTCTGAATCAGGAATATGGCTACTCAATAAAATGTTGGCATGCAGTATAAAAGAAATACCCTTAATTATATTCTGTCAAAGGTGGACAATTTCAATTTTGACAAAAGCAATACTGGTTTTTCAGGAAAAACATAAAAAATATAACCTAAAATAAGTTATTGGAATAATACATCTGAACAGAATGGAAATTGTTGCTAAGTAAATAAAATAATCTTCACGAAAAAGTTAATCTAGCTTTCGAAAGCAAAAAAAAAACCCTCCACTTCAATTCATGAATTATCTTAAAGACCCAATAACACAGCAACGAAATTGTGGCCCAAAGCCATAAAACTTTCACTGGACTCTCATTGGACACTGGTTATTAGGCCACACCTGACCAGTTAACATGTGAGAGGGGTCCAGAAATGACCTTTCTCTCTCTAAAACGCACTTTCTCTTTGGAATTTGAAGCACAAATTAATAAATTAAGTAAATCGATGTATTTGTATGCTTATCAAGTTTGCTATCTCATTAGAGTAATTGAAAGCCTTTCAACTTTTCTTGAAATATAATTCTTCTCCACCTAATTGTCCTTCATTAATCACTCATGGCTAAGATTACATGTAATTGACCCCTCATAAAAGCACCACTGGCCACTACCATTTCCAAATTTTATGCAAATGAGTGAACAGTGATTGGTCATTTAGCTTCAGATCAATTAGTGGCAATGGCAGAAATCGCATTAGGAGCTGTCAATCAAACTTTCATGAAAATTCTGATATTTTTCATAATTTAGCAAATGTCTAACTTAATATAAGAGCTTTTGTGTTAAAGATTACCTTTTCGTTTTCAGTATTAAATTATCTATCTGCACATATAAAATTCAAACTTGTAAGTTGCTATATGACTTGAGGAATTGGGAAAAAGTGAGAGAATTGGGGAGATGTTCACTCTTGGGGGGTCAAATTCAGACTGCCATCTTGTAGGCTCTGTCTCCTTTTATAGTCGTGGTTGGGTCTTTAATTAACCCTGTAGCATCTCTGCTATTCATGCCAAAATGTAACCCAATATTGTCTGTTATACTTCCTGGTGTTGTTCTGGTTTCATTATCATTCTGAGGGCAAGAGGCAGCACAACTCCTCTTACTACATCCTCAGCTTTTTGTCTTATCTAAAAAGTTACATTTTTCTTTGCTTTATTCTTGTTGGTTGCCATGCAGTGGAATAATATATGGTTCGATTCAACATGGGCATCAAACTAAAAAATGGATGTACTGATAAAATCTATTGCTACACACAGCCATGCAGCTTCAGTGAAATCTATAGTTGAAAATAGATGCACACAACCAGATTGCCCACTTAATTCTTATTTTTATCTACATAAGATTCCAGTTTGCAAAGGTTCCGGTCCTTCATAATTTAATGAATAATTTCAAAATTTAAGATGCATAATCTGCCATTATCCCATGTCAAAAATTGTATTAGGTTAACAAAACTACCCATCGCATAATGGAATAAATTATGTCGCAGCGTATTACAATCACCTTGCATTCGTCGAAAAATTAAATTAGTGTGCAATTAAAAGCGTGTTGGGTTGTGTGAGGCGAAGGCAGTATGCTCGATGAAACTCTGTATCTGTGTGAAATTGATTTGAATGGCTCATGTAAAACACCCTGGATTAAAAAAAAAGAATTCCACTAGAAAACAAAGTTTAAAATAAAAAGGGGAGTAGAATTGTTGCAATTAGCATTTAGGGATTCCACCACATTTTAAGTTGCAATGACTATAGCGCATGTGATGTTGCAGTTGCCATGGCTACCAATGGAAGAGTTCACCTTCCATTGGCCAATTGCATGCTGGGTACACCAAGGGGTCTTATTCTACCTTCCACAACCTTCAAGCACTATGGCGTCTGTTTTTGCCAGAGCCAGCCACACCTGTTAAAACTCTTACAGTCTGAAGCAGTTTTGCAGTTGTTGGCAACAACATGATTTGTGAAAATGGGATGTTCTGAAATATATTTTGCTGCAGCATGACAAAAAAATAACTTTTGTTAAGATTCTAAGAAATGGGAAAGTTATGTTAAAATGTGAATTCAATTCTCAACCACACAGCACAAAGCCTTTCCTTTCTTCTCTAGCTTGCAAACTCTCCGATTTCCCTCCACAATCATTCTACTATTGTTATCGCATTGGCGTGTCGTGTATTACTGTGCTGCGTATGTGCAAAAAGTATACGGTTATACATCATGAAACCATCTGAATCTCACACAACTTATACAACTTTGAAGCAGTTCAAGAGCATACACAGATTGAGTTCGTGACAATAAGGATTAGGAAAAGTTTGCCGATGAGTTATTTTTTCCTTCCAAGATTATCAGCCAAGGAACTACAACGGAGATGAAGACTTTGCGAAATTGGCTGCTGTCACTGGGAGAGGAAAAGCGTTCAACAAATTTGACACAAGCACCACCAAGGAAACACACACGCCACTTCTCACAATCTCTCTCATCAATCGCCACATTCATTTGAACTTCATCACAAAAGTTTTGATAAAGACTACAACTACCAAACAAAAGAAAAATATATTCATACATCAGGGATGTGATGAAATACTCATTCATCAAAACACAAATCATCTTGAAAATTACCTAAAATTCTACCCAGTACTACCAAAAAAACTTCTGAAGTTCTATACGAAAGAGCCTTACTTTTGACATTTAAGCGGACATCATACGTGTTGAGACTATCCTGCTTTGTGCTGATCTGACACTGGTAGATTCCCTCATCGCTGGGCTTGACATCCTGGATGATGAGGCTCCACTCGTTGGTCCTTTGGTTGTAATCAACAGTTATCCGCGTGTCGCCGACAAATGTGAAAAGACCAATCGTCAGCGGATGAGCTTCAGACTTCTTCCTCCACGTCACCTGAAATGGGAAAGTAATTTTTAAGATACGTGAAATGCAATATCAAGATTCTATCTGAATTTCCTATGGCTCCATGGTTAGCGTTTGCATCCATAGGCACCAGGTTGTGAAGTCAAACCCAACTGTGGCCAAGATCAGTGGCTATAACTAAAGATCAGCATCATGAAACTATGGTGAACACTGAACAGTCTAATGCAAAGCAGACCTAATGATACAATATAACAATTTTAACGTTTTGGAGATGTAACTTCTATCTTAAAGATTACACTATAAAATTCAAGGTGGATGAATGATTAGTTCTTTGCCTTTCTATAAATCTAAAATTATACGACATGTTCTGTGAAATAAGGAATGTCAACAATCTCCTAGATCTGACACTTCCTCTATTGATTGAGGTCATAAATTATTCTGCATGAAAACAAAAGAATTGCCAACAAAAAGAAATTTATAAATTAATGTCATTAGTGACAATGACTTCCTTTAACAATCGATGTTTACAGCTAAAAAGTAAACTTGTAAACCAATCAATCATCTACTCCTTCTCTGCAGATCTATGTGAACAGATATCCAAAGGCAGACTGTATGACCCATTTTATTGCAAGTGCTACACATCACTGCTTCTAGTAGACCACTCTTCTGTTACACATTATTAGAGCCGCACCAACTCAACTCATACTGCCTGTTTCCCACAAGGTGGGTTGTTCATCAAACATATGCAGTGATAAAATCCTGAAGTAATAAAACAGATATTTAATATGAGAAATTTTGTCATAGTGGGCTAATCATTTTAAAGCTCCTCTAACACTAAGAAAAATATGTATGGGAGTTGTCAATTTTTGAAAATGCTATTTTTTTTATCAAAGCTTACAGCTGTTTTTTTAGAATTTTGAACAAGAAAACATACAAGAAAACATACTGGATATAATTTGACACCAAAGCACAAAATACACAAGGTATCGTATCTACGTGGACAAGACTTAGTGTCGAACTTGACAAGAAATTATGGTGGCTGAGTGTGGTGCAACTTGTCATCTATAGACCTATGTGAGTCAAGGAGTGTAGCCAAGAATAGTACACTGGTCATTCATAATGCAGGGTCTATCTGCAACAGTAGATACAAGGGAAATTGGTAGACGTAGATAACTACATAAGGGCAATAAGACTTTCGCGTGGGTTGTGAGTACAGAGGCCAAACCGCAAGAAAAGGCGGAGTGTGGTCCTGACTATGATCCTGGCTGTTGTTATATATCTTTATGTGTAATCATGTAGGCACCCTGAGAAGCAAAAGTTGTTGCATATCTTAAAATGTCTTTTAATATGTGTGGCGTCATGGTATCTACAAGGACCATATCAGGATCTACACGTATATTAAAGGGCCATCAGTAATAATATTTCTAATGAACTCTGCTGAGTCCTACTTAGTGTTCTTGTGTTTCTATTATTGATCGTTTGATGATTGTATTTATGTACCCAGAAGTTTTCATAATTATGTTTCACTAAGTGAATAAAATAATTCAATTCAGCACATTGAACAGAGCTACATGTAACCATTGGCCATAAGTAGTATCTCCACAAGAAAAGAAATGGTTATTATCCTATCTTATTGGCGGGTGTCTATAGGAGCAACAACAGCAACAGCATTACAGAGCTGTACGTTGTCATGCTGTTGTGCAGTGCAGAACCTGCAGATGCTGTAATACGACAGAGCAAGGGTGACACCATGATTAGATACTACCTCCAGACGATCATAAACATCAGATCAATTGGCAATTCGTGTAACAAACGAGCCGCTTGCATGCTACCCTCTGACCCGGCTAAACATGGTCCATGCTAAGGCAGGAGCAGGCAGCAACCAAGCACAGTTAGTGCTTGACCTGCCCGACTGGCCTGATCCCAAAACAGTCACCTTGCGCTCGCCCACATCCTTAGGATGTGCCCATCGCTATGATGTTGGTGAAGCTGCTCTGCATGTGGTTTTGCCACAGTAATCAATCATCTATCTATCTATCTATCTATCTATCTATCTATCTATCTATCTATCTATCTATCTATAGATCTATCTGTCTATCTATCTATCTATCTTTCTATTTATCTATCTATCTATCTATTTTCTATCTATCTATCTATATTTTGTTGAGGTTGTTTATCCTGTTAATGTTGTTGAAGCAGCTGATTCTGCTGTTGATGTTGATGATGTGGATGCAGAACACCAAGGATGCTCCAAGTGCCCTAAAACCGGATATGGATACAGATCACCGGATGCCGGACAGACGAGCGTTAAACGGGAAATTAGGATGTCACCCTGACAGCCTCGGGCAGGAAGAGAATCAAGAGATTTAAATAGGATAAACCAAACCAATGGCTCAAATTCATGTTGTGTACACAAGCGTAAAGGGTAAACAACTCATTTTAAACAAATCGTAGTCTTGATGAAGTCTCCATGGCTTAAAAGAGGATGGGGAATGAAACCTTCATGAAATGCCGATAAACATGTAAGTATGTGTATCACGCAGGTCAAAACTACTGTGCGACACATTCTGGCAGAATAAACAGCGACATGAAAAGACAAGCCGTTTGTTGTACTGCTCATTGCAAGTAGCTTGAAGAAGCAAAGAACAGCGCCAGTCATTGAGACATTCAGAAACATATACGCGTAATTTTTCTTTTATGCGAAGTTCTGTGGAAAAGAAAAGAAAATTAATGACCTTGTCTGAAAGACGTATTTATATGACACCCGTGGGATGCAGCAAAGAAGCAGTACACTACTTTTTTTTCTTGAAACTTCTTTCTTGTCCTGTGTCATCCTTCATTTTGCAGGCACAACCAGGCTGCCATTACCAGCCACCACTGGGTCACTTTGAAACACAACAAGCCATCTGCATTTGTTTGCATGCAGTAGAATGTATCAGACCGGGTTGTAAATAACCTTGAAATGTAAATAATGGCATATAAATTCATGCTGGAGCACTGTCGCCTCAGGCCCTGCATAAATTCCAGGCTGAAGGTGCCACAGAAACAATTTAGCACCAACCATATACACTAGAGGGCACTTTCAGACCATGTGACCCAAACATCCGTCGCGCATGCGCATTGAATAACATTGACACAGTGGCGACCCCGGTGGGCCCTGGTGGTATGGAATGGAAGCTAAAGACCTCCTGTGTGAATGTCCTCTCCTGTAGACTGCCTCGGATTGACAATGACTTCAGGGTCCTTCTGATTTACTAGGTCATTCAGACTCATTCTGCCTTGACCTAGTCAGCAGAAAATGGGTCGCGTGTGAGTTATGAATCAGCCGGCTCAGGACATGTCACGTTTGGATGAAATAATGGTCAGATTGGAACATGTGCTCGTTTAGGCAACCCATAAAGACGTCCTTCTTTTGTTTCAAGCCATGTCAGGATGCAGTGGGATGGAACACGATCTTGACTTTTATGGAGGCCATTTTGAAAGGCGCTTGATAATGCAATAAACCCTGGGTGTACCATTAACTGCGCATGTAATTAAGGCTGCAGGGCAGTGCAGGCAGCAGTTTGCCAATCAGACACTGCACTATACCAGGTACTACAGAAAAGAGGTCAGCCAAGGAGCCAGTGCTTCATATTGATCACCAGACATTACCGCGTGACCACAGTCTCCACACAAGGAAAGCATCCGAGTCTGACCAGACTGCGAGGCTGGAATCATGCGCTCTGAGACCAGCTTCAGACCAGTGCTTTCTTTTATGGCCGTGATTACAAGCTAGGTGTGAGTGGAGGTGATAGAGCCATGCAAGGCCCCCCTCTGTCACCCGTTACTACACTGCAGTCACTTTCAATGACACCGCCACTGAGGTTGCTTCTAAAAAAGGCGCATGTCTTGCTGGTGGCTCTAACAGCGATCATGCACCCGACTCTTATGTCACCCTTGGGTGTCAGAGTTGCCCCCGGGGTCCGATTAGACTGCTGGCATATCACAAGGGACATGGGAGGAGTCCCTCGGCTCAGCCTCTGCCTTCCAACCACGGCCAGCCAGCCCTTGGGCTCCCACACTGCTCCCTTTTTCATCCTCGACCTCAACTGGAATGGTTTCACAACCCAGCCTACATCTCACAACATCTAGAACATGCTGCCACCTAGCGACAAGACGCTGGTTTTGGCACTTTCAGCTTCAGTCGCTGTCTGCACCTTGACTGTCACTTGAAGGCAGCCAGACACCTTAAAAACTCCTGTCAGACAGTCACACCTTCAGTACATTATTTCCAAAGGAAAGCTGATAGAATCTCAAAGAAGAGAAAAATCTATACTTGACAGATTTCATTCCCATCATCAAAACATCAGAAATCCTTGAGTGATAGAATGTGTAATATTTTTATAGCCAGCTGTTAGCTTGTTTCTGCTACCACGTTGTCTTGGACTACCAGCCAACCACAGAAACAGACCAACAATTAATGTACCAATGCTAAACAGTGCGACAGAACATTAAAAAATACTAATTTGTTCAGCGCATGAACATGTCGCTTAATTGAATCTCTTTCGAATTTTCACGCCTCTTCTGGTGAACATCTTATTTTTCATGGCATGCTGCATCATGAGTGTTGAAATGGCCTCCGGCGAAATACGCGCAGTCTTTTGCAGCCCAAAATGTTTGCTTCCGTGAAAAGACATGGCAATTGCTTGCCGTGTGCTCCTTGGGTCCATGTTCCTGGGATCGGCATGGGAGACTGGCCAGTCTAATGAGTCCCCGGGAGACTGTTTAACGTCCCTGGCTGAGATTGGTCCAGCTATTATCTTCACTAGGGAGCGCTGCTTAATCAGATTTATAGCTTTGACAACGTGCTTTACCAAAGTCCCCTCCTTCAAGTGAACTGCCTTAAGAAGGCTTCCCATTACTAAGCACTCTAATAGCAACTCTAATAAGACCAATGTGCATCCACTTCTCATTATGCTCTCCTCGGTCAGTCCTGTCTGCCGGCCTCGGGCTCTTTAACAATTAACTTTAACAATTATGCCAGTGCTTCGCAATGCTTTACAATGCTTTGCAAAGGTTAAGGAAAGGTCTGTTCTTCCAGTCTTAATCTGGTGGTCAATGGTAGGACATTCGTGTCAAGTCAACAATGGTAAATGGCCATTGATGTCACCTCATTGAGCTTGCGACAGTCACAGCGGCACTAATCGAGAAGTATGTGGGCGAAGTGATTGAAACAGGGAGAAAAACAACATTAAGTTTGTCAAGCAAATGAGCCAAGTGAATGAATATTGGCCTGGCCCCAGTTGAGCAGAGCCCAGTTGGCCCCTGCCATGGATCTATGCTCTTGGGAGGCTGCCTCATCATACAGATTCCAACATCTTCGGCATCTGTTTGCGAGGTCACGCAAACTCCGTCCGTTTCACTCTGCAGGAGATGCACACAAGAGGCGCAGGCTCAGGCACAGCACTAAACTATATCTGTGATGTGAATACAACAGTGCATCATTCATTTTCCCTCATCAAACGTTGAGCACACCCTCAGAAGAAATAGCTTTTAGGTGCGTTCTTTCCGCAATCTAAGGTTCCTCGAGTATGTATGAGATATCCCGACTGTTGACAAAACTCACATTGACGTTGGCAGGCATTTTAGAAGCAAGGCTTGCGGAGACGCCGAAGAGCTTCTGCATAAATTGTACAGGAGGTGGTAAGCTGTGTCCACGTTTATTGTTGTTGACACAAGTTGTAGTGTTCTCGTGTTTTCTTGATGAGAACACACAATGCTGCCCCCAGCCACCCATAGAGTGCAGTGCAAGACATAGCTGGCTCCCTGCGGTATACCTCGGTCCAAAGAACTGATCTGGGGCTATTGGCAAACAGTCTCACACACAGAATAGACAGCGCTGGCTGTTGACATCCTCCGATGACCTTCTCAGACAGCTAGACCAGTCAGACTTGTTTATGACCGGGGTCTGGGTGTTTACCCTAACTCTTCCAAGAGCTCTTCCAAGTTCTCTGGGTTTAAGAGAATTCAGCAGCAACATTTTCTGCTTGTTATTTCAGGGCGGTCTCACCAACCTTCTTGTGCTTTAGCATTGCAGAGCTCTGTTTGCTTTGGAGGCAGGTTTGCTTTCAATAAAGTGGGTAACAGGAAATAAGATGGCTGTTTAACCTGGAAGCCAAGCCGATGTGATGCGGAGTTTGTGACACAGCATGAATCATGGCTGGTCACAGTGGGTCCGCCTCATCTCTGTATAAACAGTGTACCCTGTCCAAATATTGAAGAAACGCCCTAAATCTGAGCAGTGATGAAATACGTGTCAGGCGAGGGCAGCCAGCGAATACAGGATGAGGCAGGAGGAGGATGTGGAGGCCAAGAGGGCAGGTTTCTGCGACACAATCTTACAGGCAGGGAGAAAAAGACATCGGTAGTTTGCAATCGCCGATGATTGAGCATGTAAATAGCCGGGCAAAAGTCCTAGTTATAGCTACTTCGATTGGTTGTTGCTGGTGGAATCCGCATCTAGAGAGAGAATCTATCCCCTGGGAGGCACAGTGTTAGACCGCCAACAGTCTAGGTGGACTGGTCATGACCCAGGGCCTTAGCAGGCTACAAACGGGTCCTAGAGGGACACCCTGCTTCACTCCAGAGAGCCATATGCAGTCAATGAAGTCATCACTTATCTGGTAGGCGCACCGCAACCTCGCTGCTCCATCCACTGCCAGAGCTGCTAAGAACACCACATCTAGTTTGCCATACTAAATGAATTTAGGCCGACTGCAGCCCGGCTAACACAATTATATGCGCTGTGTTTGTGTAGCAATGGGGCTGTTTAGGCTCTGGTTGATCAATGGAGGTCTATCAAGGCACCCGCTAATGACCTAAGCACCCGCCTGGCCCTTGAGTATGGCTCAGTTGACCTTTGATGCTGCACAATTCCCCAGGGTGTCCTCAACCAGCTTCATATGAACAAGCACTCTGCTGAAGCTCAACGAGACATACAGAGGAGCGGAGCAGCAAACCCTCAGCACTGCGGATATTACGTACGCACTCGCTCACAGCAGCAAACAAGACAGCCATGTTAGGGGCATGGTTGCAGCAAACTTGCCGCAAACTCATAATTCTGATGTGGCTGCCATGCACCTTGTTCAGTTACGTGCCATTCATCTGCAAATCTGGGTCGAGGGCTGAAGCATGGCGCATGAATCATTCATGGCCCTTCTAATGCTTCCCTTGGTGTTTTCTGCAAGACCACCTGCCTTCCATTTTGCAAAGTGGTGATAATTTTTAAGGGAGCATGTCGCATCCTTAACCAACGCATGCATCAATTTGTGCAGCTGGTAAATGAGAATTCTCTCGCAACCAAACTTGCAAGGCTTTCTTCCCACATGGGATGAAAAATGATAGGCAGCTTTCACCTAATCATCTAAGTACATAGAAACAGGAGAGTCATTCGCAGCAAATTTGGCAGCACCGCAAAAATGGTAAAGCGAGTGGGGATCAGAGGTCAGCCTGACACATAGCTCACCTGCTGCCTGCATCACAAATCTGCCTCCGCAACTTCATCCAGCATCATTCTATTTCCGCCAGGCAATGACCCCCTGACCTCTCTCATAACAGAGCTGTCTTCTTTCCACAGCACTGAGCAACATCAAAGGCCAGGGCCTACAGCATGTCGATATATCTCACCCCCAAGTCTAATATCGCTTAAGCTTTATTGGACAAATTATGGAGGTCAGTATGCAATTATTGAGTGTGACAGCACTGCCTTATAATTTAGCACTACTCGGCTGAGATCCGTTGAGACACATGACCTCCAACGTAGTAACCGTCCTGTTCTTTTGCATTTAAAATAATGAAGGCGGTAGGGCAGATGACCCAAAAGCGCCCTCTTGATCCTGGGTGACAAAGCAGCTGTGTTGGCCTGGGGGAGGACCAGAGGTGAGGCTGGCCATTGTCAAAGTGCAGTACTAAGCAGTCGTATTAGGACCTAGTAGTCTGTCCATGTGTCTGGCCCTTCGGAATAAGCCACTGATGACGCTATGGGTGATGTCGCTTCAGGGCCTGCATCTCTGGAGGACCTTGGCACAAACCACAAGGAACCGGATGATGGCCGCACAAGGTCTGCAGTCTCCCTGGATTAGCGACAGAAGATTGAAGCATGATGACCTGGCCAAACAATCAGTGGCAGGTCCCTTGTTGACAGTGTCTTCGATATTGCGAATTATTGTGGCCAATAAGCCATGGCCATGGATGCTTGGGTCATGGACTGTCAGGGGCGATCAGGCGTTGGGCCATCATAAGCGAACCACTGTCAGGAAGAAAATCATGAGAAAATAGACCAACAAATTGTCCCTGGCCCATGTCTGCTCTTTTGCTGCAGCATATGTATATAATAAGTGCCCTGCAGCAGATGACCATGCTGTGTTATTGAACTCTTAAGAGCAAACAAATGACCTCGGTCACTCAGTGCTTCTGGAAGTAGACACCGCGGATTTGGTGCATATGTGTGTTTCTCATGATGCTGCATTTTTCCGCAGCATGGTTGTAGAAGTAGGAGAACTTGGTCCATTCCACTAACATTGTCTTTGCTACTTACTTCGTACTTTGTGTGTTCATCCCCATCTCAAACAGCCAGTTATTTGCCAAGATGCAGTCTAATCTTGTCTGGTATTATATTGCTTGACGTACATATATACCACACCAGCACTGAGTAAGCAAAGAAATGTCCCATCACCAAATTACACTTGATGCACTGGGTAAAAATATAGACCTAGAATATATGGAAAGGGATAAAGACATGAATATAAGCATTGGCCTAAATGGCAAAATGTTATGGCTGCTCCCATTTCTTCCATAATTAAAGCCCCAGGATATGTGGAAGAGAAAGGAGTGGAAGTAAAAAGGCCACGAAAAACCAATTATTCAAGAACATGTTACCAGAAACCGTAAGACATCAAATGCCAGATATGACACGACACACTTTTAGCCATAAGCTTATTACAAGGAAGCTTAATGTGGATTACACCAAATCAATGCGCTTTGCTCCAAAGACGGCCACACACAAGAACAAATGGAGAAGCACAAAAGTTTGGGTTATTATTACATGCAAAGAAAGCAGGAGAAAGGAGAGATCTGCTTTATAGATATTGCCTGTTGGTCTATTGGGCTGCAATATACTTTGCATGGTTCTATCTGGGCAAATCATTACCCTTTGCCAATCTTACGTTACTACTGATGACCATCAGGGAAGCATGCACTGTGGTAATGGGCTGTCATGGAAGCCCTCGTTGAGGTCCTAGAGGCACAGATGACCTATCTGAGACATAGATGACCTCCCTGATGCCCTCACCAGATGACCCTTCCTTTGGTCTTTCAAGGTCCTTTTCTCTCAACAAGCACCCTGCAGACCTGCACCACAAAATAATCTCCATCTCGACCCATCCTCTTCCCTGGTCTCTCCCTCTCATTATACAGGACTTCACCCCAATGCAACCACGCCAGGATGCAGCCCACGCCAACAATGCCCATTGTTCAGGCCATTGTCTACGTCACAGACAATCACCAGGCAACGATCCTGCCATCCAATTGTCTCCACGCACTATTTGTCCTCCTTATAAGGAATCCTTATATCCCTTGCCTGGCTATCATCTTTCAATTAATATCAATTCTCTGACATTTCCTATCAATCCCTGACATTTATCTGAAGAAAAAGATAGCGACGAATATTCAGATGTCAAAAAGCACAGCGCAGTAATTCTTGGTCTGCATTAAAATCTAAATGACGCATCAATCTTCGGGGATGATGATACAGTGGCAGTGAAATGGGACGATTCCAAGGGACAATACAATGACAGGACAGGATATTTTAGGATACCGCAGATTCTGATGTCAGCATATGGTCTCGATCTATGCAATAATTGAACAAAAGACGACACCGAACACCAGATGAATGATTTGAAATTACATTGAATACCGTCCATTACCACAGATTGCCCTCTATTTCACCTTGAAAACCAAATTAGGTCATAAGTACCTTCTTATCGACAGAACCTGGCCAGTATCAAGTTGTTGTTTCTTTCTATACTAGTTCTTTCTTATTTTTACAAAAATGCAACAATGAGACAAGGACACGTCTGGTTAGTTTCAAACTGATCGCTCACACAGGAATTTGCAGAGGAATACCATCGGATTGAAATGCGAGCGTTTAGTCAATACTCAAGTTCATTGAGAATTCTTTGGTCTTCTTGAATATTCCCAGAAGGAGGTGCAAATATTCATCATTGTCACTCACTGTCTCCCTGCAGAACAGCCCACAACCAAGTCCAGATATGAAGGAGGGTGGCAGAAATACTTAAGGCAGAGTTTCAGCGCCTGTTTTGCCAATTTCACAACACTCTACAAAGATTGCCAGCTAGAAATATAATCAGTTCCCTGCTTAAGACATTGCGAAGAATTTAAAGGAAGAGGAAACCGTTTTGAGCCAAAGAAGAGAACAGCGTCTTGCAAAGTTAAAGTGGTTTCAAGGAGATCTTCTGGAAGATCAAATAAGCCGCGCAGCTCATATAAAGTAGGAAATCTAGAGCTAAAATGGAGTGCTGCTATCTATTGAGACTGGATTCTTTCCTTCATTTGGTATCCGACACCAGTCTTCAGTGTTGATGCGCCGCAACTGTGCCTCAGGCAGACTTTAAATACATTAGAGTGCACAGGCGATGGCAGAGTTTCTTTAATAAGAAGAAAGAACTTTCTTGTCAGCTACTTCAGTTACAAACAAATACAATTTTATGATGGAAGACTTTCCAGTGGCTGCGTAAAAACCAAAGCACGGTGGCTTTGTGACGCAGCATCTGGAGTGCCAGATTTGGAGCGCCTTGCGGCATCCCACTCGGACAGATTGTGATACAGCAAAGAGCGGATGTTTTTGGCTAACACATTTGAGTAATAAGACAACAGAATGTGGAGGAAGGGCCAAGTGGTCAGTAAGTGGCACAGTGTGCAGATTGGTCACTGCAATTTGCTGGCCATCCATTTTCTGTCTTCCACTACAAGTGCAGTCTCAGCTGCTGCTCTGCCTGTACTCCGCTATACTCTGCTGTGCTCTGCCTGTGCTCTGGTGAAGGCTGGAGCCTGGTGGACCACACTACAGGACACTCCATCCCCAGTTGGTTGTAATTGGATTGCAGAGTGCAGTCCATGTATTTGGTCAGGTTTCACCACTGCTGTGCTGCCCACAGAATTGGATTACATGAGTTATGCTAGCACTGATTGAGTTTCTAGGTGTGTTGGACTGCTGTACTTGGGTCAGGGGTGTGGTTAAAACCCCTGTGAAGAGGTGGCCAAGAGTGGCCAAGATACCCTAGAGTGGCCCATGGGTCCCTAACAATGTCCTACAACAGCCATCTAATATCTAGGCCCTTAGCTATCAATAACACCGATAAAAACACCGCTTGCCTAAACCGGTTTAGTATATTTTTGACATTTTGCTCTATATTCCTGCTGTTATTGCAATATCGAAGATTGCAAATGAAATTCAATCAAGCAGATGCACTTTGTGATATTGGCTCCTAATGCTAATTTGGCAGCATCAATCTGATACAACTACTGTTTTATTGACGTTTAATGCATCTGACTGGAAAGCACCGATCCAGCGACATCTAACCACCATCCGACATGAATCGTCTCCATCTAGATTTCCAGCCATCACCATTACCTCGTTACAGAAATTATAGACAGGACCTTGGAGAACAATTATCTTGCAGGTGCTGGCAATTCACTTGGCCATTATTCCACATCCGTGAAATAATTCATAGCAAAATGTGCACTTCAGAAGTTACCAAGGCCTCTCCAGTATAAGGATGATTTGATTCCAAGGAGGCAATTCAGATTACCAAGAAAATTCAGATTGCCCAGATTCACTGCAGATGGGCCTTAACATGCAGACGATTGAGCACAATTGGGTCATTACCAACAGACACAGAAAAAGTGTTGCGACATGAAGGTAGACAACGGGACTCGGCAATCCAACTATCCGAAACAGAGCATGGAGCGAGACAAAACAAATTAAACAGCGACATATTTTACCATCATCTTAACAAAAACAGAGTGATTCAATTACACCAAAATGATGTCTATTCGTCAAAATGCCTGAAGTATTTCTTTGACGAGTGGGTTGATTTGTACCCTAAATTATAGTGTCACAATGGTTTGGAATACGGTTGACAACATCCTTGAAGATTTACGCTGGGTGTACGGCCTACATCATATATCTACAAGTGCAGGTATCAGCATGAGATATGGGATGCTGTAAAGAACACTGTATCTTCCAAGTGATTCCCAAAGAGTTGAGAGGACTGTATACTTAAAGTGAGGAATTTCGGCCTTGAATGAGGCTGAACAGGGATTTTTAATCAATCTATCTCAGGAGAAAAGAGGCATCAAGTTGGGATGAGAACTTGGTGTCTCTCCAAGGCCTTCCATAAAAGCCTTGCACAGGCTCAGCTCAAAATGTGTCATTCAGTGACACTTAAGTCCCACAATATAAGTCCCTTCATCATCGTCTTATGGATGTGCTCATAGCCTTAGACATACCTGAGGTCCTTGGCAGAGCATTTCAGCCAAGCATTTGTGCATGAGCACCATCTAGTCCTCAAGCAAAACAAGCAAATAGCCCAACAGGAGGTCATTTTGTGCAAAGGCTTAACAAGCACGAACATGATCATTAGCACTGAGCTTCTGAGACCCCTAGCTAAAAGAAGGGATGGTACAAGAACCCACAAGGTCAAAAGAAGTCATCAAGGTCATTAGTGACTCACAGGAAGTGGTCAGAAACCAGTACAAGAAAAGACGTTTAGCTTAAGGGGGTTGTTTTAAGGTAAACCGTCTGCTGAAGCAATATGCAACCTAGTGATTGACTAACTGGCTATAATTCGAGATGGTGATAGCAATCAGTTCAAGAATATAGCCCACAATCCAGGTTCTAGAACATCCAACACTTAGTCATCTGCACTTACACTGTAAAGCTAATTCCAGTTGCTATTAACTTACAGAAACTGGCAATGGAGAAGGGTCAATAAATATGTTGAAGCCAAGTAATTTTCCAATTTCAAAATAAGTCTTACATGACTTTGAACTCACTGGCGTTTTCTTCAGTGTCAATACTTGAGTAACCAATGATAATAGGTTTCCCCTTTACAAGTGAAATAGCAGGTTCTGTCAAGGAAGAAAAACCAAGTTAATGGAAACATCAGACAACCCAGGGAGCTTCTTACAAGTTCATCCTGGTGTCTTTCATTCAACTTGTGAATTTGCCCAGGGGGTCAGAGGATGCTGGGGTCCAGCAGCTGCTGCAGGTGTTTCTGACTTCAAGGTCAAATGTCTTCAGAGGTCATCTGTTGCCCATCCCAGCCATTACCTCACAAGACACTTCTTTTGTCTGGCACTGACTCTAGCAGTAGCTTGCAGTAGCCAGCTTGTTCAATAGGAATAGCAAATGGGCTGCAAAGGGCAATGGTGCCCCTAGTCTTTGAGGATAGAAAGAAGGCTCCAAGAACTGGCAAGATGTTAGCAACATAATGGTTAAGTGCCAAAGACAGCCAGACACCCTCCTTAGAATGAGTTAGAGCTTCAGTCAGAGGCAGTGTCCTAATGGTCTCACACCACACAAGTCAGGACCAGCTGGCCAAAGGTATAATCTCCTCCATTTTTTGGATTTTTATCAACTGTTGCAGAGATATTTTGAAAATTCCTCACCACCAACACATAGCAAAAAAAAAAGGAGAAAGAACTGTAATATTTGTTTTCTATGTGCAGCAAACCAAGAATCCTAATGGACAATAAAATAACTAATAGGGTCCTAATCTGAACCTGAATCACTGAATTGTAAATAAAGTGAATGGTTCGCAACGATGAAGATATACTTGCATGATTACATTTTAGAAACAACAATTTATTTTGATTAATCTAGAACCTTCGTATTTTCAAAGAAAACGAAATGAAAGAACTTATCTGATCTTTGGTTAATGCATCTTCAATGCCATGGCATTCTTACCTGAAAAGAAGAACAGAAAGACAAATTAAACGTTGAAGACCTTGGTATCACACTTCTGACACCATTATTGCAACTTAATAATTCCATGGAAATTTCATCTTATGGTCACAGAACAATACTGATGGTTTTCCAAGGCAACAGGCAGATAAAACATTTGATAAAACAAGTGTGTGAGTGTTTGTTTGTGTGTTGTTATTTCAGAGACAACTGTTGCACAGAATCTGACATCAGAGGGATATTCAGAGATGTGTCAGAGAGAATGGAAAAAGGACCAGTTTCCATTAAGATTCTGTCTACAAATCGCCCTGTGACATGCAACATGACATCTGCTTTGCACGCAGAAAACGAAAATTTGTTTCTCACATTATGAAGTATTAATATCCTTTCTGCACTCAGCATTTTTCCACAACAAAATTGAAATCCTTGCATGTACAAACATTTACAAGTTCTAGAGTGTCTTTGCACATTTTTGCACATCACTGTGAGCAATCTTCCACATCTTAAGAGGACCATGCATAATTGCACATGTTTGTCCTACATCTGGGCTTAAGTGTCTTATATCTTGAAAGAAATGCAACATTTGCCGTGTTCAAAGGACATCTTTTGTAAATGCCTGAGCTCATGCTCAGTGTGATTTCTGTAGTGTTTATTTCACCAAAAACAACATTTTTTTAAGGGACCATTCAGAGGAGTGTTCATGCCATTGCCAAAGATATTTCCTGATATTTTACCAAAGCATTGAAAAGAACGATTGTTTAATAGAAGAGCAAATATGAGATCTTCAAGACAAAGAAAGTGTCACCAAGTTTATAGATCCATGCCATTATCAACTGAACTACAACACTAAATGATAATGACCTCCATAATTGGAGTTCAGTTTCAAATTGCCCTCTTTGAGTCCCCATGGCTGAGTCACAAGGTGACCTTACAGGTGGTCAGCTCAAGATGTCACAACAGGTCAAAGATGGGCGTGACCAATCAGGCCATTTAAGGAAGGCATGACTAACTCTTCAATGTCCACATGTCCTGTTTGACAACACCCTTTATGACCTCCCAAGAGAGTCTTTGAGACAAATCGACCAAGACAGCATGAATCATTAATGTTATACAGAATTATTCGAAATGACAGACACAAATATAGTTATTAAAGGTACTCTTCTTCACTCACTTTTTATGGAAATGATAATTGTATCTAGTTAATCCAATAATCTACATAGACCTATTTAGTTTCTAGATTAAAACCATCGTCAGACTTGTCTCAACACACATCATTTCAGTAAGCTTGTGTGGATTGCCAGGAGAAAATTAGAATAGTAATTGACTGAAATGTTAGTCACAAATATTTCCAGAACATTGGCAACCCGCTGTCAAGATAACAAGAAGTACGATTAATTTTCGTGTTTTTTGGATCTAAACTAGAAAACCAGCAATAAATTCGTGACAAACAGCAGACTCCGGAGCAAATCATATTTCAGGGAGATTATCTGTGGAGATAACAGAAGGGAGTAATAAGCCGGGTGGTATTTGCCAAGAGGTTCTGGAGGAGGCGAGAGGAGAAGGGAGTAGGGTGGTCGTAAACAGAACAGATAGGAGTCAACCAGGGTGGGGTGGAACAGAACAGAGTAAGGCAGAGTAGGACAGAGAAGAGTATAGAGAGGAGTATATAGAACAGGAGCAGAGCAGCCAAGTAGGGAGTAGAGTTGTGGAGTGTAGAGCAGGGGCGTGACTGCAGAACAGCTCAGATTGGATCATGGCTGTTGTGGACCTGCAGAACACTGCAGTGAGGCCTCAGAACAATGGATGCTCAACTGGGTCCTGCAGGGCTGCTCTGCCCTGCTCTGCAATCGCCACGTAATTAAGATGAAACGATGCCGCTCACATGGTCCTGATGGATGGGCGACTGAGAGGCTTGAGAGGCAGTTGTAGGAGGACAGGGGAGGACCACCTTGGTACAAGAGTCCAACAGGACCAGCAGGAGGCCCAGAGAGAGTTAGTGCAGTGAGTGAATGAAAAGACACCTCGTCATGAGCATTGCATGGGCACAGGCAGCAGCAGGTGGTGCCTATTTGGAGCTGTTTGTAGGCAGTAAAGGACAACCAGGTGAAGTTGGCAGGTCTGAAGGAGTTCTCAAGCAGTGTGCCACTGTGAAGCTAATCAAGCGACAGCACCAAACAGCTCAGAGGTCCCTACATGGTCAAATGAAATCAACAGAGCAATCAGGGTGGGGCCAGTCGCATTTGGGCCAATTCCTAGTGTGACAGGCGAACACAGGGCCAGTCTTAGTTAGCGGAGGTAATTTGCTGAAAGGCCTTTTTCATCCAGAGGCCATCCTCTGAGAGAAGTCTGAGAGGAGTCTGAGAGAAGGTCCTGCAGTGGTCTCCTGCAGTGGCCCTGCAGCAGGTGCTGCTGCCTGCTAAGTGTCTGAATAAATCAAGACGTGTGTGGTGACTCCTTGCAATCCTGCAGCATGCAAGACAGGTGACAGCTGCAGTTAAGCCAGCACGTTGCCCCCAAGCCCACATCTGAGATATTCATCATCCCGTCCAAGCTACAAAGTTATTCATCCAGTCTGTGGGAGCAGTTGGTGCTGCTGATAGTGATGCCACTGATGCCACTGATGCCACTGATGCTAAATGCTTTCACTATTGGCCCACTAGTGGGTCTGTGGGTTAATGCCCCAGTGATGTCCTGACAACTCTAGCTGCTCTTATAGATGGAGCAAATACCTATAATCCAGACAATTTCTTTGAAATTATCTGCTGCCAAGATGTAATTATTTTCTATTTGGCGTTTACTCAAATCTCCATTATTAGTGAAAGCTGGGTGCTTTCAGCAGCAAATGATGGGCCAGCCTTGGTAGGCAGCCTAGCACCCTGCCTCAGCAACTAATCTCCGCATCAGAATCCCTCCATCCTTGAATCCACATCACTAATGCATCCTTGGCAACTGGCATCGCTTGCACCAGCTATCTCCCCATGGCATACACATTGCCTGGCCCAATAGCTGGCCCAATAGCTGGCCAAATGGCTGCATGGCCCTCTGCTAGATTCATATTGCAACTGATCTTTCATATTTAAAAGTGCATATCTGCCACTGATTCTGCTACTGTTATTTTTGTCATGCTTTATACATCTTTGTGAAGCCTGACATCTTTGTCCTACATCTTAGCTCACTTTGGCAAGAGAAATGGCAAGAGAAATGGCAAGACAAATGTCTGCATTGTGATGTTTGTTGTATTGTAAGCCATTGTGGCCAAGCATGGATGTTGCAGATCAGAACGACCTGATCCCCAGAGCAAACATGAAATCATCTCAGACTGTAATTTACAGAACCCATGCTGAATACAGAAGGCAGGGACATTACCCTCATTGCATGCACAGTAGCAATGCACTGTGGCCATGCAAGGATCAAGTTTCTATATGAATAAACAATGTACCATTATGAGGAAACCTGACTTGAAAGACAGGTCATCTATCAATTTTGAGACACAACTTTTGAAGTTTTCTGTCTCGTGCTCCGATGAGTGGTTTGCGAATAATATTCTGTTACAGCGAACGGATGTATCCTTGTAATGAATTCTTTATCGTACCCTAAAGTTGTAGTTCAAATCACATTGAACGATTAGTTGTTGGATTATTCATCTAGTCTTTCCCTAGCGGTTCCCTAGGCAAACTGAGGTCAAGTTTGACATGCATAGGGGCAAGTAAGCTACCACCCCAAGAACTAGGAGTCATGGCAGCCAGCTGGGTGAATGATGCATCACAGATCTTATTAGACCTGCCAGTTATTGCCAACCATATTTTGTGCAACCTCTGCCAGCCTTACTCTCACGATCTCTCTTATAAGAAGAAAATTGCTAGTTATGGCCTTACAGGCTAGAATCTGGGGCCAGCTAACTGGGTAATTTTGTTAGCCAGTCTTAAGGGTCGTTTGGTCTGGTGTATTAGCAACCAGGTAGCTACATCAACTTGGTAATCTGGTATCATATCATTCTGAGATGACTTTTCTGCCACATGAAGTTACTGGGTCCAAAAAAAGCTGACAAATAATTTGTTCTATCTGTCACAACAACCAGGCCCAGCTTCGTATCTTACAAATGTATATAAAGTAATTAAACAGAGATTACACGAAAAATAAAGGAAACATTTGATTACAAGAATGAAGTATATGTACATTGCATGCAGGACAATTTCAAAATTTAATTGTTTGGGATAAAACTGCTGGGGTAATACCGGTAGTTGTACATCCAGAAGAAACCATCGAAAAACACGAAATGGCCAGAACTCCTTGGGTTTCAGGTTTTACAGATTACATTGCTCATGCATGCTTTTTGAGTTCTGTTACAACATATGCAAAAAAAGCCAAGATAAGATGGCCTGAGCCATCAACAAGAAATGTAAAGCATGTACGAAAAGGAAGTGGCTGTTGGCAGACAGTCGCCAGGGACGGGCTTTCTCTGAGTGCTTAATGCATTTCCCCGAAGTGTGACCCAAAATGGAAATGTGAACAGGATGCGCACTTGCATAGGAAAGAAGTCTTCCCCTGGACAGTGATCATAATCTTGTGGCATGATCATCGTCTGATTCAATCCCTGTTTTGCAGTTGTCTATATAATGCATTTAATATATTCTATCTATTTCGCAGTTGTCGATATAATGCCTTTGAATATTTTATCTATATCAATCAATCAATCAATCAATCAATCAATCTATCTATCCATTTATCTATCTATCTATCTATCTATCTATCTATCTATCTATCTATCTATCTATCTATCTATCTATCTATCTATCTATCTATCTATCTATCTATCTATCTATCTATCTATAAATATATCCATCTATCTATCTATCCACCTATCCATCCATCCATATTTTTATCTATCTGTCTATTTATCCATCTATCTATCTATCTATTTAACTATCTCATAAATGTCCCAATTGCTTGCCTAACTTCTTTCTCTCATCCTCTGCCTGTCAATCGTATTAATTTAGCCTCCCTTTGGTTGCTAATGAAGTTAGATGTTACATTTACATGATGATTTCTCCAGAATATTCTAGGCAATTTGGAAACTAGTCCCAAAGCTTCAGACATTTAACTAAGCGCTTTCCAAGAAATGTTGAAGTCTCTCTGGCAAAAAGAGAAAACAAAGGCATTGACGGATTGAATATTCTTGCAAAAAGGAGAAATTGATAATTGAATTTTAATATGGCAACATGGCAACATCACTCACAGATATCTCTGTCGCATTTTCTGTATTCCCCTGAATATTAAAGGAGCACCGGAGACAGTCGAGGGAGTTTTAATCGCCCTTTGGCAGAAGTGGGGTAGATAAGCGGAGTGCTGTGTGAGGCTGATTACTCAGTTTCTAGGTTCATTTCGAGATGAGGCACCTGCGCTGGATGCACTGCACTTGAGATCCAAATGATGCCATGTTCAAAGTGGGACCTATTTGCAGCATGTTGTCATCACCAAGGAATTTAGAAGCTTGAAAAAAAAACCTTAAAGGATTACCTCTATTTCTATTTTTTTCCAAAGCAAACGGTCCTTCTTATTTTTAAAAGAAACAACATCAGAAGAGACCTAGTAGAAGCTGTAGATTCAATATGGAATATTGAGTGCAGTCTTAACTTGCTCAAGAAAACTGCAACACTGTCTTGAAACTGGGCCTACACGTAAATTTAGTATTACAAAAGAAAATACACCTCATATTTTTCAGGTCCATATTTCACAGGCAGCATCCTGATACATCACCTGAGTGATACATGAGCAAGCATAAGAAGCATTTGCCCAGCAAGCATCTGAACCTGCAGCAAAAAGTGCTACTCTAGACTGAAAGGTCCAAGGTGGTAGCCCACAGACACAGTGTCTTCTCCAACTTGCGAGAGGTTAACAGAGATCAAATTGAGTTGGCAGGAGGTGAGAGGACCACGTGCTGTGACGTCACAGGAAGCAGGAAAGGCACGCGCGCAGAACGTGGGACCAGGATGTGAATTTGGCGCGCAAATGGCTCCATTACTCAGCCAATGAACTGACACAGGAACACTGAAGAAGGACCAGAAAAAGACTGCGGAGTGGCAAAAGAAAAGTAAAAAAGATGCAGAGCAGAAAAAACGGTGTGAGAAGCAGCCTTCGACAAATGGTCATCCTGAGTTGAAACAGTGGCTCAAGGCACACGAGGATAACACAGTGTTTGGTATACGAGACACTTGTGTAAAATTCAATTTGGTCCAGAGGACGCTGCCAACGTATTTTGAATAAGTGTCCACTAGGAAGGAGGAGTGTGTTTATTGGCCGCATTCTTCAGCCCAGCGGTGGCTGCCAGAGGCGTTTGCAGCCCATCACCACCGGAGACGTCCTGGAAAACAATTTTCTCAACAGTTATTCTCCCTTGTCCCAAGGTCGTGGCAGCAATCTGATAATTTCCTGCAGCTACTAGTAGCTGATGTATTGAACATAGAGGGCTGGCTCCCCCTGTCCTATGTGGCAACCATTCTATTCCGGGATGCAAAGCTAGAATCCCCGAGCTGCCGAAAGAGCTATGAGACATCACCCAACACATTGGAATTACCACGACACAACTCACACCGCCTGCTAACTGTTTGTCCTGCCCCTTATCGTTTAATTGGAAAAAAGAGACTCGCTACTCTATTTCCCCAGGTCATGTACTTCCATTGTATCTGTCAGAAGCTGGTGTATTACAAATAGAACAGAAGCAATATCATTCATGCTCCTACATAGTACATTTGTAAATTGTATATCCTATTCTGATTTTATTGTCTATATCCATTCACGAAGCCTTCCATGGGTGCCATTGAATTATATTTTCAAGAAACACAAGAATTTGTAGATCACATTACATTCACAGCTATATATTGTCAATGCAAATATCCTTGATTTAGATATACAGAGACAAAAACAGATTGATAAAGAGCAGAAGACATAACCTGTGCTTTTATAATGCCAGGTTTGTCATTCTGACAAATTTAAGCCTAACACCAAAATTAGGTAATAAGCTGCTGAACGTAAGCTGCTTGTGTTAAGGGCTATTTCAAAGAGTTGAAAGGGATAACACAAGGTGAAAAAATACCAAGAGAATGACAAAGGTTTGCTTTGAGTTCTTTAAAGATGGCGCCTAATGATGCTTCGGCTTTCATGTAAACGGCCTCCGCTGATCAGAACCCTACCAGGAAGAAGACACGCAATCAGGTAGACAATGAAATCAGAAATTTTGTCACAACAAGGGCTTATTGTTGCATTGCGTTCACGTGGTGCCACTGTAATTAGTTCAATTCTAAGACAATGCCTGTAATGATTGTCTTTGCCCACAATTGATTGCAGGACAATATCCTGTCTGGAGCAGAGATGGAAACAGCAATGATAACTTGTGTTGCTCTTTCTGACCATGGAGAGGCCTCCATTCAACAAGCCTCGTTGGATTTCAGGCCTCGCTTGCTCTGCCCTTGTGATGCAAATCAGGTTGATTACGCGTCCCAGCACTGCTTATGCCTTCCCAAATATTGTTTGCATATTTAATAAATTTTCAATTACGGTATTCAGCAGCAATCGCGATCAGCAGCATCGGAATTTGCCCGCCCTGATTGGATCACAACATGTCAACAGAAGTTTTGAGAGCAAGCTGCCTTTGACGCATTCCCATTTTCACACTTTTTACCCAATTCCCTGTAGCCTCCTGTGCACTCCTGTGTTTGGGCTGTTTGCCAGCTTCGTTTCCATTGTGTGTGAGCATCAGTTATTCCTGATGACACCATAATAGAACAGGTGCTATATATAGATGTATAGAGAAAGATGAAAGCTCAGGTACCTCAGAGGTAGGGTAGGGCCCAGGTGTGTGATGGTAAAGATATTGCTTCTAAAGGGTTTTCTGGCATTGAGCCTGGCTCCTGAAAAGGACTTGATTGCTTCAACACTTGTCATGAATACTTCCCTTTGAAAGTGTCTTTGAAAGTGTTTCTTGTTCTGTGATGAGACATCAATAAGCCCAATAATGGATTACAATCTTGACTGGAGACTATTTTGCAACCACCCAGTGACATGCTGCAACTGTCACTTCTCTTTCAGGAGTCCTGGTGTTGTGGCTGCTGTGGCTGTTGCTGCAGCTGCTACTGCTGTTGCTGCTGTTGCTGCTGCAGCCAAAAAGGTGCTGACATCGCAAAGACCAAGGGAAGATGCCAAGACACAAACTACATCACCTTGGGCTAGTGTCAGTGACGTCACCCAACACGTCATCAAGGTTTGACATTTGTCAATGAGGGGAAAAAGGAAACATGAAATGGAGATGTACATATCTGAAGGTCCTTACTTTTCCTGAACCACCGGATATAACTAACAGGATTTACATCACTGTGAGGTCTGATGATTGCATCCCCGCACTGTACATATTTCAAACATAATACACACATGTCCAATTCATTAGCCCGGTCTATTGAGTGGAGGGCTATTCAGTTATTTTGTGTTTCAGACATCAGAATTTTACACAGGTGTCTGGTATACCTAACACTGTGTTATCCTCGTGTGACTTAAGTCCCTGTTTCAACTCGGGATGACCATTTGCCGAAGGCTGTTTCTCACACAATTTTTTTCTGCTTTGCATGTTTTCTTTTGCTTTTCATTTGCCACACCATAGCCTTTTTGGTCCTTCTTGTTTCAGTTTATATCAATGGTCTAGATTTTGTGATAATCACGTACCATGAGTTTATGAAACTTTAAGAATCAGTATGTTTTGAATAAACACAGTGTCACTGACAGCCATTTCACATCAATACATGCACCTTGTAAACAAGTTGTCTTACACCCTTTTGTGAGCGTAGGAAAAGACATCTTTTAATGAGCTGTGTATGCTTTGAGTAAACATGATGATTACTTTTTGGGGCTCTCAATTGGTTGAGAGACTGTCAGGGAGAGGAGTCTGTGATTTAGAATAACAAACAACAAACAAGCACCCAATTTCCCATAACAGGAGTCCACGAAGGGGTGGGCACAACACAACAGTCGATCACGTAAAAGTCACAATTAATTTGTGTCGCGGACAGACAGCATGAGGAGTGAGACAGTGAGGGGACCCTGGTTATTAACCCCTGGATCAATATGGCAATGATATCTGAGGGCGTCAGGCCATCCCTTGTAAGCTGAGGACCTCAGAGACCAACGTGGACCACGTGGGGACCTACGAGGACCTTGTGAAGGGCCCTACTGCCCTGGCTAACCATGTGGCACATGACCTCACAACGACATGCCAATAGTGGCGATTTGGGAGGGCACAGATAAAATTGGTGGGCGCATTAGGGCCCTGCTTCCCCCATCAATCATGCAGCTTAGGGATGTTGCTGCGGCTTGGCATATTCTACATTGTGGCTCAGTATACTAATACTGTCTGCTCTTTTCCTGTTGGTTTTATGTTTAATTGGAGCTTAGATCGACATGAGGCAAGTATTAAGCAAACAACAAGGCCATTGTCATATATATATATATATCAGTCCAGATAGTTCATGAAAAAATTATGTAACATATATCTCAAATGACATAATGACGCAAAAGTAAAATTTTAAGCTAATGTCAATTTGAAAATCTTTCTATTATGAATGACATTATGAAGACCTAAATAAATGAGTAAATTTTTCGACCGAATGACCTACCTCCAATTTTTTATACCCAGAAAATAACTGTACAATTGAGCCCGTTACTGTCAAAAAAATTGGACTTTTGCTGACTTTTGCATATTTGTGACATTTTGAAGACCCTGAACCCATTTTGATTCCATTTTCAGCAACAATTATTGCGTTGTTCATCAGAAAACAATAGCATATTTGTGCAACCATGGCGATTATTATTTGGCCATGGTGTCACATAATTGACGACAATACAGTTTTCTACCAATCATGTAATATATTGCCACTCCTGACCATTAAACCTAATTCAAGAACTTATTAGTGACAGATTTGTATTCATTGTTTTTTTAATACTTTGTAGTTGAACCTCGAAGTTATATGTGAATAAATCACTTTTTTAAAATTTGTTATCTGGTCATTGCAACTCTACAGTTCATTGAAACATGCACTTATCAATCAAGAGCATTTATCAATCAGAGCATGCGTCAAAGCTAAACAAGCTAAACATAAATAATCGATGTGTCAATCCATATAGTCAGTTTTTTTTAATATTTGCTTGTCATATACAAAGTTATGCAACTAAATCTGTGATATCTCAGTCTAGGGATAAAGCAAAGTATAAACTAGAAAAACATGCTGTGAGAATGAAAACGAAATAAACAATGTCATTGCGTAGCATTTTAACTGACATTGGCACAAAAGTGACAATTACATTAAATTTTAAAAGTCACGTGAACCAAAATCTCGAATCACGCATATTTTTTGTGACTCCATTAAAGGTCATCGCCTACTTTAAAGAATAAATGTGTAGCAAACATAACTTGCATTCTGTCAAAATAAAATATTCACTAAAATGTCAATGAACTTGAATCTGAAATCAAGAAAAGTATTTTTCGTAATGACATTTCGAACTAGACAAAATAAAGGCTATGTGTCTGCACATGTGTGTTTATTCAAATTATCAAATTTTTCATTATAAAATCGCTGCAAGATGCAGAGCAAATAAATACATAGAGTAAAATGCCAGAAGCATCCAATGAAGGCAATTATTCTATGTCTGTACTTTAGATGGATAGAGAAATAAAATCAAGAAGACACACAGTGCATGAAGAGACAAATGTGTAGGTAAAAATAATATGGGGTATCACGGTAAAATGTGACATGAACTGGGTCTTTTAGATATTGTGCTGCACTTTTGTGCTTCAGACAAGTGTCAATAAGCATAAACAGATAGACATAAAAGAGAAATAAGAAGAGTTCAATGTTCAGAAATTGCAGAATAATAAAAAATTACACCCACTGTCAATATGAAACTTTCTAAAATGTACCATCAATCATTTTATTATATTATAAATTATATATGGATGGGAAAGTTTGAAATACACCCACGTGGGAACATGAACTGATTTAACAGAGCACTGTGGAGTGTGGCATAAACTTCGAGCAGACACAAATAACAGATTTGCAAAATTCGCAGTATACTTGATCTATGAAAGTATGGTTCATCTAACAACATCAAAGAAGGACAGAACATGTCTGGAGAAGCAATACTAAGATGCTCGACAACTGTAGTAAATATGAATGTATGAGAAATAACCAGATATGACTTCAAAGTAAATGTATCACATGCTGAGAATAACTGGGAAGTGTGGGGGCAAATGGAGGCTAATGGGAGAGAATAGCAAGAGTACAGTATGGTCATGTATGTAATATGATACACGAATCGAATCTCTGACTCATTAACCAGTCTGCTTCTAAAAGTAGGCAAGCACAGTAGCAAAAAAGCAGGTTATAGTAACCTGATCATACGACGCTCGAAGATCAATGTATGATCACAATAGTATGAAACTGTGCAATAAAAAAATGTATGTATATATATATATATATATTTTTTTTTACACTGAAGAGTTTACACCAAAGTAGTAAAACAAAACCATAAGTATCCATCAAACGGAAAAAAAATTAAAATATCATCAGTTATGGGAAATAATTTTAAATACATATGTCATCGATATAAAATTTCTCTATCTAGTAACTATTTGGATATGAAGAATGGTATTATGAAGTGTCATAACAGCAGTATTGATGTTGAAAATATTAGAACTGGAGAGCAGATTCGACAACTTATTTATATAAGAGACAGTGTGTTACTTGAAGACTTCAATTTTTCAAATAGTGAGATCAGAGATCTCATTGAGTATTTATGTTTGAGTTAGGTCTTTGACCAATTTTTCTGGGAACTCAGGTTGTTCCATTGTTACTCCTTTTTTTTTTTTTTTTTTTTTAATTTAATTTTATTTTATTTGTTTTTACTTTAAATGTTGTTTTTAATCATCACTTTGTTACATCGTTTCTGTGATTTGTACATATATATGTCTTTTTTTGGACGAATAAAGCTTTATAATAATAATAAGTATGGATCTAGTGAAGATGGGATTTTTTGGAATTACTCTTTTTGACTATCTTGGTTAAAAACCAAAGAATGACTCCCATCTTTATAAATCCAAATCATCATAACATCTGCCTCTAGTAACTCTGGTCACATTACTATAAGCTTCTTCCCTGTCACAAGACTACACTATGAATCAAAATACTGGTTGCAGTGTGAATGCAATTACCGGCAGTTGGTGCGGCAGGTAAATCATGTAACTCTGTGTCCTCAGCCATGAATTTGTTATAATTGCAAGAAGGAAAGACAGAGACGAATCTTTTGAAATAAGCTTGAAAGTAGGTCAATGCTGCATAACGATATTGACAGCGACAAAAACTTTTTCCGGATGACACTGATGTCAATCACGACAGTAAAAGCCCTTTGATTTTCAAAGAAAAAATGAGCTAAAATTTTACTTCAAATTGTCTTCTGTTATTTCAAGGATATAGATAAATACCTTTATTGTGAAATCCTATATATATTCAGAACACATATGCAATATACCATTTACCATATCATACCCATCATACCTTATCATGGATACAAACAATCAATATAGATCACAATACCCAACATCATATCATATACCCTATTTAGTATTATGAAGATACACATTGATATGCCCAGCATTGTCATACGGTGCCCTGTTATTATTGGTCCATGGTGGAATACATCTGACTTATGCCCTTCTTAGCATGTATTGGGAGGATGGGGCCCAATGGGGGGGGGGAGAACACGAGATTCTCACCCTCCGGGGTAATTGACTTCCAAATGGGGCAAACATCAGAGAGAGGAATATAAACTGATCATGAGAGATGGCACAGACACAGACACGGAATATTTCTCATTTCATTCCTTGGCAATTCTTGGCAATCCTTGGTATTCCTTGGCAATCTTACGCATCCTGGCCAATCCCTGCTCCCTCTGTCTGAGCAATGCAGCATACAGCCTGGCCCTGGTTGGGCTCTAGGGGAAATTAAATCCCGTTTCCAGCAGACAGAAAATCTCAAGACGCATCTATAATTCTCCTTAGCCCCACACATCATATGAGATGAAGATGTTCTTCCATCGGTATATATGCCATGGTATGGAATGAAGATGCTCAAATCCTCCCTGATGCTCTGCAAACATGTGTCTTGTTCGGCCAAGACTCCAAGGACTGAAACGTGTCCTCTGCAGTTCCAAGCTTAAAGAGTTTTAAAAGGACTGATTCAGACTGAAGCATCTATTTTCCAGAACAGAACACAAATTACTGAGTGGTGCAAGTTTCGGCAAAAAATACAATAATTTTAAAAGTACCAGTTAGCCATTTATGTTGTATTTAGGCGGGTATTTGTATCTTGAAGCGTACTTTATAAAAGATGACCCTGTTCTTGTGACACTAGTTTGGGTCTCTTCCCAAAAACATCCAAACTCAAAGGCTCAATTTCACAAACACGGTGTAGACCAGGTCTAAGTCTCAATAATTATTAGACCTGTTATATCTGTAGGCCCAAAATAAACACTACCCAGTTACAGTGACAAAGTGGCAGCACTGTTTTTGGACAAAACAATCAATGGTTTAACAGTTAGGGCCTAATATGGAACTTAAGAGACCCAACTTCAATTACAATCCCAACAACTGTTGTCACTAAAACACTCAGTCAAACATGAATTATAAATCCATTTTGCCTAGTTTACTGCCAACACGACCTTCTTGATCTGCGAGACCCATCTGCATTCTCCAGTGGACCGATTTAATCGATTCAAAGTCTCAAGTGCAATACTTCAAACTTAAATCAACCAGAGATTCTCTAACCTGGTTCTCAGAACCTGGTTTCAATCTCAATTCTAATCATTAAGATCAAAGGGACGAGTAAGTTAGCTCAAGTAATAGGGATCACCATATTCTCAAAGGAGCTATTGACCTGGTTTTACAGAAAGGTCATTGCACTTCTGGCCTTGACCTTGTGTAGCTAAAAGTTCACATCCATTAATAAAGACCTCTTGGCACAGGTTTATCGTATCATGGCAATAAGAGGACTAATGGTCCAAGAAGGTCCAACAGATTCAATCAGATATATGCAGACATGCAACTTGAGCTTTTGAATTTGTCTTGATTACATTTAAAGTGGATTGGTTGCAGACTCAAACAGTAACTTCTCTAAGTGACCTCTGTGGAACCATTAGATATATCTCATCAAAAAGAAGATTTTTCATACTTTTCAAAACCTATACACAGAGATGTATTGAACTGTAGTTTCTTTGGATATGCATGTTATACAAACGTTATAACAGATTTTGCTTCAGTCAAAGCATCTGTTGCATATTAGACAAATTCTTGAACCGATGAAAAGTTGAGCGAAATATAGGTAGGCCTGCTCACATACAGTGTAATATGAACCTGAGAAAAAGACATAGAGGGAAGAGAAAATGACTGTACAAGAACTACCATGAATGCATGTTTTGGCAATACATACATATCTAAGCAAAACAATATGTACATGTTACAATTGGCTGTCAATTGTAGTAAAGGCAATATATAACTGGCAAAAAACTTCAGTCATAGGATTGGTAGAATGAGTAATAAGAGTATACTGAGGAATAAGACAAAGTGATCAATATAACTGACAGGAGGGACAAGCTGTTGGTGCATTGTGAGCCAAGACAAATTGAAGGATTTAATTAGCTAAGAGCCTGGTGGCATGAGACGATCAGGGAGGGATGAGGCAGGGAGGCTGGGAGCAGGATGAGGGAGGATGGGACGGGCGGATTCAGGTGCCGGTTATTACTGCATCTAAAGACTAGACCGATACATATGGTTGGTATCCGCTACTTCTGTGAAGCTAGATTCGAACAGTGGTACATATATACATCACCCTTTGCAATATACTGAAACTTTTTTATCAACAAGCTATACGTGGACTTGATACCATATCAAGCTATCCATTCACATACAGGACAACAAAATATGATGCAGACATACAGTACTTTTCAAGTTACCATTAATTATTCAAATACTTATATTGACCTCTCTTCAATAAAGTTTTGGAGAGAAATTCGAGACAACAGGTGCATGATAAGGGATTGGGATGCTCAGTTTTGCCTTGACTGACGAGAAATCATCTTGACAGTTCTTAATATTTGCCATCCAGGACATAGTCCTTTACCAAATAGACATAATATAACCAACAAATAATTTCAACAGGCAAAGCTTCCCAACCCAAAAGTGATGCATTGCACACTGCCAGACCTGTGAGAAAACGAATTGAAGCATACTGTCTGATTTGCTTTTGTCAAAATCATCACGAAGAAAACACAAATCAACCCAGATCTGGCCGAATTAACAGATCATCCCAGCATTAAGAGCTATTACCCAGCACAAGGGCGTCCCTGTTTTAATTAAAACGATATGTTTTCTTATTTCGCCTTAAACCATTGACTGCTCTTACGAAGATTAAATTTCACAGAATTTAAAAGATAAGCCGAATCTGATGTGGTCTTATTTAAAAGGAGAATATCAGATTTCCATTTACAACTACCTCTATTTCATTATATTTCATTAAATTAATAATTACTCAGCAAGTTTTGTGGCCAATCATTAAGACGCGTCTTTCGTAAAACAACGGGACAAAGAGTTGTCTTCCTTAATGTTTATATCTAATTTAAAATTACTTAAGAGATTTAAAGAAAAAGAAAACTCTGCCAATCTGGCAAGCCATATAGATTGTTGGGAAGTAAAACTCTCTTAGTTAAAATTTAGTATCTTTAAACATATTCAAGTACTCGAATGTTCGAAAATACGGTAGCAGTACAAAGACATTGAGGTTTGCATCTACAGACATACCATAAACTAACTTCTTTCAGGACTGATCATCCCTCTAAAACGATTCAGACCATAAAAAAAAACCCATTGCAACTATATCCAGCTAAAAAGTCCTCAGACACCATTATAGGCACAGTAGAGGAGAGCATTGAATGACATGAATGACAGTTGAGTCCAATCTGGAGCACAACTCACTCAATCACGTCTTTAAATGACAGTGCTGATTAATTCAACGTCTTGGCTACTCCCATTGATCCAAGATAACTCACTGGATAAAACGAATCTGTTTGTCTGTTTGGCTAAGCCCCGAAATCATTTCCTTCACCGATAAATGTTTTCTTTGGTTTTCGGTATTTTTTGTCCCTTTTTGCTTTTTTCAGCAACTGCTTGAAGAGTTTGCAGAAGCTCACAGGAATGCACACTCAGACAGAAACCAAAGCTCAAGAAAGCTTCAGCCAGCAGAGATTGAGTTTGTTTCAAGATTTCTATACACTATACAAAAGGGGAAATGCAGGTTTCTCCACGATTGAAGAAGTTTTATTTCCAGGAGGTCGGAGCAACGGTTGTAACACATTTCGAGACATAGTAGACAATTTCAATTTTCAATTTCAATTTTATTGGACGAAAGAATATTATAATTATATGTCGGCTGGATGACCCCAGGTGTTCTTTTGCCACAAGATAGGCCAAGCAATGCCATGTAAACAAGTACACCTGAAGACAAAGATTTCATCATCTCAAGTTACTGCAGATTATTTATGCATGGTGTTATTGCTTCCATGCATACACTGTATGTGATATTTGAAACTGATCCATATAACCCAAAGTAACCCACATGTATTACATATAATACCAGTGCAATAAGGTACCAGACCTTGTAGTTGTCACATCATTAGCTTCCTGGAGAGCAGAGTGGCATGAAACTACATTAACAAATACTCTGGTTGGTGGGACATGAAAGCTTTGTCTGACCAGTGTCCATCCATGGCTGATAATTCCTCTGATGAGATTCATATACCTGTTCAAAGAGGTCCTTATCCTACCAATATTCAGCTATTTCTCGCTTCAGAGAGGGACTAATACCAATAGGACCCCTTGCAGTACTTGTCAATGCCGCAGGTCGAAGTGATTCTGTAGTGCAACTGATACTACCATCCGTGCTCAAATACAATCTCCATGTGCCAATCTTCTCTGGTCCACTATAGGGTCGTGCATTCCTTTACATTCACTGCCAAATGCCTCAGTTACATTTCTTGTAAATGGAATTCATCTGATTTGGCACAAGGACCAAGATTTAGCACATTCTCTATCAAAGGGAATATAGAATAGAATAGAATAAAACTTTATTTTGAGTCGCCATGTATAAATAAAACAATAGCTACAAGCTAATTAGCGACAATAAAAACAGATAATAACAATAAAACTATTAAAAACAAGTACACACTAACAAAAAGGGATGAACATGTCATTAACTATCACAGCTGGTACATTTACAAGTGGGACCATTCCAAGAAGACATCATTTTCTTAAATAAGTTCAGGTTAATTTCAGCTTTGAAGTTGGCTGGTATCTGGTTCCAAATGTGTGGTCCATAGTATGAAGAGATGCAATAACAAGCACAAAGCATGTGAATTTCCTCGGTCCTATCACCTTATAAAGTGATTGTGATCCAATGCTTATATAAATTATGTTACAAGTGGTAGTCATAAATAAATCTATTGCTTCAGTCATAACTACCTATCTTCCTGATGCTAAATTTGTATTTCATATATATCACAAAGTTTTGTGATATTATATGACCACTTTGAACAACAGACATGTAAGTGATGATGTAACACTCATATCAGTTGCAAAGGCTCCTGTCTCCTTGCAAGTTCCATGCAGCTAAAAATTAGCAAGTCGAATTAGATAATGATGCTATTCTCTTTTATTTGGCAACACTGATCTTTCGGCCTGTAAATCAGCCTGAATTTTTAACTACATTTAAGGGTGATTAGATGAGCTTCAAGCTAATGACACTTTTATTCCCAGCGACACTAACCACGGGCGTTTCTTCTACAGTCTTGTGCTGGGTTTTGCAGCTTTTACGAGACCAATGGGCCATAAATTATTGATTAGAGTCTGCTATCCGTGACATAACTGGGGGAAGATGACTTCATAAACGACTTGCTCTGGATTAAAACCCTCGTTTGATTTCACTGGCATGATGGAAAGAGGAGAAAAGACACTCTCTTTGGGTTTTATGCTCCCCTCTGGTTTTATCTGTGGCTAATCTCTTGGTGGAGGCTAAAACTGTTCCAATAGTCAGAGAACCAGCAGCAGCAGTAGCTCCAAAAGCAGCAGCCTCAGCAGCAGCAGTAGAAAACCTCCCAAAACCATGAAAAATAAATCAAGGCTTAAGATAAACAATGAATCCATGTGGAATTATCACATATCAGCTGGCAAGATCCATCACCATTTCAAACACAGATATTCTCCTTATTCTCACTCCGCTCAAACTCTAAGAGAGAGAGAGAAGTATAAGCATTCATTTCATGTCTGCTTTTAGATCCCTAAGCAGAATCCAGCTAAACTTATGTTGCATTTGGGGTCAGGATTATTTAAATCCTATCGGAAATTTGAAAAAAGTATCATAACAGGAGAAGAAGGATTTGTAAAAAGTGAGCAAAAAGTACAAATCCACCTTGTCACCACATTCTTGAGAGGTACTTTTTTGTGTTATTTTTTGTGTGATTTAATGGAATCCATTTCTGGCTGCTTTTAATTGATTTCTCTGCCAGCTCTGCTCACTTCTTTGGCACAACCTTGTTAATGATTTATGAGCATTAACACCCACTAATGGCTTTTTGAGGCTAATGTAAAATTCCTGTTAAATTGGTAACTACCAGCAAGTATCTGAGGGGCATACTTTGGCGACAGGTTGGTAGCTGTGTCTGAGTCAAGGTGGGTCCACATTTACTCAATAACTCAATGCCAAGATGTCATGGTACTATGTAGCTAGGAGGTCTTATTGGAACTCCGAGTCTCCAAGCATCTACCATTGCAGCAACAGAGATCATAACTTATCATATTGCATCAGTGACATCAGAATGACCAGAATGCCAGAAATAGTAAGCAAACAATGAGCACACATTGCCCAGCACACAGTAAACATCATGAGCTACCATGCTCAACATGGAATGACAGGGTTGCACGAGTAATCTCCAGTCAAATATTTATTCAAGTGGAAACCCAGCACCTTCTCATCTATACCAGATACTCGTTACTTTTTGATCACCCAACTGGAACCTTAAGACGTGTATTCCAAGACTTGGAGCCTACTTGTGAAGCAATCGTTTCACTGAATTTACTTCATGTCATATTTCAATGTTCACATGCCAAATCAAAAATCGATGAAAGTCTATTTCAGGTTTCAGTGACAAGGTGAAAAACCTTCTTGTTTTCAGATCAGTGGCAACAAAGGAACTTCACCCAAAATAGCTTAATAACTTTTTTCTCTGTTTTGTGAATAGAATTACACATTTGAGCTCGGCTAATTGCCAGAACTATATTCGCCAAATTGAGACTTTCTTCTATCTTCTCTTTCAGAGCTATAGATCTATGTTTTGCATGTATATTTCTGTGCACTGTTTTGAACTTAATCCAAACCCAATTTTAGTGCATCGTATTATTTTCACTATTAGTGCAAAGCAAACAGCCATGAGCCATGTGGAGTCAATTTGCAAGCATCTCAGTTTGACACTGACTTTATGGCGATGGTCTCGAAGACTACATTCTGCTATCCTTAGAGCAAAAGAGTAATATATTTCTTTTCCCCATTCTTTTGCTGAAAAAAGAAATGTGCCCCCAGGCTGATGGGTCACCCTATCTTTTAAGGGGAAAGGACCAATATGGCATCGCAGCAGATAGAAACAGCAGGGGCCTCAAGGGAGAATAAATGTTCCCGTTAAATTCTGAGGAAATTTGGTTAAAAAAAAAAGGATGACAAATGAGGCAATTGAGGATATAAGTAACCTTCAGGTGTATACCATACAAATTGTGTGGAATACAATACATATGCAGGTATAGTATAGATTATGTGTACATTTTTAAGGTGCCCACAATATATTTGAAATCAAATGCAGGTCTTTTTTTTTAATTATAAACATATAGCTTCCACTAAAATCCCTTCATAACCAAGAATTATTATCATGCGTGTACCATTGAAGTGAAGCATCTTGCAGTTTCAAGTGAGATCATTTTTCATATTTTCACAAATTGTGTTCTTTACAACGAAGGAGCATTGGTGTCTGCCCAGTGTGGTTCCATGGGGAGCAGTGGGCCTCGAAATAGCCTCGAAATAGCCTTAGATTTATGTTGAAGTCCTCCAGGAGGACAGCCAGGGACAACTCACCTTGCTGGCAGTTGGTGCCAGGGCCCTGCTGGGTAATGTGTCCGTCCTATTAAGCAGACAAAAGCCATCCCCATGTCCTAATAGGGCCCAGTAGGAGGCGTCCTAGCTGCCCCCTAAATTCTCCGTGATTCCCGGGACAGGATATTGCTCGGAAATGAGGGGGCCCTTGGTCGGCCAAATCTGTCCACCACCCCTGACCAGCAAGGAGCAATGCTGTGAAGACAGCACTGACCAATACCCCCCCCCCCTTACAGCAATAGAGCAGCAATGGTTGGGATATATCACATCAGACTGGACACCCAAAGCACCTTCATAATCAGCACTCTACTGGAGCCCATTCATTGTTTTCATCGAGGCTTTATTCCCACCAAGTTGGTGGTCATTTAGTAAGCAGCAACAAGCTCAGGAAATGGGCAAACTATTTTCTTATTATAATAGCCATAAATATGGAAGTATCCCAAATGTTGAAGCATTATCTGTATTTATAAAATCATTATAATATGAATAGTGTGTGGGCGAAATATTTCAAGCATTCAATTTGCAAAATGGTTATATAACTACCCACAGCAGAATGATGTTTTCCTGCTCCATGGAGAAGCACAATTTCACATGTGCATATATCCTAACCATTGTTGTAAAAATGATATCGCCATGTTTCAAGCACTTGCCTCTCGACATATACAATCAAATCATATAAAGTTGCCATTCTTGAGTAGATGTGATGATATCCTTTTTGAGTACATATACAAATACACAATATCTTTTTTGGAAGCAGGCCCAGAGAGGATTTGTCCAAACAGATAATGACACTCAAGACACGAGTGGATACCAGTGGACTCGATTGTCACACTCAAGTGCTACTTGTGTCTTCCTCATAAGCTCGTGTCCTTCTCGTGAACTTTAAACAGGGCCATATGGATATTTAAAACACTATGGAGGTTAAGTCAAACAATGATGAGCACCTGAGTGGGTTCCTTTAAGCCTCTATTGTTTGCGGACTCAACACACAGCCTGTTATAGAAAAAGGGCAAGCAAAGGATAGCAGTATTTCATGTCAACTGACAAGTGTTACTTCATCAGTATTCCGGGGTGACAAGCAGAGCACACATGACCCATTAGAGTTGCTTACTCCATCCTGGCTGTACACTACTCACTGAGTCTCTACTATATTCCTCTACGGTCTTTACAGAGTCTTCATGTAATTTAAGTACCTCTAGAAGGTCCCTTCCCATGGCTACATCATTACAACTAAAGCTGTGACATCCTCGTCTCTGAAGTTTATCCAATTTACATCAACCAGGCTTTTATCTGCTTTTATATCCGATCTTTGGCACCCACACAACCAGTACATTTTGTACTGGGTCACAGCTACACGTACAGGTCTCTACTACATCTCGATTAGCTTCGATTACTGCACTGATTAGTATTGTACTGGTGACCTGACATGGATCCAACGGTGAGCCTTTAGAGACTGGGGTCGATCAGCCTCACTGGGACAGAGTCTCACAGAACACCTCTCCAAGGTCATTTGAGGTCCCTCAAGGTCACGGAGGACAAGGCCAAGGTCACCGATGTGACATCTAGACGCAACTACAGAATACAAAATGAGTGCATGGGACTGTGTGACCACTGATCAGAAAGCAAATCAGAGTTGTCCATGGTTGACAGTTGAATCAAGACAGGATCAGAACTGCCGTATATTTGAAAGAGCATGTCACCAAAGCGCCCCCAGGCATTTGGTTGTTGACATGTGGACACCCTCAGAATAATTCATAAACAACCTGCCTTGACAGTGCTTGTCTATACACAATATTTACTAGTTGCCCTTTGTGCCAAGTTTCTGTTCAAATCTTGTTCCATGTGGTCATAACTGTCCACTGATTTTAAACCTCTTCATAAGCTCATGGTTTGTACACACTCATGTTTGACTTCCTGCAAAACTCGTGCAAAACTCTGAATAAGTCTTGTAATATTCTGCAAAAGTTTCTGTGTATATATAAGAATGGCAGAAGAATAAGAGTAGAATGGGTAGTAGAATAGGAACTATGAGGCAGGAATTTTCATCAGAGCATGTACGTGTCACAAGACCTGCCTCAGACGTTTAATAAGACAAGCAGTCGTGACATGGCTCTGGCACCCTGTCTTAGGCCCGTCTTGTCATTTTACACAGCTTGTCAATAACTTGTCTCTGACATGCAAAAACGAACAAGGCCCTGCTATATATATTTTGTGACGCCCAGAAAAGCCATAGAAAAACTCCTCTTGAAGTTCATAGACAGCCTGCTCATGCATTTCGGAATGTACTGTCTAATTACATTAAAAGATGAAAAGATGAAACTAAGGAGACATCTTGTTGGTTAATATAGATCAAATTTTTATATTCATGGCGCCAGATTGTTGTTTTCTTATTTTTTTCATTATGCGATGTTTTTTTATACATAAATGTATGGAAATTTTCTTCATCTGAATACCTTGGCTGCATTCATTTTTCCAAATTAAATTGCCCAAGAAATCGGACCCATCCTCATTTCAAAAAGTAATAACAAAAACTTCTTTTGAGCAAGAATGACGATTGAAATTGAAGAAATTTCTTTTAAGAATAAGAAAAAGTTCGTTTTTAATAAGATATGGTTTTATATTCATTGCATGGTATGTATTGTTCATGTTTAAAGTAATTCTAGAAAGGGCAGCCGGCTTGATATTTCTGGACACAATTTCCTGGAGGAAAATGATGTCTGCATAAAAGACAAGAGCACACAATTCTTCAAGAATTCTGAAGAATTTCCTTGTACAGTACTGAATACAAGCAATGTCAAGCACAGTGTATGTCATACAGTATACTGTATTGCTGACAAGTAAGGTGCAGTGCAGTTTAACAGCAAATACAAAGAATTAGCACATGGGATGGGCATTGGTCACAAAAAATGCAAACTGGAAAGTTCAGAATGAACAGTAATTCTCAGAATACCAATGCTCACAAAAGCAAGATCTCCTGGCCTGAGCACCACAGGAAAGGGCTTGAGAATGCCAAGAGAATGCTAAGTCCTTTTGCAGAACTCTGGTAGGTGAGGTCAGGGGGGAGAGAGAGTGTTCATCCCTCTTTGAGGAGGGAAATTTGTGGATGACAGAGCAGGAGGCTGAGGGTCCATGCTCATACAAGATTCAGTGAGACAGGAGCCTCCCAGGGGAGCTGGTCAGTCTCCTGTCCACCTCACTCATCTGTCACTGAGCAAATGACCAGTGGTCAAGCTAATACTGCCATAACAGGAAGCCATAGCCCCCAACCTCACAAATCCTCTCCTTAATCAACCATTTGCCTTTCCTCCTCTCTTCCTCCTTCTCTCTTCTTCCTTGGTCCTCCTTGGTGTCTGGGGACCACCAGGATTGCCTCACAAGCCATCCTAAGATCTTGTGACTACCAGCCTAGGAAGTACAAGTCCTCCAATTTCATGGATTATCTTACCATTCAGGTGAAGCTACAGGATGTCAACTTTAAAGGAACTTGTTGAAAAACAGACTTTAGATGAAGTGAACTCATATACGGTGTATGCGCTCTAGTTGTACGACATATATTCGTATGGTGTACTACTAGAGCGCATACACCATATATAAGTTCACTTCGTCCTGAGTGCTTGCTCTGCTCTTTCTTCAAGCATTATAAAGCCAGGTATAGGCCTATCGTTATTGCCAACCCTAATCCTTAAAGTCAGCATACTTAGCAACCCACTTCTACCACTATTTGAACAAGGAATTCCCTGAGGTTATCTTAATCGATTGAAGACTTATTCGGGTTGCGAAACAATGTTCTCGGAAGAGGCAGCCAAGAGAGTTATTTGAGTTTGTGCCAAACGACATTTCTTGACAGAACAAACTCCCCCACACTTTCTGTCACAACCCCCCTTCACCTCCACCAGCTCCACCAGCTTGGAATCCCTCAAATGTGGCTTTAATTATGATAAATATGATAAACGTGGATGCATCACAGCAATGTCCTGATCTAAATTGTTCTGCCCACACATCAAGTGGGAATTCAGAGGGAAATATTAACGCTGATGGAACACTTTGCCAAAGGTTTGATCCGTCTGATAATGTGGATGCCTAACCAGTTTACTCCACTCAACTCTATTCCCCACAAATTGCATGTTTCTTGAGCAGCAAAGCTTTTATCTGGTGTAGAACCAGTAAATTAGATGAATAATCTGATGAGGACCAAAAAGGCTCAGCCCCAAGCATAAAGGACAGCCCGACACTTTGTGTCCTTAAACGCATATCCGGTGGAAGAGTGCGGCAGCCCGAGCAATAATGGACACTATGTTAAAACTATGGGTCCCGCATCAATAGTAATGATGAACACAAACTTTTCTCTGGTAACAGACACTTACTCGAACTATTAATCGAAGCGGATTAATCAAAGTATTGACACAATAACAATGTGCATGAGTGTCTTAGGCCCTTCAAACAGCTGGTGTAAAAAAACAACAAAGAACGAAGTCTCGCCAAGTGCAAACAGATCAAACTCAAGTTGGGAAGACAACTTGGCGTCTCTTTCTAATGAAGTGAGAATTCTGTAGCCTATTGCTGAGATTAATTCACAATTAGACGATCCAGTTTCCAAATACAATACACCAGACCCGCCCACAGTGGCGCATTGAACACATAGGGAGGCGGGATAAAGCTGGGGCCATCCACCATCCTTGTGAAACAACACCCTCCATGGTTGAACTTTAGCTCAAGGGAACTCTCTCTTCAAATAGCTGTCCTCCCATCTGTGGTGGATCTCTATGGAATCGAGTCTCTTTCATTAACTGCTGCTAACAATCAACTCTGACTGAGCCCATACTGGATCCAGGGGAAAATTAGGCAGTGGTTGTCAGCAGAGAGCAATGTTACACAGAGCCCAATGTTACACAGCAGTGTTACACAGCAGTGTTACAGCCATTTCACTGCAGGGGACACAGGCAGAAAAATGAAAGTTGACAGGCCATCCGAGTGTGAATGGACACATCAAAAGGAATGCACCCCACCCCAGGGCTACCATGGGGCCTCGTGGCTGCAAGGCAAAGCACAAAGTTATGAACAATTCACTGCTAGTTATCAAGTTCTAGGATGAACCATAATTGCCGCAGCAAACGCAATTAAAATCCCCCAGTAAATACAATTACAGGGCAATGATAATTTGTTGGCAGCCATTATCTATGGCAGAGCCTCTTTTCATCCCACTCATCCTGATTACTGAAAGCCAGCCTCCACATTCCTTGCCACACAGGATGGCAGTGCAAATCTATCATCTCCAAATTGTCAGCAGATCTGCTGAAGAAGAAAAAGTACAAATCTACTTGTGCATTCAGCAGATTCTATCCATTTCCCTTGTCCTTGGTCTCCTCTTGGTATCCTCTTGGTTTCGTCTTGGTTTCTTCTTGGTTTCGTCTTGGTTTCTTGTGGCATCTCCTTCAGCCCCACAAAGACAGTTCCCTCTCTCTCACCCACCACTAAACTCCTGACGATGTAACTGAGATCACTAGAGATTTATTAGATCCAGACCACGATTAGGCTTCTCAATCCACCAGATTGTGACTCCATTAAAAGATTACCAGCATTTTAAGTACATGTAATCCTCCACTATCAACATTATAAGCCATTATTAATTCACACTATCTAATAGTATAGAGCTATCACCATCTATGCTGATGTGTGCTCTTCCTAATAATCCTTGTTATTATCAATATTTCAAAGGCACTTTCACGGAAGATTTTCGAGTGTTTGGTATTCTCTTCAAAATTAAGTAACCATCAAGGGTTTTAGTAACTACTTACTCAACAGTTTTTCAGACTGGCAATCCCTGTTTTATACTTTGTGAGATTGCCAATGTCTGCATGTGAGATTGGGCTTCCAATTTCATATTTGTCTCTAAAAAGCTAGATGCTGTTGTAAAAACTGTGCATGATTAATGTCTGACTCTTTGAGGTGCAATGTCTGACTCTGTGAGATGCAATACTGCAATGAGGCAATATAAATTAGGCATAAAACCATTTGCCCCTGGACATTGAAGTGCAGTGAAGAGCTTTGGCAAATACATTGTTAGATTGAAGTTATTGAAAATCAGTTTGGAGAGGTGAGGTCTGGCCATGAGCAGGACTGAGCAGGACTGAACAGGGTTGCAGGTCGTGGAGAGGGAGTTCTGATGATGGATGGGTGATGGAGGGAGGCTGGTACAGCAGCAGCAGCAGCAGTGCAGCAAATGATGGAGTCAGCCTGAGCTCACCTAGCACTTCTTTGCCTAGAGAGATCACTCAGACTGTGGACAAACGCACTCTGCCAGGGATTCATCATCCAGATAGTTCCAAAACACTGCCTGGTGTCGCCTCCAGTGGCTTATGCACACACTAAGGGATGCCCCTCACAACATCAACAAATCACAGCCACCAACTTCATGAATAACATTTTCATAACTCCAACTTCAACCGTGACGCGACTCGTAATTACACATGACAGCGCAGCCTCAGCACACACTTTGCTGTCACGAATTATTTATGATGTGAGATTAGATTTCATAAACGTCTAATTAATTTCATCCACCCTTCTCCTTTAATTTTTAACATGGCTGACTGATGTAACATCAAAGGCTATTCACTGAGCGTTTAATTCACCCATTCAAATTACAAGCTTGATCATTGGACAAAAAGCCACGACGTGACAGCGATTATGAAAATGTTTGTGAAAACCATAAAATCATTCACATTGTGATTTTGCAATATTTCTATCATCCAAATAACGGGAAAAACAAAATACGATCAATCGCTGAGCGTCATATTCTTCCTTTGAGTCTGCAAAAACTCATCACAATTCCAGACAAGATTTCCTAGTAACATCTTATTCAGTATTTATATTCAATTTATAACAATCATATTGTTGTCATAGAAAATCTAAAGTGCCAGATATACATGATAGATGTCACTATTTTTCCATCCCAGCTTCAATAGATGCATCTGCAATCACTTTCATAAATTACAATTCCTCTCATCTTGTTTGTCCACCCATCAGTCAGCATTGCCACACTGTCTTCCACATTTCCACACATTCCCACATAGATTCTGTAATGTTATTCCGTTAGGAGCAGAGCCCTGCTGGTGACTGCATTTGACCAGAGTGGGCAGCTGCAGTCTGAAGGGTCAACGTGGTCAAGCTGTGTGACCAGTGGGCAATGATGTCACAGAGAGGTCACAGTCACACACTGTCACAGCCTCCTCCTCTCCGAGCTTGTCCGGTTCCCTCGGAGCCCGCTTCAGAGACGCTACGTGACTGTGTATGTTGCGGATGCAGGCTGTCAGGAAGGCAAGCGACCTTTTGCAACATCAGCAGCAGAACCATCACAGAAAAGGAAAAAAAGAAAGAAATGATGTCAGGCTGACTCAGACACTTCAGCTCGTGTATAAAGCGTCAACGCCAGACAGGTTGTCATACGGCACAACAGCCAACGTTTAGGAGTTAAGCCTCATATAATGTCATTGTCTGAAAGGCATTTATGTTTTTGTTTTAGTGATGTTTGTTTCTTCTCTGGTTTATTAGTGGTGGTAACCAGACCTGTTTGCACTCATATTGGTTGGTCGTCGACTCGTTGGTTGAACCACGTAGATATTCAAGAGCTACAAATAACACTGTCTTTAGGTTGTTGGCCATACTCATCAGACAAGCCCTCAAGTTGTCATTAAGATCTTGTAAAACGGAAAATGAAGAAGTAAGAGTCAGCCTCAAGGGCAAACACAAAGTTAACAAGACTCTAACAGACTTAATTTGGAGGCAGACACCATTGGCAATCCAGCAAAATGCTAACAAGGAGGACCCCCTGGCACTTTCATCACCTATTTTGTCAACAAACCATTTCCTTGGGGCTCAAGTTACGTCTGGAAAAGCGAAAATATGCATTGGAGGGCCCTTGAGGCAAAGAACGTTACATGCCCTGGAGATCACAGGAGCTGGAAGGGTATTGGGATTACAAATAGGTCACTTTGAGGTCACAGAGGTCACCATACCTACAGGGTTGCAATCAAGGTCAAGCATCCATAAAATGGCTGCCAACATTTTTGCGTTTCGAACAACCATAAATCTTAAAGAGCTAGCTCCAGATAGATTGGTGGTCCCTTGAAGACCATAACTCCAGCTAAAGTAGCCCAGAAGATGACCAATGTCCTGTGCCCCAGGCCATCCTCAGTCCGTTCGATTGACAGACGGTCGTGTCTGAAGCGCTTACAGAATCTTCTGAGCCAAGCGATTCATCGAGGTGGCAGATCAAATGTCTATTAATTGGACAGATAGTGACCAGGGGCTACTCCCAGACTCCTTACATGTGCTGCTGCCCGAGTGATACATGCACAAGTGGATGGGGCATTGATCCGCAAAGGATCCGCAAATGATCCGCAAATGATCCGCAGCGGTGCAAGAGGAACAACTTATTTGCCAAGTGTCAGAAGAAGAGACAGATGACTTGTAAGTTCATTTGTTCAGTATGCTACGTAGTATACACTGTTTCATGTACATACCAAAGCACTACTCATCAACCTCACAGCAAGTTGGCTATACCTCTGGTGCAAGGTGCAGAAATCTTGTTCACAGTTTGCTGTAGAAGGTTGAACAGTTTCTTCAGTACATCCAGTTCTAGTCCACAACAGACTGAAATTTGGCATGACACAAAAACTATTGCCTGAAATAGCAAACCAAAGGTTGTGCTTTTCTGAAAACTACTTCACGAATGACATTTAGTCAATTTTCCTAAATGGCTAAGAGCATATCCAATCTGTGCAAATGTGACTGAGCGACCCGGAGAAAGCTCTCTCTAAAGCCATGCCCCCAGAGAATCTAAAAGGTCAAAGATAGCAGAACACTCCTTCAAAAAGTCACCATGGAAACTGAGTGCAGATTCTTAAATTGGAGCGAAAGTATATGTAAATCTGCCTGAAGAGTGAAGAGTTCAAAGACCTCAATAAGCAAAATAAAGGTATCTTCATCATTCAGTGTTTCTCATTCACCATCATAAGTGATCATGCCAGATGCATTTGTATCTTTTATGAGCAATGTTGTAAGAACCATTTTGTTCAAAACCATGCTGTGGAATGCCCAACAATCACATTGTGGATGATCAATAAAACCATTGCAGAGTGTTATGGAGAGGCAGAAACTGGCCTGCATGAGGCTCACCCAAATGCACCAAGAACAGCATGTCACTTGTTTTCTTTTCACCAAGAACAAGCAAGGGGAGACAAGAAAGCCTTTGTAATGGACATTGATTTGCTTTGTAACCTTTAGCATGCCAGAGGAGGCTATGACAAAGGCAATTAATTTCAGCCTCACAGCTCCTCATTGAATATTCACGATTGTTGCTCCACATTTTCATTACTCTGGCAGACATCTCCCCATTAAACAGCACGAAGGGCCACAGGATGACTAATTCGATCAACTGGTCAGTACACATCAGTCTGCCTTGCCCACTGTTCAGTTAGAGTGACCGCTGGTCATTTGTTAACTTGTTAGTCACATCAGTTCACACCAATCTCTGGCTAACCCAATCAGACAGCAACAGTGATCTCATTTCCTCCCCTCAATCTGTGACTTAAATCACAGGTCCTTCAATGTTTGTAGAATAACTAAACCTGAACAATGCTAAACATGATCAAGTAGATTTTACTAGAGCTCCCTGTCTGATTGCGAGTGCCTAGCTTGGACATAACTAACGTAGACATTCTATTTCTTCAAAATTGTAAAGCAAAATTTCAATGACAAGATTATACGACAACAAAAATCTATGGAAGTTTATGTTAGCAAACTCAAAAAATCTATACATTTCTTTCTGGTTCCAAAAAGTGTGTAACATTATACATTTTAAGGTAAGTCATCGAAACAAGATGTTTATCAACCAGTATCTGGTGTCTGTAATGAACGTTTTGTACAGTATCTGAGTATGGGAATGACTCCATTATCGATCCCCTGCAGTTCAGGTAGGATGCAAAATGCCATCACATTCATCCAAAGCAACCCATCCCTCCCTCTCTCTTTCAAACCACTCTCACTTCTCGAAGAGAGAACTTGCCATTGTCTAGCTGAGTGTCTATTTTCTAAAGAAGTGTGTAATCACCAAGTGAAAATGAATGAGAGTTGCAATAAACTTGGTGGTGGGGGGGGGGGTTGCATGATGAGAAGACTCCCTTAATTGGACTTAAGTGACGAAATGTGGGGCACAAATTGCTCATGCTAAATTAGGCAATGCTTCACTCCACAAAGAAAGTATTGCTCCTCATTTTGGCAACTCACATGAAAGATTGATGGCCGCTCATAATTACAAGAGCACACTGCACAAAGCTTTGTCTCAGCTTGTGAAATTCTCAGTGAGGATTGCTTTATTGCACAAAACAATATTCCTGTTCACTGGATGTCTCTAGCTTGCATGCATCATCCACACAGTATCCAGCAAAGACAATGGCAGAGTCATTGGCAGACACAGAAGAAGTCAAAATGACATTTGAGGAGGAGAGGAGGCTTTAAACATCATCAAAATGTGATATAATGTTCCTTCTATACAGTACATAACACTGCTACAAAGAATTCCAGTACAATTTTTATGGCACACCATGATTAAGTTGGCACACCAGGCTTTGTAGCAGGTGCTCTGTTTGCACTCCATACGAAAAGCCAAAATCAATTGGATGTATAGTAGTCGACAAGTCGCTTTTGTTTTCCAGCCGGTAAATTAATAGATTATTTTTCCTTCATATCAAAGGTTTTTTTTTCAAAAAACATATCGACACTGCTGTCAATTTTTTTCGTTTTTTGCAATAAGTCTTTTTTTTTCATAAGGGTATCGACATCTAAAATGACACCATAATTGATCCAACTACTAACAGAAGGATGACAAATTTGTTTTTATTTTCTTTTATTGGCCTTTGTTTGCCCTTTTAAGTGCTAATGCAAATAGAGCTATTGGAAAACAGAACAGGGAATAAGTAGAGTCGAATTAAGCATTAAATTAATTATGTCTAAATTTGCCATTTGATGGTTCATTTGATGGTTCATTTATTGGGAGCATTGAGTGCACATGGAGTGCCTTTTTGAGGGTGAATCATCCACACTTGAATGGCTGGTGCATCGCATGAGTGCATGCAAAGAAAATCACTTTGTGTCCATGTTTTTCTGGGTGGCTTATCATGCGTTCTGACTATTTGGAGAACCAAGGGAATGACAAAAAGATAACGAGAGTGAGTCATTTGTAAGCTTCTCCATGACTCTTCAGCAACTGCTGATGCTGCTAATGACTCACCTGTACAGGTAACAGCATCCGCATCAAATGCATCAAATTGCATCAAAGCCATCAAATATGATTGATTGCATCAGGTTTTATGCAACACTGCTCCAGCAAGGAGTGCCACGTAGTAGTGTGGTTGGAGTGCAGAGAGACAAGTATATGGATTATCCATGGGTCATTGCATCCATTCATCCATTTTGTAATCAGTCCATTTTATCACCAGACTCGTTTTGGGCTCACAATACCATCACTTTTTTGTGGATGATAGACAATTGGCGCGGAAATCAATTTTCTGTAAGTACTACATTATTGAAACTCAATGGAACCATACCAGACAAACAGGGAAGGTCTGTATATCATAGAACTAGAATAAAAAAAAACACAACAGTGTACTGAAAAAATTGACTTCCGAACCAATACCTTGGAAAGTTGCCTGCACACACCTGACACCTGATTTTATACTAAATCAATTCCAACAACCAACAAAAAACCTGTAGCATAATGTCTTTCTCTGGCTAGAGTTACAAATCATTACCAATGAAAAGAGCTTCTAACGTGCTTACTAGTCACGATTTGTGGTAAATATAGATATTGTGCTATAACATTACAGGTATGATAATCTTGAGTTGGTTATTTCTTTTAATTCATCAGATTACCAAAGTTCAACTTTTTAAGACTGCTTGGTATCAACTTAGTGAGACGACTTTTAATTACAGGTTCCTACACATGATCTGGCAACCGACTTGGGTTGCAATACTCCCAGGAAAATGGATATCAAAGAAATATCCTTTGACAGCAAAGAAATACAAAGAATAATGAATAAGAAAAGATAAAAAGAACCACAAAAGGAAAACAAATATCGGATATCAATGAGATCTGTACTCCAGTGTTGTTGTTTTTACTTCAAGTCAATGGAAATTCGATATGATGTTCATCAGATATCACCATGAGTCACCCCAGGTAATGAGCCAGTCATCAATTGATGCCACTCACCATGTAGTCACCACATTCTAACCAATAAAACTGACAGCTCACCTATTTGTTATGAAACAACACTGTGACCTCCATAGCCTGTAATTACAGAGCAAATCATCCATTATGAATGGTGCTACCCACTCTGCAGCTCAGCTGACCTTTCACAGTCCCAATCATCAAGTGACTACACAAATGAGGCTAATAGAACAGCAGTATACATGTACAATAGTCAAATGCCAAGCTTGTTAGGGCTTTTTAGTCATCACAGCACGAATGGCATGCAAGCCCAAATGAGGCTTTGTCATTCTCACAAACATTTTCCAGAATTTAAGGTTCACTGTAATTTGACAACCACTCTGATCAGTCACTGAAAGATATGGATGCAACTGGCCAGAACACACATGCACTGAAAAATATATGGCTTTCGTAGGTCTGCAGTGACTGTTTTGTCACAAAATACAGAAACAAACACCTCAAAATATGGTAAGATGCAAATATGAGACAGATTTAGCCACAATCCTGACAGTTTATATGTACATGGCAGGTAGTAAAATGTTGATAGTGACACAAAATGGTCACAAAATGCCATGGCGAGGTGAGTCATTGATCAGACTTAGGGCAGAGAGCTAATTACCACCCACTGCACGACCTCCTCCGCAGGAACTGCAGTACCAGCCCCTGCCTGCAGCTCCCTGCAGCTCCCTGCAGGGGGATTAACCTCATTCGGCCCTCCATGCACGCCAGCCCAATCTCCCAAGCCCATTTTTTTCAGATTTTACTCATCCAGAATCGGGACCTGACATGAGCAAAACTCAAAAACTTTTCAAGCAAACTTCCTTCATTCCATCAAGCATTGGGTACTAGATTCCCTAGCATGATTGAAAGAAGGCCATAAACACACACACATGCTCCCAGACCAATGATTGTGTAATTTTCACAAGGTTCACAAATGCCAGCCTTATGCATAGAGGCAGCACATGAGGTTTAACCTCAGACAAAACGTGTTCCATTCATCTGTGCTCAGTACATGCTATCAAGAAGAGACAAGACACCATCCTCAAAGTAATCAAACCAAATTAAAGTTTGAAATTATACAGACACAGAAATTAGCAACTGCCTTGATTGTGAAACTTCATCTTCAACTTGACGACACAATTCACTTCTAGCCAAGAAAGGGGCTAAAAATCATCAAGTAATCAAACTGAGAAACTGAAACTGCATCTCTGACAGAAGAATAGCAATGAAAGCTGACGAAGTATTGGGTCTTGTGTCTTTGGAACCAGACAGAGAGCAAACAGAGGAGGCCACAGTTATGTGCTGTATGGAATCCATACATATAGTTAGAGCCATTGCTTTTCATAAGGCATACCATCTCCTTAAGGAGAATACGTCAGTTTGAGCTAGTAGCAAAAAACAAGGATGTCAGTAACAGGGACCTACAATAAGGGACACGAAAGCAGAAACAGAAGGTTGCAGGAAAGAACAAAGAGATGAAAACAATAAGGACGGAAGAGGACAAAGACTGTTATTGTTTTATAGCTCCCTCTTTGGGATAGGTTGGGTAGTTACACACATTAGGACATTGTAGTAGCCCAGGGGAGCACACAGCCACCCACAGAAGAGCAAAGAAAAGCCTTTATTTTCCTGAACCAAGCTCTTTTTTCCAGAACCAAGCCTTTATTCTCCAATATGCAAGATGTTCCCCTCCAGAAAGATCCATCCCTGTCCCCAATGAAATCTTGTCATCTCAGATCTTATGAATCATCCTTTGTTTTGAGCTTCACTAAATCTTGCCAAAATATGGATGAGATTAATAACACTGAAAAAGGCCCACCACAAAGCGAGCAAATCTATTCATGGATGGTTATGAAGAATGTGCCCTGGAGAACGAAGTTTATTAGGTATAATTGGAATGGTGTCTTGTAATCATTGGTTTATCACTAGGGCATAACTTTGGACGTGTAAGTACTAAACTCCATCAATAACAAGCTCTCAGTCCAACAAAAAAATTCACTCAAAAATCGTGGATAAATCAATGATGGTAAAGTTGGGCAAGATACTGAATTCTTTGATGCTACAACGCTTAGTCTATACAAGGTGTACACGACTGCCATTTCATTAGTTTGGACTCAATACCATGCTTTGATTTTGTCACCAGTGATGCTGCTTGTGCTACAGCTGCTACTAGAGTTGATCCAGCATCAGCCACTTGAGGATGCTATCCTCCGCATCATCACAGAATAAACATCATTACAGACCTGCGAGATCAAAGCCATTCGATCTATATTAATGTAGTTCCCTCCATGATACAATCAGTTTAATATAATTTGCCGCAATCTTGGTTTTATGAGGAAGCAATGATAAAAACTGATGGGATCTTTTGATGTCCGCCACTTGCACTAGGCACCTTCATATGTGATCACTAGCAGCAAATAGGGCCATTCTCAGCAAATGACTATCTGATTGGGACTGGTGGGCAATTCCTGCTTCCTGCCAGCAATTCTCTAGGCCCACAGAAAACAACAAAAGAGGGCTAAGTGATACTGTACAGCTCATGGTATGGAGTACTACAGACTCTGAGGTATGGTGATGAGGTAGCAGATCTGTTGAGTAGCATATTTATATGCAATTTACATACATTTTCAGTCTACAGACATGTATCTATTGGACCTTCTGAAAGGAATTATGGGTCCATTCCACAAAAATATTTAGAAATGGTGCTCTTCCAATGTATCTGTGTCATGGATTATACTTTCACATTTCAATACACTGAATGCAGAAGTACAGAGACTCTATTTCATACACACAGATTGCATATTTGATACAACTGTCTGAGGTCCATCCCAAGTTCTCCATACAAATACCCAGAGGTATTAGAGATAACTGGCCAGCAATCCAAGAAGTGACCACAACATTGAAAGGGAAATATCACAGGGAATGCTTTATGAATAACCTGTCAAATATGGAATGCACACACAGATGAATATATGCACATATCCTCGCGAGAAATGAATTATATAAAATTGACTACCACTTCCCACTTTCCTGATGCTTACAAACTATCAATGTGCCACTAAATCATGCGTTAGAATACACTTTGTTTGTCTTTGAAAATAGGATATACGTTCTCATTGTAAAATCAAACAGTATTATGTAGAGACATCGATATCCTTAGTTCCTCACAGAGCAGATCCACTAATTATAAGATGTGCAACATGGGAGTTCTTTTTGTGTAAAAAGTAACAAGAAATCACAAAAATTGGCCTGTACAGTTGTCATCCTGTTACCTGGCCACCAAGGACAACCATGATGAAATGATGAGAGATTTAAAATAGTCTAGGAAGAATTGAGCAATCGTTCTGTCAGCCAATGCAAGGTCTTTTTCCAATTAATTGTGGATGGATGATCAGATGAACTGTTCTTGATTCTCTTATACTTTCAAAATATAATGTACGTATAGAGACTTGCCAATGCAGTAATTGTAAAGGAATCGACAGATTGACAAATGAACATCGGGGAGGATATTAGATAGATCGATACACATTACAATTGTCCTCATGATAAGAACCATCATTATGAACAACCTTCCATAATTAAGAGATGATTGACAATGAAATGCCATCTCAAGGATACAATTGGAAAGAAGGAAATATGAGGGGACCATACTCATTGTGGACAGATACATATACATTTAAAATGTAGATCAGATATCTCCTCATAAAAGTTTACGGAACTTTCTTTTGAGTGGTAACAAACACAACTTACACGGCCATGACTATTTCATGCCCCAACTGCAAGAAACCACCTGCAGATATTAGAAGAATCCAAACTTGGCAAAGTATGTCAATATTGCTCCCAGGATGTGCTCATGGCTTGGAGAACAAAGAAAAGTAGATCAAGATTTAGGAAATGGGTGAATAATAGATGACATACCTGACTTGCTACAATGAGGCTGGGGAGATGGGATTATGGATTTGGCCAGAGTTGGGTGTGGGCCAAAGTCTACGATACAAACCACAGAATGGAACTGCACCATATGTAAGATAATTATCTAAATGTGCATACTGCACAGGAACAAGTTTCAAGAACAATGTGAAGCTGTGAAGTAAATATGCATCTAACTGGTCTCAACATTTGGGAAGGATGCTAAATATATGTAATATATCAAAATTTGGAATTAGCCAATTAGCGTCATCAAACTCATCATCCAGAATTATCTGGGAAACAAATGAGACATTACTTATTTCTAGAAACAAATGAAAAATGTAGTATAAATGGAAAATGTTATATGCTTCAAAAATTTGACATCATTGTTGCAATATATACTTAAATTTGTTATCACAACTCACAACAAAGACATCTTAAATATTAATGACAATATAATGGGCCATACTGCCAAGACAAAGCAACTGGAGATGCCATGTTCATAATAAAAAGTATATACACTGTATATATAAATATAGCACAAGAAGATATACCTTGATGGTACTTTTGTACATAATAGTATCCATCCTATTTTCTCCAAAGACCTCGTAATATACGAGTACCTATTATGGCAGGCAAAGGGTCCTTTGAAAAGGATGTTATTGTGTACTAAGGCCATCATAAAACAGACTTTTGCAGACTGGGTATTGTCAGTATAAAAAGGGACGCCTAGTTTATTGACAAGCTTGTGGACAAGCTTAGAAAACAAGCTCTAGGATACAGTGCCCTGGGATTTTTCTGAAGCACTATATGCCACCTGCAAGCAATTTGCTGCACCTAAGATTGGATACCACAAAATCCACAGAACTCGAGATCAGTGCACCCTTTTTGGAGTCTTTCTGGAGTCCTTTTGGAGTCCTTCTGGAGTCGTTCCTTACGTGGCATCGATTAGCAGTACAAAAGCATGGCCTAGCGGCAGGTATGTCGTCGGATTGATTTTGTGGCACGCATTAGTGTAATGCCGGTGTCTATTGATTTTAATGCGCTGATGTCGTTCCCAAATCTTAGTTTGAGGCGGTGCTCCTGCGGACTACTCCTGTGCTCAAAGCGCTTCACTGCTTAAGCCACCTCCAAGTTGCCACAGAGATGCCTCAGATTCTTAGATTTTATTTGCAGAAGCCCTCAAGACTGGCACTTTCAAAGATCATAGCATCTCCACACAGAGCTACTTCGCCATATCAAAGAGTCAGGATGGGGCGAATCACCCACTTGGAGCCCCTTGTGGCTTCACCCCCACTCCAGACCAACTCTTAAGACCCTGTTATTGCCTGTTTGTATACGATATGCAGACACACAGGTTAGGGAAACATATCCCATTGCCATATGTCAACTGGCCCTTTGAACAAAACACACAAACTGAGGATTACCCTTGCAGGTCACGACTGATGGTAGAAACAAGATGCTGTCATGTCACACACCTCCATCTCACACTTCCCTGTGCTCCTCTGTTTTTGTGTTTCAGGCACATCCTTGTCAAAATAAGCCTGCCACCAGCACAGGAATGGACAGGAATGGAGGCATTTCGCACCTCATGAATAAAACAACTGTCTTTACCTTCGAGAAAAAACTCCTATATTCTTCTCAGTTTCCCCATCTATGGATATACCCTTCTCTGTTTCTGTTGCATATCCTTTGGATCTCACCAAATGGCATAGCATTGAGGTATAGATATGTTTTAACACTCTGAATATTTATAATTGAATGCCATTATATGGTAGTGTTTCCAATGTTGTCAAGCTTCGAGTCTCCTGTCAACCAATATTACATAACAATTATTTTGGAAGACTTGTTTCAGTAATGGTATAACGCTCTCTTTCTATAGGGTGGATGAACTAGCTACCAGACTTATATCAGACGGCGTTATTGACGAAATTAGTGGTATGTCGCACAGATAAATAATGCATTTCAAACTTGTGTCTGCAGTCTATTTGGTCTCTTTTCTAAACATGTGTGGCTCCAGACTACAATGATACTCTTATCTGATGTCTGAAGGCAAAGAAGTACAACTGCGTTAGTCAATTAACTAAGCCTGAATCCTGCAGCACAAAAACATATTAATAAATCCTCCTGCTTTAGCCTTGCCTTTATTAATCATCACACTGATCTCATTAGTGGGAGAACAGCCCTTGTTATGTTGTTTTCGTTATGTATGTTTATCATTTGGGCAGTACCATCCACAGAACCTACCAGCTAGGAGATGAGCAGCAACAAATATTTCTTTGGGTGCTCATTCAATTTCCTTGTGGCTTTCAGCAAATTAATGGCTCACCAAGAAGCAGCAATCTGTGAATGTTCTGTATGAATCTACTGAGAGCTAGTGGCTGATAACAGTGCTGCTGCCCAGTGTTTTTCTTTACTCATGCAGACTCCCATAATCAGATACGGAGCGTTGTCTGTTCACGTAAAAGCCACTGCGGAAATTAACAACATCAATTTTTCATCGGGGCTACTTTGTGGCGCTCTTATTTGCAATGAGCATGGATCCCTTTCTCTCATTTTGCCCTTCTACAAATCTTCAGCGATTCTTTTCAAGACCAAACATCAAACCATAAGGTCATTTCTATGCCCAACCCACACCCCTTTCTCATTTGTGGCTTCTCCTATTGCAAGGCCCTGGAAGCCAAGAAAGGCAGATACCCAAGCGAGAAAGCCCTCACTTATGGCCAGTTGTCCTTTCATGTTGACTCAGTGTCACGACCATCTCAAGGTCACAGAAAAGCCCCAAGGTCAACCCAATGTCACCTTAAGGTCAGCCAAGGTCAACCTCAGCAAGCTGTCAAGGTCACATGACATGAGTGACCACCTCCTATCAAACAAACTCGTGTCAACATGACTCCTCTTGCCTTTTGAAATGGAATCCTTTTAAGTGAATGGAGTTATCAGGGAGTTGAACGAAATAAATTGACTCAAGAATGCTGACATGGTATGGGCATATTGGGTAGTTGTCATACAAGGTTGGAATATTGATACAGCACCATGCATAGCATTTTAATACAAGAGCAGACCTATCCACTATACGTGGGCCAAATAATCCTTGCAGGCATCTGCATAGTCTAAGCTTCAATCTAATTGGTGTCGAAATTTACATAATCAAGATTTGGTTTGTAATTATGCACTAATCAGCAGCAGTCAGAGAAAATTCCATACTGAAATGATCCGAAACAAAGTATTGAACAACACAAAACGACATACTCTATCTTGTGTCGCGTGATACATTAGGATGTGGAGTTGAATTATTGCAACATCAAATCTGGCACTAAGTGAAGTAATGTCAAACAGTAGCAATGAATTGTGATTTATCTGGTGTTATATCAATACCACAAAACTGGCTAAATGCCTCAGACCACAGAAGGAGGGCCATACATCTGATTAAGACCTGGCAAATCCCTCTGTCTTGTGTGTGATGTTGGTGTTTACAGTTGGGAGCCTGCAGATGAGGATGTATAAATCCCTATACCAGGTACACAGGAGAGAGGTATGAGGGAGGGGGAGTAGAGGCGCTTGACTGCCTAGCGACAAATCTCTCTCATCAGCAGCAAAAGCATCTCTCATCCTCGTTCCCATCCTCATGACAATTCTCAGCCACACAACCAACTCTTCATCACTTCTTCTTTTATTTCACAAAAGTTTTGAAGTACTGATTTCTATTGTAAATCTTACACTTGGCATAAAATATGTCATTGAAGGACACCATTAATGGGATTTGTAATAACATAAATTGCCAGGAGAGATGAAATTTCAGGATATATGCATTGATCAAAGATACAATTAAACTTTACTAAATGCCATGCACATATATATGAGCTAACAAACAAAGTATCAAAACATTTTCAAACAAGTAGACACGATAGCGGACAGGATATCGAACTACATAGAGGCTATCATTCTGGGTGTCGGTAACTGACACGTCACATGAGCCAAACGGAGGCTGTATTGGTGTATTGCAAAATGCCACAAATTGCTTAGGATAAGAGGGAGGAAGGCAGGATCTCGTATACTTTAATCTGGTTGGAATATAGGAGAGATTTTTGCCTCAGCTCCGGGATTAGTTTCTCGGCTTCCGTGACAGGGGTTCACCGTAATCCTGATTTATTCATTCATGGATGCCATTTCTTGGCATAGCTTGGCCGTCCGCTTCGAATGGCAGACACAACGCCAAATATTAGCATTGTTACATCGTTACAGTAACACAAGACATTGCAAGGGGGAAGCCCAGGTCCATGTTTGACCCCAAGACAATCACTCAAGGTCAAGGGAAACAAACCAATCCTTTCCACAAATTGCAATGTGCAAATTGTCCAGCCTTTTGCTTGCTTGGCCAATACACTGAATCAGTGAGTGCACAGTGATCACTCACACAAAACACAATGTATATCAGACAATATAATATGTGTCATTGCCATCAGTCAACAGACTAGAGAATATCAACACCGATAGAGGCATCTCTCCATCATAGCAAAGCGAAAGAAAGAATTTCACACAAGCAGCTCGCAAAGGTCGTGTGTTTGATGTACGCTAGCACGGAAGCAGCCGATCGTGCAAATTTATTACCTTAAGGCTATGAGGTTGCAGGCATAAAACAGTAATGATTCTGTGATTTGTTGAGGTCAGATGAGAATTTTCTCTGTAAGACAAAAGCGATACATACAGGCACCCCGGTTTGGTATCATGAAATGATGACCGATACATGCAACTGGTTATGCCTAATAAATGCAGTGCTTCGGGGCAGTATATAGCAAGATTTATGTTATGTACAAAATTGCCATAAATCCCTCATCCCCAGAAATGGCCATTCATCATGATCTCCTGGATTACCCTGTTGGGAATAATTGCAGGCAAGGTCCAAGTATTGCAGCTGCTGCATCAAAAGGGCAGCAATGACTTCAACATTCCCAGATGACCTTCAGTTTTCCAGATGAACTTGGCTTCCAGATGACCTTGACATTCCCAGATGACCTTGGGCATTCCCATATGACATTGAACATGCCAGATGACCTTGGGAATATGAACTTCAGTCTCAAATGACCGTAATCAGAGCAGGACCATTCAAGGCACGACAGAGTTGTACAGGCTGAAGGGGCTCAGCAAGACCACCAGTCACTCCGGGCTCATTTATAACAACAGCAAACGCTGTCTGTCTTCATCAAGATACCCAAGGGATAACGTTCAGGTCCTAATAGCTACAGCAGCTGAACAGCATCCCAAGTCAGTCCCGCATCAGCTTGCATCATGTGACAGGCCCAGCAGCAGTCCAAGATCACCGCCATCAGCCACCACCATGAGGCACCATCAGCCACCTCAAGTGAATTGCTTAATGCAACATTCTGGGCATTCACTCCATTCTTGACGGCTCAATCTCAGCCACCCCAAGCTGAACCTGGGGTAATTAATTACTCAAATGTCCTCCTCACAGGTGTTTCATCAAAAATAGGTCAAGTGCCACACCACTATGCAGTATGCAGTGTGTTGACCCCTGGGTGACCTCCTTTGCAAGCATTCTATATAAAGAATGAACCAGAATTCCCATTTTATCATCAATGATGATATAAGCACAGTTCTGAAACATCACAGGACTCTGGAGCCGTTACTTCACATTATCGTATATCTACATATCACCCAAGACTTCTGTATCTCTGAGACCAGAAATGAGTTCAACACCATTATCAAAATGACTCTCCATAGCAAACAGAAGAAAAACAGCCAAAGATAACCAGAGCTGTTAATTAGTTTATTTCCCCAAAGAAAGCTACTAAAATCTGGAATACGTGTCTCATATTGCAATATATCATTGTAAGGCATCTCTCCATCAATCCAGATGAAATCTAATAATTTCATTTTGAAGGAGAGCACCTTCTACAAATATGAAATGGAGAAACTGGGCGTCTCTCGTTTCTACTTAATATAGATTAAAATTGGAATTAAAACCGTTCGCATGTATAGAAAAACATCCATTCACTGGGAATTTCTATAATCAAACTGGCAAACATATCATATTTTGAAGAAAAATGGCAAAAGAGACATTTAATATCATAAGGCAATGATGAAAACATCAGCGTGAATAATAATGAAATGGATTAGTGTAAGAATTTTGTTTTATGAACCTATTTGTGTTATCCACCGATCTATCAATCTATCTATCTGTCTGTCTATCTTTCTATCTATCCGCGGTCATCACCTTCAGCACATAGGACCAGAACAGCACATTGCGGAGTGCCCATTTAATTCCACATCCGCAAGGGTCTGTCACCGCCTACGTTTACATAGCAAAGGGCCGGTTTCCAAGGCAACCGTTTTCTGCTGTGGGATGACTGCGGAGGGACAATGGCCTAGACTGTTCCATTCGGAGGAACAATGGGCCAGCCTCGTTGTGATAAACAATACCAAGCAATATCCGACCAGAATTGCTGTCAGTCTCCGCACTGTGTATGATGGCCTTCTCCGGTTTCAGGTTTGAAAAGACTATAGTTGTAAGAAATCTGGGGGACCAATGAAAGAAGCAGTGGCATTCTATCTGCAAGAGCAGTCAACAGTCAGAAAGCAGATATCAAGGAATTATACAAGCCTGATATGGATGTAAGACATTTGCATGTTTGGCAGTCAGGCGTAATTTTTCCATTTTTAAATCTGCTTCTAAAATGATTTCTGAAATGAGTTCACGAATTATCCTGATCATGCGCAGCTGATTGCAATCACGAATATATCAGCATTATTAATCACAGATGCAGGATCACTAAACTGATTAATTATCCCAAATTAATTACATCTGCTGAGCGAATTTTAATTCACCTTCTGGAAACCAATCTGATCTGTTCATGAATGAAACATGTTCATTTTAATTCAGCTCTGAATGTTACCAAAAATGGCAGAAAAAGTGATGAAAGTGTCAGAAAAACTAATTGGAAACTATTATAAATGCCACAGACAGAGAAATGTTTTTTTCTATAAATAAATGTGCAGTCTTCTTGGCTGTTAGTCATTAAATTAATCCTGGAGATAACACAACCAGACATGAAAAGTGAGATATCTGAAAAACATGACACACATCTTTGAGGATCTTTGAGGCATTCGTCCTCATTAACCTTGCAATGCCTCGGCTTTGTAGCAGTATGAAGCAGGTATTATACTAATGACGAAGTTTATGTGTTTTTGCAGCGATGTTTAGGATATATAAGCTCTGTAATGAGCTTCAAAATCACGAAGAGTGGCATTATATGATGCACTGACTACATCTTCCATCTTTATCACAATAACTATCGTCATAATTGTAAGACCTATTTGTCTTCAGAATAGAAGTAGAATTGTTTTAAAATAGCACATACCATACTTCCTCAAAACTTGAAATGTTATAGACCAACAAGATGTTTACTTCAGCTCAATCCAGAGTTAATGGCACATCAGTTCAGCTTGATCCCAGCATTACTAATTAATTGCTAAGTCTTTGAACAACTAACATTTCTTCCTTTTTTCCTGCTTACTTGTTTTTATATTCTCTCATTTATTTGCATAATTCACGACTCACTTCCGGAAACCGTCGAGTACAAAGGAGGTCACCGGAACTGGAAGTAGCTCAGTGTCAAAGTGGACCGGCTTGAAAGAACTTGGAAAACTTAGTTCAGAAAGGACGCAAGCGATTACTACCTTACAGGTCTTATCTATAATGGTTTTTCCAACAAAATCCTAAGAAAAGAAATCACATTACAAGATTGGTTGAGAGCTCATTCCTGAGTTTTGATTCTACATACCTTCCATATTATATTATGCTATATTATATTATGAATATTTGTACAGTGAATGTATATGTTTTTATATCTGTTCAATATACCTAGACTGCAACGGAATGCAACATTACTCAGCAAATCGAAAATGCATATATAGCATAAAAGTGATCTGAACTACGAAACAATGTTGATGGAGACTATTCCAGAGCAAATCGTCGTTGACAGTGATGTTATATGGTGTGCCAGAACAACAATAGGACGTTCAAATTACTTCCTATAAGACAATCTGCCAACTATATGTAAGAATGCATCCTACATTCATCCTGTGCTGTGGAATGTCTCAAATTAATATATATGTGATGTTATCTGTATGTGTCTCCTAAGCAACTCCAGGAAACATCCAGGATATATCCAGAATTATGCGACAAGTTGACTACAGTCATTGATATAATTTCCTGAGGATGATGGCTAATTACGTAACCCAGAGAAGTCTCAAGGTAATGGAACAAGATAGTTTGTACAGACACAGAAACCATCAGAATGAAACATTTATGCAGTATAGGCCTATGAACATTTAAAGAAAATATATACTTAACTCTATTTCTCTTCTCAAAATGATTGGGGGGTTGTAGTGCTTTATGTCTTGCCTTATTGCCCCGTCCCAATGGGCACAACTGCGTTACAGCAACATTGTGACAATGTCACAATAACTGTGAAAATTATGTTGTATGGTGGAAATGACGTTACCATAATGATGTGAACCAACATAAGCATACGCCGTTGTGGCAAGGTTTCACAATGCTGTGAAAAAACCACAATGGTGTGCTCATGTTGTGGCAACATACTTTGTAACCATACGTTTCTACACGACCAACAGACGAGCCCTGCACCAATTAGCAACATTGTGTTTACGTTGTGTGCCCCTTTGGGTTTTTGCTTTTAAACAGGAAAGGCAGCGACAACGGTGAGGGGTTGATGACCTTATAACTCCAAATTATGAAAATAACCATCATTGATGTATGTCCTAAATAACACGATATATATTTTTTAGAATTACAGGAAAACATTTTAGCTGATTCCCTGTTTATCACATCCCTCCACAGACAGCATCCCCATTATCCTAAAAACATGACAAGCAGACGAGATAAACACCTTTTTAGTAATTGTTTTTCTCGTTGTTGTGTAAATGCGTGAGTCTTTCATATTTTTCAGTAGATTTTATCATCAAATGCAGAGTACTGGTTTTCAAAATACAGAGGAAACTTTGTAATACTCTACTCCTCATATACCTAGATATATTAGAACATGTTTTGCTCAGCAAATTGACTTTGATATACCTCAGCTTTTTGGTCATTTGATGATCTCTTATATGTGCACAACTTCCTTTACATACAGAAAAATTAGATCACAGACAACTTTCACAGAAGACATTTCTTAGGTTTGTATGATACAACAATTTATTTATTACATTTTTCTGTCTGGAATAGTAACAAAACAGTAACTAAATACTGCGAATATTTCGTATTTCTATTCTGTGTGTACAACTGACAAGATATACAAATTTGAGAATGATGGCAACACAAAACTTTTGGACTGAGGTGGCTCAAAATAAGCTTGTTAAAAGTTGTATAAATACGTATATGTGTACTCTGTATGTGATGGGAAAAAGCACAGCAATGAGTTGAATTGTAACAAATGCATCCTACAGCCACTATAGTATGACATATATGAGGAAATCATAAAAATATACAGAAAAGATATGGTAACAAAGGAGAGCCTTGCTTGTCAATCAACCTGGATATGGCTGATCTGGGTTGGTCCATCCTGATTACAGGATACATCAAAAGTAGTTTGGACGATCCCCAAGTTATCTTGTGGATCCCATTGTCCCTCAGCACCAATCGAAGGGATCAGCAGATTCCTATTGGACTCATGATTGGATATAAAGACCTCTGTGTCAGTCATGTCAATCCACTTTGCAGTGAATCCCTTAAGCATTTGATTGGTCTGATCATTGGCAATTGGTCATGGCTTGTTGCTATGTACTGATAGCTATAGATATACCTGCATGTACTGTATTACTGGAACTGTGTGGTTTTGTTGGATGTATGTCAACTTATATACAATGTAACTAAAATATATGTAGTCTAGAGGATAAAGGGCTTATCATATATATTATGCAAAATGTTAGTAATTGGAAATATAATGTAAAGGATATAGTATCACCATTCAAACTGAGTTACAAGTTCTGCTTGTATAGCTCTATGGCATAACCTTAATGGCATAGTTTTGCTTAATTGTTACATGTTATGATACAGAATATCAGAATAATACACTGCATTAGACTTCAGAATATAAATTGTGTCATAAATGTCACAAAAACTTTATTGCTTTGGAAAAGTACAAACTTTTGATAACTTCTGATTTGAAGATTTGTATATGTGATATCAAAATTGGTGGTTAATGGAATAGAAATATAACACCCACTTCATTCAGAAAAAGAATTGAAAGTTTGAAGTTTTCAGACTGAGCAGAAGTTTTCACAAATGGCTCAATCAAAAGCTGTCAAATATCTGCCATAATAAATATCAGGGAAGGCAACTGGAACAATAAAGTCAGATTTCCAACCCAGTCAAATGATAAATAGAGGAAAGTGAGATGATTAATGGTGCTAATCATATTAAAACCACTGCAAAAATATTTCCATAATGTTCTTGTGGCGGACTAACAGATCACCAACATTAATGCCTGTTTTTCAAATAAACATGACATGCAGTCTGGTTTACCCAGTGATTGCTAAATAGCATGCTAAGATGGATTGGCCAAATGGCATTGATTGCCCATTTCAAATGCTTGTGCCAAGTTTTTCATGCAAAAAGAGGAAAGAAAAAAAGCATGAAGTGACATGCTGCCATTAGTCCAAACTGTCGTATTTTTAAAATGTAAAAATGCAGTGCAGACAGTATAATATTATAAGTAGGAGGCTCAAATTATATGTTTGGAAACTTCAGAGTACTCCACTATTATTATATATATATGGAAACTGGACTTCTCGCAATATTTTTACTTTTAGAAAGCAAAATCAATAGCTTCAGCACAAGTAGACTTATTTTGCATCTTAGACAGCTGAATTCATATTGCAGCCACAAGCACATAACTACTGAACAATTGAAATTCTATGGCGATTATGCCACAGGGATTAAATGTCATGACATGGCAAGTAGAATTACCACTTCCAGCTAGAACCACGACAATAAGATGGTAATAAAGATCTAGAGTTTCAGTGCAGTGTTAATTCAGCTTGACCTGGTTGTAGGAGACTCAAGAGTTAAGTGTCACATTTTCCCATTCAATCAGAAAGCCATTCGACTTGAGCCTGAGTCATGTATGGAAGGATTTCCAAGGGGGATAGCCACAAATGAGATGTGAGAGTCCGGGGAGAGAGGGAATTTTAAATAGAGTGAAAGGCTGTAACAGAACTGCCTTCAGGGGACCAACCATTCCCCCAGTGATTGGTCTGGCTGTTTGGCCAGGGTGTCGCATGTTGCCCCACAATGGGGTAGTTTTCTATTAATCCCTCTCCTGATCCCCACCCTCTTTGCCCTTCTGCCCACCCCCTCTGCTTATAGCATTCAACCCCCTCTGCTAACTCCCTTTGAGCCTCAGCTCGCCCACAGCTCACCCTTCCTAAATTGGCCCAAACAACATGGTCCATCCTTAACAAGTGCTCATTACTGGCCCACCGCAGATCTTTATTCACAGCTGTGTCCATGTGTGTGGCCAGCCGGGGTGAACAAGTGATAAAATCAACAGATGACCTGCGCAGATGACCATCACAGATGACTGCTACAGATGACCATCATCGGATGACCAGCGCCAGATGACCGCAGCAGTATCCACTGTCCGGCACTCTAGTTTGCCTCGGAGACAGATGCGCGATATATTTATCAGAGCATCTTCATCATCCATCATGATGTGGTAAGTCATCTAGATGCTGCTACTGCTGCTGATTCTGGTGATATACTGCTGAAACTGCTGATCCTGCTGCAGTACTTGATACTTTAAATGCAGGTCTCCATCTCCAAATGCCCACATGGCAAATGTCAATTGCTTTTGTGAGGACTGCTCCTAAATCATTAACTAACTACAGCAACATCCGTATCAATTTCACATCTATAAATATCAAGATGTTGCCTGGATGTCTTCATACATGCAACTCACAATGCAAAATGCATTCAACAAGTTGACAATCTGCACAATACTTGCGATTTGATTTATACCTCCTCAATGACAGATCATGCGCTCCCACCATTCTTCATACGGATGGGTGCGTTCGATTGCGAATTTAATTGTGATGCAAAATAAAAGATTCGCTTTGCAACATAATGACAAGCCATTATCATGGAAATAACATTCATCTGTTATTCCCTTTTTGTTATCCTCCTTGCAATATTTCACATAACTCAGTATGAATATCAATTTCCATCTCATTCTAATACCATCCTCAGGGAAATTGCTATTTTACTACCATCCCAAATGCAATTGTATGGAAATTCAGTATCATCCTAAATGCAATGCTATCATCCCTCAAGTAATGCATTATATCTAAAATTATTTTTGGAATTTACATTGTACATAATGCAAATATTTGAAATGGATCTTGCAGATAAATTATAATCATACTTAATCATACACCTGAGACATGGTTTGCATTTGAGATTGTACATTATGTACCATTTTAATTTCTGTAGCATACAGGCAATATCAAGTATCACGATTGGTATCTCTTCGTGTTCATGTTGGTGAGATAAACACAACAATGAAAAATAAGTTGGTCTTACCTTTCTAGTTCCTAAATTTTCTACTCTGCACTTGAGCACTGCCCTGTCCCCTGGACCCACTGTGATGTTGTTGTTTGTTCTGAGGAATCGTGGCTGAAGCATATCATGCATGCCCACCCCCAGCTCCCTGGACGTCCGGAAGCCACCAGCTGAAAAGTAAGAAAAGGAATCATTAAAAGGATGGTATATTGTGAAAAACATTAGCATCTTGAGCAAAATAACCACTATAGGTTATTAAAATGATGGTATATGGAGACTAAACACTAACATCTTAAGCAAAACAACAATTATAGGTTGTTAAAATGATGGTATGTTGAAAAATACTAATATCTTGACCAAAACATCGTCAGCATCCCCTCACCAAAAGCATGTACTTTTAAAACACTGGGAATGTTTTATGTATTTTTATAAGTTGTTGTATGTACATTGTACAAGCTTGGACGAAAATATACATCTATCTATCTATCTGATGCCACCCTCCACAGCCTGTGTTTGTGAGACAAACTGTGAATATCCATCACACAAAGGCCTTTTTCCATTTGAAAATGGGTGTATTTGCATAAATATAGACAATATTTAAGACATGTTGTTTATCATATATACTATGCATTGGATATCACACTTCAGGGCTTCATCCCTGTCACTGTTCACTGTATCTCTATTTGTTACTGTCAGCTGTAGATGACATAAGCCAAGTATATAGGTTTGATGTACAGTGGCCCAATTCTCAAGAGGTGTAGTTCCAAAATTGCCTTAGGAAAGGGAGCAATATCCTCTGATATTGAGGCACAAAGGGAGAAGAAATGTTATAGATCAGATCGAGGCCAGAACCACAAGGGTTTAGAAGTCAAAGGAAAATCGAAATTTGGTTCACATCGTTCAAAAGGAAAATCGAAACTGTGACAATGACCAGGTTACAGACTACAGCTCCGCAGCTGATGGAGATCAGATAGGGATCAGATAATGATTGATCGCCAATGGCTGACAAAACCTTGGTGAGGTAATGAGCAAAATTGCTGGTTAACAAAAATAGAGCAACAAGCCAGAGCCATGGCTGAATCAGGGCAATCACCTGGTTGGTGCTTTTTTTTCAAGCCTGGCATTGATAACACAAACCAGTAGTTGATAGAGTATGTGTATAAATCAGTTCATTCCTCTCAACACAAAATACACTTCAAGGTACAAAAGGGTGGAATCTGTGATGTACAGAAAATCTATACCACAACAGTATACATTTACAGATATGTTGTTTCGTAATATGAAACTGTCAGAGGATATAAATCCCGGAGAGATTCACAATGATATACCAGCCCACAAAAGGTGTAACGATTATCAGCTTACAGGAATGGTGGGCTTCCTTTATGTGGCAACAATGTGTGTGTTGATAGACTTCACACGTCTGGGACCTTTTTATTTGTACACGAACCATACACATCGAACGTAATCTGGTGGGGCGCTTTTGAAGCAAGTATTGGACACGCCACTTGAACCAGACCGCAAAGGAAGAGGGAATTTCGCGGATCAATGCCGACAAAGGCGGGCGATAGAAATAAAGTGAGGAGCGAGAGAATCCAATAGTCTCTTCCTGGGGCTGCTTTCCACAATATCTGATCTGGAGAATGTTGTTGTGCTGTTAGGAAGTGGGGGTTGGAGGCCAGACACTACAGAAACTAACTTGAGCATCAGCAGTTGCAGGAATGTAGGTTGCTCCCTTCCTTCCTTCACATTGTCAGAAGAGCAAAGGAAAAAGAAAAAAGAAGAAAAAATCATATCATCTTTTGCGGAGAATCATACCACCACACAACGCTGCATGGTCACACACAAATTGACCTGACATCAAAGTAGTAGCTATCTGCTTTCAACTCCTAAAATAGCCCAGACCAAGACTAGAATCACAGTCAGATGGTGAAATAATATAGGAAGATTCGATCGCCAGTGCAGTAAGAAAAGCCACAACTGACCTCAAATATCGACAACTCAAAGAAGCTTATAATTGATGCCTTCCCAGGTCTTCTTTGATATGGCACAATTCCTTTGTTTGGTCAGAATGTCTCGCAGACACCAGCATGCCCTCTATGACCTCTTTGATTTTACTTTTCTATGACCTCTTGATTTTTATTTTTTATATCAGTATTATTTATTAACATGGGTCGACAGAAAAAAATCACCAATTGAAGACCAGTGAAGACATGTATTAGTTGACTGATTATTTACTTGCATGCATGGTACCGTACGATTATACAAAATAATTATATGTTCACAAATCCAAAATTAAATATAACGCTGGACAAGTTAACCCCAAAGGCATTGTTATAACGAGTAGTGCATGCAGAATGTAACAACAATCAGTGGAACACAAGACCAAAAGAAACTGGGCAATCAAGCAATCAGGCATGGCAGGGAGAAGGACATCAAGTCAATTAAATTAGGAACAGCTTTCTCTGAAAGGAGGTGAAATCATGGATCGTGAATGTTTTGTAAATCTACTGGTCTTGGTTTGCCTTGGTTTGTGGGTAGCTCTTGCTTTGTAGCTGCTGCTGCTACTTCTGAGGCTGGGGCTATAAATCTTGTGATGCTGATTTTGGGTTGTTATCATTGTGGTTGGGAAGGATGCCTTTTTGAGGTCACTGGTCACGAGTGACAAATGCATGCAGTTGGCAAGTTTCATTTGGTTTTTTTAACCATGAGCTGTTATCTGGCCAGCATATGCACAGTATACCAACTATTACGCAGGCAGCTACACAGGAGACAGGACAATGTTAATTGGATTCAGATGGTTAATGAGTTGATGGGGAGGGAGCAGATAGACCCCACTGGGCAGGCAGACAAGCATATAGCCCACCATGGACACCAAAAAACACCACGAGAAGCATCAGCAGCATGAGGCCATGGTGTGAGAAAATCTGACATCAGCAGAAACAGCACTTCCAGAAGCAGCAACAGCAAAGTAAAATATTTGCAGCAACATCAGTACAAGCATCATGTACCAGTAGCTTCACATGGACTCAGAACTTTATCATCTCCTCAATGTGTCCTCATAATGTCTCTACCTCTTGCAGCTGGTCATAGAAGTTGACTCAGCTCCTGATCACAATACTACAGCATTACCAAAAGAGGCTTGAACTTAAACAGCAGCCAGAGCCACTATAACATCAAGTCATGGTATATACCTGAGAGAGCAACATCAAAACTGAGCACTGGTAGCGTCATCCACATGCAATGGACATGCATCAACAGTATCGGTCGCTGCAGTGATATAAAATTATCAACATCAGTATCATTATCAACAGCAAAACTGGTATCACCAACAACAGCACCAACAGCAACAGCAGTGATGAGTAGCATGCAGGCCAACCATACAGCCTGTTTGTCTGCAGCTCACAGACTGCAGGCCCCTGAGTGATCACCTGAAATCAGGGCTCCATAAGGCCCCATTGTTGCCGTATAAGCCTGCACTGGATCACTTTGTAATTGCGCCTCTCCTAAGGGCTACTTGTCACTCGTTGAGGCTAAATTGGCACAAGATATTGCAACACCCTCATATTTCACCCCAAACTCTAACTAAAAAAACGCTCATCCTCAGCACAAGCTCAGCAAAAGCCTTGGTAATTTAAAGGACACTTTGTAAAAAGATGAATGGGTGATTACTGTCAGCCACACAATCAAGACCTGGCACAAATTTCCACTGAGTAATTTCAACAAACGCCCAAGCACAAATCACTTTATTATTTTCTTGTAAGACAACAATAGAACATCACAAAACCTTGGAACAGCCCTTTACAGCCCTTTGGAGTGCTTTGTGAGTACCTCTGACTGACAAGGTCCTGCTCAGGGTTTGCCAACTGGACTTGAAGGGCTCTCCTGGCGTCCATCCATCTCCACTGGTCTCTGCAAGATGTCATTTTTGATGCTGTGAAGGACCATGATGTGGTGGAGTTCAGCCTCCTATCTCTTGCAGTGGATGTTAGTGGGGTCTGTGCTTCACCAGTTGAGCAACTGGCGTTGAGCTACTGGCTCTTCTACAATGCCATTCTGCAAGGGACAGTGAGCAACTGGAGCAAGCTATGGCACTGGGGGCCCTGGAGGCACTAAGGGCACTGAGTTACTGGCACTGGCCCACAGCACTGGAGCACTGGCACTGAGCTATGCATCTGGCCTACTAAAACTGGGCTACCACAACTGGCTACTGCATCTGAGTCTCTCACTGTCACAAGAAGGCTAGATTACAGCTGCAGCTCTGACTGACCCCGTAGCCACCTAGCGGTCATGCCATGAACTACGCCCCCGAGGCAACCAGATTCTCTTCGTCCGGAAATGGAAATTGAATTCCAGAAGACCGACTACAAATGGAGATAAATCGGCCTCACATTCGGCAACCATTCTCTCTCAACTGGCCATAAATCCACATTAGACTTGATCGAGACGAATACGGACAACATGAAATTGTCTTTCATTCTGACAGTCGTCCTCTTCGCGCGCCTCGCATTCGCAATGATCCAGTATTCATCAGCAATGTTCATCGCAATGAGCCATTCCTCGTAAACATAAAGTTATCAGAAACAGATCTCCAATTCTCCATGGCTCATAAACTTGCACATATACATGCACATGTGGCATCAAGTGTCATAAAGTGTGTTGCTGAGACAAGAAGAGACAAGAAAAACCATATAGTCAATTGCCTTTGATGCCAGAGCAATATTGTAAATTGGTCCTTCTTCAGATGAAACAAGCTATCTCTCTGATGAACACAGTCATATTTCTGGGGAATAACCATAAAACGAGTGCACTGGAACGTCTTAGTGTTTACTCGTTTGACATGATGTGATAAACAAGGGTGTGTTTTTATTATGAGACCGTTTGAATACAAAACAGAACACCGCAAAAAGAAATCTGACTCGAAAAGAGAAACAGTCACATTTACAGACTTATATGGCTCGTTTCAAATGGTACAGATTTGTATGGGTGTAGTGCAATGTACTGGGAGGCATTTGAAGACAGCTAGGGGCACCAAAAGGATAGCCCATGACTATGTTGCCGCTGCTGGTGCTGTCAGGGCTGCTGGTAGTGGGTTAAGCAGGGCGGAAGAGCAGCCTTGTGCCAAAGCAAGACCATTTTTACAGAGAGTAGTGGAAAGAGCTGATAATGACACAGAGCCTAAGGCCACCATTGGTATAGGGCTTGGTTGGTCACAGGCTCTGGAGACAGAGCCCAAAGGGTGGCCCACAGCAGAGCCTAAAGAAGAGCCTGAAGCAGTGATGGTAGGCACCCCCTAGAGCTTTGGGTCTCCGATGGTCCTGCTGAGCAGGCCTGGGCACTGTGGGCACTGCCTGGCTATTGGCTCTATTTCTCAGTCAGCAAGAAGGCCTGGTGCTAGCAAGTGCTATTGACATCTTACATGATGGACATAGGAACGCCATACAGCCGTTTCCATGGTAACGGTCTTGGGGGATGCTGGCTTTTCCCTGTGGTTACGCTTGATCCTCATCTCATGTCGGCTTCATCTCGCCGGATCCAGCATCCCTCATGACTGCTCCGGATAAGCCCTTCTCAGCCTATCCCTCTCTCAACCATTCCATTGCAAACCAATAGCCAAGAAGGCCACTGTCCCTCACAATTAATAAACAAAACAAAAACAAAAAGTTCTGATTTTATCCATCACTGTATATGAGAAACCACTTGATTGAAATATAGGACACTGTCGAATGTGAATGAAAATTTTATGTTGTATAGATTTTTTATGCGATCCTTTCATTAAAAATAAAAAAAGTCATCATTTCACACAACAAGTATGTTTCAACATTGTACGCACATATTTCACATAATTCAGTGTGGCAAACATTCAGTTCATCTATCATGAGCCAGGGTAAACAATAAATCAATCAGCAATCTGCAAGGCAAGTTGTTCATTTCAAAGTAAAATTATGCTGACGAAGTTGTCAAAGCACTTCATCATAATCATCTGCAAAGTCCTCATTTTGAGCCAGGCATTAGCATTTGTATATAACTTCAAACAGAGTTGTGACACACTGGCCTGAGTGTATATAGTATTAGACTGAGGGATGAGTATTATCCAAGAGTGGCGAGTACAACATCACAGCCAGTCTGAATGGCATACACTCTAGAAAGCTGCTTTGCACAGCTCATGTATGTACTGACTGCTTTACTCCAGGGCCCACTTGACTAGGAATTGTTTGCAGCAACAAAAAAGGCAACTTTAGGCAAGGCAACAGAGCCCCAAGGAGTGGCCAAGTATAGAAGCATGATGAGTCACGTGATGATAATTCAATTATTTCGATTACCCTTTATAAGGCAATCTTGTTACTACAAACATCCGATTAAGTCAAAACGACATAATCGAATTAACTTTATGCCATTTTATGGCCTTTAGTAAAGAACTTTCCTGGTAAATATATTTGACAAATATCTGATGAGCAAAATAATTACATTTTGGAAATTTATTGGAAAATGTCATAACTGGAGGCATCTGATAAGCCCAATTCTTCTTTGTTATCCCAAAACAGAAAGATCATTTTAATTAGAGAATGAATTCTTCGAGACATCTTGTAATTGATCTGTATTTCTGGCAATCCTTAAAGTGATGTCTCCGGTAATTTCCCCCTTCATCTTGCTCACGTGTGGTCATTTGTCTGATTGGACCAAGGAGCCATCAAATCTCTTGCCCTTTGGCCTCAGAATGGGATCAGCAACCCTCTAATTGATGAGTTGAAATGTCAGACACTGAATCACACTTTGTCTGACAGAACTTCTTTGGCTGGTCAGGTTCTTGAACTTGTGCCAAAATCTGTCAGAAAAGGACCAATACAATGGAGAGCAGTGAGAGAGGCACCACCAATCCAGAAGCAGAGACATGTTATTCAGAATTGGATTCAGTATTGCATTGATCAAATGAGAGGGAACGTGGATGCTGTTTGCAATGTGCTGTTGCATGTCTCGTCGTGGCTGGGACTTGTTTGAATTGTTTGAATTGTCCATATGCAGGGTGCGAGTAATGAGCTCTCAGTGAGCTGGTTGCAGATGATGTGCATCTTGTCTCCCACACACTGCAAAGTATGGATTTTCTATCTAATCGCCATTGAGACAGTGTGCATGGGAGTAGCATGGCGGAATGCTTGATATGGCTATTTGTAGCTGTGTAATGTGCACTTTCGCATGCAGACACTGTGCCACTGTAACCCTCTTATCGACACTAGTTTCCTGCTCGTTGTCCCTGGGCTGTGCCAAACATCCCCCGGTGGAAAAAAGTCAATTTTTAGGCAAGGCATAAAGAAGAGATTGGGGTGATGATGTGATGATGTGAATTATGCAGCAGTGCTCAGCTGCAGCAGCCAGCCGTGGCGTGATGTAAACTGGGTGCGGTGTAGCATCACTGGAACCAGCCGCATCACTGGCATCTCAGAAGTATAGCATCTCAGTAGCATCATCAGCACAGAGATCCTAGCATCTTTTTCTTACCAACATACCATTGGCAAGCCAGACTATAACTGATATCAGCAATCGTTTGCCTTATAAATAGAACAATATATCAATATCCATATGTCTGGCACTAAATGTACCACCAGGTGCACTTGTGTATAACTATGCATGCCTTTTCTTTCTACAATGAACTCCATACATATTTTCATAGACCATAATTATTGTATAGTCATATCAACCAAATCTGGGTACTTCCATGAAATTGAATGCCATCTTCAACATCTCCCAAAATCAAATTCCAAATAGCTATTGGTACTGAGCAATTCTACTGAAACGAAGCTAAGGTTCCCAGACTGATGTTTCTAAGAATTTTTTTTTTTCATCTTAGAGGAGAAAGTTTGTGGAGTTCGCGTGACAGCAGTCAGTGGCAATGACCAACATGAATCTGTAATCATGGGGTGACCAGCGGGTATTCTGCACTGACCCCTTGCGTGCAATAGACACAGATGACCACAGCATTGACCAGGCTGACCAACACTGACAACTATGTCCAACCTGTCCAAAAGTACTGGAAGCTAGTCTCATTTATAGTGGAACTAGGAGGAATAACTGCAGTATGTGAGAAACTCCATAACAGATAGATTCAGTATAATTACGTTCTGTATATGTATCTATCAATATTTTAAAAGCATAATGTAAGTTTCTGAATCTGATAGAGAAAGATATATTCAGATGGATAATTAGTAAGATACATAAAGCCCATATTTTGGTTGTTGTTTGGTGGATGTGTCCGTTGCTTCGCTTTCTTTCTTGTTTTCAGTTGGTTGGTTCATTCATTCAGTCAATGAGTTGCAGAAGATGACGCCTAATCAAATCACTCCAAAATTAGAATTTCGTTAGCGATGTCAACCGATAAAAGAGGAAATAAAAATGAGGCAGGCCCAGATGCAGCCTTCAAGAGCATCTGCCAAAGCATTAATTGACCCATTTCCATTAGGACAAGCATTTCTCATTTGAACAACTGATGAGTTGCACTTGATCATCAACTCAGCCGCACTCTGCCTGTTGATGCAGCTGCAGGCTTGGAGCAGGCTTGGAGCAATTGCAAGCAAGGCAAGCATCCTAGCTTTTCTAATTAATTATTACTTCAAAAGTGCATAACACTGCAACTTTGGATGTACACAGGAACAACGCGACGTAAATCAATGCCCTTTGTGTTCCCGTATGCATGACGTCGCTCCAGTTCAGAGTTGTCAAATAAAACAACAGAGATTGCAAGATACAGAGGTTCAGGAAAGTGAAGCGCAACATAATTCATCGAAATTGTGAATCTTACTTGCTTTCGACACATTCAGAATAGTACATGCGCATTGCATCTGCAAGCCTCGCAGGTTTAATAGATGGAACGATCTAAAAGGCAAGTCAGAGACAAAATATATTGTGCCCAGTATTTACCATCCAGTGTTGTCGAAGGCAAACGATTGGCAAACAACCCAGAAAAAGCAGACGCCGCAGTATCATTGAAGTCATTACACCAGGCGTGAAATTCGTTAAAAGGGTCAGAACCCAGATCTTCCAGAGCACATAGCTCAAGAGCCAAACAGTCTGCCACCGCAAAGAACCAAGTAGCCTGAAGCATGGAGTGGCATTTGCCCTCACAGCATCAAAGTGTTAACGATTTTTAAGCAATAAAACAATTGAAGTGATAAAACGCAATATTAGGCAAGAGGCTGCAGGCTCAGCAAGTGGTAATGATTTTGTGACATGTTAAGGAGTGCAAAAAACAAGCAAGGCAGCAGTGTCCAACAGCCTCCAAGACACACTTTGATCCTGCAAGGGAGTTTGGCAAATTGACAAGCCTCAAGGGCACCCAGCAACTAACTCCTCCTGGCCAAGCAATTTTGCCTTGAAAGAAGTAGAAATGAAATTTAACTCCAATTCACTTGATACCAGATGCAAGAAGCAGGGAAATCAAGAGTGAAATCATGCAAAATATTGCTAATAGCAAGGTCTGTCAGTGCATGGTGGGAATTTTATGCTTTTTGAACATGACAAGTATGTTTTTCTTTTATATCGTATCCAGTTTCATTCCATAGGCATTAAACTTTATGAGTGTAAATTCTGTGTTCAGAATGTATCATTCTCTTAATGCGGATATCTCGAGCACCTCCACATGCAGTTTCTTACAACAGTAAGCCAGTCTGTAACGGTTGCGGCTTCTTAAATAGAGCATTTCATGTCGCATTGCAATAAACTTGTCTTACATGTGGAAAAAAGAAGCAGAAAGTGCTCAGTGTGCAATGAAAGTAGGTCAGTATTACACCCAAGAACCATTTCCCTGTCAACAAGAAGACTCTAATATTCATACCAATTAAGTTACTGTAAGTCCAGTATAGTTGAGGAACAATATATACTAGTACTGAAACTGATAAAAACCGATCAACTGCAAACCAGACTAGTTCCCAGAAACCTTGAATCTCTTGGCATAATAGGCAGAGCACAATAACACAATTTAAATGACAAATGAAAATCACAATTAGTCAGATTCTATTTCTCTTACAGTCTGCAGTGATGTAGTAGGTGCTATCTGTTAAACCCTAACAATTGATATGACGAAACAAGCAGAAAGCTAATAAGTAGATTTCCTTCCTGCCTTGTTACTGATTACCAGCAAAGTTCGTGCTGATATCCAGTAAATTCCTAATTAGCCCTTCCCCTAATTAGCACTTTGCTATGCCGCCTCAGACTCACAAGAGGATCCGTTGCCATGATAGATAGAAGACATCGATATCAGCTGCATCACAATTTTGTAAATTGACACCATCAAAATGAACTATTATTGTCAGCCAATTCTAGTCACTGCAGTCATTGAAACTGCTTTTGTGACATGAGAGAAAAATTACAGGTTTAAAAGTTCAAATGTACATGTTCAAAGAAGTCTATTTGAATCTTTTTAAAAGGAATCCAGTTCTAAAGCGTTCATTCTCTTGTTTTATAATAAATAAATTCTAATGAGCCACATACTCTTCAAAGACGAGGAGACATACTAAAGAAGTACTAAATGTAAAATCACGAACATATTTGGTATTCTATCATTCCTCCTTTTTGCCTGCAAGCACAATATTTCACGTGAAATGTATTTAAAGAAGTGGAAATACTTTCGACTCCATTAATCAAATGGATGTGACTTATTAATAGGATTTCCTATAGAAAGAAAATGAAGCCTAAAGGTTGATGCCAATAATTCCACTCAGCCATTCAGAGAATCTCATATATTTCTTATAGTATAATCAAAAGCCAGGAAAGTACTGTTTTTGTCCCTTTCAGCATAAAATCTAATATTCAACATCAGTTTACCACTAAATGCCATCTGTATCAGCAACAGCTAAACAGAATCAGTATCAAAAGAAGAAGTATCACCAATAGTAGTACAATGTTGTACTATGCAATTGCATGCATCGTCAGAAATATCAGTAACATTATCAGCATCAGTAGCATGCAGTATCATCATCAGTGGGAGGCATCAATATCAACATCATCAACAGCAGCACCATCCCATGTGATTCTTGATGTATTCCAGAGACATGGGCTCCATCCCATATTGGCCCATACCATCCACCCTCCCCCTCCCTTGCTACCCTTCTTATTGATGGATCAGTCTTCTACCCAAAGAACTGCATCTGTTCTCACTCAATTACCATCCTCTTTAGCTTTTCTTGATGCTCAACTTTCATCTCAGGCCAGAAGACTAGATCTAAGCCAAAGGAGCCATACTACAACTCCTATATCCTTTGTCCAGAAAATAAACACACCAGACACCAGAAAACCCCTTTTACATACATTTAAGGGCACATGTAACCAGGCTATTAGGCCTGTAGAGATTAAGACAATTTCAAAGATGTATACACTATTCATTTATGTCCAGTTAGACAGTTTCAAGAGTCAAGGAAGCTCAAGGAGGAAGAATGGTCACTCTTGGTCCACTTTCAGAATGGTAATGCTCCAAAAGCTTATTTGTCTCATTGTGTTGGAAAAATTCACAAACCTATCAGAATAATAACTTACAATGAGAGGTTTGTATTATGAACTAGATTTCATTACAATACACTGTAGCTTTTATGTTTGACTAAACTTACACCAAATACTTTGGAGAATATAGTATATCTCCTTTGAATCGAGGGCCTCGGAGTCAGCAGGAGGCTTGAGATATTTATGAGGGAGATGGAAGTTAAATGGTTTTGGAAATGGACACTTTCTACTCTGTTTCTTTTTTCTTCTTCTTTTTCTTTGACTTGGAAGTCTCGGAGTCTAAAGACAGAGTGAGTCAGAAACCTCATAAGAGGCAAAGGAGAAGAAATCACTCAGTGCATACTAATTACGAGACACATCAGAGAGAAAGAGAGACCCACTTGACATCACAAGATGTTGATACTTGACACAACCAGGGATGCCGAGGGTGCTCCAGTGGATGCTGAAACTGTGAAGCAACTACTGATGCTGTGAAGCAACTACTGATGTTGTGAAGCAACTACTGATGTTGTGAGGCTAACAGACTGATGTTGTGAACTTGCTACTGATACTGTGAACTGGCTAGTGATGCTGTGAACTAGATTCCGGTGGTTAAGAGACTGTGTTAGCTGCAGTTGTGAGGTACCTCTGACATAGAAAGTTATGAGTTATATTGCAAATGCTGTCAAATACTGATTTCAGTATACACAGTGTAGTACTCACGTAGTATGCTGCACAGCTAGAATATGGTAAACATATGTTTCACAATGTGGAATATCCACCATAAAATGTTGAATGAGGCTAAAAACAAAAATCTCTTCAAGCAATATTATCAGCTACTAGCAACTTGCCACAGAAATAAGATCTTTTAATTGCAAATAAAAGCCTGACATATTACGTGTATATCATGCCATTAAAAATATAGAATTTGTATGAAACAAACCAAATTGCCAAATCTGAAGCACTAAAATGTGTCTCTGTGTGCACAATTGCTGTGCCTGGATATTTTCTGTTATCCATACACACAATCACTAACTATATACATTCACACTTTATATATGTGGATCTACAAATCTATAATGTCTAACCGGCAGTATAGAGAAATTATCTGGCCATGCTGTGAATGACAACTGCAGTATTTTTTCCATTTCAAGGACTGGGAAATGCAGAGGATGCCAGTTCATATATCAGCTGCAGACCCCGAAGGTTACACAAAGCAACTGCAGCAAATTCGATTGGGTATAATGTTACACCCTTGCTCCCTGAGTCTCTGATATGTGTCCTTCTTGTCATAGTGAACCTGATCTGGATTCATGACAGTCACTCTGTCTGTCTGTTTTCACATGTCTTTCTGTCTGTATTGCTATTCCTATACTGAGAGAGGAGTGAGAATAATGAATACTAAAATGTATATGTCCTTTGCCTGTATAACAATGAGGACGATTATCAGTGTACCGGGCCATTAATATGTCTTTCTATCTATTTTCTATCTATTCATCCAGATGTCTGCGTCTGTGTGTCTTTCTATTTGTCTTTCTGTCTATCTATCCATCTATAGCTGTCTGTGTCTGTCTGTCTCTCCTTGTATCTCTATCTTCTGCTCCTCAAACTAAGACACCCTCAATCATCTTAACAGAGGTCAGCAGACAGCATTACCAAATTCTGAGCAGTTTTTCCAACTCATTCTTTGGGAAGTAGGCCAAGAAGTCCACAACTAGTAATCACATAATCACAAGTCTATGGAGTGGGGACCAGAATATCATATTTGCATGATGGTCTGCCACAAGGCGGTGATGCGCTCAAGCCAGCTATTTTGCCGGACCAAATTGCATAACAGCGGCGGGTTCTGTCTTAGCACGCCGGCCCCAAAATGCAATTGCAGAAGGCCGGCAAAGCCTGATGAGGGGAAATTGACGGTGAATGCCATTCACACAGTCCATTTTTGCGTATTATGGGCAAAATTGTTTCTTTGTGAGCATCAAAATTGCTTCCATAATACGTCGGCCGGGATGATTTGAGGCAAGGGACACAGTCCAGTTGTATGCGGCACGTTCTCTCTCTGAAAGCCAGACACTGAGAGCCCTGCTTTTTCCACAGAGAAAGTTATCAAGTTCAGAGGAAAATTGCCAGATAAAAGCTGTAATAGCAGTGCTACCTCTGAAAAAGCAGATAGCAGCAGGTGCAAAGGGACATTCGCCTTTTGATGGAGGTATGTACAGCTGTAGGTAGTAGCTACCTCCATCGACGAATGACAGTTCCCATGATTGATAACCTTATATATGGGTTTTACTTGTACTGCTAAAACATGATGCTTTTATTTTGCTGTGTATTTCACTACAGCCCAGGAAAACCCCTACTCTGCATTTAGAATCAGTAAAATTATAGCAAAAAAATATATTAAAACTTGATTTTCATGATATCTAATGACTGGTAGTCTGATAGGGACCTATTTCAAGTTGTAAAACTGCCCCAAAGAAGACGCTGAATATTATTTCTTATTTAGTGCTCTAAATATACTAAGACAAGAACTGCAACAGCAGCAACTAGAATGCAAATGTCCATTTGCGCAAAAGATGTCGGTTCTTGCGAACTAGCAGTTCGCGTGCATCAAGGACATTAACCTGTCCAGGATAAAGGTTCGTCCTTTTCAAAAAGAGTTGGTGTAACATTACTCAAAGGAAATGATACCAGAAATAACCAAGTGTCCAAATTATAACGCAAATATAGCAGCCATAAAATCATATGAAAAAAACACAGATATTCCAGACAGCTGATAAATACTATAGCAACAATATTGTAACACGTAGACATTACTGTAACCAGCAGAAATTACTGTAAAGATATTTCAGCTTTAAGATGCACTGGAACTGTGAATCTATTTTAAAATGATAGGAGCGAGAACAGGTTTAATGTAGGCGATTCAGTAATGCATCTTGTAGACACAGTCTTTTAGGACCAAGGAAGAATTTGGGGACCAGTAAACATCCACGTTCTAACGAGGGCCATGCATGATGTCTTCCGAATGCCGGGGCTTAGAGCCTTGGACGTCTAGAGTCCAGCGGAGTCCTGCAGAGTCCAGGAGAGTCCAGTGGTGGTCAGTCAGGATCAAGAGCTTAGTGCAAAGGTCACCCGGGAGGTCAACTTCAGGCGACTGGACAATTGGACACGACAAGTAAAATCCAGGACATCCCTATACACATGGGGGCCCCATTAAAACTGTGTACTTGATGAACTGTTATTGACCAATAAACGATTGAGGATGCAAGGGCAGATATTTAGAGGCCTGGGATGATGGAGAGGCTGACAACCTACATCCACAGGGCCTGAAATACAAAGGCATTCAGAGGCAGAGTCATGGTTATCCATCAGGCAGCAAATGACTAAGTAATCCAGACACACGAACCCAAGGACATAATGATCATTATTGCAGGCCCCATGCAGCAGATTGCACGAAATAAACCAACTAAACAACAGAATGATGGCTAAACGAGTGCTGTTTAAAATACACAGCAGCTGATGCTTGTGTTGGTGTTGTTTGCCCATGCTGATGCTGCTAATTCTGTGGGTGCTGTGTTGATATTGCGTTGTTAGAAATGGCAATATTGGGGATGCTTCCACAAAGGCATTTCCAGAGAACACAGAGATGATTTCAGATGCTTCTTCATTCTTCAGAGGCGTGAGTTCTGAGCAGGCTGGAGTACTTAGATGGTGCAAACGTCCCCATTGTGTGAAGACAATTACAGTCAGCCAGAAGCATGGTGTTGGTGGCAGGCAGAGCAATGATGCAGATGCCACAAAGAGAGCAGAAAGAGAGGAGAATAAACACAAAAGATGAGCAGCAGCAAATGACATGGCAGTTCAAGTTGTTATCCTGCTCTGCTCAGCTCCAGCCACTACAACAAGAGCATCAGGAGCAAGGGAAGCAGCAAGAGCAACTCACACCACAACACAGTGGAACACACCACCACAACAAACTACCACAACAAACTACCACGTCTGCCACGCAGGCCATTGGTTGACTGCGGGATTCTGTCTTCCTTGGAAGTAACTTTGTCCAGGATGCAATTGGCCAAGATTGCCCTGACAGATCAATGACCCCCTAGCACGATTATGGCAGATGAGACCTAATGAAGGACAGCGGATCCGCGTGATGCCCTGCTAAATGTCTCAGCTGTCCCTATCCTTCGCACTCCATTCCCTCAATGGCATCCGCCGATGGCGCTCGCCCCAATGGCACTCGCCTCAATGGCATGGCCTCGATGTCGATGTGGATGGTATTCGCGTCTGAGTGGCCAAGGGCAGTTCAGATCTGTGGGTCATCTTACACATTCACTTCTTGTTGACCAACAATAGCCAGTCTGAAATTTCGGTGCAAAAACTCATCTCCCAGTGCATGCCAGGACACTGGAATAAATGCAAGACATGCAAGTGCACCTCTGTGGTGGTACATTCTCAATGCTGAACACCACCTTTTCATAAATGGGTATTTTTCACCCCATTTTGGGATATAGAAGAGTCAGGTTGGCCTCTATGTATAAACATTTATGATACATTGTGCATAGAACTGGTGGAATCATCCCGAGACCGCCTGGGTCATAAATAAGCAAATCGCCAGTTTATGGGCTAGTCCCTTTCGTATTGAATCTGAGCCTCACTGTACATTTTAAAACCAATAACCTAACAATCCAGATGACATCAGAGACTGATCTATGATCTCACTGCTAATCGGTTCTCTTTCGTTCGTTTCAAGGGATTGTGTTGATCCGTAGACCTGAACAGACCGCTCAAAGCACCCAGACCGACAGTCATCAATATGTCTAGGAAACCGGCATGGGCCATTGGGGACTTCCATGCAAGAGTGAAATCATCGTCGAGGCTGGAAATGAATTTGTTGCAGCAGAGTGTGAGGCTGAATTAGCAAAAAGGCTCTGGGAAGAGGTCTTCCAGAAAACAGTGGGGCGGTGAAGAGTGCTATCACTAATGCTCTTCTTGCATGCAGCGTCGATACAAGACGTTGGTCCCAGGGACAAAGCAGCCACTGTTACCAGGTGATGAAATACGTCATCCATCAACAGGGCTAATAAGGATTGAATGCAAAAAGAGCACAGCGCTCGAGACCAACATCGTTAGAGTAATTCATTAACATTAGCATAACATGATTCCGTAAGAGAGAAAAAATCACTATAAACGAATCAAGAAGAAGACAGATCACACTCTATTTCAAGAAGGAAGTCTAGACCTCTTTATCCCAACAGCCAGTTTTAACATCAAGCAATTGGTCCGATCCAAGAAGTGACACCCATGCTGAGCTGAATCTGACATTTTCTTTAAAACTGTGAAGAAAAAACTGCGACCCCTATTGTGAGGCATTTAGAAATTGTGTGATCATCTTGACAGCCTTTCCACAATTGCCAATCATCGAACTCAAAAAGAGGCAGCCTGGAGCTCTTTTGAAACCGAGGCATTAATCAGATACAGTGTAAGTGGCTTGGTTGCAAGGAAGAAACTTCTTTGTAATTAGAAAGAGTTGTGCTGCAAATGACTATGCGTTGTGAAATTCGTGATTGCTGTGTGCAATCAGCAGACTGCACAACTACATTTACATGCTTCTGAAATTACCGAGCAGCACCCAACAATTTAGACTAACCACTGCAATGTCGCGGAAGATTGGAAGTTTGATTCAAACCAGAAATATATAGCATTGGTTCCAAGCTGGCTAATTTCGTGTTTCTCCGAGTTCCAGGCAGAGCGTAAGTAGCTAAGTCGCACCGGAACTTGCAATGTACGTGACAAGAGCACATCACAGATATTGGTCATAACATAACTCATGATGCCGGCTGTCCCCTGCAGCACTCACCACCAGCCTTATGTCCAGTAACTAAAGCAGAATGATGAGCTAACAGCCTTTATTATGAGCCAATGATGTTGATGATGATGCCGCAGCAGCAGAGTGCGACAAAGTGATGAGAGGAGGCAGCGAAGGAGAGACCGTGTCATGCAACTCTGCCATCAATGGGGGCCAAGGGGAAGCAAGCTGGTCCCTTGAGGTATTCCTTGCAGCCTGTATTCTGGATAAAGCTGTAGCAGAACATCGAGACCTTTCCTCCAAGGAAAACTCTCGCGAAACGCTTGCATGTTGTGGGTTACAGTACACCCCCTGCAAACATCGTAAGAGCCATGTGGGCTGCATCCGGCTAAATGGCGGTCGTGATGGGCCAATGGCGGGTGATGGCGAACCAATGCGGGATTGTGGATGAACAACAAACCACTGGCGGTTGCAGCAAGGTTGCTTATGAACACACTTCAAACAAAGCATACTATTACACGTGCGTCTCCAGTGTTGCGTTTAACATTAATGATCCTTGGTGCACTTTGCATTGGCACGCACTTCGGTTCGTTATGAATACAAAATACGAGAAAATCACATTACTCATGCCCAACCATGTGTCGCAAATGCGTCTTGATGATAATTTGTGCCTTGAGTAATTTTCGCAAAAAGCTCCTAGCCTGCAGGTCGCCTTTGCTTTTTGGCCAAATTGAATTTATCACATCACCTAATCTGAGGACAGCATAATTAAATGTAAAAGGCAGCATGTATTTATTTCCACCGTACTATATTTCAAAGACACGTGCTGTTGGCAAGACTGTAATCAAGGGAGCGCGATAAGCGAGACACCCAAGAGATTAAATTGCTTTGCCGCGGATGTTCCATCTCATATTGGCTTTTTTTTATTTACTATCAAAAGCGATGTGTGCATTTTTATCTCGCATCATAACTCTGTGTGATCACATAAATATTTTCAAAAGAAGTTTCAAGGATAGCTTTTAACTAAATTATCTTTGGAGGCTGAAGCTTCAAGGAATTCCAGTAAAAAAAATCCACATAGTAGTTGCAATATTGGGTTGACAAGTTGAGCCAAATATAGATACTGCTATGATTAAGTTAACAGTTAAACTTAAAGCCAAGCATATGCAGAGTAGAAGTTACTTGCAAAGGAGGTAATGAGTGATGTAAATCTATTATGAAACCCTTCTCGGATGAGTTTGCCAGACGAAACTAAGAAGCCTTTCCATTGTTTGGCAGAGAATATTACCTAAAACACATTAGGAGGGAACGGTTAGTGGCTTTAGAAGAAGGCAGCTTGTGAATAATAAATGAAAGTCACAAATGAAAACCCTTGCTTCTGTCATATTGCCTAGATTGTCTACAATGTTAAGTGAAGATTACTGTGGGATAGCCTCAAGACATCTCGTGTCACTGTAAAATTAGCTGTAATTGTTCAAATAACTAATAAGAGACATCAGATGCCATTTTTCTGAATTTAACATGATAAAAGTAATGGAGCTGCATTATGTTCATATAGATTCAGGATACCATACGACCCTCTCAGTAAACCTAATTAAACACAGTATAAGTAACAATCCAATAGATCTATCGGATAAATATTTTTCATTTAACGACATCACAATAATCACGATGTAATCAAACGAACAGCCACTAATGTGGCACTATGTAATGTGGACAGGGGAGACTGCATCAGAAACCTAAGAACTAGATTTCAAGTTTCTGTAAGTTTTGAGTTTTTGTTGAGCAGTGCCATTGTTGCTGCTGCATTGCTGCAAACAGTCTCCATTGATGCTGATGCTTCTATCTAGGTCATCTTCTCACCAGCTGATGGATGTGATTGCACAAAATGAGCACTTCCGCCGGATACTTTCTTAGCATAATATTACTTCCATATCTCATCACACATCAATATGGAGAGAGTGATATATACAGTCACCATCATGACGGTAACCATTCATCACAAAAAAGGATTGCTTCGCGAATCACTTCAGAGGTGGGTCACTATACGGAAAGTCCTCACGTCCCATAAATGATTTATCGCACCTTTGAAATTAGCTTATAAATAACAGCAGTTCTCATCGTTTGTCACGTTAGAGCTGCTTTGATTCACACAGTTTATTTTTACTTCCAAACCATCAGAGACTTTTGTTTTAAGAATCGTTACACCTCCTTTTTGAGTGTCGTGAGTGTCGTGTTGTTTTGGAAGCGGCCGTCTTTGTAGAAGGACTAAATCCATTTCTCTCTTTATAGTTTTCCTTGCTTGTCACACTTGAAATAGGACAAGTCCCATAAGCTGCCACACTCTCTTCCTGCTGATGACCTTGTAAGGGCACCTTGTAATGTGGTGTTTTGCTGCCTTCCCAAATGAGAACAGGTCATATCGGCGGCAACAGAGGGGCACACACGACAAATTCCATTAGAGCAAATTGGTGAGAGTTTATTTGTCGTCAGCCGAGGTTTTATCGTGTGCCAGCAGTGCCACATTATGACACATAATCCTTCCCTTTTAGGGGCCCAGTGAGCCAAATCCCCTCTCCCTGTCAGCAAATTCCTCCTTCTCTGGGATAGGGCACTGTAGCCTTTAATGGTTGTGAAATAGTAGACCATCTACCCTGTATTGGACTGCTGCATGGCCCAGGCAGAAAGTGCTAGAGACTGCTTGCCAGATAGACCTAATTTATTGCAGACCACAATCTTAGACTGTGGTGGCTGCTGCTTCTAATACAGCCTCTATGCTGTGGAGTCTAAACAAGACTGGGCTGATTAAAACAGGACTAATTTGATGTTTGATCAAGGGCAGCTGGCACATGAAGTTAATGCTGAGGCAAGAGTTGTGTGGTAGCCCGAGACGGTAGCCTGAGACGATGGCCTGAGACGGTAGCTCGAGATGGTAGCCTGTGATGCCGAAGCAAGATGTGTTTGTGTCTTTAAAGCAGGGCTGCAAATTAGTCCCCTCGGTGAAAGTAGGCTGCCTCATAAGATCACTCTAAGATCAGTGCGCCAAACATGAAGAAGCTTTCGGCTGTGCTAGCCGTGATGGGCGCCTATGAGCCTGGGGAGAGGACTAGCATAATCACCAGCATGGCCTCACTTAGGCACTCCCTTTCACACTCTTATACGCCTCTACAAGTTGGCAGCACTTGGTCCTTTGACACCGACTCATACCTCACCAGGTGATTGACACGACTCTTCCACGCCACTCAACCATCTTCCATACTTCCTCAGCCCTCCTTATTGGATGGTACATCGTGACTGGATACCATACCAGCATCAACACCACATAGTCGTTCCTTCGCCTCCATGTGGTGACCAGTTTGTCAAAAGTGTCAACAGCTCATCATACAATCATCCTCAGCCTGTCACCGTAGTCACCGTCAGCATATCAATTCCATACATTGTTTCTCACCACATCACTGCCAGTATAAGACCATATCAGCACATAGTCATACCATGCAAACCACATCACCACAAGGTAACCACATCATAACTGAGTCTCCGCTTTATCACCAGTCGGTCACCACATCACCTGCACCATGTGCACCAAGCAGCATCAGCATCGTCACCATCACCAGCAGACAAATAACCCAATTACCAAAAGCTTTAATGGAATGTGTCAAATTACACCAGCTAGCCAGCTGAATCACTCTCAGAGGATTGTCTCCAAAAACTCACTAATCCGCCTCCATTTATTGACACTGAGCAGCGGCATTAGAAGCTGGATTAGGCCCACCAGCTTACCCATAAATAATTGATATTACTTAACCAAATGAAAGAAATGGACCAGCGTGTTTGGTTTTAGAAAGTCGTCAAAACTGAATTTGGTTAGAAATTAGGGCAATCCATCAAATCGGAGCCGCCAATCATCCACCCAGCGAGGGTTCTAGATTGGCTTCTAACTGAAACGATGCCCAGAACAAAATTAGACTTCAAATATCTATTAGAATTACAAAATCATGTATCAAATTTACCATCCACAATTCCATATCTTGCTTGATTTTTCTTTCTATAATTAAAACATGGCGCAAAGGAGGATAAAAGGTTAGATTCGTGACAATCACACCGAAGATTTCATTGAAAAATGACATTTGTTTAGTTTCAACCCAGAACGCCTTTTTCTTATCAATGTATTATTCCTGCTTCTTCATATTTTTCTTTGAATAGAATGGTGCTTTGAAGCCCTCGAGTAAAAAGAGGCTTATTCAATGATGGAAAGAGATGTTGATGATAACTGCAGATTTCTGGGAGATTTCTCAGCAGCCTCCGCAACCGAAAAACCAATTTAATGTTCTCCAATAAACGCATCCAATACTCTCATAATAATTACTCATTCACAAATCCCATCAATTTAGCTTTGTTCTAATTTCCTTGAGCAATATCAAGATCTGAATGCAGATGCTTTGAACATTCTTAATTCCCTTCAGAAGTTCTCGTTATATTAATACCACTTATCACAGAACAGGACAGCTTCTGTGGTATAAAGTGAGCTGAACCACAGTAGCTGTTGCTGTTGCCTTATTTTATCAATTATCAATTGCAGTTTACCACTAAAATTTTGATGTCGACATTTTTGGTCTTCACGAAACACTGATTTTAGCGGATAACATAGCGAACTCTTATACGAAAACAAGCCTCATTCTCCGTCATGGTAACCCTGAAACTGCATCAAGATCTGTGTATAGAGAATGCTAGAGATGTAAAGATACAGGTCTACAAAAAATTATTTAATGATTCGATAGTGATATGAACAAATGACCAACATAATTGTCGTAAAAAACAATTCCGTCCAAATTCTCGTTATTTTTACTTCTAGACAAATTCACGACTTGTTACAAATTACCTTAGTAATGGTTTTTAACCATTTCTTAAATCCTTTTGACCTTGACCTGGAGCAAGACTTATAAGGTGATGTTACAGGCATTTGGGGAAATTTGACAACTTGCCTGGCCATTAAAGATGCTTGGGCTCATCACCAATCGTCAATAAGTGCCTTTGGATGAGGCGATGGCGTGATTTCTGCCTTTATGAGCAGTAACTGTTTCTTCCAGTCGTCTCAGTTGCTAACAACATTTTCAGCAGCTCAATTGCAGTCTTTAACTGAGTCCCACACCATGTTGTCTTCCCAAGTAAAGAGGCAGCAAAGTAATTCAATATTTGGGCTCATTTGAGTTGGTGAAATTGCTCCAGACTGCTTCAGCAAAGATTCTCTGGATTGAACAGTCCAATGGACAATGTCAAATTACAAGATGTCGCATTTTTGTTCATTTAGTCGCCTTCTATAAAGTTGGTTCAGTGACAGTGACATCGTTATGTGGATAACACTGGCCAGTACATTATTGCGGGCTAAAGCACATTGATCAGGTTTTACAGTTACAACGCTTCGATTTCAAATTTCATATTTTTTCCAGTTGGGGCTTGACAGAATTTAGCAATTAGGATCACCAGCAGCTCTTGTTATGATTCATCAACATGGATCCCTGCCGGCCAAGTAATGACACCATTACATTTATGAAGCATTCTAAATCAAACAAGTGCAACGAAGCAGCCTCCAAAGAGCAATGAATATCGAAACTGGCAAGTTTTCTAGGTATTTCAAATGATTAGATCCCATTAGTAATCTGCTAATGCTTCCAAAATGCTAAATCAACTTTTGCTATTTCATTGCCACTGCCTCCCTCTTCAGTCATTAATTACAATTTTTAAAAAGCAATAATCTTGTTGTAATTTCAAATGAACATTACCAGCCAGAGACGAGGGAAAAAATCAACAGACAAATTACTTCAGCCAAGACTGAACTTTAAACGAGTTTGGCTTCAGTAAAAGCCTCTGGTAGCAAATTGGACATTCTGTTTTTTAAATATTGCCACAGTCCCAACATTGATCCACTCAACACAACATGGGAGCTCAAATAGCAGGGACCATAACTAGGCATAGAAAGGCAGAAAATCCACATCCACTTTTTACTGAGACAAATCCGCTTTTTATGCTCAGCATAAATATTTTTCATGGCAGAGAGACACACCAAAAGCCAATAAAGCGTCTAAGTGCAATCATTCGGAGGCTCGCAGATATCGAAAACCATTTATCGCTGGTCATGCACAGACACAATGCCTTGGTCCAAATTAGGAGAGATAGTGTATCAAATATTTACCTGTGTTCATGCCTCAAAGCACCGAATGACAAATTACAAAGAAACCAATTACATAAAACAAATAAACTTTGGACATAATTTATTTCTACACAGAATCAATTTGGGGAGTCGAGTAAATTGCCTTCCACCGAAAAAGGCAAAATGCTTTTTCTGGAAGTAGCAATGAAATTGAAAGAATGGTTGCAGTGATTTTTGGGCAATTTGTGAGGTCTAAATCCATATCAACCATTTGTCTACTGCATATACAAAGGACAGACACAATTGGAGATTTTTACAGAGCAGAAATATAAACTTCTAAAGTTTGCCAGCCTTGTCAAAAGATAATGAGTTATACGTAAATATGAAAAAATTAATCAGGCATGTATCATCAAAGTTACAAACTTCAAGAGAAGTTAGGAGAAATGCAGAGATACAAGGAGAAGTTGATGAGGAGAGGATAATACAGAGGATGAAGACAATAGGATGGCGTGCAAGAGAAGCGAATGCAGCAATTGTGTGATGTATCCGCAATGGTAGACAGCAGTTTGCGAAAGCACGTTGAGTGAATTCTGATAAACCCAGTGCAACCATCAAGCAGACAAAGGCTCATGAAAGATGAAGCTGCCGCAGCAATAAAGATGGAATCAGCAGCATCAACAACATCAGAGGCAGCAGCAGCAGCAGTAGCAGCATATACACACACAGTCAAAGTTAATCGTTGTATATTGGTCAAAGGCTGGGAGGCCAACTTCATCAGATCAGGTGCAAAGCACTGTGACACAAAAGAACATTACATCACCTACAAGTGCAGATTCCAACAACCTGCGTCTAGCTTTTGCTCACAATGTTGTATCTATGGCCCATTGATGGCATAGGGACTGAGAAAAACATTAGATGAAACGGGATACATAGTTTATTTCCCACCACAGATTGCTTATCTTTCTCCTTATAATGTTGCAGTCTGCATCATATGGATCTTCCTAATCCACGTCTGACAGTTTTGTGAAACAGCACATTCCCTTTAGAGACATTAGGTCAGCACTGTATATATATACCTACATAGCAAGTGCATAGAGGTGTCGGCTATACAAGCTATAAAGAAGACCAATCTCTGAACAAGAGCTTCTAACACAGATTTGCAGTCAATTCCTTGTTGGAGCTTTGTTATTTGAGATGGCTGGGGATGAAAAGGGAACCAAACAGGGTTCAGCCAACAACACACAGGGAGATTCAGGAAACCTCTGATGTACACTTGGTGCAAACCTCTGCTGAGTTCTTGGCTGTGGAAACCTGCAGGGATCTAGTCTAGGGTGTGATCAGGGTACAGTGTGTGCTGGCTTCACAACAACAGCAGCCAGTAAGCAGTCGCAGCACCGTACTTGGTAGACAACTGTTATGGAAGAACAGCCAAAGCTAGGCTCTTGAGATTGCAAGACACGTCAGTTCATCAATGTTTCACCATAAACCATACCCACAAGCCAAGCTATCCTCTTCCTGGCTCCGTGTCGCCTCTTGCTCTTTGCCGCCACTCTCAGACAATTGCGGTCCTGTCTCGTAAACTATTTCTGCACCATGCCAGTGTTGCCAATGTAGGGATACATAACAGTGTACTTTCTACTTTCACATTCTGGAAGATACCGTACATGTAGTTTACTGTATATTTTGAGTACATATATATTATATTGGCTCTAACCTTCTAACATCCATAAGATTCTATGCAAGTATACTATAAAAATATATATTAATACATCAAGATGTTTTGGCCCTGCAGCCAAGACCTGGATGCACTTAAAAAATTCCAATTGATGGCATACATGGCACGTGGATATAGATGTTGGATAACTTTCTAGCTGCAGCTCAAACTGAAGCCTTATGAAAACATCTAGCTGCCTTACATTGAAAGCCAGTAATTCTGTCAAGCTCTGACATTGAATTAATTACTGCATGTTTTGATGGCAGGCCTCAAACGACAGCCAAAGCTCTTTGACGATAACCGTAAAAAAGGTCACTTTCTTTGATCAATTATGCACCTAGCAGACATGACCCACATTCCTAAGTATTTCTGGAGCAAAGCCATACCACCTATTATAGTCCTTGTCATACTTACGTGGAATCTCAAGTTTTTTTTCTATGCTGTTGAACTGTGATGTCAGAGATGACTCTATTCTAGCATTGCAATATATGTAAATTAACTACAAGCTGTGATGTCATTTCAAACTCGGTCAGATTCCCCGGCTTCTAACCAATGCGAATCCACCAAACTGAGCATCACAGTTTCAACTCAGTGTCAGAGTTAAAATTGGGTCTAGGAAAAACCCATGCAAGTTTGACATCACAGCCTCTCAGCCAATGGGCTGCCAGAACAAATATACATAACATAAGTCATGTGTTTACAAACAAATTGTCAAAGCCTTCTTTTTATACCAACTTCCATCAAAGTTTAAAGTTGTAAGTTAGCAAGTTTGTAGATTTATCAAACAACTCTGTGGGGATTATAACAGTTGTCTACCGTGAATTCTCAAAAAGCTGTCATTTGGTAGGATTAGACTGGTGATTGCTGTGATAAATCATTGGGATCAAAAATGTAATGCTTCCTTCAATATATCAATGTTTGAACTGTGATGACATAGTTTACGGTCAGCCCATTGGCTATCAAGCTGTGATGACGTAGTTGTAGGGGCTATCCCTGATAAAACTCCTATTCTGACACTGTGTTGAAACTGTGACGCTCAGTTCAGGAGGATCAACATTGGCTTGAAGCTGGGGAATCTGACCCAGTTTGAAATGACATCACAGCTTGTAGTTAATTTACATATATTGCAATGCTAGAATAGAGTCATCTCCGACATCACAGTTCTACAGCATAGAAAAAAACCTTGAGATTCCACGTAAGTATGACAAGGACTGTAAGATTAAAGCAATCTAATCATTATATAGATGCAAGGTCAATTCCAAACGCTAAAACTGCCCATATTATATTGCAGAGAATTTGTGAACTAATACTTTGTGTATGTTGACAGTAACCTGTTGGCAGAAGAAAAATGTATGTTCTTTTCACAGCCACTGCATATGTCCTTTGTCACTTGACAAAGTTAAGGATACTCTAGTCCCCTTTCAAGATTTAGTTTATTTTAAAGTACTGATTTCTAATCAACCTTGTTCAAGACATTGAAATCACTAGACGCGGCAGGAAATTAGTAGATTATTGGTAAAAAGCCAATTTCTTTATAGCAGAAACTGTTCTAACTAATGAAAGCATGTAACAATGTGTTAACGGAGGAAGGTTTTAGATGTAACATGACTTGCCAAAAGCCGCTTCATTAGCAACTGCCAGTGGTGATGGCTCCTTCCTTTCACAGACTCTTGGCTGATCAGACAAATGCCTTGAAGATCAGACAAATGCCCGTCTGAGCTGCCTTTCTGAGCTGTCTTTGTCTTCTCATCAATCTTGTCATTTGTGTTTTACGTTGTCACTAATTCCAGCTCCTACTTATTAGAATACTTTGCTCAAATGTGTTGTCAAGGCTTCCCTTGATTGCACCTGAGAGACGAGATTCCTGGCATTGAAATCAACAGCAAAAGGCTCTTAGCAATTTACACACGGAACCTAACCAATCCCAGCAAGCATGGCTAGAATTAATTCGCTGGATCAGCATTAATCCAGCAAATGAAATAAAAAATAAAACAAGAAATAAAGCAAGACAGCCAAGAATGGCTTTATTGGAACTGCTCAAACTGGAGCAGCAAAGAAGAAGCTGTAAAGAAGAAGCTACTAAGAAGCCAAGAAAGCGGAGATGATTATCATTTTATATTCAGAATTGAGAAATATTACAGAATGAGTTGTTGCTGAATGAACTCATCACTCGTTTTTGATGTAGTTGAATATTTCAAAGCTTAGAGAATTAGAGAATTGCACTGATTGAAGTTCAGGACAGAATTTATTTCAGACGAAGATCACTGAGATCACTGACACAAAGTATGTCATGTTACATTGTAGGAATAAAAGATTGGGGGTCTCGTTTTTTTTCTCTTTACCCTTTTTTCCAGGATCACTCCATACCGTTGTGGTGATAGGCACCCGTTATGCAGTTCATGCATAATTCCACATGAGTGGAGCACAAATTCGCAGAAAGCAAGACCTAATTGCTGCATGTGAAACCAAGTATACAGGAAACTCCCAATCGATAGGGCTCAGAGGTTTCATGGTTATTTCCAGAACCCTTCTAACAATGCATAAAACGCTTTGTGATCAGAACGAAGCTCGGGTTTCTATTGCTAAGATGAACCCTGGGGGACAGCAACATATGTGTAAGACGTGTTGAGGGCAGAACTGCGTGAAATGGGTGGAACTGGGTGTAATCAAGGGAGCCCTATCAGATGGCACGGATTCCATTTTCTTCCTCCTTCCTTTGTTGCTTACTTTTTTTGCTAGTTCCCTAATGCTTTTTCTAACCAAAAATGAATCGACCTAAAAAGAGAAACTCCTCTTAAGACATTTTTACCTCCGCTATGGGTTCGTATTATTGTTGATGATATCAGACCCCAAATATGAAGTAGGCCAACTTGAAATAAAGAATATTAGTCAAATCACGTTTTCCCCCGCAACAGCATATTCCTGGTTTAAAAAGGAAAATAGAATCTTTTATTTTGACGTGATTGCTACAATGCATACTCCAAAACTCAAATCTAGAATTTTTAAAGAACCATAAATGCAAATATATATTTGGACAAACAAACCTTCAGACCTTCTCTAAATGGATATCTTAGGGAGTCTGGCTTGCCTCTCAATTGTTTTCAGCTCCACGTATCTCTGACAGGAGACCAGGAACACACATTAAACACCATTCTATACAGAAACTCTTAATCCTGAAAATTAACCCCAGGATGGAGTGTGGAGAAACTAGAAACCTCAGGTTCTATGGCAAACTCTTAATAAAAAAACTGGATACAATGTAAAAGTAGCATCTTCTTCAACCTGACAACATCAGACGCAACATCAGACGCAACATCAGACGCAACAGCAGCATCAGCAACAGATGTAGTTTCTCAGGCACCCATCCAACCCAGGTCACTCTGCTCTAAGCTCTATATCTATGGGATGACAATTACAGCAGTTCATGTCTCCTCCTTTCCATCTGGACTCATCAAGCCTAATGTTGATGTTGATGTTCTCCTAAGCATTTCTATATATAGAAGGGTAGCTCTAATGACAGATATTTTCGATACAAGATTGTCTTCGTTTTGAATCAAAGATAAACACACACAGACCATGAAATGATGTGATATAAGGCATTTGAAAGAATAAGGCATAGATTTACTTTCGATATTTTGCTCCAGATGCACATAAATTGACTGCATGGTTTTGACACAGTTCAGTGACAGTCAGATATAAAGACAACAAAATTAAAGTATTGCTGTTATCATATAACTATTAGTAGTTGTTGTTGTTGCTGTTGGGAGTTCCAGTTTTTTACCATACTATAAGCGTGACAAACCCATCTGCCTAATTGCTTTTACTTCAAGGGCCAGTTTACAGCATCAAATACATTACCTGTACCAGACTCTAAGGCACTTCAAAGATCAAAAGCTTTTGCTCATCCTACATTTTTTAATACTATTATAATTCTGCAAGCAAATACAATAAAAATACACCATTTGTGAGCTGCTTAAGAATAGATAACAAAGAATATGTACTTGGAACAGACAGCTAAAGCTTCATTATAGATATTCATATTGGCGACAAAAAAAGACAAGCGTTGAAGGCTGGCACATTGGAGATGCAGACGCACAAAGGACATAGAAGATTCAATATGCAAATACGCTTAGCAGATTGTGTCTAAAAATTATATTCAAAGGATGAAACTCGATGATTGTAAAGAATTATCACAACACACACAGATTAAGCCTTGTTACGTGAAGTGTACCTTTTCTTTAGAAACATATTATAGTCCCAAAATAATTGAGATAATTATTCTGCCAGTGACTTTAGTCTCTAACTGCAGAATACTTTGAAGAACCAGCATTCCAGTGAAAAACTACCAGCTAGTCACAACCTGTGGAGGGACATCCAAAACTCTTGTTAAGATGTCTAATTACAGGTTGGTAGACCATGTCTACAGGCAAGCTACTAGACGCGTTTTAGAGAGACAAAAATGCGATTTGGTTGGCCAAAGGGATAGCAACTTCTGCTGCTGATAAAAAGTGCACATATACTTCCCTGTACATTTTAGTGTGTGGTTTATTTCTTGCAGTTGGGTAATGACACATATTCGATTCAAGATTGCCTTCATTCTGAATCAAAGATAAACACGCACAGACAATGAAAGGATGTGATACCAAGCATTTGCAAGATAAAAGCCATGGATATCCTTTTGATATTTTACTCTTAGATGCAAATAAAGGGACTGCATGGTTTTGACACAGTCCTGTGACAATTTTAAGTGTTGTTGTTGTTATATAACCAGCAGCAGTTGTTTTTGTTGCTGAAGTTCCAGATTTTTTTTACCATACTCTATAAGCCTGACAGTCCCATCTGCCTAATTGCATTTACTTCAAGGGCCAGTTAACTGCATCAGATACATTACCTGTACCAGACTCTAAAGCACTCCAAAGATCAAAAGGCTTCAGCTTGTCCTATATCTTTGAAAACTATTATAACTCTGCAGCAAATACAATACAAATACATTGTGAGCTGCTTATGTATAGATAACAAAGAATATCTACTTTGAACAGACCATTAAAGCTTCATCATAGATATTCATATTGGCCACAAAAAAAGACAAGCGATGAAGGCTGGCACAGTGGAGATGCAGATGTACAAAGGACATAGATACCTTTGGCAGATTGTGTCTAAAATTTTATATTCAAAGGATGGAAATCGATGATTGTGATGAATTATCCCAACACACTCAAATTAAGCCTTTGTTACGTGAAGTGTTCCTCTTTCAGAAATACATTATAATCCCAAAATAATTAAGATAATTATACTGCCAGTGATGTTAGTCTCTAACTACAGAATACTTTGAAGAACCAACATTCCAATTAAAAACTGTCAACAAGTCACAGTCTGCAGAGGGGCATCTGAAAATCTTGTTAAGATGTCTAATTACAGGTTGGTACACCATGTCTACAGGCAAGGTACTAGACACGTTTTAGAGAGACAAAAATGCAATTTGGTTGGTCAAAGGGATAGCAACTTCTGCTGATGAAAAGTGCACATACTTCCCTGTACAATGTACAGTGTGGCTTCTTGTAGGTGGTGTTAAATATGTTTTAGAAGTGAATATGGGCAGACCAGAAAGAAACCAGAAAGAGACCAGAAAGACAAATGCAGAAAGGTCGGGCAGAAGAAAATTCCAAATAGAGCAAAAGTCCACATGGAGAAAGAATCCAAATAGAGTGAGAATTGAGAGCAAGTGTCCATGGCAAGAATCCAGGGGACACCATGTGGTCGGAGCATGGTAGATTGCCTCTAACTTTCGCTTGACCAACCCGGACCTTCCTCATTGATTTTGGACAGCACAGGACACTGGTCACACCAACAGCTGGTGTCTCTGGTCTCCACTCTTGTATTCGTGTTCTGCAATGCTGAATTCGGTCAGATCCAACTATTTTCACAGACAGACACAGAATTGAGTCAAGTAAAGAAATTCCTATTGCTCCTATATTGCTGAATTTTTACTGGAGAGACATAGTTGGCAGGTAGGATTGGATAGTTAATGCAGGAGATATTGTACATGTTTATCACTCAACAGAAGCAAATAATATGAAGTTTTGAGGATACTGAAATGATTCAATGACAACTATTAAATCTGCAGTAGCAGCTTTTGTTTCTCAGCAGACAATTTTTCTGTTGAAAAATTCAGCATCTGATTGCAATTGTATGTACTGTACGTGTCTGTATGTCATAAACCAACACAAATTTTTAATTCTGAAGGTCTGTGAGGGACATATTTCAGCTGTCTTTCAGGCAGTCTCTATCCCTCATAGTCTCTATCTCTTTCTGGGTGTTGGCGGGCTGACAGTAAAGGCAGGATGAAATATGCTGGCACACACCAGTCCACTTGGCCCCACTTGTTTCCACTTGGCTCATTGCTTGTGGAAAACACCACAAATTGTCCCATCAAGGAGCAAGATAACAACATCATAGACTGGGTCTTTACTTAGTCATCCTAACACTATACAGTAGCTGTGGCAGCATCCTAAAACATAGGCTGTGCAGCCGCAAACCTTCAGCGAATAACAGATTCCGAAGATTACAATTACACCATAAAGTTGATGTGTTTACCAAATTGCATATTGGCAAGCAATAGTCCTAGACCATGTAAGCCATATGTGTACGAAATTTAATCCACTTACAATTGTACATGCAATTGCGATTGAGTCCTGGGCCAGAAATAAAAAATTTTTTTGGTGTTCAATATTTCAAAAAGCATATAATATTTTCGATCAGACCTTTCAAAAGGCACTACTAGACCATATAAGGCATATGTGTACCAAACTTTATTCATGTACATGCAATAGTGACCGAGCCTTAGCCCAAAAACCAAAAAATATGTATTTTTATATTTTTGGTAATTTGTTCAAAACGTATAGAATGTCTATCAATGAGAGCATCAAAAGGCACAACTAGACCATATAGGTCACATCTGTACCAAATTTCATCCACGCACAAGCAATAGTGACTGAGCCTTGGACAGGAAACGAACAAAATGAATTTTTATGTTTTTTTTTTATTATTTCAAAAAGTATGGAATATCTATCCATCAGACCATCAAAAGGCACAACTAGACCATACAGGCTATATGTGTGCCAAATTTCATCCATGTGTATTGAATAGGGGACGAGTACTGGCCCGGAAACGATCTATCCGCCCGCCGCCCGCCCGGCGGACGGACAACATTTTGCCCTAGTGATAACAATACCTTCTGCGAACAAGTTCGCTGAAAGTAAAAAATCCTTAACTGTAGAAGTGAGATGTTTTTGCCCTTGTGATAAATTGAGGTAAAGAAATTCAGAACATTATGACTTTTTCAGATGACAGAAACTATCTTATGTACATAATTTAAAGGTGATTGTAACCAAATTTAAGAAAAGTTTGAAAACAATGTCAAAGACAGGCTAGTATGTAAGTCAGCAACAATTTCACTCAGTTTCATTATAGAGGAGAATTTAAAGTAAAAAATGCAGAAAGCAGTTTTTTGCAGTGCTTAGGTTCATAAAAATTGCAGCGTGGAGTTTATATATTCGAAAGCTGTTTCGGTCAACAAATATCTCCCTGGGCGATAATACATATATTAATGGAAAATCGGAGCATAAAACAACTGCACAAAATAGAAAGCTGCAGAGTCACTGATAATTTATGTTATTGAACTAATTATACCATTGATCAATAAAAACTAAGCAAATTAAATTTTGCTGCAATAGCGTATGTCGTCAAATTTGTTATTTCGCAAAGGAGGTCAATAAAACATAAAATAATCAATGACTAAAACATAAAGAGTGCATAAAAGTTTAATCTTCTCAAATGAGCGGAGGCCCATTCACCTATGCGTAATGTGATAATGTCTTTTATATGGCATTGCTTTGACATTTAATGGTTATTTATCCATCATACTAAATATCTCAAATGGTCCAATATACCACCCACATAAATGAATTCTTTCCAAATGTCTCAGTGTCTGGGTCTGTTTAATTACTAATAAATATCTGCAGTCTGTTGAAACCTATTCAAACACCATCTCATTTGCTCTGACTCTCTTATGATCCAGCTCAGTTTCAGCCTCAACAGTTTTGCCATTCCAATTGTGTTATTTTGGGGATCAGCATCTGTTTGTCAATTTTAAAAACTTCTCAAACAATCCAGCCATCCTTTCAGTCAAGTTACAAAATGTGATCAATAGGAATTGTATTTGCTTTCAAAATGCAAATCCTCGTTTCATGAGATCAATATTAAATCTGGTATCCCTTTCATTTTCGCCCAGTGGGCCATACAATGCTCTGCATCGATAATATTGTAAATATGAGGACCACACCACCCAATGAAATGCAATCAATTTGTCTTTGCCTTTTGTTATCTGCCATCGCCAAATGTGATCCCCTACAAAAGAATTCCCTTATTATTCCCCAAATGTTTGAGTCTGGCAGTCAAACCTGCATGAAATTAATAAACATAGAAATATGATCTGGCGATGAAACGTATAACTCTAAGCCTGAATTACTCGCTTCACATCAACTATTCCTTTTTCATTGAATTAAAACAGACAGCGCTCTTTATATTGTAAGTGTGGGCTGAAAGCAGTCACTCTATTGGTGTGAAAAAAAAATCATGGTGGGAGTACTTACACATATTGTGAAATATGCATCATATCTGGGGTGCCCAAAAACAAATTCTCGAGTTTCTCTCCAATATCATGTCATCACCCAGTTTAATTCATAAATTACTTATACTATGTTGCAAAAAATTTGCATACTATGCAATGCATGGAATGGGGTGGGTCGGTTGATAGGTTAGGTAGTATCTTGCAGTTATCCTTTCTTGATAATGTTACACATCAATTTCACATAATGTTTTGGGGCTTTTTACTAGTTCAAAAATATATGACAAACATAACCCATCGATTGAAAACTGCTAAAAATATCCAGTATGGGCCATTTTTTTACAAAACAATGTCAGGCCAATAAAGCAAATTGAATTTTCTATTTTATGGCACTTAATTTCTGTGACAAAGCAACATCCAATAAGTTGTGCTAGGCCCCAAATGACACATGACTAACACAAATTGCCTGAGCAAAAGAAAAAAATAATGATGCCCTCCATCAACAGGAAATCATATAAATTTGCAACAGCATTGTTAATGGTCTTTGTTGCTAAATTGTTCATCAAATGTGGTATTTTACAATTCGTGTTCAATTTTCACATTTGCAAGGACACACAGAAAAAAAGGATGTGACAAAAGTTGAGGCCATAATATATGCAAAATTGTCATACATAGTGAATAATGGGAAAGATTGGCTGAAACTATTACATACCACTGTAAAATACATAATGCTATAAAGAGCATCCGTAATTGTGTTTTTTCTATGGTATAGTGAAATTTTCTGACAGTTTTTTTTTGTGTCAACATAATTTTTTGATGATAAAGGTTCCTGCATACTCGATCATTTTCATAACCCACTCTATAGTGGTTTCACACTTACCCTTCACATCCACTTTTTTCTCCCCTCCTCTATAGTACACTAAACATCAGGAGATATGATGTGGTTTTGTAAGTAGGTATACAAGTACTTTTGCATTAGCTTTACTCTCAGAACCCACACACTCCAAAATATCCAGTACATGTACTGTGCAAATCCAGCTTTAAAAAAAAAGCTAATGAGGGTTCATACAAAGGTATGTGGGTGAACAGCTGCAACCATATATTAATCAGGCATAGAGACCTTACAAGTTCTACATGATCTGCATCTCACTGCCAAGACTAAAATAAACAACCCATAAAGGGCTGTCTTCCTCCAGATGCCAAGTTATTGCAAAGGCGTGTACATTTTTGCATGCCAAGGAATTTTTGCTAGATTTATCTTAGAAAGTATAACGTGACAAAATCATGTATATGACTCCACCCCATACAAACGTATATAGCTACTCAGTCCATATTGAATCTTTTAAAAATGAACCCAATTCGCCCTGGATAATATATCATACTTATCACAATTTATAGGTTAAATAATCAGATCAACACGGAATGAAGGACTAAGTGCTTTTAACCATCAATTCAGCCTCGTTCAGCCTTGGAGAAATCCATGTCTCTGTGGCGTTCCAAAGAGTTGCAGCAACCTCTGGCTTGGTCTTTGGCCTTTCCATAATGGATAAAAATGACAGGCCATTGAAATGGGGAGGCTCAGGCTTGTCAATAAACGGACAGAAAATCATGTAGTAACCCCCATTTGCAGACTGAGGTCAGAGGAGAGGTAATCGTTTTCCCAACACCTTTTATGCAGAACCATTTGAGGCAGGCATTTGAGGCAAGTATTTGAGGCAGGCTGGTCTATGTGTGTTTGATATTAACTCCATCGATTGCAGGCAGATTCGTGCCCAGTCATGCATCAGTTGTGTTGCTGCTTCTGCAACTGCTGCTGCTGCTGTTCTTGTTCCTGCTGCTGACACTTTTCTGATGCTACTACTAATACTACAGTGGTAATCATTTGCAAACATGTTTTCTATGCAAAATGTGGGCTTTTGCAAGACCTCTCAATGTCGTACTTTCATGTTTGTCCAAAGTAGTATTTATATGATTTTTCTGTGATTTTAAATGTTGTTAATATACAGTTCTGCCTGTAAGTAAGAGAAACAGGTGATGTTTTGTCATTGGGCCAATGCTAAACATCCTCAACTAAACTGCATGTGGAAGCAAGGTATGGGGTTATGAAGGATGATATTTGAGGCATGTGGGGTATTACAATTGGCTGCCAATTTCATTTCCTCTACAAACAGTTACATTTGGGTCAAATTCTTTGGTCAGTAAGTTAACCCCTCCCCATTGAAATAACACTGGCCTTGTGTTTCTCTTACTTCAAAGTTTTTTTGTTATTTTGACCCATACCCAACTCAGAGTACCGCAAAGAAATTTACCATTGCTATCCCACATGTCTCCAATATCGTCCCAATGTGGTTTTCATCTCATTGGATGAGAATTCATCCTTCCATGGGCAGTTTGGTTGAGTATTTTTAGCATTGACCCAATGGCAAAGGCTAAACATTACCTGTTTCACTTACTTACAGGCGGCACTGCATAGGAGGGACCATGCACACTGCCAAGTAAGGCTGCCTCATTCAGAATAACTAAACCTATTACATTGCTGCTGCTGATGCTGCCACTGCTGCTGATTGTGGTGGCATGTGATCGTTTCTCAAACATGTTCAGGCCACCAGGCCAAGTAAATACAATATGTCAGCTTTTGTTGTCAATAGTTCTAGCCCCTGGCTATTTTCGATATCACGAAAAACTAACCATGTCAGTAAAATTTAATGCAAAAGGTTTTTTCGTATTATATATTCATGAACTAAGAAAGTTTCATATCAATAATTACATAGCTTGAATGCTTCCGTGTTTGCCAACACATCTTTATTTATTGATAAGCACCTGCTCAGAAAAAATTAATTGAAACATCGTAGAAAAAAAAACTTCGTCCATAATAGACCACCTACGAAGTTCAACATACTTAACACAAAAGTTAAATGGTTTATTTTTTCATTTTAAACATACAACAGCTTGGTGAGATGTCTGTCAAAAACAAACAGAGACTGCACTCAAATTTGAAAACTCATTAGAAGATTCACATACTTCCCACATCATGGGCAAATACATGTACATGTATCCGAGCAGCTATAACAAAACATTTTACGAGCAGGGATGAAACTTTAATGGCCAGCAATGTATTGATCTATTATCCCAAAACAAATATGGATATTCTGCAGCCACTCAGGCTAAGCTATTCTATGCTGATGACAATGTGGTCTTTAATAGGCCTAATCAAAGACTTTAATTAGTCGTCCTTGTAGTTGTCATAGGTACCAAAAGCAGTGTAGTTAGAATGTCCGATCAGGATGATTAGAATCAATAACAGCATCCCCGCCCCATAAGTCACATATACATTAGGACCTCAGACATACAAGGTCCATGAGCTGACAGAATAGGTCCTATCAATTATTGCAATTATACATTATGTCAAATTAAGTCATCAAAATTTCCAAATGTTTTTGTGAGGCATCCAATAAAAGCATGATTGTAACAATGAGGGTGATTCTTTGTCATTCATTTTCACCTAGTTTGAGCCACTCTGATAACATCATTACATAAATACTAATTTGTAACATCAGACTAGAAATATTAATATCAGTCAGCTGAATCAGCAGCCAATTCATCTTTCTAAAAGTAATGATCAATACAGATAAAAAGATCACCAAACTCTTCCGGTATTGAATACAATTACATAATGTAATGTCATTCTAGCCTCATGTGTTGGCGTCATTTTAAAGTCAACTTCCCAGGCATCAATAACAAGTCAATGCAGGCGTGGAAAGTGTTATATATATATTACAGCTATTAAAACAAAGCACATTGCATGTTTTATAAATATGGATAGAACATACACATGTCGATACATAAGACTAAGCAGCTCTTAAATATTTCAAGGCTCATAAATGATTGAATAATCTAATATTGGTCCAATTCCCTTCAGACTAATCGTACAAAAACCAAACATGCACCTTTACATACAGTTGACTGGACACCATAACATATTAGTTTAGAAGGGTATGAAACAGATACCCAAACAAGAGACTTTTGTCAATATATCAGACTTATTAAGGAACCAATGTGGATATTTGTGATGCTCAACAAAAAGATCAATACAATGTTATGTGTGTTATGAGTATGATGACTTTACCTCCAGGAGACCATGTGGTGCTACTTTCCGAAACATGAAGGCACTTACCTGCAAAATAAAAGACAAATTATTAGATATGTAATATTCATACATTATGACTCATGACAAAATTTAAAAATGCAGTATCAATGATACCCATAAATCATGGTGCATTTAAAGGGACATAAGAAAAACTTGAATAGAATTGTCATCATTCATAATTCATTTGGTCAAATAAGTAGAACAAACATGTTTTTCTATGAAAAACAATTTAGAGTAAATGAAAATTGGATACATAAAGTTGAAACACCAGGAAACATTAGCAAAGATTAGCAACATAAACAAAATGACAAAGAAAATGGCTGACAATGACCTTGCACTTGCATAACATATATAACTAGAGTTAATTGCCAAATGTAAATGGGGTTAATGTTGGCTACACTTAAATGTCTCTTATTTGCATGCCAAAGTGCATCACTTCACTTGCATTACTGTAGCCATAGATCAATGAGGCATCCGTTAGAAAATGTCATCACCAATATCCATATCACTCTACAATGGTTACATACATTGTATCCTTAGGCTATATTCGATGTGTACAAAAATGTATCTGTTTGTATTTGAGAAGTGGTCGAACGCATTAGGCAAAAATAATAATTATGTTGTACATATTTTATACCATAAATGGCTGCACAATAGCAATTAGCAGCTTTAGTGCTGTTTGATTGATTTTTGGTTATGGTGATAAACAAAATATAAGAAGTATTCTCACCAACCAAAAAATAACACAAATACTATAGCCAAGCTACAGTTCCCTGTCTACTACTGTCTGTATCAATGAATGTTTCATATGACTTTATATATATATATGTAAGTCGCATTTGGTTACAGATCTTTATGCATATTTTATAATATCCCATATCAATAACAACCACCAGGCACTGTGTTTTGGTGAAAGGCCTGTCATTTGTTGGCTGGTAGGAAATTTTAAGTGCCATGGTGAAGAACCTGATGACATTATCTGCTTTTGTGCAGCACAGTTTGCTTGAGGAACCTTCAAGGGCACATGGTAATTGGAAAGGGCCTTGGCAAGGGCCTTGTGCAGACATCTGAATGACCTTTCAGCTCTCCTCAAGGTCAATGAAGGCAATTGGTCCCATTAAGGTGCACACCAGTAAATCCCAAGAGGGGCAGCAATTCATTGCATCAGAACAAACAAGCCTTGCACAACAAGGTCTTCTTCCCCACTTGCATCCAAGAGGTGGAAAATTCCAGAGAAGGAGCATTTATATTCTACATTGGCATTACAGAAGAGAATATTGCATTCTCTGTACACTGTAGTCCCCATAATGGAATTTAAAGATGCAACACCATCTATTTTAAGCATTTCCTCATTACCTATAGCACAGATTAAGATATCTTATATCGATAAAACATCAATGCCATTTACCCGACCCACGCACGCCCACACACAAGACTACTCCGTTAATTACTGTTGTCACAGAAGTCAGGTAAGACGGTAAAAGTATGCGTCTGTTTGAGAGATGTGAGAGTGCGCGGGTACGCAGAATCAAATCAAGCAAGATGTATAGATGTTGTCTGGAGACGCTGGCACATATAAAGTACAGCGACCGAGACGGCTAAACTTAGACGTGAGTGGAAGAATTCATTTCACACTTCATTTGCAGATTGTCCGTCAAGTGAGGCGACTAATTCCCCACATTAATTTGGGAGGAGATGAAGAGAGGGACGCGGGGTGTCAACAGCAGTCTTACGCTGTAGAAGCAGGAAGGAAAAATGAGAAGTCACGCATCGATATGTTCAAATATGGAAATTGCAGCCGGGGGAGGGTGGGATGGATTGGCTAAATTACAGAATATGCAGGGCTTTGAAGGCAGCGGAACATTTGCCTTTGAACAGTGTAGAGGCTGCTGTGATAATCCTGTCTTTTTTTCATCGCTCGGGACAGTGAAAAATGTTTGCTTGACAAAGAACAAAAACAACAAGCATAGCTCATCAATAAAAGAGAATGTTTAAATTCATGGAGCTCAAGGTTTAGTGTCAAGTCTCAAAAGATTCACTTGTGGAAAGTAAAGAAAATTTAAGAAATTGAGCCACACCGATTCAGATAATAATCCTCGACAGCTCAAAATGATTGTCTGGAATCACAAAGTCATTAGAACGATTCCCATTTGTATTCCAGCATTGATTTAAGTTCCAGTTTCCCTTCCCAAGGCTTGTCAAGGTCATCCCATTTAAATTCCGAATAAATTTTGCTTGATTGCTCCCCCAGGAGTAAGTTTGATGGTTCTCCACTAGAACGACAGCGTTCGAGTCTGAAGTGTATCTAAATAAATTCTCCAATGTATTATATAACAGCTGCAAGTATGCCATCATTAAGAATGCATATCATTTTACTTTGATTTATTAATTACAAACTTCATTACAGCAGAAATGTACAATATAACGATCGACATGACGAAAACATATTTCTAAAAATGATGTTCCGGCAAATTCAGCCAATTCAGTGCACTTCTATTTATTTTCCACACACGATTGACACGTGCAGATATATCAGACAGCCCTGCATAATGATAATTATGCAACCGTATTGACTATTTTTGTCACACACCAAACGTAACAGTTTGCAATACCACTCAGACTGAGCATTACTGTTGAAACACCATCAAAGCCACAAGCTCCACCGAAGTGGCCTGTGAAGCCGACTGCTTGGAGGGAGGCTGGGGTGAATGGGTGCAGGGATTGCAGCTGTGGTTTCTCATGACATGACTAGAATTTCTGGTAGTTCGCATTTCTGAACTTCATATAAGGGCATGCAGAGGATGACAGGCTGGCCATCCCCTCCAATTGCTTGTTTGCGTTTTCTTACAAGCCTCCTCTTTTCAAATCTTCCACTCAGTCATCTTCAAAGAGGAGAACAAAGACCACTTCTGAAGCCTTTTTGAGTGATGTTCAATGACGCCCGCAGTACAACAAAGCGGCCCGGTGGACATGTCAGAAGACACCGCCGAATAACAGGCATCAAAACAGAACAACAGAAGCCACAAATGCAATAATATCAACATAAAACACGTCAACAGTATCAGTGTCATCGGCATCAGGAACAGAAGCCTCAACTGTAGCAACAGCAGCAACAGCAAAAAATAAGAGGTAAAAAAATCAGTTCAACAGCTTCAAGAAAAGTAGTATAAACAGGAGTCTACAGCAAGAACAGCTTCAGTATTATGAAGATAAGCTCAGAGAATAGAGAGAGCATGGAATTCAGCATCCAGTTTCATCTTGTTTCCTGTACAAGGAATGTGTTACAGCACCACAATACGTCGTAATTTAAGCCATCCATACAGACACATGCCTTTGAGTGGAGGAGTGCAACACCGGCCATATAAATATATATATATATATATATCCACTGCACGCATAGTGAGACAAAGAGCGTCATGCAGTGCAACAAACAACATCAAACAACTTAATGTTGCTGAAACTGCATATGAATGCTTCAGAGTGCAAAGGAATGCATAATCATTGTTGCTCATTCTTCTACATCCACTGATGACCAGACCTGCATCCCACATAGATTATATGCTCTGCTTGTAGGAGGATTTATTGACATCCTTGGATACAGAGCCAGATGTTGCATCCAGATTACATATTCATTGCAACAGTGTACACGTTCCTAGCACCATGCACTTTCTGATGAGGTTATTGGTGCTGGTCTCTTCAACTCTGCAAGCACTGTGACTGACTGTTGTTGTGGTGATCAGATGAGGCAACCGGCAGTTGCAGCAACATTTGTAGATGAAACAGATGACCTAGAAATCAGCGGATCCCAACGATTGGAGCAGGCTTTAATCAGACATCTCTTGTCAAACAATCTGCTGCAGAATCGGCTTCATTGACTCGGATGCTTATCCCTCTCTAACCAGCCATCAACCGGGGCATGTGAATACTTTGTGGTTGTTGCCTTGGCAATGTACAATGTTATGAAATATATACGGTTTTATTGACAATTTACATATCAAACAGATACATTTGTCAGTAAACAACAGAAAAGAAAATCGACAACTACTCTACATCTACAAACACCTAATACAATAAGAAACATATATAGTATTTAAGTACATAATTTAAAAGTTACATGAAGTTAAAATTTTGGTCCCAGTCCCAGTTGTAATTAGTTTTAGGAGTTAAATGCATGTAAAGTATAAAATGTTCATAAAAGCAGGTAGAAAAGTCTTGTCAAAATCAAAATGCACATTCGTGACAGCAGGTAGGCACAGGCTAGCGGTAACCGCTCAATAGCCGTACGATCTTGCCCCAAAAAGTCCATAATGTCAGAAGTCTACACAAGCAAGACAATTCACAAAATAACATCACAAAATATATCAAGAATTCTTGTTGGCTCGACAGTTAGAGAGGCTACTGCAGTGCTATTTTGTAGACCTTAATTTACTTAATTTTTTAATTTCTGATCTTAAGCTGATTTTTAACGTTCAAATACATAATTTTCATTATTTTATGATTACCCCATTACTATGTTGAGGTAGGAGCCTAAGGCCTGCATCATTTCTGGTCTTTTATCTGACATAATCGCTGCAAATTGTTGGGTTTTATCAAGATTAGGATAGTTTGGGATTAGATTTCTAGCTTTACACAGGAGTTCCATTCTGGGTACAGCATTTCCACTGCATATTAAGAGGCTGTGAATTTCATCTTCTACATCGCCTGTGTCACATTTATCACATTTTCTCAGCTCTATTGGTGTTTTAGGTATATTATGTCTGCCCGTTTCTATTTTTAAGTTATGAGAGCTTACCCTGAACCTAGCTATGTTACAGTATGTCTTCTTTGAGAAGTTTTGATTTAGATATGGTTCCAAACAGTAACTGTTCTTAAACAGTCTATATGATCGCAATTTTGGAAATTTGTCAGGATCATTTATTCCACTTAGTATTTTGGACTGTTCTTCAGTGTACAGCTGAAATTTTACTTCCTTTAATAAGGATCTAGACTCTGTAGTTACCCAATCTGTAATGTTAATATCAGCCATTATCTTTCCTATTTTAGAGTACCAGTTATTTTGACCAGCATGGTGCAGCTTTTCTTGTATTTTTAAACATTTATTCAGAATATCATTGCTTGGGAGATCTCTAATTTTAGCCCAGTAGTTTATTGTGGTTAGTTGTTGCCTTAATATTAGAGGGAATCTGCCTGTCTCTGCATATACAGCAAGTGTGGGAGTTTGTCGCCGTACACTTAGGATATGTTTTAGGTAGCCTATCTGTATTTTCTCAATTTTAGATATTTCTTTTGTACTAGACAATGAAAGAGTACATGTATACGGCATTGATGTTGCTTTGTCCTATCCCGACCCACTGAAGTTCCCTTTATGACCATTGACGAGAAAAGGCTCGTATGATCTCCTCTGCTTGTATCAAGCAAGAGGTCGTGACTTCCTAGCTGTGCCTATAATGCCCTATCAGGAGGGCAACAAGGTCCAGGAGGGTGCTGGAAGGGGGCCAGAAGGAGGTCAGCCCTCATTGGGGTGTGAAATAATGGCTGATAGGGTGGCATCGCTTCGGCATCGCTGCGGCATACGGGACTGATTTGCTTGTATCATCATAGCTCAGGCTGGCTCTATCCCGGGGGAGCCATTGCGCTGGCAAAATCACTTCTTTCCGCCTGGCCAGCCTCTCCCAACACACGGCCAGGATTACCTTACACAACAAGCTCCAGTAATAAAACATGTGTTGATCTGTGGGGCTGCCAGCTACACCACTATTCAGGCATTTGAGCAACTTGTATCATTGGCAACAGGGCAGCTGCTGGTCCCAAAACACAGATTGGGGAGGAGCCAGCTGTTGGGATGCATGGCCAGCTATGGTACGAAACAGCAGCGATCTTTCATCTCTGATATTGGACGAGATTCAAATGTAACCCGACGAAGATATACAGTGTTTCCGGTGAATGAGGTGGTGTCTTCTGATATACGCCTTGTTCCCAAAATAGACCCATTGACAAATCATATGTTACATTTGACGTCGTTTCAGTCACTGAAGACCGAAGAACACCCACATACAACTAATGCATTATGGAGCATTAAATAATTTTCTTTCAGAGATGAATGGGTTTACCGTTAAGGTAATCAATAATAATGTATTGTATAGGCTCTGTTATAAATGCCTCACAAGTCACAACGTATTATTGACAAGAAAATCACTTCCAGCCGGTGATGGAAAATCAACACTATAACAGCAGTAAGGCACTGCTGCACCAAAAAATATACCACCAGTAAGGAACAGAGATTTGCAGATTGAGAATATAAATGTGCTGTTTACTTCTCTTTGGGACTGCTTATTGTGTGCTGCAGTTCATGCAGTGTGCTTCTTGGACTGGCGAGCCAAGAGCAAGCCAAGAGCTAAAAGGCTGCCAGTTCGGGTTAAGCAGAAGACAGCGGCGGTCACAAGAAGAGCATTGGCGCTGAATAGGCACCTCGGCTTTGGCCCATTACATTGGCTTCCTCTGCTAAAGGCAGGAGCCATGGCTGTAGCCCAAACACGTAAGGGTTCTGCACCTTTGATGGAAATGGATGGCCACGGGTGAAGCTGCTGCTGCCATTGCTGCGGTTGATGCTACTGCAGGTACAGTCTATAGGGAAGGGCTTCCAGTGCCTTCCAGAGGAGACAGCGGCACCGAGCATCAGCACCAGGGCAGAAGACTCCTCATCATAGCAAACCACCCTTATTCACTCACTCAATATTCCTCTAGTCCCTCCACCATAAACAACCCTGTGCAAGCAGCCCATAATATCTTTCACAGTAGCAGCTGCCTCACCAACAAACTCCGTGGAGGCTGAAAGAGGAGCCATTGGCAAGGAACTGAAAGAAGATGTAGTTATGAAGAAGGAGTGGGAAGACTGATTCATTGGACTCTCTCGAGATGACCACTGCTGACAAATTTGTCCCAAAGATGGTGTCCAATATATATCAATCACCCATAGAGCGGGTCACGGGCTAAGAAGCCTGTATAAATTCCGATAGCTGTTAACCTGAGGTCTAAATGTTGTGGATAAGGCAATGCTGGATATCGGTGGTGACACAACAGTCGGCAGGGTGTGGAACAGGACAGAAAATTGCCTGGGACCAGCGCAAAGCCGCCCATTGATTATTCAACAGCCTCTGTGTTTCCTGCATTGGCTTTCTGGGGGCTAACACCAAACCGGTGTTCCATCAAACCGGGACCAGCGCCTTAGAAACTGCCTCCGCAGCCTCTGACACCTGCTGCTTGACAGATCCAGCCAAAACCGTGAACCTTCCAATCAGCCACAATCAGTATGGGGTCCATCAGATCCTGATGGCCTCCAGTTTAAGTGAAGTATCGGTGAGGTCATTCTAGCTCCTTCAGCACCATACTAATGGAATTCCAGCACTTGACAAGCCCGGTCAGGCGCTCATTCCGCTCTCAGGAGTCACTTAAGTAAACGGTGTTACCCGAGCGCTGTGGATTATCTGATTTGTCCTAATAGCGATGCCCATCTAGGTGATAGCAATTAATGAGATCGATGCTGAGATGGTAAAGTCATCCGGGGGCTGATTGCTTGGTAGCAGTGGAATCTGAGGAATCTGCATGAGCAGCAGTTATAAGCCGATGAGGGCAGGAGGGGCACAGGAATGGTGGCCAGGAGAGCATGATTGCCCACTGCGGGAGCGTAGCCCTCTGGGGCAAGCGGAGGTGCTACGTGACGTATACATGGGCAGATTAGGTGGACAGGAGAGCAAGGGTAACCATGCCTCAGGCCACAGCCACTAAGATTATACCAAGACTTGTCATCTTGCCACGCCAATCAGAGAAGCACGAAGTAACCTACAAGGCGACCCTCATCTTTTGACTTGCGGCACAAGCCTCGGCAGCCTCAGCGATCACCGCAGCATCAGCCGTTACAACTGAAACCCTAAGTCCAGCATAGCAATGGCTTGTGACAGCCACATAGTCCCCTGTGAACTTGTGAAGAAATCTTGCAAGATCCACTTTGCGGCTATGGCCCAGTAAGGGGGGAGGACCGGGCCGTTGACAGGTGCATAGGATGAATGCTGTCTTGGGGCCAAAGGTCACCCGGCGCCTGACAAAGGCAAAATGGCTTTACTGGGATTAGCGGCTCAGTGTACTCAGGGTGCGAAATGCCTGCAGCCCCAAGGGTAGAAGCCACACCCTGGAGCTGGGCTGCCTTGCATAGACACACCTCAGAGCATAATGCCCCTTGATGTAAATTCCCTCCACTGATTTATAGGATTTCCCAGTAGAAAGTGGTGGAGAACATCCATTAGCAGATCAGGCTGATCAAAAGCTCATCTGACTTTGTAATGTGGACGGAGCAGGCTGTGAACCAATGCCTGGCCAGAGTGTTACATCGCAGCTGTGGCCTGCTCATTCCGTCTTTATGGTGTTGGCTGCAGTAGCCAGGAACTGGTTGGGCATGCTTGCCACCAGATTAGATGAACCATCAACACCAAGATGATGGGCGAATTACTGCAACAATGCCGACCTTTGTGCAGCCCCTCCACACTGCCTCATCCCTAACCCTCAGTTGCTATAGCCTTTTCTGAGCCCCTCCACTGCCTGGCAGTGCCTGTTGTGCCTCATTACCTTAACAAGGAGCTGAAATATCGCTTTGCACTTGCCCCTCATTAAAATGCTTCCTCCCCAACAACCCAGTCCATTCGTTACTCAATAGTGCTGCAACCGAAACCTGCAAAGGAAGTGGAGTTGAACGATTGGGAAAAAAGCAATACTTCTTTTTTTGTGTTATTCTTCGGTGTTTAGTGCAGTTTGTGTGAATGGTGGACCAAAAGCAGGTAAATGTAGCAACTAAAACAAGATATACTACACTATATAAAAATTGCATCTACGGCATATGAGCTGATATGGAAGTTGCATATATATATGGAAAGTTGATGCTGGTGCAATCATCAGGCACTTGCTTCAAGCACCATATTCAAGAACTCGATTAATCTTTCTGTCGGACAGCGTACAACTGCTGCTCAGATGTGATTTAGAGGTCTCCGAAGAAAATGCACATTTGGATTGATGGACGACATGACTATAAGGAGAGGATGGAATACTCAAGAGCACCTCACTAATGGCTAATAAGACGATTTGACCGTAAGCCGACAAATCCTGTCTCCCATTAAAATGCTGTTCGGCACTCTGTGACAGGGCGGCATTTGGGCATTAAACAATAACGACCCAAAGGTCTCCGGTTGCTGCGGATTGTCTGGCTACTATTTCAGTCTTAAAAGACATAAACAATTCATGGCAGTTTCCACCAAGATTGAAACAGTGAGCACTGCTGGTTGATCCTTGCACTCATCTAAATTAATGAAGGAGTCAGGATGACGAACTACAGAAAGAAGACCATTTGCTTCGATTGTGGAGAACATCCTACAAGAAAAGGTAAATCAAATGTTATTGTAGTCAATAGAGCTTTTTTCCAGGAACCTTCTAGTTGGCATTAAGATAATGAGCAGTATTTGGTCAGCTAGTAAACCAACATGAAAGGAGGAGGGCGGAAGGCCGTAGAGACTGGAGGCAAGGCCGGAGTATAAAGGGGATATGCTTATGTCAACCTGACCTTTTGGAGAGATGGTCAGCCTTGTGGACAACACTCTGGTAGCTCATTGACAACTCTATAGACAACTCTATGTACAACTCTATGGACAACTCTATGGACAAGTCAATGGACAAGTCAATCAGTGAGGGTAGCAGGAGCAGCAGGACAAATATTACCGGAGGCCAGGCACTGTTGGCAGACCACAGCTACAATGAGCCAACCTGAGCCACAATGGTTGGGTTTGCAGTGTATGATTGCTGAGGGATGTCAACATGAGCCGAAGAATGGGGGGATGTCAATGTGTCCCTAAGAGCCAATGTGAGCCCCTATGATTCCGGATGGTTTTGTGGAGATGATTCCGGATGAGTCTATCTGCATGGATTCTACCTCAGGACTCCATTGAGTCCGTTGCCAGACTTCATCTCATACAATTCATCTCATAGTATCCATTGCGGTCTCTGTGGTGCAATCCTGTTAGCAGCGTGGCATCGTCACCATCCCGTCTTAAGCCAACCGGAGCCCAGTGATCATCCCATTCATGCGGCTAACGAGATTGCCAAAACATACGCCGCAGAAATATGAAATATATCTCATGTTCCCAGGCAAAAGCTCTCGTGTCCCAGCCTTATATGAGCTCCGTTACACTAATGTTCCCTTTCTCTTTCATTATTCCTACTAGCATTTACCATCATTTCCATAACACTGCAGCCTAAAGCAATTACACGTTGCATGATATTCCCTAATAGAGAGAGGCATTTCCATATGCTTACAATGACTAAGTATAGAAAGGAAGCGGAACTAAATAATGTATATGGGAAAAAAGCTGCCACATGCCAAAGTCAAATTTCAACGAGACATTTCCCTTTTGGCTGAACATTAAAGATGTGCTAATGTTCCTTTGGCAAAAATTGCAGCTCCATTGAGCATATCTCTTTATAATATAATTTACCAAAATGGAAAGACTTTGCCAAAGTAAGTGAATATACGTATTATCAGAGATCCATTTCTTCATTATTTGTGGAGACAAAGGCATTAATAATGACTTTTCTATGAACATAAACTCTGTGATGAAACCATTGGACGTCCATGAGTCGGATAGTCCTCTCATTGGGCCAAATTACTGACCATTGAAGAGCAGTTGCGGCGGAAATAGTGCACCATACACAAGCCAGATGCGGCTAACAAGGACATACAAGCGGAGGTTGTCACAAAATTAGCCGAGGCGAATCCAGTTGACAGAGCAGGCCTCGGAGTAGTGAGGGTCAGACCTTGGCCAGACAGACCAAGGAAGCCATATGGAGCATGTAATAGAAGCTAAGAGAGCCTAGCTGGCCGTGATTTATCTGGCCCTGTGGTCTGCAGTCCCCACAGCCGCCCAAGAATAGCCCAAGAATAGCATCTCGGCCAGCCTCCTTCCCTCCCCTTGGCCTGCATGCCCAGTCGACGATAAAACGACCCTCCTCCCTGCCCTACCCCTCAACCAGTCTCGCCAGAACCGCAGCTAATCTATCTAGCGTCTGCCCAACACCCTCAAACTATCCCGGATTCCCACACTGTGGGCAGTCTCCAGTAGAAGGAAGCCCTAGAAGAAAGCAGTCAAATCCAGGTCAGCCAGAAGACTGCTGAAGACTGCTGAGCCCAGAGAACCATTGCCATTCAACTCACAGCCTCCGTCACAGAGTGAATGTTTTGGAAAGACTTCAAGAGACAACATCAGACCTTCAAATTGCAACCGATGTCCCTAGAGTAAAACGACCTCATAAACACTTGTCGCAGAACAGTTTCCGGTGTATCTTTCACACAAAAAGTATTTCAAACAGAAAACATAAAGAAAAAAAAAGCGATACACGCGAAGAGAAAAAACCCGATACTCGCCGATATTAATGTTAGTGACTAGTAATGTCACTACCACATTCTTTCACCTTCGCAAGAATCTCTAATGAGAAGTAATCACAGTTTCGTAAAGGTAAGAAATAATTGAATAATAGCATCATTGCATCAACTGAGGGCAGAATTAACCTTAATAACCATTTTCATCATTCAATGTCTTGACATTGGCATTTCCAAAATTATTCTACGTTATTACTCGCTTTTTAAAATAAATTGATGACTTTAATTTTCAAGGAGCACCGACAATATAGATGCATCTGGTGAAGGTCATGTTTGATCAATATTTGGTGTACTTCATCTTGTCAAACCACCTGAGTGATTAGTCTAGCAATTGCTTTTTGATTGATGTGGTTAGCTTTGATAATCTATCAGAATGTTTGACAAAAAGTCAAGGCAACAAATTTCAATCTTTCATCCGTGGTGACCTCAGAAGATTTAATTTTAAAACATGGCTTTTAAAAAATCTGTGAAAGCTTCAAAGCCATGGAGTCTCTACTGTGTTAGTATATATAGGTGTTCTGTTGAATGGCTGTTTACATCCAAAGCTTACATTCAGAGCTTCCATGAGGTGCTTACAGTAGGTGGTTCAGTGTTTACGAATCCATGCAATGCCGCAATGCAAGGCATTAGGCAGGAATGCCAGGTATCCTTGTGACGGCCCATCATCGCGTGCAAGCCACCATAAAGAACCGATAGAACCGAGGAGCCTTGGATTACATGCACACATTGCAGGCAGTGGGTAGTATAGGCAGACAGTGGGGCCCCTTGGGTGACATCCTAGCCTCTGGTCAGGATCGCAACAGCCAATGGTACATTTGATAATGTACGTCAGGTGAACCTCAGGGCGAATCACTGGGCCTATAGTTACCACAGGGCCTATACCAGGCAAGACATCCAGCATAAAACACAACATGTTTATGGAGCTGTGAGCAGACCAGACTCTTCTATAAATGATTCAGCCAGTTATAGCAGCATCGCCCTGATACTGAGCCATATATATTTCCTGCCATTGACCTTATAGGGCAAGTCTGGTAGGAAGACCATATCTTCTAAGTGGAAGTAGACCAGCCCATCCTCCTTATTAAGCTTCCTGCTTAAGTGGCTCATCAGTCTCTGGTAATTGCAGTAAATCAATCAACTTCTTAATCACCCATCGTGATTAAAGACCAAACGTGGTGCATTCTGTGTGGCCCAGAATAAGCCAACTTTTTTTCCTCGTTAATCAATCGCTGTGGTGTATACAACCAGTCATAATTGAGTGATGGGGGATGTTGTGTTGTACTATACAATACACAATTAATGTACGAACATTGACCTTTGTGAGCTGTGGCCAGTGTGGGTGGATTGTCCATCAGACGTTGAGCCTTGCATTTGGTGTGATTCAATAAGGACTCAATCAGTCTTTTTGGCCACACAGAAGATACTCATATGTGAGCCTTATATGCCATACATCAGGAAGAAGCCATTTCAGGAAGATATGAAGAAGTGAAGCTGCACCTTGCCATAAATTACTTGTGACTCAATTAGCTCTGGAGGCTTGTCAAAAACAGAGGAGGAGTAGACAATAGCCTGGCAGTGTTAACAGCCTCCTTCCTCCATATAGCCGTTTCTCCTCTAGTTTATCTCTCTATTCCATGTTTCTCCTCATTCATCACCTGCTCTGGATTCGCGATTAAAACGTTCATGATCACCTATCGTGATTCTGCTTCAAGGAATTAGAAGGTTCAAGAAAATGACTGGTGATCATGACATCAAACAGACCCCACTGTAATTACTAGAGCCATCTTAAACTTGGAAACAAAAACGTTGTAATCACTGCTATATGAGGAGCCCATATCAGCCTCTTTAGGACTTCAAATATATGGACATTAATGAGATTGCAAAAGTCAAAGTAAGCGAAGAGACCTCGTAAAATGTAGCAATCACGCTACAAATAAAATTAAATAGAATTTCTAACCTCTGAAGGAGACCGATGACTTCCAAAACACAAAACATTGACGATGAAGACACTACAAAGTAAAAGTACATTTTTTCGACAATTGTGCGATTCAACACAACAAAGAGAAGTATTTCTATAGTTGGCAGACATGTATTGTCCAATTTATAAGGACTCCTCGACTTCTCGAGGGCCATCCAATCGTAGTTTTGGTGACACTAACGACCCAGCATCCGGGTCAGCGATTCGTAAGTAGGTCAGTGCAGCTGATTGGCCAAATGGCTCGTTCTTCAGTCTTGGAGGAGATTAGCATGTCCAGATGTCTAGATGTCCCGGATGTCATTCATCAGCTGCTTAAATGCCCTCCAAGTGCCATGAGACATGTACGAGCAGTCAGCTTATCAAAGACATATCAGGAAATAGCCCTGTAAGACTGCAGTCTTACCACTAATGCATTATGCATCAAGAAGCAATTTATAATCATTCATCAGTGAATCTCTGAATTATCTATTCATTTCTACCATCTCCATATATAGCCAGGTAGATGAAATATTTCACATGGGATACTATGCTCTTACATCTACCCTTTTATGTCAAAATATTCCACATGACAAGAAACTATTTTATTCACAGGTTCATGTCAGGTGAGGTACATGCAATGTACATATTCATCCTGTTCCTAGCACATTGTAAACAAAAACAAAACTGCTCCTATGTTTGCACAGCAGCAATTTGTTGTACAAGAACAATGTAGTAGCACGTTTCACAAACATTACACAGTGTAATATGGCAACAATTGCATTCTCATTTTCTGCCTCAGTCTGTATGTCTGCAGTCTAAGCATAAGCAAGTGAATAAATCTATCTATCTATCTATCTATCTATCTATCTATCTATCTATCTATCTATCTATCGATCTATCTATTTATCTATCTATCTATCGATCTATCTATCTATCTATCTATATATCTATCTATCTATTTATCTATCTATCTATCCATTTATTCTGTAGCCTATCTATCTATCTATCTATCTATCTATCTACATATCTATCTATATATCTATCTATCTATCTATCTATCTTCCATTTCAATTTCACTCCTTTTCAGAAGCAACATTTTCAGCTGAAGATTAATATGGGCAACTCCATTCATGATGGACTACCCTCAAGCCCTTTCAGGAAAGGAGTCTGCAATCAGCTTAAACTCTGGCCAACATTTCACAAGACCAAATATGGGACTTCTCAAATTCTATCTGCAGAATGGAATGATGAATCGTTCCTATAGGAAAATGGTTTTAAATCTTGGGCAGCAGACAAATAAGAGGGAGTCTTAAAGACACTGGTGGCCACAATGGAGAATGGAAGAACTGCCATTCATCAAACATCCACAGATAAAGCAGCAACTACATTCCTCAGACCATCATCTTCAGGCGAATATTAATGAAGAACTTGCCATCATGATTGATTGTCAATACATTCTTCAAAAGATTCCCGATTGCTAGATCTGGGTAGAGACAATCTGGGAGATCTTGGTGGCTGTTTAACTGCTCCCCTGAACAAATAGTTGCTTACTTTTACTAATATTTCGTAAATATCACCTTAAAATGGAAATAAAACATGATTTGAGTGAAATTGAAGATCATGGGGATCAAATGTCAAAATTCCCTGAAGCAAGACTACACTACTTGTACAGACCTTTAAAGGAGGTTGCTTTGGTAAAGTCGTTTGATACCATTAAAGGCATTGTTCCACTTTGGACTTCAGAGAAAAACGGGAATATCAAATGACACAAATGGCAGAAGGTCACAAAAGAGTCATCATCAATTTGTCAAGGTCAAAGACTATAACTCAAGGTCACGTGGGGTCAGACAGGACACTTTGCAACAAGTTGACAGATGGCGCTATCAACAACCCCAGCAAATAGGAACACATCCTGGCCAAACAAACACTGTTCTGTCATTCCGATTTCTGATTGTTGAAGAATCTTTTGCATGGAGTGATTCCAGCTTAGAGGGAAGTTTGCCTTTTATGGTCAGAGTATCACAGTGAATGATAAGTGTTTTTAAAGGTATGTGCAAGTCATAATGACCTCTGAATATTTCCCAGCTCAACATACTATAGCTAATTATTTCTCAAGAGTATATAATCATGTTCATATAATATCGTCATGGTATAATCAATTATTAGTCAGTAAAAGCAAGCCGTAAAGACCAAATAACGAAGACAAATATTTTCAAAAGACGTGGTTATGAACAAACACTGTGATTTCATACAATTATACATTTAAACAGGAGTGGCAAAACTAAACAGCCCTTCAAAATTGCTTTACAAGACAAGTTAAATGCTACATATTTAGAATACTTAAATCACTTCTATGCAGTGTCATTTTGGAAAATAGAAGTAACGAGCAGAAAATTTAATTTTCATGATTGAATCACATTCCAGAACTTGACAACTGTGTCATGGGAGCTGAAAAGTATCAGAGGAAATTCCGTGCTAAGAGGGCAATCCCATTTCATCAGGCACCAAGCCACACAGCAAAATGAAATTAGGACAAAAATAGCAACAACTTTACAAAGTAGCTTTTAATGGACTTTCACTAAAATCAATCAAACCAGTTTGGTACATTTCATTGTGACCTTTAAGTACTTGGTATATAAAGGGTTGCTTTCTTCATTTCCATTAGAACATGCGCATGCATAGAAATATATGCACGATGCACGCAGCATACTCCTGGCAGTGGGCACTGCTAAAATGGGGCACTCAGGCAGCTATAATGTATGTAAGCTGTACCCACTCAGTGGCCTGGCTTCTGCCCTAAGAAGCAGTAATATATTCACCCTAGCCTAGTTTTGAAGTCCCATGAGCCAATCAGACTGTATCTGCCCATGAGTGATTCACATGTGGCAAATTTCAAAAGCTACTGTGTTTACAACACATTCTGAAGAATGCTGTCTGTTCTGGGAAGTGGTTTCATTCTGCCAGGTCTATGGAGGAGTGTGGAATTCTTGAGGTTGGCTGGATAGCAGTGACTGACTGTCTTCACATAGCGTGACCCTAAATTATGACATTTGTTTTGGCCTATTAAAAATATTAAGAAATAAATTTTTAGATTTTTCCTCCCCATATTTTTCTACACATATGAATTCCAATTTTGCTGGTCATAATATTTGACTGTGTCCAGTCTGGGAACATACAGTATCTCCATGTGTCGTCTTTGAAGTACTGATAATGATTAGGATTATTGATGATGTTACTTTTAACAATATTAATATATCATTAAATGCATATAGTCCTATATATATATTACAAAAATGCCAAGTCTACATGAGACACAAACTCTCTAACAATTTATCACATTCCTGTACCAATCCTTCAAACTACACTTTTCAAATGGAACAGATATATATAAATATTATATACATCAACTAGCTCCAGACCACAGCAGCTGGTTTCTTTACATCTTGAACGGCACATGGGTTTATCAACTGGCAAACAACTGGGGAATTCCATTTTGGTTGTGGTCTACAAAGGGGTGAGCTGATAGGCTGGCCAAGTTAAGTCACACCCACCTAAGTAAACCAGGTCATAATATGGTAATCTTTGAAATAGTGGCCAGAGCAGCCTGTTTTGTCAAGGTACGACTTGTCAAGATGACACGCAGAGGCTTATCATCTAACTGCCTTTCGTCTATCTATAATCTCTCTGCCTACATCGTTTCTCTATCCATCTGTCTACCTATTGGTGGCTGACTGGTTACGATTTAGGCCAACTCCATTGAAGGTATTTGCCTGCATGTGCTCGAACCATGTATACGTTTGAGTAACCCAAATTTTTCAGTGAACCTTCATGAGCAGAATTCCAGCTGGATGTCATTCGGGTGAGATGTTAAATTGGCGGTCCCTTATATCAGTGTCTGTGCTGGGCAAATAAAATATCCCTCACACTGGGAGAATGTGTAAATGAAGGGGGACTCCCACTCTCTCTCCAATTTCGTCAATCATCTCTCGCGAACACCAAGATCCGGGCTGGAGGGCTGCGTCATTTACCGTATCTATGTATAGATCTATCTACCTATCCTTCTGTCTATCTATCTATTTCTCCATATATCTATCTATCCCCGAGCTGGATCTGTATGCACCCATGATACAGGGTGATTGATTACCACAATACACTATAGGTGCACATACAACCAATAATTTGGAGGGTAGGCAAAACAATGTTTCCTTAGGGACATTAGATGGACCTAATAGCAGGCAGTGATGGCAGGAGTGATGGCATGAGTGCCCTTGTGGAGAAACCCTTAGAGCCCTGGTCTATAGAGGTCTGGCAGCAAATGTTCGAGTGGACCCACCCTGTGACATGGACACAATATAATCAATGGGCATTTAGAGACAATTGTATAAGTACTAGAGACTCTGTGAGACTCTGAGCCATTTGTAAATGTAGAACTGCACTCCCAGAAGTACTCGAGCCCACTCAACTAGAATGCATCTGAATCACTGAATGCTTTTGCTGCTTCTGCTGTTGTACATCCACTCATAGCAAAATGCCTGAAAATACAGCATTTTATGAGCTTCATTGATTTTTCACACACCCCACACTCAACAGCACCAGACTACTATTTCAACTGATACATTTGTGCAATTAAACTAAAAGCCTGTTGCAAACAATGGCATGACCAGACTAGATCCAGCACGAGCTCAAGAGACAATGTCAAAACATCCATATAGTGCTGGACTAGCACTTTGCCTGGATGAGCATCCGATAAACAACATTGTGAAAAAAAGGGAAGCCTGGATATCAAACTAATCATTTCATGGCAACTGTTGCCTATCCGTTCCATCACAATCTATGTCTCATTTTAAATAATTTCAATGGAACTGACGCCAGGTTCTTGTTGGTTCTTGTTGGTCCTTGTGGAGAGAAACTTAATCTCAATTCAAAATGCCCTCAGTCCCTCCAAAAACACTGTTCAATAAAAAGGGGAATTCGGTGAAGCGGATAATTGACTGATTGATGTGGTCATGGCTGCAAAGGTCACAGTGGCACTTGACCAGGGTTAACTGGTGTACGACACTTGAGCCCAGTGAAATTCTAACACACCCTTGGGCCAAATTAATGACATTTAGGACCCAGGAATTGAACAGGAGCTTGAAAATGCAACATGTCAAAGGCAGGAATCAGAGAAAAGGAAATAAAGAAATAAAATTGATTTAAATGACCTTGGTCATTCAGCGGCAGATTCCATTGTTCATTTGGATAAACCGAATACAATTACCTCCTCCAACAAAGCACTTTGTAATGGCAATTAACACAAACAAATTGAATATTTCTGTAAGGTTGCAAATTACCAATCTGTGGCAGGCAGCAGGATGGTCCTCATGCACCAGAAAAAGGAAAGATGGAAGAAGAAAAGAAGATGAATCGAAACAGAAAGGAAGAAGGAAGGAAAGCAGGAAAGAGAGAGATGAGGAGGACAACGGAGGAAGAACAAAAAAGCAAGAAGGAAGAAAGAAAGAAAAGAAATGAAGAAGAAAAGAAAGGAAGAAGAAAAAAGACAGAAAGGAGGAGAAGGAGGAGCAGGAGGAGTAGCCACAAATAAATGCAAACCGGAAGCAGAGACGAAAAGCAAGATGAAGAGTTAGTGATTTGGTAATTCAGGAAGAGCAAATGGAATCACAGTGTCCCATAAAGTGCATCCAACTAATTCAAGTGGTTTGGCCCTCAGGGTTCCTCTGCCAGTTACAGTAATGTGATAATGAAGAGCCGTAAAGGAAAACCCCCAGGCCTACACAGCCTCTAGTCCCAGAATTCTAAACGTGCTAATAGCATTGCATTGTCAGCCCAAAAGACCCAGTCTCCCAAGAAAACTCCCCTGATTACATTTTATCAAGTCTCATGAAAACTCATTAAATCTTACATCGTTAATACTTCTTACTTCAGAGTCAGCAAAAACACCAATAGATTCAGTTGGCTCTCTTTTCTATATATGCTGAATGAGCAGGAAATAATTTGTGAAACAAAAATAATTGACATAGTCCATCTGCACTCTTAAAAAGGTTTAAGGAAAAAGACATATCTGTCTCTCTATCTATCTGCCAATCTATCAATCTTTCTATCTATCTATCTATCGTATCTATCGTATAGATCTATCGTATCTATCTATCTATCTATCTATCTATCTATCTATATGTCTCTATGTCGATATGTCTATTTATCTCTGAATGTTGAAAGAGATAGCGGCATCGCGTGAATCAAGTATATAATATTACGATTATTGATAATCCTTTCTTTGAAGCAATCTAAGCATATCAAAAACGATCAATTATTCAGGTTATATCTGTTTTCTTTTAGAAGAGCACAGATCCAAATTTAAACCGAGATATTTTCAGAGATTTGTTCACGCTGCTTGGGCACTCAGTAATTCAGCACCGCGAGATATTGTTAGATGCAATTCATTGTTGATGTCCATTGGAGGTTAAAGAGATACGAACCGCCTTGAATTGCTGGAAGTTCAAGCACAGGGCTTGGAATGGTGAAAGGATTAGAAGGTTTGAATAAAAGTAAGCTAAAAGGGTCCATGGCCCTTCAAGTACAAATGGTTTTGTGTAGAAAGGAACATTTAGAATTTGGTGCATATTCAGTGCATTATGAGCAGACAGGGTCAATTGTGAGGGAATTACATTCAAGATTTTTCCTTTGAAAGATCACTGATAGATATACAGGCAATAGACTGTGTTAGACACCCATGAAAACAAATTTACATGCCCAGAGGAGGGTATTACAAGCACAACAAGTACTCATGCCCATTGAGCCACTTATGAAAAGGACCTACACCTTTACACACAACTCCAGATAAACAGCTGCAAGATGGATACTGGGAGGTTTGTGATCCGTGAGATATGAATCATAAAAGGCCCTTTAAGAAGCCAGAGAGTCATGTTTGATGTCACAAGGGGAGGACCTTAGGTCAGCATAACAGAGTGCACATTGTCGAAGCACACTTGGAGTCAGTGAGAGTGTCAGCACAGGCTGCATGTTCATGGACCTTCTGAAAGTCAACAAACTCATGACATTAACCCCCATGTTTGTCCTGTATACATTGTACATGGGACAGCTTGCAGCAAACACCACAGAGGTCCTGCTCAAATCATTTGCACCAAATGCAAACACTACACTAACCCCTGAGCCAATTTGCATATTCTCAATCTTGACATTGTATTATGTTTTCTGCTCCCTCCATTTGCAATCTAATCTCGCCCCCTTGAGACCTGCATTTTTTGTAATGTTAAGAACGTGTGAGAAGTTAGAAAAAAATGTTTGCATTTTCTGGTAGCTACGTGTGAAACCGTTGAAATATGTCACCCGATCTGGAATGAGCTGCCTTTGAAATTAAATGCCCCCATATTCGACGTATCAACGTCTTTATATGGCGTTTTGGGTAAATATACATATTGGCAGGACAAACAGCGCAAGCCGCATGCCAACCGCCATTGAACACGTTTTTATGCCCATTTCAGAATGAGAGGGTGAAAAAGAAAGCAGAAAAAAATTGATGGAAATATGAATGCGAAGAAGACAAAACATGAAATTGCTCTTAGATGAGATCTTGGGTACATCCAAGCATGCTGACACGCGGACAACTTGGACGCGTACGCATGTGAAATCATAAATTTACCTCCGTAGCTAGGCCTATCTTGACTTTCGTAGAAATAAGCTGAATTCGAAGATCCATTCATGTTCTTAAAAACAAGTTGGAGAGAAGAGTGGACACCATCCCTTCTTAAAGGTTCCGCTCAACCTCAAAACGCGTGATATCAATAATATCTTGATCGACATCATGACAAATGTCATGGGGAACATCGCGAGCAATCTTCGGACATCACGCAGGACATCATGATGTCATTCGTCATGGAAATGACACATTTGACGTATTTGACACACTTAATTTTTGAAACAATTTCCTTTGACCCAATTTCAGCCAATCACAGCGTGACATTTTGCAGCAGTTTCAATAAGAATGTGATTCTTTAGCAACTTGTTACATACCATTTCAAGAGAATTTAATTGGTTCGTAGAGCAAGGTGTACCTATTAGGTTTAGCTAAAAAGATATGTATAGAAAATTGCAAAGAACCATGTGCTTTTTGAAACTACTGTGATGCAAGATGGGAAGAAGGCATATGACTTTTTTTTTGCCATGAACTGAAATTAGATGATATAGCCAAAGCAGACTTCATGCAAAATTCATATTGAGACATTTAATCCTTGTTATCCTTGTAGATACAATGACATCATGTAGACATCATATAAATACCTAATGTAATGTACAGAAAACCTAATATCCAAGGATATCAGCAAAATTGGATGACATGATGCACAGGCAGAACACAAAGGTAACTTGACAACACAGTGACATATCAGGACAGCAGCATGCCAACCACTGATTGGGACTGCCACCAATTTTATGATGCCCTTTGACTCATGAATGCCATTAAATATCCATGAGCAATATCCATGAGGAATATCCATGAGCATGTTTACTCTCTGATCATGATCAGCATGATTTCCAGCACTTGTATATATGAAAAAGGAATTCCTGTACACAACACAAAACCACAAGCTTTCGTGAAGGTTTTATTAACATGACATTGTAGTTGACTCTTCCCTTTTTAAGTTTCTTTTGTTTCCTTTAAAGCACCCTACATATAGGAAATATTCAAATAATATAAATACATACATTTGGGTCAAAATTTGATAAGTCTGAAATTCTTGTCTCCAGTGTTTAACGATTATTCATGATGGCAGGAAGACCAATAGAGGACCTCTTGTTGTCATTTGTCATAGACTAGGATATTAGCAAAACTTATAACACAAAAAATATGTGGCGGAATATTTTAATCCCATTCAAAAATAGCATTGAAGTGGCCAACCCCCCTGAAAATGGCCTGTCTCCACCAACACTTTCTTTGAAAGATCGCATCACAAAAACTAGTACAGGATTCTGATTCAATTAAACTCTTCCATACATGGTAACTTGACTGTCAGTCTTCTAAAATCTGGTCATCAATAGCTGAAATAATATTCTGTATTAGAGCAGGAGGTTGTTGTGTCAATGTCTCCAATATTGTGTCATTAGCATCACGCCGGATTTGTTTCTTAATAAAAAATAAAGGGACTCACATTCTGTGAGAAAACCTTGTGTCTGGTGTTGTCTGAGAACCCAAGAAAATAACTGAACTATCTGTAGCTCTGTATCATTTATGTAAACCAAAATATAAGAGTATTTCTGTTGGCATGTCAGTTGTCCTATCTCAATTTGTCATTAGCAAACGCCTTGCTACGCTATTTTGACTGCATATTTCTGGACCAAAATCACTTGTGAACATGTTTCTGGTGTTCATAAGTTCAATGCATGCACATATTGCCAGACTGCCAGTTTTGCATTGGTCCCTACAACGATTTTTACTGTAATTATCATTAGCATCACACTGTCATTAGCATCATGTCAAAAATGGCTTATTGCCTTTATCTCACTAAAATTTTGTTGCAGGTGACCGGAATTGAAATCAGTTGATTATATATTATTAATACATGTTTCAACTGACTATTACATAACATTTTTGCATTTTCCTTGCATCTGACATGCTTAGTATGAAGTTTGATTCTTCTCTGAAACTACTAACCAAATATGGGGTGCCAGCAACATTTTACCATTGTCTAGCATCTGAAATATGGTTTAGCAAAGACATTGGGCACTGGAGGGAGTAGTGGAGATCATCTTTATTATTTAGAATCCAAACCTTTGATGAAATGAATATTTTTGTTTGTTTTTGTAAATCTCTGGTTCAAGGATTTGTTCTATCTCAATAACTATTGGTCATAGAGACCTGAAATATAGCTCATTGTGTGCAGAATAGCCACTTTCCTATTTGTTGGTAATACATTATTCAGCACTAAACGGTACGGATTTCAAGTTATAGGCATGATGCTAATGACAAACATATTTGGTATTTTAATTGGTCAAAATGCAGTTTCTCAAAAATGATTGCCATTACAGACCTGTAACTTGCCCAAAATGTGCCAGCCACTTGCCTAATCATTGGCAATAGATTGTTTAGCCCCAAATGGCCAGGATATCTTAGTTAGAAGTGTGATTTTAATGACAGTCGAAAAACATTACATCTATGTTTATCACCTCAGTACAGATCAGCGGGGCATTTCGACCCTTGGACATGAAAGTGCAGTGATAGCTGATTGTTTGACCCACCCAACGCAAACTTTAAAAGGCATTTCTGGAGCGAAAAATTTTCGAAATTTTTTCAGCTGAAATTTCAAGGTTTTCAAATTTTGACCCATTTACTACTTTTTCAGGATGATATTTCATCAAATGCTATGTCATGTTTCATTCGTGTGTACAATATACCTAATACCATGAGTCAAAAAAGCTAACAGTTCAAAAAAGCTATGAGTCCAAAAATATACCACTGACTGTTGAACACATAAATTTCAACCTAATATATGAATCATGTTGCTAAATACATTTGATGGCATGCCAGTTGCATAAAGCCTGTCAGCTCACACACTCATCTTTCAGTGAACAGTTTATCCTCTGGTAATCTACAATTCATGAATGCACCTCCCCCATAAATCAGATAATTCCATCCGATAAGTTAATCGCATTTCTGTGCATGTGTGTGGTATTGACAGCCTCAAATTGCCAACAGTCATATATTGTGTTGTCAAAAGTGATAAAAAGACCTCATTTAAAATGTATTCTAGCAGTAAAGTGTCAGTAATTGGCAATGATTAGTGATTTTAATGCCATTTTAATTCTGTACTAGAGAACACAGTTCACTTTCAGTTGAGAGCAAATGTTTTTGGTTTACTTATGTAGCTGATTTTCCTCATAGCAATTTCTCCAAAATACACTGAACAAACACAAAATAATGTTATCAGCTTCTGCATCTTTGTTGACTAATTCTTGAGCAAGGGAATATCCAACCTTGTAGCTTAACCTATATCAGGGTAAGATACCTTACATTTCTTTCAAAAAACCTTCTGATGGGCCTTAACAGCTCTAACAATAAGAAAAATATCCAGGAATGCATTTGGTGAGAGAAAGTAATCCCCAGGGCAAAAGAAATGCCCTCTGTAACACTTTATACAAACACAAAGTCAGGCAGGTCTGTTAATTTAGCCTTAAGCCTTTTTAGATTCAACAAAACGTCAGTGTTAACTATGTTTACATTAAAAACTCACACACAGCAAATAGTAAGACAAGTAGTTGAAAGCATGAAACAATACAGGTCAAACATTGTCAGTCAAATGCTACTTTTAGTGGCAGGTCTGATTAAGAAGTCAAGTCTATGCATAAATCAAGAGTCTAGGGTTTGGGAATGTTGCATTTAAGAAATAAATTATTTTATAAGCCAAAATTACATACCCCTTCCTGACAATTATATATCATAATTACTCATTGAACATCCTACCGAATAACTGACTGACTATGTGGCTGACTACCTGACTGACTATCTGGCAGACCACGAAGACTGGTTGACTGGCAAATTGATTCTCAGAGCTATTACTTTTAGACTGCCATGCATTCAATTTCAATATATATACATATTTTTTTTATTTCAAAAATGAAGGGACCACACCTTAATCATATTGATTTTGTCGACCTGTGTTGTACATTTCACGTTAATAAAGAATTTCTCTCTCTCTCTCTCTTTGTAACTCTTATTAGAAGTCAGTTTATTAAAGAAACACCTTCATGTGTACAGATCTATGAAGAAAATATATAGGATGATAAGAAAAAATTTTCTAGTTATTTTTCTAAAGGAATTAGAACTCCTTGACCAATATTGACTTGAAAGAAATCATAGTTTTACGTCCATACCGTATAATATTATACAGGCAAAAGTTCTTTTTAAACTTAACAGAGAACCTAAAACTTTTAAATATTACCAGGTAGAAATGTGTTTATGTGTAATTGTTTGCAAAGAGCATTTGAAATCAGAAATATTTCTGTTGCATGTGAACTTGACTCTGATACACCTTCTGAAGCTATTTGTGAATAGATTTCAAAAATTTACCTCCATAAACATGAAATCATTGGCTTATAAATTGTTGACTCCATAAACCGAGAGATCTACATTGACATATTAACATGTAAAATTTTGTAACATCTACATGAATGTCTATTTTTTAAATCAGAACTATGCAAAACTACTCCTTCCAAACATAACTTGAAATATAGCAAATAAAACGGTATATGCTATGAATTGACACAAGGAAGCAATATCAAAAATCAATTTAAATCTACCCACTTCAACAAAATAGTTTGCATTCTTGTAAATTGACAGATTTAGTCTGCATGCAGCTGAGCAAAGTGTGGATATTGAATACGAAGAAAAAAAGTTTAAAAAACACCTCTGCTTTGTGTATACAGATGCACTCTAATTGCTACATATGTTTTTGAGAGGCATTTCATAACTTTTTCTGGTGAGCAAAATGTTTCATATATTGACAATTTAAAGTATTCAATATATAAAATAAGAGGTTAAATCTATATCAAAGAGACAAAATGTCTGAGGGACACTGTTTTTACCCTATTATTTTGAAAAAAAGATTCTAATTTGGTGACAGCCTGAGAATGTTTTTGTTGGACAGAATTTTTCTAATGACTTTTAGTAATTATCTTGTAAGTGTACCAGTTACAAAACATCACCTTGCCTATATAATTTAGCAGTAATTTCAAACACAATTCGTGGGGCCTATAACCTATTTTTACTGGCTTTCTGGTGCAATGTGTTCATTCCAATTTCATTTATTGACGAGCATGAGTTGATTTACAAGTCATAGGCCACTAACACACAATGATACACCTGTAGTTATCAATCCCAAAGTAATTGCTGCCTGTCAAACATAAACTATACACATTTATTGTGTCTGGGCATGAACTAAGACGTTCATAACAGATAAGATAATAGATATAGGCCTCACATATTGTGTCAAAGTATAGGCATATTTGCAGATTTGGTCAAGCAATTTCAAGCAAGAGAAACCAAATTAAATTGTAAGATGATTTTTCTTTCATTGAAACATGAAATGATTCGATTTTAGGCTTATTCTGCCCTTTTAAGCAACTCATGCACACTGCACAGTCAGGGCCGGATTACCCATAGGGCACAGTGGGCACTGTGCCCAGGGCCCCACATGGCAAGGGGGGCCTCACAAAAAAAATGGAGAAAAAAACTTGAAAGTCAAGAACAAAAACGCATACACTTTTCCGATGACATACCACATCACACCACAAAGCCTTGAAGATTATGAATGTAGACAACATTCACCATATTATTCTTAATGTGTGATAGAGGCCCAACTCAGATAGAGGCCCCGGTTAGGCACTTTTCCCAATAAATAAGGGCCTCCTTCAATATGAAGGCCTCTAAGGAAATTTGACCTGAGTGCAGGAGAGTACTACCAAAAAGTACCAATTATATGTCAAGATTGTTTAATTGTTTTGTATCCTGAATAAATCGAGGCCCGCCTCAACTAAACTACAGATCCACCTCAAATTGTGGCCCTCCTGGAAGCCAGCATAAATATGGTATTCATATTCTATTCTTATGGAGGTTCTTAGTATTTCTTTTGCGGAAAGTTTGAGCCAGCAAAAACTCAGTTTGACAATTTTCTTCTTTCATGCTTTTGAACTGCAACCATTTTTACAGGAAAATCAAATTTTATTCAATAGGCCTTTTGGATTATGTTAAATATAGAGGTCATCCAAGAAGATAAAAACAGACAGAAAAAAATTTAAAAAACATCAATTTAATTGTTAGACCTTTTAAAACTTTTGAAAATAAAAAAGCAAATGTTCCTCTGGTGTTTATCCATTTCTTTAAAAGGCCTGTATAGATTTGACACGTGATTTTCCTGGCTCAATCGTTAAACAAAAAGATTTCAAATTAATCTTTGAAACCAGATTGTGTTATCTGTAACCATTTATTGAAAACGGATTTGTAATACAATCACTGAAAAAAGCCTGAAGAGTGTTATATTTTGGTTTTTGTATAATCGGCAGTAGTTGTTTTTGGATAATGGGAAGCATACTGGGTGGAATATTTTCATGACCATGAAAATGTGTCAATGTTGGCAATGTCAGGAGAATGATTTTGTCCTAAGGGATTTTGCTCCCAAATTCTTGTACGCAACGCATGTATACATATTATAATTTGACATCATAAATAGATGGCAAATTGGGGGCCTCAGTGCCTGATTGTGTCCAGGGCCTCCCAGACCCTTAATCCGGCCCTCTGCACAGTCCGGACTCCTGATCAATAATCACAATCACAGAATATGGTCTATAAAAGGGGACAGGCCTATTTACATGTAGGCCTACTTTCTAAATATGACAAACAAGCCTTCCTTTTGATAAATTCAAATTGATTAAAATCATTTAATGAAATTAAGTTGCCACTTCACAACCTGAGTTCTTATAACTCTTATTAATATCCATGGCAATGTTATCTTTATAGTAAAAGCAATATATCTAAACTGACTAAACACCAGCTGTAATTAATCACCTCAATGAGAGATTATTGACTTTGAAAATAGCTGAAAATGGAGTAATTTTATCAATGAACTATTTACAAGAATTGTGTGTTACTACTGCTTGCAACTGTCTGCATGGTGAGCAAGAGGTAATGTTTACACTGGAAGTTACTTGAAGTGCATGCACGTGGGTCTAAATATAGGACATGCCAGGTAGTTAGTTCTCAGGTAGGTTACCTGGCAGAACCAGGCAGGTAGAGCACACCTTCAGCGTTTCCATAGTGTAGTGGTTATCACGCTCGCCTAACACGCGAGAGGTCCTGGGTTCGAAACCCAGTGGAAACAACTGTTTTTCGTTTTCATCTCTTTTCTTGACTCATTGGAATTGAATAAGTAACCAGTTGGCCAATAACAAGTGGAAAAAGGCACCATTTAAATTGGGTTAAAGTCAATGAAGTTACACTGCAATGTGTTAAAACGTTTTATAGAAAGCATTTCCACAGGAAGACAATCCAAAAACAACACATCACATTACCAAACTTGAAACAGATTCTGTACCAAGCAAGTGAAGCCAAGACATACATTAGTGATTTGTGTTCAATTGTGTTTCAGACGTTCTGTGCATCTTGATTATGTATGATGCTATATGACATTTATTGGGACCAATACATCCATATTGCTAAAACTATAATTATTATTTAATATATTTGCCTGAATCGCCTTATATGCAACATTTTAAAAACCTAAAGCTATGATAAACTGTAAACTTAAAGTTAAAAACTACAAGGCCACATAAATGTACACATAACAGTGTTTATGAAATGTCATTTCCAAGTATCAATCAATAAACCACACAATCTGTGGCTATATTTGTAATGCAAAGCAGATATGAACTGTGTATGTGTAGGTGGATTCCTGGATTAGAGACAAGTCTAAAATTTTGTGTCACCCACAAAGTGACTGCCTCCAGCAATACAGTGATCCAGCAGACTTGCCTACACAAGGCAAAGACTTACTAGAAGGCCTATACTCGACTTCTCAGCACATTACCAGCTAATGTGTTTTTTGTCAAATTGCCAAGTGCAAGATGACCAAGTTCTTTTCCTTTTCATCTTTCCACTTATTTTTGCGGACATCAACAGTATTCAAGCCACTCCTACAGGGCATTTAAGCAATTTTCTTTATAAATTTACTTACAACTGCAAGTGCAAAAACATATATATTTGGTGAAACATTATGAAAACAGCTAAATCACAATGATGGTTCTTTTCAACTTTGTAAATTTCGAGTAGGCATTACCAAGCAAAAAACTATTTATTTGAAACTCCAGTTAGCCTTTTATTTTAGGCTTCAGCAAATACTTGAAGAAATGCATGCACTCTTTGTTTGCATGTCTTACTTATCTTTTACAATTTTACGACAGTATTCCTTCCAAGCTAACTCTATAGTGAGTGAATTGATATTTTAAATACTATCTTTTAGATACCCACTATACGTCCATGATTACTATATAGCAGTAAATATACAGGCAAAACCAGGAACACAAAATTTGAGTTGTCACTTAAATGTGGTGTGACCTTATCAGGGCATCGTGGAAGGACCTTCAAGTATATATTCAAAGATCATTTTTCAGAGGAAGTATCAAAACTTTACTTTAAAGAGCAAACCCTGTCATTCTTCATGACACAATAACAGACACCAGTGTCATGATAATATAATGTTACAAAGTGTATCTACAGGAAAGTAATATTATGCACAGTTTAAAGTTTACAGAAATCCTAGCTCTCTTCTTGGGCAAGTCTTTGTCAGTTAATTCTACCCCTAGGCACGATCCTTGAAGGTAGGTAGAGGGTAAATTGGAATGATTTTACCCTCAAGAGTAAATACAAGTTACTCAACCTACCCCCTGATAATAACTACCTAAGAATGTGACAATAGATTGCCAAAGTAAATAAATCTTACATAATTGAATGTTAAAATAGCTTATCTCTGTGAACCTAAATTGTAAGCTCCGACAATTTCCTTTTACATATGATTATTTTGTAAACCATGCAACTAAAAGTACATCATTTGAATCTTTGCAATGTTTGTATGATGCTGCACTTTCTGTAACACATTGTCAAGTTGTTTATGTGCACTTATGGAAAAAGATTGTAGTAGGTTTTAGCAAATGTTTAAAAATAATTGCACAGTCTGAGCCAATAAAACAAAATGTAAATGCTATTTTGGTCAGAAAGTTAATTAAACATGGATTTCAAGGAATGTACTTTCCATTTAAACATACTTTCCAGAAATAATCTCGATACATCTTCATTGAAACCATGATTGTACTGTTTAACAGGCACAATTACCTAGAATGATTCCAATGGCAGAAACACTATTGTCAGGCAAAATCATGCATTCAGTGGATGACATTTTATCAATATTTGTAACAAATGGCAGAGAAAAAGACAGCAATAAAAAATATTGCCTCAGGTCATTGACAGCATTTAAAAGTTTCCAGTGCAGTCAAGTTTAATTTATTCATCACCAAGTCCAGCCTAGAGGGGTTTAATTCAATTGGCTTTAATGCTAGTGTCAATAATTATATCTCCAATAAATTATTGAAATAAATACAGTATGTTGAAATACCTTAAATTTGAACACATCTTTATCACAAGGCACATGTATTTTTCAAATTTTAATGACTTTCGAAGGGATAATTAAGAAATTTCCATGAAGTCAATTATTTTTTTGCTGTGTCACCAAAAGTAGTTTAAATATTTGAGAAACTTTTTAAAATCATTTAATTAGAAATAATGTTATCCTGCAAAACAGGAAATTTCGAAATTGCACATGTTTGTCTTCGTCTATTCATTTTTTAGTTTTTAATTAAATATTTCCTTTAGGGTAAAAAATAAAAACAGGCCTTAATAGAACTTTTAAAAAATTAAAATTGAATTATTTACATATCAATAAATGCCAATCTGGTCTTTATTTCTGCAAAACAAAATCTATAAAGAAGTACTTGAATAAAAAAGGTTTACATGAATTATTCGTGTGGGCGAATGTGTATATTTATTGCAAAACAGCAAATTAATTATAAATCAATCTCTATTGCATAACAGCATCACCATATCCCACCAATATAAATGTCACGTCTATCTATAATAAATGTGTTTGTCACAACACACTGTATGACAGTCTGGTGGACTAGCATGCAGTCTAAATATATCTATCTATCTATCTATCTATCTATCTATCTATCTATCTATCTATCTATCTATCTATCTATCTATCTATCTATCTACCTATCTATTTTTGCATGAATTCCCTTTTTCATATGACATGATAATTGTCACTCAAGTCCATAATCCATAAGAAGGGTTTTGGGGCTACCCTATCAGGTATTCCTTTTGGGTGGTTGCCTGGGCGACCTAATGTAGATAATGCACCAGATCCCAGCATGGCCTTGTGTGGGAGTGCCCAGCTTGAGCCCCTGTATCGAATTAGGGCAACAGGCTGGGAGCAGGCTGAGTCCAACATACAATGAAATCACTGGAAGGAAAGGACCGAATTACCACCAGTCTATGCATGTAGAGGTCAAATCCATGAAGTCCACCTACATAGGGCTGGATGTGTAGTGGTATAATGCACTTGGATAAGCTGCCAGCTGCTGTGGACTATTGGTATTTATGAATGCTGAGCACGACCTGTGTACTGTACCACAGATCAAAAGAACGTGCCCATAATCTCAAAGATCTTCGGGTGTTCCAAAATAGAATCTCAGGTAGACGGAGGCGGCTATATTTAGAGTATAATTCATTCCACCGTATAATTGATCTTGTGAGATATTCCATGGTTCTCAAATCAAGTGAATGATCACTGATGGTGAGAGCAAAATTTTGGTGGGTCTGTTACAAAAACCAAATTTGGTATGTGGTAAAGACATTAGAGGCACTACTTTATTATTGTCAACTTTTCCATTTGACTGACATTCTGAACATTGCATCAGGCCTATATACTGGAAGATCCCACAGATTACAATAATTAACTGATGGGTCAGTGACAGTCTGCGTTGTTGCATTTCACTTTTTTTTTAATGCTGACTTTGATCAATCCATACATTCATGAATGCTTCGGCACTGCTGATTCACAGGCCTGTACAATGTACACTTGTACTGTGTACGTACTTATCCCTCTGACGATGATGCATAGTCCTGTTGCTGACGCTGCTTGGCACTCTTGACTGATGGAGAGACAGATAGTGCATCAGATCACCAAATCATTAGGGGCCAATATGGCCTGGAGCAGATTTGCTGGATCATGGACTGATCATCTCACTAAAAGCTTTGAACAATAAAAGCCTTGAGGATCAGCCCAATATCCCATAACACACTCTATCATGCAGCTATGAGTTACACTATACAGATGCCATTTGTACATTACATCGTACATTATGTTACATCACACCTTTGCAGTGCTACATTATATCATTTGGGAATCTTTCACAGACCTGATGCATGAATATGACCTAAACAATACAAACAATTGACAATACTTCTGAGAATATAATGCTTACAAGATAGCCAAATCAGCAGAATTGTGCATCCTAAATGTATCAAAGATGTCTTCACTATTTTTAACTACCATCCGTAATGAAGGGGAACTGAGAATTTCAACTGATATAGGCCTAATTTAAAACTGAGTGTAGGCCTATATATGTGCAGCCTCTATCATGAAGGAAGAACAGATCTATACTGGCTCGTGGTGTACTACATATAAATGTTTTGGTTTGAAATAAAATGTCAATAAATGCAGCGAATGTGTGTCAATTCATAATCCAATAAATTGAAAGATTAACTTTCATACAAAATCTAATAGAGAAATACAATATATAAACATTATTTTAAACCAATATTAAATTTAATCATGTGTTACATAGAGCATGTCAAAATGAGATAGATATTGATTTTCAATATAACCCAATGGAGAATATCTAGGACATTGATGAATAATCCTTTATAGGTTGTTGTCATAAGGTTTGTGAATTGTGCTGGAAGTTATGTGTAGTTTGTCACACGACTGACATATGCTTCATTAATCACAATCTTTTGCCAAGTATGTCAGGTATTTATCAAGTTAATATCCCTTAAAATGCACTTTATATCCTTTATATAATCTCCTATGTGCTCAGTGACCCAGAATTTATACCCAGGTGGTGGTCTTTTGTAGGCCAGTCCATTTTTCTTTGAGTTTATCCTCAGTGTATGTGAACAAGTGCACAACATATACATATAACATATACATATATAAACCAGCTGGCTTCTCGTACATTTTTAGCTTACAGTCTATTATAGACTTTATGCCTGTGTGTTCAATGTACGTTTTAGCCTTTAATATTCAGGTCATTTTGCAACATTTAAAATCTCGTATTTGACTTCAACTGACACACCTTGTGGTTGGGGACTTTCCCTGTCAGAGCAAGGGCTCAGGTACAGGAGACCACATCCGCCAGATTGAGCCTATTAGCATACTCTAATAGCAAAATATATTTCAGTTGAAAAAAATTATCTTTTTGTTTTTCGATAATGCAATTATTCATTTCACGTAACTCAGAACTTAAATCATTTGGAAATATTGCCATATTGATTTTGAACACAAACTACATAATAGCATTCGACCTTAAAATATTGTAACTGATACGAAAAACAGGAGCAAATTCACATTATGATTGTTATTTAAATGGGTAAAGAGGAAATAAAGAACATGCACAGGCTTCACTGACATTTCTCACTTCATCTAAATCAAAATATAACTTTAAACTAACATGTATAGACATATGCTCAACATTTTATCGCATCAGTTAATGACATTGTTGAAAAAGTCATGTCATTACAACCATGGATATCTTAATCATCATTTTTTTCTGTTTCAAGCTGTTGTGACAGTTATAAACATGAAATTAAACTTGGTATAGAAAGTATTCAATGTATGAGCCAGTGAAGTGAGATGGTGAAAATTGTGAGAGAAAATCACATAAAATATTTACACGCATGTTCACTGATTCATTTAATGTACACATAATTGTATATATGATGAGATAGAAAGAGAATTTTCAGATTTTCCATGATTTGTGTAATGTCTTGGCAGTGATTCAAATGTATGCATGCCTCATGAACGACATATCTAACGGTTCTAAAACGGTTGGGAAAATCAAATTTACAAGCAAACAGATCACAGACAGCTCGACAGTGTAATATAAAATAATGTATCAGCATACAGATCCATTAACAAAGTGTGGCATGGCTTTGAAAATGAAGCATTTATAGGCTCTCATTAAATGTGTATATATAAAAACGTGCAGGAAAACGTGATATAACCATTAAAACATGTTTAATATTTCATATCATACACCATTCCACAAAAATGTTATAAAAAATAATGGGAGACATCTGATCAATGTGAAATAACGATTGTGTATGAGCTGTTAGCATGTAACATCACATTAGCATGCATTGTTATTCAAGATCATTACTTTTACATAACTCCATACACTGGCATGCGCTTTTTAAGTAGACACAGACAAATTACTTTACACCTGTATTGGCTATCTGCAAATCAGCAAAAGATAGAATCCACATAAGGACACTTTAAAGTCTGTATCTCACAAGCAACCACTGTGTAGTGTTACTTTGTACACAGCAGGTTGCCACATTCTGCCTTCAGGTATTGAGATGAAATCATGAAAGGTATTTTGACTTTGCTTTTAGACACACTGGACTTGTTGAGGTTTTTTCTGGAGCAGGCAAATCACACAACAGAAATATTTTTCTTCCCCACTATCAAAGAAATAATTGTCTTTCCCCTATTTATAAATCAGCCAGATTGCAAATATTCATAAATCAGACAGACAGCATCTATGACAGTTCTGCAACTACTGTTAGACAGAAATTACACAGGTGACAATTTCTCAGTTTCTGTTACACCATTTATAGTGGTTAAAAACCGTTAAAGTCATAAAAATGCTAATTGATCAACAGCTAGCAATTTGATCCCACTCGAGTAAGGTGATCTGGAATCTCCATAATTTTGTTGTCTGAGAATATATATTGCAAGGGTAATTTTGAAAATAAAACATTCTGCTCTATGTTTTCCACAAAAAGTAAGAGCAAAACATATAAAAATCTGAGACTCAATATAAATTGTCCCTTTGGCACCACTTCCATCTTGTCAGACAGAATGCAAAACAATTTCAGACTAATTCATTCCTTAATTTGATCTCTTGATCAAACACAAATTAATCCTGAAAACATATGTGCATAAGCTGTTTTAAAAGTTGAAGTTTAGATACGTGCAATGTAAGTTAGTAAGTAACCAGTGGCAGTTCTTGCATTTTGGATATCGCAAAAAGGGTAGCAAGGAATGTCAGACTATTCTTCACCTTTTTAAAAAGCTGTTGTTTTTTTCTTTCGATTTTTGGAAAATGCAAGCCACATGCATCCACCATGTATTGTATGCTGGAAAAGAAGAGTGTAAAATTCCAGAACTAAATGAAACTGGCGGCTCAGTGACACATTATGCAGAACATGAAATAGCATCATCAGGCAGCATTTGGCTCAGCAGCATTTCATGTCAGCATCAGTTCTGTTCTACTCAAAAAGCTGTTGACCAGGTCTGCAGATCTAAAAGCTTTTTGAAACTGCAACACAGCAGCCAGTAGAGTTGTGATGGCTACACTTTCACAATATCTGATCCTGCCTGCAGGCCTCCTGTCATCTCATGACAAAAGTCTGGTATGTAACAAAGGACAACCCGAAAAGCTGGAAAACGATAGGTGTTAATGGGCCATTACCTTTATTTAATGCACAATGTAGGCCTTTTATAACACACTCCTGCAGCATTAAAGTTAGCAGAAATATGGCAGAATAAAGCATATGGCATCTCTCATTTCTTTCTCTCAGCCATTTCTGTGGTCTGTCCATCTGCCACTTCGGCATTTGTCATAAAACACTAAACAGCATTTATTTATGAGATGTGCCCAAAAATAGCAACCATGGCGACACGACAAGCCGTTTAAAGGAGCAAATGACGTCACGACGCAAATCTCGCGGGAGTTCCATTGTGAGAAATGATGAGAATAAACGAGAAGCATGAGAGAGATAATGCTAGGAAGAAATGCAAGGATGAAATGCAAAAATGCTATGATGTAACGTGGGATGAAATGCCAGGATAAAATGCAAGGTGAAGTCACGTGTCCTTCTATACAACACATCCAAGAAAAAAATGAAACTGCAACCTGCAAACTCCACAGAAGCTGGAGGCGCAGCCAGAAGGCCAACACGCCTCATTTCAAAGCTATAGCAGTGTGTATGTGAGTTTATAAATGAGTATAGAACGTATCCAGAAGCTCATTTTAGAAGCTGAATTTAGAAGTCGAAGTGCCAAGGGAGCAGGATATGTGCAGCACATCCGAGGGGCTGTCACTTTAATGGATGACCACTGAGAAGTGTGCAGGAGGCCAGCCTCGGGAGAGATGACTGCTATCACACTATACTGCGCTGATAGCCATTCATTCTGTTTCATTGCATTGGTGGCTGAGTGATGTGTGGAAAATATCCTTTAAACTGAATATCGTTTTCATCTGTATACATAAGATGTATTCAACTTGAAGTAATCACTCAGTTTTAACTGTCAAAGCTGTGGAACTGATAGGAATGTATTTGAAGCGGACTGTTGAAAACTTAAGTCCATTCAGTATACATCTAAAAGTATCATTAACTCGGTTCAGGTATAATGAATAATTTCAGGGGTAGAAATGCGATCCAATCAACTTGGGTCAACAATTTGAAAGACTCCATAATTACTGCAACTGAAGAATTCACTTTCTCAAATGGAGATTTCAAGAGCTGCAAGCAACTGTCATTGAATGCTTTGCTGACCCTACTCATCTCTATTCATTACAATGCCATTCGCCAATAAAACGGAGTATTCGGTGGTTAATCACCCATCCTATTGGCAATCGATTTGACAGAGGGCAAATGGTAAATTAGGGATGGGAGACAGGGACATCTGCATCAGGAGCAATAGAATCAGTACTATCAACAGCAGTAGCAGGAGTAGCAACACTGTCAGATTTATAGTGCACCAACAACAGCAATATAATACCATCCACAATTCCACATCAGTACCCTCTTACCAACCAACAACATCCTCAGCATGACCATTAGGGAACAACAACATCCGTCAACTCTCTGCCTCCCAGCCTTTACAATATAAACAGTATCCTTAGAACACCAATAATACCAACAGCACCATTGACACCCAACAACATCAGTCAGTAACAACAACCTCAGCAACATCAGCAATGTCAGTCAGCAACAACAACATCAGCAACATCAGCAGCAGCTTCTCCACTGACCTCATGAATCCTGGACCATTTAAATCAATGGTGCACATGTACAGGCCTACACATGAGTGGCTGAGGAAGGAGACCCACATGGCATGCTGTTCTGATGTGCAGAGCAAGATATTAACGACTCACCAAGCTTCTTTCAAGGATGAGTGACAGCTCTTTAGGGTCCTTGACAGTTTCTGCAGCTCTATCCATTAGCAGTTGTATATCTCGGGAGAGAAACCAAATGGAAAACAAAACACACACACACTGCATTAAAAGTGGGGGCTGCAGAAGGCTGTGCTGAAGGCTTCAAGGAATGCAGTCCTTGGCATAGTCTTATAGTAATGTATTGGTTGTTTACTGCTCTAAAACTACACCATTTGCACTGTAGATACTACATATTGAATATATGCTACACACTGAACAGATTGGTTGTGATAACAAATCCACTGGTTGGTTTATGGCCAACGAATCCAACTGGATATTTCTCAACAAAGATGATGGTTGAGGCAACCAAATAAAAGTTACTTATACTCAACCATTATCTTCATCTGGAAACCAATCTTCTTTTGCCAACATTTTTAAGATTGGTTGTTAGTTAACCAATTTCGTTTTAGGATGTGGAGGATATATAATGACTGGCAGAATGTATTTGGACATATTGGGCCACCCTGAGAGTTCACAAATAGATAAATCTATGGTGGAGATCCAGTGGCAATTTCTCACATTACGACAAAATTTACTTGGCGGTCAAGCAGTGATTTGATATAAAGGGAAACACTAGATACTAGCAGATAGACATGAAAAATGACGATTTCTTCACCTTGTGAGCAAAAGTGCCATACATTATTCACCGAGGGAGTAACTCGACCTTACAGAAATACTGCGGCTAATTCCTCGCCAACTTAGTCCGTGAATAATGCAAACTTCATTTCGGAAGAGTAGTCTTGAGCGAGAGAAAAGTGTGAGAAAAGGCAGACAGCTTCTGCTCGTGATGTCCTCTCATATTGGCCAAGAACTTTGAGCCAAAATGTCTGCAATATTAATGCACAATGGCTGACAAGGCACAACTTCAAATTGGGCTGCTCCGTTTTGATTTGCGATTTCGATTTGCAGTTCGGATTTGATTTGCGATTGTGATTTGCGATCGTGATTTGTGATTCTGAGGTTGTGATTTTCTGGAATTTACTTGTCTGCTCAAAACGTGTCAATATACTCATGGCTCCTTTCCTGTTGTTTACATTGCTCAGCGAGTTTCATCAATTATCGCTCAGCGAATTTACTGCGAAAGCTTTTGCAGTGATTTAAATGCTCAAGAAATGAACAACGAGAAAAGTGAATCATACATGTAGTAATGGAGCAAGTTTAGAGATGCAATGGGGTAGTTCAAATGCAGTTCAGTCCAGAGTAGAAAGTGTTGCAGTTAATCATTATGGTCACTGCCAACTTGCTATTGACAATGGCATTGTTCCTCCATTGTGGTATTTTCGTAATTAAGTCACACCATTGTAGTAGTGGTGACATGATGAGAGTTGATCGAGGGATGATTGCCTCTCTGGAGATTTAGATTTAATAAAATCAAGTCCATGCTGCAACTGGAGGGGGGGGGGGGGGAGGTGGTTATGACAGAAGCTGACAGAAATGTCATCGAAGTCAGAGGCAGAGAGCTGAGCTCTTGATAACATTGTTATGAGGGTGTTACATGGCATCGTGCAGCCGTGCTGGGCCAGATAAGCCAACCATGGGGCAGTGAGGGGCATCTAAAAACCCCAGGGGGTCAGAGGGAAGCAGAGGGAAGGGAGAGCAAGGGCCAGGGTGCAAGTGTCACCCCTCTGTGTCACCCTCTTGCTTTTGTGTGCCGATGCTATCTTGCTGACAAATGTCTGTCCCAGGGTGCTGTCCCTGGGTGCTGTCCTGGGTGCTGTCCTGGGTGCTGTGAAGCCAACAAACAGCTACATGGAGAACAATAAAAGCAAAGACATGCAGGGAGACATGCAGGGAGATTGTGGTCCTGCAGCCTAGAGGGTAGTGGAGGGTAGTGGAGGATAGATGTGCCACTTATGCACTCAATGAACCCCTTTCTCCACCCTAATAATGCTAAATCAGTTTGAGGGTATTAATTAAAACCTTCATGATGAGCACCAAGCCTTCTGTTACATCTCTAGGGACCAAAATGACACCCCACGGGTTGCCATCTCACCAGCCCCCTCAACAGCCCCCTCCAGTCTTCCCTCAATTACTTTTTAGCAACCCTTCCTTCTTAGGTTACATTCGCAGCAGGGTTTTAATCATTAATCACCCCCAAAGCAGGAGGCCCAAGGAGTATCATCCTCAGTGAAATAAAAGTCAAATGTCACAACTCATGTGAAGAGTTATTCAAAGGGGTCTCCAAGTGGCAACTCCCACTGAATCTTCAGCCTATAATTTGATAGCATATCTATCATCAACTAACTATAATTTGTATGATATAAAAGATCAGACATAATATCCAAAGAAGCCTCAGATAAAGCCATTATAATGCACAAATATGCCATCAAGTGTTACAGCTCCCTAATGGTGTCTGCGAAAGTGATAAATCGTGCTGTTTTTGTCACCAGGCAATTTGTCATCACCGACTGTGACAAAAACATTTTTTTAGGAAAAAAAAGTTTACAACAAAACCTGGTCAAGCCATCTGAGTGCTGCTCCGTGTTGGGTGTGTTGGGTGTCATGGTGATTAATAAGGACAAGCAGGACAAGCAGGATAGGCCAAGGTTGCCATTTCTCTCTTTCTCTCTTTGGCAGCATCAAGTGCTGTCCTGCAGAGCCAACAATATGGAATATAATGTGGAATAATAGGTAATAAAAGGTAGCAATAAACTCTTTGATGAATTCTATTGGAAAATATCAACAATACAGCAATAGGATGGAAGCATTTATGTGCATTATGCTATATGGAGGGAATAATCGATCTCCCAGAACCATTATGGCAGTTGGTAATAAAGCAAAGGAATGGTTTTTTCTCTTTAGAATGAGGAGAATTACTGTGATTCAGTGTCTGGATGTGGCTGGAATCCATAGAGCACACAGGCAATATCAACACATATCAATAACACAATGTGAAAAAAATGCAGGCAAAAACGCTGGCTAGATCTGAATGGGGAAGGATAAAAGTTATGATGGCACTCCGGTGGCCACAATAACACTGAATATGGCCACAAAAATAGCCACTAAAAATGGACTTATTGACCAGTAAATGCTATGCACTGGCATCAGGGTGCTTGTCCCATATCCCATGCAGTTTAACCCAGATGCTGCGATGAAGATTGATGCTGAAGCAAGCACTGGGATATCCTGCTGCTGCTGCTGCTGCTGTTGTTACTGCTGCTGCTGCTGATGTTGGTGGCTGTGTAGCACATAAAGTGATGCATGGGCCAGCTGTGTCTCCTGTGCTCTAGCCTCTCCCTGCAACCATGGATGCTGAACAGTCAAGATAACACAACTAACCGAGCTGAAAATTAACAACAAGCCTTTACTGCTCAGCATGTCCCTACTAGCAGATAGGACACAACAGCAAACCATCAGCCAACATTCAATGAAACATCCAACTGAGCAGTCTCCAGAACGAGGAATTGAGCTGCTAACAGACCAAACAGAAAAGGCATTAACTCCGCTGAATAGCATTTAAATCAAATGGCCAGATTTAGCAGCCAATGAGCAACTGAATTGAGCAACCATTTGCAGAATCTAAAGACACCTTGTCGAGTAATCTCTGAAGTGGACCATGCAGGGCTGCCACATAATCATAGCATGAATATTGCAAGTAATTGATACTAGGAATATATCATTATATGTAGCAATGAATGATAAGAATGGGTGTAATGATATTTAACAGCAATGAACCATTATTTCATTATATTTACAAATATGTAGCATGTCATATTAAGTAGAGAGAATATTACTTCTATAACAGGGAGTCCTTGATTGATTGTCAGATGACAAGAGGGGACATATTTGTCAACAAGGAAATGCTCCATCGACCAAGCAGTGCAGCAACTTTCCAGCAAGATTACTCACTCACTCTCATTCGGCTGTAATAACAGAACACAGGTCAACAACCGATTGGTCAGCCATGCTTGGACGGAGCCCAAATAAGCAGAGTAGGGCAGAGTAGGAGGGAGGAGGAAGCAGCTGAGCTCTTTGCTCCCATCCTCTGTTTTCATCCGCTGGGTGCACAGAGCAACAGTAGTGCTCCATATTAGTTATAAGGGCAACACCAACTACTTTGTCAGTTGCAACATCATCTAAATATCAACAGCAACAACAAGAAACCATCAACAGCACCATCACTGTTACCAAAAGAAGAATGAAGCATCATGACCCAATTATCCTGAACACTTAGAACTCAGACTGTTCTCCTCTTTCAATATTACTGTGATCAACTCTGAACATCTTATCGTGCAAACTGTAAAGGCTTCCTTACTGGTTTGTGTTTACAGATTCGTCATTACTAAGAGCATCAACACTGCAAAAGGTACCTTTTTATTGTGCACAAAGCATCATCAAAACGCCCAAGGCACCTCCTATAGGAGTATACATGTATTCATGTAACAACCCTCAGCTGCAAACAATTCATCATTATGGCCATTACAAACAGTATCAATAGCCTTAGCATCAATAGCTTTATAATCAGCAGAATTCTGTAGTGCACAAGCAGCATCAGTACCAACATCATCAACATCATCCATGCAACCCATCAGCAGCCACATCCGACTCAAGCAATGCCCTACAGCAAGTCAGCCACCAACCAGCCAGGCTTTGCTGCTGAGACTGGGCGATAAAAGAGGTAGGCAAACACAGGTTTTATCAGCAGCAGCCTCGACCCAATATAGTCTGATGCTCAACCCGCAATTACGGTCAATTCATGTAAGAGGCAAATCTCTGCCAATGAAGCTATGTAAATTCACAAGGCCATATGGTGCTACCCAGGAAGATGATGCTATTTGGCAGACAGTAATGCTCCCATCAACATATTGATGCAATAGACCCAGTCTCATATTACAGAAGTAGCTTAGTATAGTGCTTCATCCATATACCAACGCCAGAAATGTTGTTGAGTCTATGTTTATACTGACCTTATTAGAAACTTTAAGCAAGGAACAAATCAAAGATTCTGATGCATCCCTAGTTTAAAATTTTTGAAATATGGTATCGTCTGTTCCCAACCCATTTTGGAGACTTACTGATCATGTAGCAGAAGATAGTCAAGTACCTATAAGCCTCCGCTCTGAGTCGAGGTGCCCAAAATTTAATGCCATTTTTCTGCATCGAAATAAAGATACGGATAAGGCGTACTTGTCTTTAGTGTAAGCGTTGGATACAGGTAAATGAGACCGATAAATGTAACTCAAGACGTCATTTCATTACCATTTTAGCACAATTTTTATCTCTTTGTTATGCAACATTCAGCAGTATTGTGAAGCACCTTTGCCAGAATTATTTTAGCACCATGCATGGCAGCATTATTTTAGCACATCCTCCACAGTTTATCGACATGTTTGTGCATTGTTCCTCTCCCCCGAGCCAGATTCTGCTGACAACAGCTTTCCAATCCAGACTCACAATCTCAAATTCTCATCCAAGCAGATTTTTATAGAGTGAAAACTGATGCAGCCATCAATCACCACTGTACACACGCAATGACAGCTCAAGTTAATATAGACACAAAAATATTTTTAAAAATATCAACGATATATTTTAATAAACCACAAATAGATCAAAGGACAGCTCAACTGTGAATTGACTGTTAAAGTTACACACAGCAATATTTTATTCTATATAAAATACATATTGATTTTTCTGTAGCTTTTCTATACTTTCCAAGCTATACACCACACAGCGGCAAACTAGTTGGCAGATTTCATATTATCTTTATGTTACAAAATGTACATACATTTCTACAACTGTCAAATAAAATCACATCACATAGCATTTTGCCAGACAAATGTCATTACGTACTTTCTGCCAGGGATTAGTTTTCCTCACCATAGGATTGTTTTTCACATTTCCTTGTGGAAAACACATTTCAAGTTTCAGACAGTGTCTGACATACAGTGTATTTCAAATAGTAATAACTCATACAACTTGAAACATAAAGTATACACATTGTACACATATATCACGAACTGACATTGTGACATTCAGATATGTATGTTTCACGTGTGGCTCTGTAAAGATATCTATATTATAGCTTTTAAATTGTGTTTTAATGCCTTGTATTGTATACAACAATCTGTACAATGAAGGCTCATAGCAAGTGTCGATTTTTTCATGCTGGGCAATGACACATTAGTGAATAGTGAGGTTTAACAACAGCATGTGTCCTGATATTTAAAGTTGATCACTTCATCAATCATTGTCTGATCCAAACATGAGTATATCACCCTTCCTTCAATGAAAAATAGACAGCTAACCTAACCAGGTGTTGTCCTGTATATTTCATTGTCAATAGATCATAGATCTATCAGTCTTGAGTGTATAGTGAGGTTCTGATTTTATTTTGTTGAGTAATTGTGCATAGGTCATATAATTGTGAATACTGCTTTATTATTACAGCTATCATGTTCTCATTCATTCACATGCCTGTTTGAATATACATTGCTAGGCCATTTAGAACTATATTCCCACGTTTCTTTAAAATCGATCAAATTATCCAATTATCAATTTGCAATGCAACACATATCGTTACAAGTACAACAACACTTTTAAATCCTACATAAGAGACCTGCAGTTGCTGTAAATTTAATTAGATTGAGTTGCCCAATGACCATACGTACATGATCATAGCATTTTCCAGGCAGTATAACATGGAAGCAGTACATGCTTTATTGTGCATGTACCTTCAGGGCCTGCAGTGGGTTGCTGAAGCAAACTGTAACCAAGGCAATGCAGGGGATTAACCCAGAGATGCTCAGTCTCTTGAAAGTCCCTGCCCAACACAGCCTTGGGTGCTATGTGTGAGAAATTGAGATTTACAGCCTCGTACTGAATGCCTTAAAGGCTAACACAGGTTCCTGACTACTGACCTTGACAACTACACCAAGGTCAATGGAAAAGAAGATTTAGATAATCCCCAAGGACATATATTTCTTCCACAAAAGATTCAGATAAAAATAGACTATAAATGTTGTATTTACAGCATCTCATATCTTTCGTTTTGGTAGAACATGAATTACTGCTGCTTTTCTGTATTGTATTGGCAGAGCTGTATCTAAATCACACCAAAAAATATAATTGAAACAGTCACCCTTTTCAGAATATACAAATATAGAGCCAACTGATGGATTGATATGGACCAAAACGATGGACCAAAGAATGATGTCCCAAAAATCAAGGTTGTCTGAACTGCTGGGACATAGAGAAGGTCGTTGAAGTGGACAACCACTGAAGGTTCAATTTATTGCCAAACTTTGTAAGCTGCAGTGAGTTGCCACAATTTACAGTAAGTTTGCTATATTTGACAGAGGTCACAAAGCTGTGTTCTCTTGGGGAAATTTTGGATTTGATATGATCACTTCAACATCCTCATAAGACAAATAATGCCACATACTAAGTTATAGCAAATAGGCACTTATTGAAGTTGACTGATAACTTGTACAACTACAAAACCCTATCAAGCCATTGAAATAAGTATCCTTCATCATTTGCCATTTGGAGAGTATATCCTGGATGCTTCACAGCATCTGTGTCAACTGCATCCTCACTAAGAGGCGCTTGATTCTACCCCTGCAATGCCTGCTGCAGCACCCACACATCAAAGGTCCTGCAACCACATCTAATAGGATGGCAGGCAGCACTGCAAGCTGCAGAGCTCCTGAGTTCATAGAGAAGAATTATCATCATCAAACACCAATCCACAGCCTGACTGAGATTCATCCAGGTATTTAGGAATCATTCTGTTGCCACAATCATCGAAATAACTCCCCACAATCTCTGTGACTGCTCAAGTTACATCAGACATCATCCAACAGTCACTAAATAGCTAATTGTGAGTGATCAATTTTGCCTTATCATTCCCAAACTATAATAATGATAATTCTTATAATTCTAACTGATACCTGATACTGGCTTTGATTATCTGATAATTATCCAGCCATGTTTTTTATACATAAAGCCAGTAAATCCAGAATTGACATAATATTTACTAATATCTCTTTGACATTTAGTCACAGAGCTGGAGGAATCTGACAATAAACTCTGAAGTCAAAATAATTATTGTTTTCACCAAGAGAATAGCAGCACTCAATGACCAGCTTCATTTCACATGATATCAGCACATAGTGAAAGAAAAGAGCAACATTCTTGTTTGTTATTTTCGCAATAGGAGAATTATACAGAGTAACATACAATTATTACTACATGGAAACAGTGCTGTGTCATGCAGTTCACCTGCAACTGTATATATGCATTAACTATTTACACAAACCATGATAGAGGATCTTTAGGCAGTGTCCCTGGGCTGCGTGCCTGAGAATACTGGTGTCATTACAGGATAGAGGCCCATGCTTTTGCTCTGTGCAATATCTTATACTGGCTTCATTGGGATGCAGTATACTTAACATAATGCACAATGCTATCTGTTGTTCTCTGGCATATCCAAGGTGAACCTGCATTTTGATCTCTTGGGGTGGTGTATCTTTAGCAAGCAGCACAGTTTCACACGCCAATAATTTATACACCACACATGCAAGATGCATGTTGAAAATGATGCTGTGTCTGCTGGGAACTGTGGTGTGTATGTACATTGTATAGGCTGTGTTAAAGGCTCACACAATGAGAAAAGACTTATGGATGTTTCCTTCTTGATCCCAGAAAAATGACAGTGCATGGTGCTTCTAATTTAAATGTTTGTATCACAAGAAAGAAATGTGAAATATCTAACAATCTAACACCAACAGAAACTCCTTTATATCATTTGATCCCAACATGTATTATAGCATAGTAGCATAAAGGAAGAAAGTCCCTTCAAAACAATGCTTGAAGGAAAAACAATACCCAATTTCAATTTGGGCATCAGGCAACATTTAATTCTTTATTGTCAATGAGGCAAAATTGTATCAAACCCAATAAACTCAGATTGCAAAATGAATTTGAATCCTGGAATCCTGGGTTGCTGCAAAACAACCACATGTAGCTCAGCAGTCAACACCCACATACATTGTAATCTCCACAAGAACATGATACACACTATAAGGATCAGCCAGAAATCTTATAGGTAAAACCTCCAGATATGAAACCATATGATATCACTTAATTCCCCTATAAGCCTTGCTGACAAATAAAAACAAGCAGAAGTGGCTAAAAACAGCTTTGAGAGCCATGCTGCACCAGGCAGATGTGTGGTATTTTGTTCTTAAAAGGGTTATTCTCCCTGTAATCACTTGAAGAATTTAACCTTGTGCCAAACTGTCTCTGGGGGCATCCCAAGTCTCTAAGGTTTCCAAAGGTCTCTAAAAGGTCTCTGAAAGGTCTCTAAGAGGAGCCAAGGGTCTCAGTATCCAGGGAAGACCAAAGTCTCCAAGGACTGTCTAAGTGAGTAAAGTCTGCACACCTCAGATTGAACCTTTTCTTTATTTTTCATCTCGTTTTCTCGCCAATTGGACCTTTTTTCTGTCTTCTCCTTTTATCAGAACTTCCACAGCTTCACCTGTACGTTCCTTTAGAGTTCCTTTAGAGTTCCTTTGGAGTATCTTGCAGACTAAGTTAGAGTCTTCTTGGCAGAGATTCAAACTGATCAGGTAATGCACTCCCACAAATTGGCCAGACTGCCACTCAATCTTCCAGAAGTTTACACAAGATAAAAAAAGTAAATTGGAAAAAGACCGGGAAGAAGAGTAAGATGAGAAAGACATAGGATAGTAAGAGACAGAGAAAGAGAGAATAATAATAGGGAAATATAGATGGACAGAGACAGACAAACAAGGGATCTAGAAGAAGAGGAGGAAGATGTAAAGAGAATGATTTGGTGAGACAGAAGTGAGTAAAGGATGAACGTTTAGAAGGATGAAAGATGAGACACTAAAGGAGGGAAGAGGAGAAATATACATTGCAGGAGAGAATGAGGAGATTGATATAGTGGAGAAAAGGTGAGGAGGGGAAGAAACAAGAGATGGGAAGAATGAGGAGAAAGAGATAAACAGTTCTTTGTCAATAAATAGAACAGGAAAGAAACAAATGGAAGGATATCCATTCGGAAAGAGACAAACTTGTGCACAGGATGTGATTGTGAGGGCAGACAGAATTTCCATAAGCCAGGGCGCACCTTGCAAGCTCAAGAAATTGGGTCAATGGATAAAACACAGCTCTCAGTTTAGAACAAAAAATAGATATGATGACATTCTCAGGAACCAAGAGAATTTACTATTTCCTCTTTTATTTTTTCCAAAATGCATCACGTATAAACAAAATGTTCAAATGTCACGTAACACAACCATACTTCAGAATTGATATGGTTTTAGCTAAGAAATATTCGATTCTTTTGGAAGTATTACAATAGAAAGACACCGAATAAGGTGAGAGGATGTCTTTCTTATAATCACGAATCTCTTATAAGCCTTATAACTTTTTACATGCGAAGAAACTTGGAAGCAAAGAGGTCATGTACTAAAGAAGTGAATCAAATTTTATCAGACAACATCTTTCTAATTATTTTAGCAAAACAACACGTTGGAGGGAAGCATATATATACTTCTGAAGAAAAGCCATAAAAGTACCATGCAGAGGAAGTCATAAAGTTTGAGATGGAGATAATACTCTCAAAGAAAAATACACCATCAAACAGTGGATAGTATTTTGTACTGCAGCTTCTCATTTTTATCCTGTAACTGGAAGCTCGTCTGTATCGAGAACAAAGGGAATTGAGAATACAGGATTCTTTCTGACTTTTTTCCTGGCAGCTAATCAATTCACCTGCATGTGCATTCCAAAATCCACTTTTACAAAATCCTCTTTGTGTGTTATCTGTTGGGTACCCTGCCAAGCAAAAACTTTCGATCGTTATTCAAGATAATCTTGAAAGAACCAATGCAAATCCAATGCCATCTTATCAAAATTATGAAAATCAATTCGTCAAAACTGGGATAAGATCCACCCACTGCCTAATTAATCAGAGCTCATGAAATAGCAATCATTGGGTAATATCACAGTGATAAAGCATGAAATATGCACAGGTCTAGGCGTTAAGGAGGCTTGAAGTGCTAAATATTCATTTATCGTGCATTTATTGCAGCATAACATTGCTGTCCCTGATTAGTTCTACAACAAATTCGTTCAACACCTACCCTGGTACATGGCAATAGTTACAAACTGTCTATCCTCAGATTTCCTGGAAAGACACAGATTCCTTCAGAACAAAGGACTTGAACGTGTTCAGCTGAGTCTGGTAACACAACCTTTTGGGGTTTCAAGATCAAAGAGCTCAGTGTGAACCCATTTGATTGGAAGCAACTGCAACTGCAAGGGAAATGGCCAGGAATGACACATTAGGAATTCCCTGTGTCTGTTCGGCCCAGAAATCTCAGACCAGAGATCTCGGTTCTCTCGAGATCTCGGATCAGCTCACAACCTGAGTCTGGCCCCCACGCCGCGCAAAGAAATCCCTGAAATTCAGACGGTCGACAAACGGCTTTGGCCTACAAGACAAATTCGTGGCCCAAATGAAACGGCATTTGTCTTGCTGCCACAGAACGTGCCTCGCATCAAATGACAGCCTCCAAAGGCGGATCCCCAGATCCATTTCCCTCCCATTCATTCTGACCAAGGCTAGAGCTCCAATGAATGGGCTGGATCAGCTTCTACATTAAACCCACAAAGGACAGCCTCAAAGACTAAACACGGGAATGTAGAAAGATTCTTAAAGGCAAACAATTTGCCCACCACATCTCTTTTCCCGAATCAACCTGCCTCCACAATGCAGTATTTGTCAGGTGCTATGGCAAATTGACAGAGGGCTTCAAATTTCCATCAGGGTTGGGTATCAATACTTCTAAATTTGCTGGGCAAACTGAGACAGCCCCACCTTGGCCATGTTTGAAACGCCTCTGCCTTTTGATCTTGGGCCTTTGTGAACCCCACGTATCAAAATAGACTGATCATTAAGAAGAGCTCCAAACATTGACACTGATCGGAGTATGTGTATGAAGACAATCGAGCTTCCTTTTTGAGACATGTCAATCACGAGGGCGTGATTTGTCTCACTTGTATTTGTGTCACTGCAGAACATTTAAATGCCCTTCTCATAATTCAATTTCTCTACAAGCAACAACCTCATAAAGTAGATGTAAGGTCTGGAGGAATTTGGTTGAGTTGCATTGACACAAGAGATCACATGAAGTGCCAGGATGATCCTCAAGGGTTTTGCCCGGAAGTCACACATAATGCATCGCATTCAATGTTATGTCACGAGGTCACCGCGAGATCTGAGTCTGTGGCAGTCCGCAACAAGGTTACAGCTTGGAGAGTGAAAGTGATGCAGATGACACTGATGGAGACTCAGCTGCAGCAGCAGAGATGGTCATCTCTTCTAGACTGCCTGACTATTTGCCCACTAATAGAGGCCAGATGCGGGTGATTATCGTGCGACTGATGGCATTTCCAAGCCACTTGGTCATGCCAACAGATACACAATGATGGAGATGCTACTCCTGCTGTTGTTACTGCTGTTACTGCTGCTGTTGATATGTTTCTGCTGATGTTGTTAAAGGTACACAGGAGTCTGGTGCTCAAACGAAGAGCCTGCCATGTATACACAATGTACATAAATGCAGGTTGTAGGCTAGAGCAGCTATGGCAAGAATAGGCAGAAGATGACACCAGACTCAGAGCTATACACACCTCGGGGTAGCAAGGCTAGCAGCTGAAGCGATCGATAATTGTAGATGTCGTGTAATATGGGGCAATTTGCTGGCGTTTTGACCGATGCCAGATTGGGGGCTTGTTAAGCCAAGACGCACTCCCAACAGCCTTCAAGTGCTACCCCCATCTTCTATTTCTTACACCTCCTGCAGTTGCCCTATTGGCCACCAGGGGATAAAGTGACCTTGCAGCACTAGATGTCGCCTTGCCCTTCCGAAATACTACTTCCGGTAAGACGTGTGTCGTTGACAAATGGTAGTTTAAACCTGAGGCTACAGACTTCGCGCCTAAACCCTTCATTTCAGTCTTGTGCGATGACGTCTGAATAACGGTCTTCTGATATTACGACAACATTGCAACTGACTTCAGCTTAATACGTCTCAGTTGTGGGGATGTTTATTTAGCTAAAAGTCGTCTTTAGAAGACATCCATAGCTGTTTTTGAAAGACTCCGCACACTACAAGCTCTTCCAATTTGAAGAAGCCAAATCTTTTTGAAGACTGTTCAAGAAAGCCCATTAGTGATCCTCCAGACAAGTCCTCAACAGCCACTAACAGCTGAGACGCCACAATGCGGCTACTTTGTCTATCTCTCTGCGGGGTGTCTGTCCAATATCAGAAACATCACATCCCATCACACACATCCCAAATTATAAGAGCCAGTCAGTAATGGGTGGAAGTTAGGCATCCAGAAAAGAGGAGTCTTCGTTACATTTTTAGCCTGGTCAAGTAACTATTGTATGCAAGCATGACGTAGTCAGCATTTCTGAGGCAATGCTTCTGACTACTGCTGTAACTGAGTACATGTATTCATGAACTAAAGTTTACACCTTCATTTTGTTGAGTGGTGGCCAAAAGAGTTCACCTGTGTATTGACTGTCTAAGCTAGCAAGTCTGTGATAACTTGCACGATTGACAGACAATTACTCCAACAATGGCATACCCCACTCCAGACCAGTGTCAGATGAGATTAAAATGGCCAAACATTAGAATGGTGTGATTCCATTAAATACTTGGCTGCAAATGGGATCGGGTGACGCAATTTTGCACAACTGGCTTGCATGATGACACGAGAATTTGTGGAGAGAATTGAGAACATCACAATTGATTTGTGAAAAAAACGAGACAAAAATACTGCCAAAAAAATTTGGGAAAATACAAAAAGAGAGAAAGCAATTTGAAGCTGAAGCGAGAGTGCTGTGGTGGAATGTAATACATTCAATGTATGGCGATGGCTGCGTGGGTGAGGTTGAGGCAGAGTGGTAGCATGCCAAAAATATAAGACTGCTGTCACTGAAGTAGAAGTTGGCTTGCTAAAATCTCTTACTCTGACCAAACAGGGATCAGAACATTTGCCAATTTGGCTAGGAGTCAGTAAAAGCATTTGCAAAAGCATTTACACTTCCTTTCAGCTGTGTCAGTCTGTGAGAGGTGTAGATCTGGCAGCTGTTGACAGCAATGTCTCTGTGGCGTGGTCTTGGAGTTAGCTGTTGGATCCACCTGTCTGGCAGGCCCTTGTCAGGTGCAATGCCTGTATTGACCTGGAGGAGCAGAGCTATGTGTGTGCTTGCCAATACAGCTATGTCAGCCACATTCATTGGCAGTCCTCATCAATGGCCAGGCAGCTGCCAGCTGAATTGGGCGAGCAGAAAGCTCAAGCAGAGCTGCATGCAAAATGTTCAACTTGTGCTCTAATGGTATGCATAACTTGGCAAAGAAGGGAAACATGATCATAGCACAAAACGTGGCCAAAAAGTCATACACAGACAAGATATACAACCCTGCTATATAAAGGAGAAATACAGTGTACAAGGGAGCCACGAAAACACTTTTATCGAGAGATTTGCACAGTGTAACTTAGTTGGGTTCTCTTTTGGAAATAACTTTAGAGGACTTTCCAATTTTGCAGTCAAAACGTCTGACAGCAAAATATTAATAGCCACTTAAGACTTGAAACCAACCAGTCCCTGTAGAAAGACCAAACTGCTTGTTGGTAATTCCTTGATTCAGGAATGAAAGATGGATCCCACTTGTCCCAGTTCCCCCACCCGGCCTGTCTTTGTGATGGGCAATTTGGCCCAATTTGCCCCAGCAGCACAAAGGCAAGTGGTAAACTGTTTATAGCCACGAAGACAACAACGACTGGTGCTAGAATGACATCCTGAAGCATCCTGAAGCACTAATCAACAGCACAACAGCAACAGCATTGACAAAATCAACAGCAGCATCAGTAGAAGCAACATCCTCAGCAGCAGACACAACAACAGATTCAACAGCATGCAGATGCAGTGGGATGGGGAGAGCCGCATCCTTTTTGCTGCCTGGCTGCTGATGACAACCAAACTGCCTGCTAGGGATGCAAGACTGGTTGCAGCCATTGAGGCGGATGGTGGCCGGTTGATGTTGCTGCTGCTGCTGCAGGCTGATGCGGACCAAGTGCTGATGGGCTGAGGATTCCTGCTGGACATTGAACACAGTCTGGTTGTCCAGCCAGGTCCACCTACTATACAGCTTCCATGGACTGGCTTGTCTAATGAGATTAAGCAAGGGACTGAAAACACCAGCTGACATGTCTCACTTTCCAGCACATCCATCAAACTGTTTGGCTGCTCAGCAATCACTCTTCACCTAAACTCTCTCCCAAGACACCCTCTCTCCCTCCCTCTGTAAATGCAAGTCTAGAAAATTGTCCTTCCACCTACGTATCACTGCAACAATCACGTCGGACGCCACGTCATAATGGCGGTAATACTCACGAATCACGCTATTCTCAGGCGCTCTTACATCAAGGGGTCGTGACGTCAACACGTTATTATGATGTCAGCAAACATCACATCACATAGAAGCAACCAAGCAGCTTCCAAGCTGGTGCATGGAGGGGGACCCAGTCTCATGTCAGGGTATATTCAATTCTACCAGATCGGTAACATTACACTGGAGAACCTCTTCATATCATGTGGTAAGTGATGGTTCATAATCCAAAGGACATGCAGAACCACAACACTGACTGTCCAGTTTACTCATCCTTGCAAGCCAAGAACAGTACCGAGGATCATTTTACTATTCTGTGAGAAACATTCTTTAAAGGATGTATGTCTCACTCACAGTTATCCCTGCTATGTGTGATAAACACATATTCCCAATCCCATGGTGAACAACCGGTTTATACCATGAGGCAAACAGTCAAACATGAGACGATAAGTGGACAACAAAGAATATTGGATTTATTGCAGTGAAATGCAGGCTTGTGATTGGCTGACAGAGGTGTCGAATGGTATAATACACTAGCAATTGTGCAGAGTACGAATTACGTATGTAAATTCTACGTACGAAACTCACAAAAAAGAGCCGATCCGTAGAACGTACGTACGTTTTCGTACGAATTCATAAAAATTTCACACAGGCACTTTTCAGTTACTTTGGCCATTTTAGTGCAATATGGTTATCATAAACGGTTTAAGATTAGACCTTGTATTGGCGTATGTGAAAAAAAAATCAGCAAAAAAATCAAGTTAATGCCCCAAAAACCAACTTTATACGTATGAAATCCATACGAAAATTTATGTATGTTTTACGTACGTAAATTTTCGTACGTAATTCATATGTGAAAACAACTGATTTACGTACGAAATACGCAAGAAAGAGCAACGCACGTTTTACGTACGCTGCACAATTGGCCATGTATATATATATGCTTGTGACAACTCCACTTTACAGTCTTCACACATACATTCTGTACATGTACGAAAGCTAAGTGCTTCATCATATTCTCACAGAAACACATACAATGAAAGCTGCACTATCCAAGAAACTGCAAAGCTGTCCGGAGTTCTTTGCAAATGATCCCAGGACACAAACCCCACATAGAAACAGTTTATGTCTATTTTGTGCAAAGTGCACATAATTGTGTGCCCTGCAACTGCTGTGTGTGAATCAATAGTATTTCTTTGGGTCCACAGCATTGTTCCTTATTTCAAAGTGCTTCTGATCACGATCTTAGTCTACCATCTTCAGAGCTGAATTATTGATATGTCGTACCTTTGAAGCATACTACAATATACAATCTGGACTCCTTGAAATTTATTTTGTCATAGTATATATATAATTATGTGAATTTATTCATATACACAATTATGATCTGCAGAAATAGCTTCATTTGCTTATTTAAAGTTGCACCAAGTATGTTGAATGATTGAAATATGGTGAATCACTATAAATAATCGTTTTAATATTATAATTATACATAAACATATATACTATACAGATATTGAGTACAATTATACGAAACTGATATTATTAGCTGGGCTAAAAATTGATGGTTTACCTTTTTCCTGATTAATTGTATAAACTGTTAGAATACAGTAGAAAGTATGTGAGCCTATGAAATAAGTTTGAGTTATTCCAATATTACTTCTTTCATTTTATTTAATTTTTAATGAATGACATTAATATGTTAGGTGTCTCTGATTGGGATAAAACAATCTATTTAGTAAGTGTATCTTTTGTCTAAATACCATAATTTGTGCTAGAAGGATAATGGTGTGACGGCCTATGGGCACTGTGCGCAGCCCCTAGCAGCTAACGGTGCTATAGTGACGCCATACCATCATAAAATGTATATTTTATCTCAAGGAATGCTAATTTGGGTAATTTGTGTACTAAGTATCAATGTGAAATTTGAGACTTCTCATGAAAATAGCTCATTTTTGAGGCAGGGATGCTTTCGGCATGGGCATGTTTGTACATAAGGGACAACAATATTTAAATAGAAAGAGATGGTATTATCTACTTATAGGTTAACTGATATAAAGTGTTGCTTAGGTTTATGGGTAATGTTTTTGCATAATCCCCTAATTCATGCATTAATCTTGTCCATCAGATTAGTGCAACTTTATAATAGTTTCGTCTTATTTTGTTTTTAGTTTTTTTTTCCACTTTCATTTTTTTTCCTCTTTATTTATAATTTCTTTTATTCTTGTATGTTCGAATTTTTCATTTTAGAACAACCCCATTCAACTTACAGCTATGTCAGAGGATTTGCTTGAAGTAATAGACTATAAACATGTTCTGGTTTCTAACTGTAATTATTTTGATGTTACAAGTGATATGTCAGGACCGATAGTAGAGAAGAAATTTGTTGTGGCTCACCTTAATATACATAGTTTGCCGGTAAATATGATGAGCTTGTAGAATTATTGAATATATTAGACACAAAACAAATGTTACCAGATATTTTCCTTTTATGTGAAACTTTTCTCTCTGAAGCTAATCACAGTAGATACAATTTTGATAATTATGATTTGCTGAGTGAATATCGAAAAAATAAGCGTAGTGGCGGAGTCTCAATTTTGGTTAAATCCAATATAAATTATATTGAAAGACCGGATCTTAGAATATTCGAGGAAGGGAAGTTTGAATCTATTTTTATAGAGCTACCACAAAAACATTGTAACAATGTAGTAATTGGGGAAGTCTATAGAGTCCCTGGAACAAGTGAAGTAGATTTTCTTGGGAATTATGAAAAGATTGTTGATAAAATACGGTCAGAGCACAAAAAGGTGATCATAGGAACAGATCAAAACCTTGATTATCTGAAAATAAATTCTCATGGAAATACAATGAAGTTCTTTGAGATGAATCTTGATAAAAGCATCATCCCAACTATTTATAAGCCGACGAGAGTAACTCACAATAGTGCAACACTCATTGACAATATATATGTTGATGTGGAACTGCATACAAATTGCAATTCTCTTATTGTTACAACTGACATATCTGATCATTATCTGTGTTTGGCGATAATGCAAGACATTACAGAAAGTAATGATGTTTGCCAGGAGTATAAAATTCGCAAAATTGATGACACAGTCATGCGTAATATGAATGCTAGTCTGAGAAACAGAAATTGGAATGACCTGAATACCATGACTGTGCATGATGGCAGTGCAAAGCTAACATCAGAAATTAAAAAAGTGATGGACTTTTATGCTCCCGAAAAAGCAAAAACCATGAAAAATATTAGACCAAAACGAAGTCAGCCATGGCTTACCCCTGGACTAATGAGATCATCACGTGTATGTCAGCAGATGTACAAAAAAGTAGCTCGGAAAAATAGACAAAGTCCTGAGTTCCTGAATTATAAGGATTACCGTAACCGACTGAATAATATTCGAAGAAATGCAAAATTTGCTTATTATGGAGAACTCATAAAAGAAAACCGACAAAATTCAAAGAAAATTTGGGCTATAATTAATAAATTAACTGGCAAGCTACGTAACAAAAAGGAAATATCAGATGAAATTTTGGTTAATGGCATCAAAGAAAATAGAGCAGATATAATAAGTGACGCTTTTGCTAAACACTACAGTGAAGTTGGAAAACAGTTGGCTGACAAAATAGAAGAGAAGCATAACATAAAGGATCCAATGCAAAACATGGCAAATCCAGCACAGCAAAGTTGTTACTTGTTTCCAGCAACAGTCAAAGAAATAGAAACTATCATAAAGAATCTGAAAACTAAAGACAGCAGTGGGTATGATGAGATCTCAAATAGAATTCTGAAAACAATATGTCCTGCAATAGTTGAAGCTCTGAAAATATTATTCAACAAATCTATGCAAGAAGGTGTATTCCCAGATAATATGAAGGATGCAATAGTCAAACCGCTTTATAAGGGCAAGGATAAGACAGAAATAGTAAACTATCGTCCAGTCGCCTTACTTCCAGTAATATCAAAAGTGTTGGAGAAAATTATTCACAACAGAGTTGTAAATTTCTTTGCCAAACATAAAGTATTATCAGAGGGGCAATATGGATTTCGAAAAGGAAGAAGTACTAATGACGCCATCTTGGATTTTACAGGAAATATTCTTGAAAATATGAATAAAGGATGGTATACAGTGAGCCTCTTCTTAGACATGTCAAAGGCATTTGACAGCATAAAACATGAGACGTTATTTAAGAAATTGGAATTTTATGGCATAAGAGGCAAAGTTCTTTCATGGTTTAAGAGTTACTTAGTCGATCGACATATAAAAGTGAAATATAAAGATGTTACTTCAAATAGCTATTTAATGTCTTATGGTACCCCGCAAGGCTCTGTCTTGGGTCCACTTATGTACATTGTGCTGGCAAATGATCTTGTCAAATGCTTGAAATTCTGTGGCTGTGTAACATTTGCCGATGACACGACTGTCTTTGCTTCTGGGAAAAATTTGAAGTTTTTATATAGAAAGGTGAATGCAGATTTGGAGAATCTAGCTGACTGGTTCAATAGTAACTCTCTCACACTTAATGTGGATAAGTCAAAATACATCGTTTTTCGAACTAAAAGGAATGAAGTGGCATATCATGGTAAAATAAAGTTAGGGGGAAAAGAGATAGAAAGAGTCAGTAGCATAAAATTCCTAGGCATTTCCGTCGATGAGTTTTTAGATTGGAATACACATGTTAAAAATGTAATAAGAAAAATAGTAGCTGGCAACTACAGTCTCAGCATGGTAAAAAATATTCTCCCATCTCGAGTTAAGCTACAGATCTATCACTCGAATATTCAAAGCCACTTGAACTATGCACTGAATGTGTGGGGCCCAATGTTGAAAATTAAAGATCTAAAACATATCAGGAAACTACAGAACAGAGCTGTCAGGGCTATCTTCAATTCAGGAACAAGAACTAGACTATTGCCATTATTCAAAAAAGCGAAAATACTTACAATAGAGGATGCTATACAGTTAAGCCTTGCTAAAATTTCATTTAGGTATGTCAATGACACCTTACCTCCAAGAATTATTAATTTATTTGATGTCATAGACCACCAGTATCTTACAAGAAATAGAAACATTTTACGAGCTCCACATCATACAATAGAACAATATAATAAAAGTTACTTAGGTCGAGCACCAAACATTTGGCTTCATCTAGATGAACATCTAAAGAATTCTAATAATATTAAGTGTTTTGCCAAAAACTATGTGATATCCAAAGTGTTACTTTATTGAAATTTCACATAAATATTAATGTTCTGTTTTTACTTTTATTATTATTATTATTTTTTTTTTCTCTAATATTTTCTTGATATAAAAATATCTGTTTACTCATCAAACCATTTTCTTGTTTGTATATATTTTGTGTGTGTGTGTTATGTATTTGTGTACTAGTAATAGGGGTGCAACTTTAAATAGTTTATTAACTCTGTTGTGTCCCTTCTTGTTGTTATTTGTAAAATAATTCACATTAGTAATTATCATGTAAAATGTATGTGTTTTGACAACAAGATGAATAAATATCTATCTATCTATCTATCTAGCCTTCTTAAGTTAGTAGCAAGCACTATCAGATGTCTTAGTAACATATGAAAAGTTCCAAGACAAAAGTTTTCGTGCATTGTTTCTGTTCCTCATAATTTCTGTGAACCACAAGTAGTACAGTTTCTTTGCGGATGGTTGTTATATTTGAATGCACCTTATAACTCCATTACTATCAGGCTCCAAGTGAGGCTTACAATGTATACCAGAGGTTCTTCAACCGTTCTTGCAGAAATGTATCGATTGAGGATGTCACCGTGACATAATTGCACATGATCACACTTGGAGTGCTTATCCATAGATTCGAAGACACTCACATATTTTGTGATGGCATTGGGATATCATTGGGATACAACGCTTTCAAAGTTATACCACCTTTTAATGAAGTCCTGATTAACAAGGTCATTGTGTCGCCCATATATTAACATTAGGTCTTACAATATGTATATTGGCAAGTGACATGAGGTCATGCATGTGACCTAAGAGGTCACTTTGAATGAGCATGTTCCTAATTAGTAGCATAAGGTCAATAAGTGCAGTTCATGACTCGGAGAAGAGCCAAAAAAGGTCTATGGGTATTTCTTCTTGAACCAAGAAGGGCATAATAATGACAGTAGACTATAAGAGGACCAAAGAGCCCAGAAGGTTACATATATATCCAAACGGACATTACGACACCATGATCACTCCCAAGAGAACGAAGAAACGAGTTCAAAAAGGTTCTATGTCTTTAGGACCTCAGAAACCATGACCTCACCAAATAGAACCAATTGAAAAGGAAGCCCAGAAGGTTGTATATCCAAAAGACATCATGATACCATGACCTAGCCAGTTAAATGGAGTCGAGTGCTTGTCCATTTATGTCAATTAAGAAACAGCGACAGTCTGAACACTGAATGGGACTATCGACCAGCTAATTATCACATAATTATAGAGAGTAGCATGAAGGGCCATCGATTGGCAGGAGGCAAATATGAACAACTCCATGCTCCCTTGAACAGCACTGCAAACAGCCAAGACATTGCTCTGTTTAAAGAGCTCTGCTCCTGGTGTACATAAAATGCTTGAAATGGCTACTTCATTGTACATATAATGCATGTAAATGTAGTTCAGAGTTGCCTACATTGTAACAAAAATATCTACACATGTTACGAGTCAATTGGGTGAACCAACAAGCAGAGGTAATATATAGTGGACATTGGTGGGCAGATTGCTGTTCATGATTCAAGCATTAATTCTTTAAAGGGCAGTAACATTTGCTGTCAAATTTTGATAAATATCAAAGGTAATACAACGCACACAATTTCACTTAGCCAGACATGAACAGACACACTTCAAAGCTAAGTAGATATTAACATGATTAAGCTAATCATCATATCGTTAATAGGAATAATAAGGCTATTTCATGGTCTGGTTCTGTCATTAGTTCCACAAGCTTCGTGTATATGGCTGTTCTGTTTTACATGGTAATCAAATAAATCAATTAACCAGTACAGGAGCCTCAGAATAATGGACTAAGATAACTGCAAGGTGACTTATGGAATTATTAATGGGGAAGGCTCATTCACTTTTGGCTCACTGACAAGTTGCATGATATACAGGCAGCCTCAATGGCTATAAACTTCCATTAGGGGCAGCAATAAATATTTGGCAAAGAAACTATATATCACATAGGAGAGTACTGAAGACATATCATGTTATATATGTAGAATATCTAGGTGAAAAAATTGTAAAAACATCAGAGGCTTCTGACATGACATGCAAAATCTATAAGATTAACACCCAGAGAGAAGTTCTATCACATATGTGACTTCCTAGGGGCTTGTTTGTATAAGTTTTTGCTTTCCTTTTTCCATTATTTCCATTATTTGGTATAACACTATTTCGCCAAATACACTATAGAATTGTATTTGCATAACTTTTTTAATCTTACAAGTGCACTACGTTTTTATGTATAATTTAATATCCTAATGTTATGCTGGTGTTACCGAACATAAAAAAGTTACAAAAACGTGTAAAAAAACACAGAATTTCACATCTATGAGGCTATATGATACATGCACCTTGAAAAATGATGTGTGGAGTCCTCAGTTGACAAGTTCTGTGGGTGGATGAAATGCCATACATTGTGAAAGGGAAACAATTTGTCAAAAGTGACATTGGCATCAAAATCAAGGTCAGATTGAAGTGGCAGGTCTGCTTAAAAAGACACGGGGGACCCTGAGTGGCAACACTTTATCAAGCAGCAATCACTGTGAAATGGGGCTGTGCTTTGCATATTCATAAATGACTCTGAATAATACAAGTTAAAGTACTATTGCAGTGATTTGGAGGGCCAATTATTAAAAAAAAGCAATTTGTACATTTTGAAAGGGTTGTTGCTCTGAGTCCTTGCGGTGTAGGCACTTCGTCAAAATTATTTGCAGTCGATGGATATTTGTTTTATGTTGTCAATTTTGCAGTAGAAGCTATACAGTGACAGGTGACATTGGAAACACTTCCTGGAATTCGATCTCAAAAACTGCTATATGACCTTGTCTGTAGCACTTTGCAGAAGTAACTCATCACCACAACAAGACAAAGTATGTGATATATCCATTCCTTCACACAGGTACATGTACCTACATTCTTAAAGGTATTGGTATCTTGAGCCACTGCCAATACTATACAACAGACAATTGTACAATCTCCACACAAGAGGAAGAAGCCACCAAGAGAACATTATGACATGGTGTTGTGTGTGAAGCCAGGTTGATGGATGAGGTTGCTAGATCACTGCTGATCGTGTAGATACCTGCGGTGCACAGGCTGTGATGCTATCTCTATTGAAAAGCACATGGTATATGCTGGTATGGTTGCTTTACATAAAACAAAAAATAATACAGTGTACAACAGTGCATTTGAGAGAGGGTTGACAGCTGACTAAGATTAATGATCTCATGAACACGTTACGAGGTTTGGGGGTGTAGCTTTAACACTGTTTTTGCAAAAACTGCAAGTTCTTAATGGGATTTTTTGTGTTTATTTATCAAGTTTTTCTACCATTATGTCGCATGCCATTATACACGCGTGCCATCCCTCCCACTAATAGAGGCAGCGGAGTCGAGTGTACTGGGAATAATTCAGGTTGACTGGCTTGATAGATCATTGTGTCCCTGGTCTGTTTTTACCCCCGGTGAATATTCAATGAGGGAGGCAGGTGAGGGGGCGTGGCCGGGGTTAAACTGTGAGAGGGTGAGAGTTTGACACAAAGCGAATCTACTCAGCCATGAACTTCACTTGGGATATCACGCAGCCCTGGCCACCACCCGTTAAAGTGATGGTGCTGGCAAAACACACTTCTCCAGCACAGTCCACAGAGTATGACAATCTCTGCACCTCCATTATTATAAGCATTTTATCATGTATTCAATTCACTCTCTGCATTCTATGGAAGTTCACCCTGTATTCAGGTATCATTCACTTATGCCTCATAACTTATGGTTAGGGTCTTGTAAATTAGGCAGCATGCAGCAATATTTTACATATCAGCTCACTTCAAAGCCACCTTACAAGGACCTAGGCCCTGTTGACTGTTAAATAACACAATACACACAATGTAGAACGTGTATTTGTCACTTAACAGGAATTTTATGACTGGAATATATGTGCAGTCCATGGAATTCACCTTAAAGATGTTTCTTTATGAATAAAAGTGCACATGCTGTTTTATAGGGTATTGCATTTTGGATGGCTGATGGTTTGAATTGTAACTCAGATTGTTGCCCAGAGTCAACAATAGATAACTTGTTCTTTTCACAGCATACCACCCAAGATCTTAAAATCATCAGGTTTTATATAAATGACCTAACATTCAAACCAACATAATGCTGTTACTATTCATGAAAGCAATACCTATACAATCTGTACCATACCGTCTGCATTATACAAAATGCATGCTGGGAAAGTATTTTCTTTATATTGTACATTTGGGAATGACATGCTGGGAAGGCATTTCTCTTTATTGCACATACAAAAGCACATACAAAATGTATTAAGACGGCATCACACAACAGTGATAAAACCCTTGCATCCTTATGCATTTTCACAGAAATCAGAAACGGAATGACAAAACATACATCTATAATATATAAGCCATCGTGCTACAAAAAGGCAGCCAAATATGTATGTGTTACATGCCAGCACTGTGAACAGCGTAAGTCACAAGTTGATACAGAAATGTCCCAATGCATACATGTCTTTCTGGAGATAGCAAGCTGATCTATATTGCTCAGGCATTGTCACCCAGCTTGAATAAGGCATAAAATGGGGTTAGTGATAATGTGCATTGTGCTCTGCAGAGGCAATGTATAAGCATTACGTTGGGTAAATCTCCACCTCCCTGCATCCCCATTAACAGCATCAGCAGCAGCAGTGGCAGGCCTGAGAGGCTGAGATGCTTACACTGCCATGTCAATGCAGGAGCAGGATTCAAGCCTCGCCTAGGGCTAAACCAGCAAAAGAATTGACTTGCCCCACAGAGCAAATTTGCAAGGTTGACACACGAACCCCTGACTTAGAACTACACAGCAACCAAATCCCTTTGAAGACAGAGCCACAAGATTAGGACTGGCAACAAATTACAAGGGGTTATCTGCAATGAGACCAAATTGCCCTAATTTCGTCATAATATTCATAATATCATTAATAGGCATGATATGATCAAATCCTCCATTGCATGCATGGGCAGAGATACATGTAAAGCACAAATGACTCTGTGGCAATTAGTAGCCATTACTGACAGGTCATCAAATGATCATGAACAGCACCTCTGTCATTGCTGTGATAACCTGTTATTGCATGTAACATTGCAGTGCTTCACACTGTGTCATCATATAGATCAGCCCACCAGTGTTGCAGGTTTGCAGCATACAAGATCAGTATGTACACTGCACATGAGCTGTCATTTTGATAACACGCCCAAGCTTACCACCCTGCCAGGGGTAATCATAAGAGATACAGGATTAGGGGTTATATGGGGTGATACCCTCCTACCAAGCCCCAGTACCATCCGCAAAGTATACAAGCATCCCATCATTTGCTCATTCATCCTCACTGTGTAAACCCACAGCCTCGGCTCAGGGAGGGCCATCAATTCATCAATAATTTGCAAGTCAAAAAAGAGGAAAAAAACTCTGCAAGCAATATGTTGCATACATGTATGAGTTCAATATATTGGTTTTAGGGATAGACGGTCAAAAGAGAAAAATAAAAAGAGAAAAAGTTTCAGATATAAAACATGTGTGACAGGACTAAAACATAAACATACAGTGCATGGGATACACAGGAAGGCCTGGATCATAACATCTATAATAACATCTATAGGTATTATAAGCTTTATAAAGCCCCATATATAGGCCTATTGCCAATAGATGGGACATGATGATGGGACTCAATGAAGCCTAGACCCCATTGTAAGGCAAAGTAAATAAACAATGCTGTAGATCTTGGATCCTTGGTGATGACACTTTTCTGAAACTGTCCCAACTTGCAAACGTGACCCATTTGTGTAATTAATCAATAAGAAAAGGTCCGTGCTCCATTCATACCAATAGCAAACAATAAAGCCCCCTGGGTTCAAAGGAAGAGCACCTCTGAAGGTAGATGCAGAGCAGTGGAGATATGTTATGCAAGGTTATATTGTTCTCCACTGCAGGAATGTGCTGATTAGATGCAAAAGAAACAGAATAGCAGGACTTACCATTTTGGAAGCTGACGACCACCAGTAAGCTTAGTACTCCAAGGTAAATGTTCCAATATTGGGTGTATATTGTAGGTCCTGTGGGCCACATAGTCGTCATATAGATGGAACAACTAAGCTGTGACACAGAACTGATGAAACCAAGTAGACAAATCCATTGACGAGAGATGCGGCTCCTGCTCACATGATGCCCTGACAAATTGTAATGTAACCCAGGCTATGCTGTATTGGCCACAAGGCTGTTATGAAGCGAAAAGATGCAAGAGTGTCCTGTGTCCACCCTGAGCCAACAGCGTCCGAATGCAAGCTATCTGTCAAGCAGGCTGCTGCTCCAGCACATGGGCCAAGAGCATTGATTGGACCACAGCACCAACGTTGCTGCCTGCAAGCAAACCAGCAGCCAGCAATCACTGGTGTAGTGGTGTGTATGTCTAACAAATTTTATACCGAAATCCTGTGATTATAAGTGGTTGTTATCCTCGTAGGACCATCTCCTGGACTGGATCAACTGCTGAAGCTCCCTGCACACTCTGGTGCTGCCTGTCATGCTCCACTGGCCCCCAACACATGGCATTGTTTTTCTTTCGGCCCCTCACTTGATTGGCTCTTTTTGCACCACCACTAGGGGGATCCCAGTCGCTTCGCATCGCCCTCTCTCGGGAGGTTGGAGAGCCAGACAAGAACATGGTTGCCCCAGGTCAATCTGAAACAGCCATTGAACTGCCGATCACTGAGATCGATTGACAGTTAGCTCACTGATTGGTAATGCTTCCAGACAAACGCTCCCTGCTAGTCTGCTTCACTAATAGGGCCTCAGACCTCCTGGTCAGCCCAAGACATCGATCTTACACTTTCTAAGGCCCTGCCAAGCTCAGCCAGCTGACAGAATCTTATAGATCTGCAGCAATTGGATTCCATGAAGGATAAAAAGAATGCTACTGGTCGAGCTTACAAAGGAAAGCCATGGCAGTGTTGATATGTGGTTATAAGAATGAATTAAAGATACCTACGTTTCTTACATAATGATTATCTATAGATTGGATTGGACATTACAAGACTTAGGCCGATTTATCAAATTGAAAGCATCTTTTGCTATCCAAAGAATTCACAGATAAACTCGAAGTGGTCTTGTATCTTCTATCCACTAACTTCTTGACATCCACCACAATCTGTTGAATGCCTTTTAAGTCTGCCAAAACGGCCTTTAAGATATAGCATTGCAAGGAAGAAGATAGCTTCATTAGAGTTTAGCATGACATTGGCTATTTTGAGAAAGTGCAGTTGAGTCAGTCATGACTTTTCTTAATCAAGCATGCATGTTATAGTCTATCTTCGGTCTATCTGGGATCACTAGAAATTGGAGCACTTCCTAAATGAGGCATTTTAACTATTTGCTCCTTTGTGAAGAAAGACTCTCAACTGTAGAATTATATGACTGAATGATCTGTTGACGATTTACTGATTTCAGTGCAACCTGATTTGACTAATTGGATCTATGCGCTAGAACAATGATAAACAAGAAATAATTAAACTTCTTTTGAGCGTTGATTCCCTTGTACCCTTGTTTACATTTTACCCCTGTGTACTAAGGAGGACTCTTAATATTTTTAATGTTTTCTCATTTAGGCCTTTAAGTGGTAATGATGTTTTAAAAAGATGGCCTTCTTGATGTAAAAAGTAACTAAAATGTAACAAACAAATATGCATGCAAGCCTGAATTGTCCAATTGTATTATGAGGCATGTGTTATTTGGTGATGTCGAGCAACAAAATGAAGTTGCTTTTCTAAAATTTCACCCAAGTTTTCACCACCCAGACAATGCAGATGCTTGCCACCACCCGGGGCACTCAAGACATGATGTGCTTCAATTGGTCTTTTCACATTTTTTCCACTGACAGCTTTAAAGCAATGAGTTAAAATCCCATAATTTAAGCAAGCCTTATTTTGCCATTGGCCATCAGAATCAGTTGGAATGTGCAATCGGCCTGGACCTGTCATTAATAATTCACAACTAATCAATTTATTGGCAGAGGCTCTTCTTTTTTTTTCAGGACAATTTGCCATTGCAGAAAAGAGTTCCTGGGCCCCAGGCTACTACAGGCATTTTGTGGCATTTGACTGAACAACCTATAAATGTTGTTAAGGGCCCTGTTAACAATGGTCATTTTGTTGTGACTTAATCACCCCTGACTTGTTGTTTTCTGCTGGATTCTGTTGAATCATTGGATGTCGTTTTGGGATGGGATCGTGTCTTATTGCCCTTGCAGGCCTTTTTGTGAATAAAAGATCAGGTGAGTGTACACGTAGTAGGTCAAATATTATTTTACCTTAATTGTGTCAAATTGCTCAAAAATGCTTGACATTTGACGAATTCTCAAAGGACTATTATGCACAATACAATGCAATAAGATACGACTAAACATATTATCGGAACTGGCCATTAGGGACATATTCATATATTCTTCTTTTTTCTGAACACATTTATATCTTTTTCAATCATATCTTTACCTATGTGTGTGTTATAAAATTGACTGTGTCTTTAAGCTGTTTCGGTCTGTAGGCCAGTGAAGACAATGTTCTGGAGTTGGCAGGGTAAAAAAGAGAAAACCACACGAAACATTGAACATCACTCGTGGGCTACATCAATCCAATTGGTGCGTTATTTAATATAAGTTGATAGTCTCATCCTCATAGATAATTGAAATAAATATATTAAAAATATCATTTAAAATACATATTCTGGTCCAGATGCGGCTAGTTGCATCATCAACAGCCAGCAGCCCTACCAATGCACTGCCCTGTTGCTTTGGCTGTGGCCTGACGAGCCTCAATGCATGAGCATGCGAATTGAGAAAGGGGAACCTCATATTTTTTGTCCCCACGTTGTAATTAAGTAATCCAGTGCGTGACATTTCCAACATGTTCCCCAGATTTCCAGGAGCATGTTATTCATAAATGCAAATTGTGATGCAGAAAGAAATCATCACGAAAACAATTCCATCACCCAGTACGTGTTTGATTCAATTAAAAAGATGAAACGAACTGGAGATTTTGCAATGATATAAACTATAAATCATCTATCTATCTATCTATCTATCTATCTATCTATCTATCTATCTATCTATCTATCTATCTATCTATCTATCTATCTATATCTCTAGAGTTGTTATTTTTTGCTTTTGCTTCTGTTGCTTTAAAAAGTACACAACAGACCTGTGATATTGGCAATTAAGGGACCGTTCAGAATTTATGACTGGGGGGGGGTGGGAGTTTTTCTGGAACTTTCCGTCAAAAATTGATACCCCCCCTTGAGTTTCATGCGGATTTTTAGTACCCCACCCCTAGGTTTAACGTGTATTTTTAGTACCCCCCCCCTCGCCATACAAAGCAATACACATATATATATACTGTTATACACGGCCACCTGTACCGATTCGCATCATTTCACGGACTTTTGCGCGTAAATAGTCTAAATAAAATGAGTTTATGTGTGTTTTTTTAACTTTTTTTCTTTGTCAAAATTTCTTACCCCCCCCCCCTTGGAAGTGTTGTCAAAAATTAATACCCCGCCCCCTTGAAACACGTGTGAAAAGTTAGTACCCCCTCGGCCAAAACTCCCACCCCCCCAGTCATAAATTCTGAACGGTCCCTAAGGGTATTTTTTAAAAGCAGAATGAAGCACATGCTGTTGAAACTTTCAATTTTACCATAAGTTGCTTGATGTGGTTTCGTGGAATTCCTTAAATTGGAAAATCATTTGACTGCACTTTTTAACACTACATTCTAGGTGCACACCACCATTAAAGGGTATGTTTTGTCCTACCATTAAAAAATTGGTCCTTGTGTGTATATATTTTTTTCAATCTAAAAATAATATGGAAAATGTAGGTGGACAAGGATTATTTCTTTTATTGTAAATTGACAATGGCTTCATTCTGCAGCTGCTCTTAAATATTTTGGAATCTCTCTCCATTCTGTGGTTTCCGCTGGTCCATTATAGACCAGAATGTGGTTAGTTACAACAGATAGCAAATTCCTTAGACAGGAAACTAGTTAAATAGCTTGATTTCCATTTCTTAATGCTTCTCATATCTTATTCATAACATGTGGAATGAAAATTTCCCCCATGACACAATCTGCTATATTTTATTTTAATAACATGTCATTGTGTCATCATTGCAGTTGCCCTGCTATTTCCAACAAAAACTGGAAGATGAATCTGATTTTAATCATTTATTTGTGGTATATAACAATTTGCATTTGATTGAATCTACATTTTCTTAACTGCATAACTATGCATTATTAGGAATTGGGATTTACTTTGCATTTTGTAGCCTGGAATTGACACAGACAACAGAGGATTAAAATAATCAAATCAGTACTTCAATGTTTTTTTCTGGTTGGAAAGTCAGCCACAGTCAAGCAGACATTTACAATTGAATAGGAACTCAGCACCAGACAATTCAGTCATTGAACTGTAAAGTAATGCTGCAGTTTGACGCTACTCTTATGGTCCAAAACGTTGTAAAATTTGAAATTTAGAATCAGCTTAAATAATTGAGTGAGATGATTGTTTGAGCTGACATATCTTGTTGTTTTAAGTTCTGATAATTATATATATAATCTGTATGTTTCATAGCTTAAAACAAAGTTGCAACAAGCTAAGTCACCTCAAACGAATTGTGAAACCATCTTTCTCAATCATTTAAGCTGACTCAAAATTCAAATTTTAGATGTTTTAGACACTTTTATTCTTACCTATTGAAAGTTCATCCAATGGTGAGTTATATTGATGACTGTTATTAAAGTAACTTTTACATTAAATATTTTACAGAGCAACAAAACTGTGGCCAGACACAGCGGACACAAAATGTGGTGGGTCTAATAAACCCATTTATCCTGGCCCAATGAATCCTTGGTCAAATCCAAACGATTTTCACCTATTGCTGCTATTCCTTTTGGACACTGCTGGACAATGCTGGACAAAAGAATCATTGATTTCTGCATAGTTGTGGATCTCTAGACAGGGTGAGCATTTGGTCTCTTTTTCGGACGTTTGTTGCAATTGGACAAGTTTCCATTGACCATACACAGAACAACTATATATAAAAAAATTAGTACAACGAAGGTTTTTCTTTTATTACAGGCTTAATCATGAAGTAGCAATGATTATTGACGATAGATGTGGATGTTGGTGCTTGTTTTATGGCAATGATGTTTAATTTTGTTTATAATCTAATTATCTAAATTCTTTTTTTTTTCTGAATAAGAGGGGGAAAACTGAACTAAAACCTGGGTAAGGACACAAAATGATTGCCTGCAAATGACAGATTCCGAGTAAAGGAATGCACATGACTGTTTGGAAAAGTTTTAAGCATTTTTGGCATTGAATCTGCTGTCTTACAAATGGTGCTTTTTGTGTTTTTCAAACGTATTCATGTAAAATTTTGCTCAAATGATTGTACAACTTCTATCTTTGAGTTTACTTCTAAAGAAACAGCAACAAGGGTCATACATGTGCACGTATCTTGCAGAGTGTTGCTTTGAACATTTCGTTGAAGGGAATGCCCATATTATTTGTGGGGCCTTTACCTTGTATCATGATAATGCCAAGTGTCATTTCTTCACGCTGTTCTGTATGTTAAAAGGTTGGTATCAAAAGGAACACAGCTCCTTGGAGTAGTAGAACGCCTCTATAAGTAACATAAACGGGCGAAAATAGGGAAAATGCTCACAAATTACCCATAAGTACAATCCAAACCATTCTGTTAAAAGGTTATTCTGGATATACATCTGAAGAAAATGTAGTAATGCACAAATAATGACTAAATAGCCATAATTGACATGTATCTGCAAAAACAAAATCCCACAGGTAAACAAGAGATATTTCACAGAATTAGGGATCTGCAGATTATGTTTTATTCACGCAAATGAGTGTGGCTGTGGGATGGCCACAAAATAGACCTGGAAACAAAGGAACTGAATGTATTTTTCATGAACTTCCACATGAGCAACTTTGTTTACTTAAGAGATTCTTGGTCTATTTTGAGATGGCTATTATGTCACTGCTCTCGCCTGACCAAAGAGATAGAGGGAATATCCAGATAATCACATTAAGCTACTGAAAGGTGCAAGGAGGAAAAGAAAAGAAAATATGGCGCAGAAAAACATTGAATTACGTTTGATAATATGCAGGAAAGGATATACTATAGAACCAGAGACTGGATACAAAAAAGAATCAATTTCACAAAAAAACTGCAGCCAATGAGCACAAACGAAATGTATATTACAGAGAATCACTGGTCTCATTTATCAATCTCCAGGATGGTGTGTCTTGAATATTAGCCTATAGAGCCTTTGTGGGATTTTAGATTTGTATTCGGTCTCATTAGTGATCAACAAGCAGATTGCCTGATGCAAAGGTCTGAATCATTCCATTTCAATGGAATGTTTTTGTACCTGCATTATTCAATCAGATTAGTCATACAGTACACTATTACATCAGTATGGTCTGCACAGCTTTCTTGATTATTTCATCAATCCCAGCCCTGTATTGACCCAGTGTTCAAGATGACAGGGCCAGCTGCAGGTCTCCAATCAAGCTGCCTAAAACGAGCCCAATCAAGGGGGCTGTGCTCATCCTGCTATGCCCCTCAGACTAATTGCAGACATTCCTGGGCTGAGGGCACCTTTCAGGGCACTCTCAGGCCACTTCTTAACATCAGGTGGGCATGTCAGTGATTGTCAGCTGCCTTCTACTAAGTTCTAGAGCCCTGCGATGGCTCTGCAATGTCTGCATTCCAAGCAACAAGCTTTTGTCATCACGAGGTACGTGCCCTCAACGGCGTGAGTCAGGGAGATGCATTTTGCCCCAGCCTTTCTAAAACCATTAAACAGTGCTAAAAGATGTCCATGCAATCGACATGCATTGCTCACGCATTCGTGCTGTTGTGACGTTTCTTCATGGTGGTCCCCCTCCCCTAATGCCCTCAAAATTGGATTTAATCACAGATCCGTTTTACAAACCAATTTGCAAGGCAGTTAGTCACAGAAGATGCTTTTCAGAAGTAGCCATGCATCTAAAAACCTCTTTGCACTAATGCAGCTTAGTGGCCCTGTCCTGAATTATGTGTGTGTATCAATTCCACCTCAACTGTTGTACTGTGTAACAAAAGGCCTATGACTCATTTTCACTACTCATTAGCAATTACCTCAAATTGATAATGCATGTCGAGGTGTGCCTGTTTGCAGGTCAACCAAATGTTGTCAATTCTTTCAACAGAGTTCAACAGACCCAATAATCAGACAATGAATCCTGCAGTAGTCTCTCAGATATTCCTCCTCATAGTTCCCAGATATCTTGAGATATAGGCTTATCCACAATTTCCAGGACAGTTTCCTTGACTCTTGGCAGTCTTGCATAATTGTGCTTGGCAGTGCCACATCTGACTACTTCTTTTTATTGGAAAATGGGGATGAGGCTAGATGAGTCAGGTGACTCACTTGCATTGCAATGATTGCACAATTATTGACATGCATGCACATGCTGCTCGTGTGCAGGTGCATGTAACAATGTCTGCATGGTTGTTGTATGAGAATTGGATTTGGAAAAGAAGAACAGAAAATTAAACCATCTGTCCAGCCATGATGAATTGCATGCCTCCAAAAACGTTTTTGCTGCGACATTTTAAATTGGCTTTCAAATAACACTGCATTATGTATGGGATTGTCTCGAATTATGACTCAGTGCTTAATATTACCAGCTGCAGACCATTGAAATTGACATAATTGGAGAGTTATTATAATCTGTTTATTGATATTTAGTCAGTTTGGTTTGTACTCGCGAATTAAATTGATTTTGTATTAAAATCTGCTTGTTGTGTGGGATATTTCACTTAGAACCGCTGTGTAAAGTCGAGTCCTACACATATATGTCAATAGCATGGTAATAAACATTGACTTCTCAACTGACATCTATTTTTTTTCTTAGCGAATTAAGCCAATGTATTGAGGTCGTCTTTTTCTGCTATTTCGTCCTAGAAGCCTCATAGTTAGGCAAAATAGCCTTACAGACCTAGATCTATTTTTTCAGCTTGATCCTTGACTAGGCTTGACAACGACACAGGCTTTTTGCTGGTTCCACGACACAGGAAATCACAGTAATTACTGCACATCTCGTGCCGGTTCCCAGAGACGAGATTTATGACGAGACTTGGCAATTAGCAGGGGATAGAGGCGTGTGCAAAGGTCGAAGGGCAACTGCAACAAGTTGGACCTGCAGCAACTCTTAGCAGACAATTGGAAGGAAAAGGTCAGGCTTGTTTATTCCCAAGAGGTCACTTCGTCACACGAGGTGTTCTTCCTCTTTCAGAGGTCTTCTTTGGAGTCAGGAAAAGCTTTTGGAAGTTCTTTTAAAAACACAGGCACTCTAAGTAGCCAGACTTACCATAGAAATACAGCTTTTATCTTGTTTGTCTCCTATTTTTGTACCTGTAGGCGGCAATTGCAGGACGTGAAAGTCAAAAGTATGTTAGTCGTTGTAAACTTCTCAGTCTGATCTGTCTGAAGAAAAGGTATAGGCTCTCCTTATTATGATAATCTTTCCAACTATCACATTTCTATGACGACATACCTACATTGCTTAGTTATTCTCGTCCCTAAAAAGAAAGTTACAGAATCTGGTGATAGTTTTGGCTATTGTATCACATTGGCTCAGATGTACCAAAGCGTGCAGAACAAGTATTCGAAACCCTCTACTCCTATTGGAATGAAGTTTGGCCCAAAGCTTCCCTGTACAGTCGTTACCCCAGCCTGTTCTCACTGGCCAGGCTAGATGGCCATGCATGAGTTGACCTATCAGGTGATCAGGCGCCACTCTAACAACTCCAGGAGTGGGATTTGAATTTTGAACCTGGATCCCCAGCGTAAGAGGCGTTATCTATGACACCAAAGAAGCAGTGCATGGAACAAGGGAAACACCCTGCCATCAACCAAGGATCATGACAAAAGCATATCTGAGAGCTACCCTTAGTAAAAAGGAAAGACTGTAAAACCATGCCATGGAGGTAGCAGAGGCCCCTGGTGAGAAAGACAACCATCACTGCATCTTTAATGATTCAGATGCAGATGAAATAGGCTTAGCCAGGAGAAAGATTAGTCCTTGCCCACTGACATGCTTGGAACTTTATTAGGCAGAAATGCCTTTGTTAGCTTTGTTTACATATATCAGTGGTAGTTCGGGTTACCTGGCCTCAGGCTTATGGTAGACTGGTGTTTTCAAAGCCTAGTTTCATCTATATGATAACGCATTTATGATGATTACGTGTCCCAAATGGCTCGCTCAATAGGCAGGGGGATCTATTTAGGCATCTATTTGAGGAGTAACGTTACTCTAATTCCAGCATGATGGAAGGTTTTGAATGCTGATGGCAGCCAATCATCCCCTCAGGCCCCTGGCGTCTCCCTAACAAAGGTTGATTTGATATGCAGAGCTCTGCCAAAAAGGCTATCCAGAAACAAAACAAAAACGCCAAAAAATATCAAAAACTCACAAAAAAGTATCAGAATGCCAAACAGGAATACCATAGGATAGGAAAATTCCTCAGAAATTCTTCAGCTCTCTTTTGCATATGATAAATTCTTCTCAGAAGAGACAAAGGGTCATGAAAAGAAGCTCTGGTCTGGCTGTGGGCGGCAGTGCTGGCGAATAGTTGAGGGAATGGCTCTCGTAGGAAGTCACGCTGACTTCTCACCAGTCTCGCGCGTGACGAGAACTCGCAAGTGCTTCATCTGTCAACTTGTGATCCTTCTAAATCAAGGTTTCATGACAACCGTGTACAGTGAAATACGACGCCAGAAGTGCTACTGGCCAGCTTAGCGTAGTTTTTATTAAACAAAAAAAGTTTGACCAAAAATAGATGGCTTCGACACTCCGCTCAGGGAATGTTTTCACTCGCTATTGGTCAGAGCCTTCCAATATCATGCATTCTCTCTTTAAGTTCCTCCATTTGCACTATAGTGCATTTGTCAGATATTACTAGTTGGTCTGTCTTATGTTGAAACTTGCTCCACAAAGTTTGTAGAATATCGTCTTACAACAGAGGGCAGAGCGAATGTAATCTACGGGGGGAGAAACAGCTAAAGGTCAGAATTAGGAGGAAGATAACTGCACACAGACATGGCAGATGGATGCAGAGCAGCAAGCTAACTGGCCTTCATTGTTTTAGCTTCTTCTTTGAGGGCAAAAACAGTCGCTGGGAGCAGATACATCACAGGCAAGTCTTTCTTCACCATGTTAATTTTGCATATGGTTAGTTTCAGCGGTTTGGCTACCGGCTTAGTAATGCGGTTATAGAAGACCGGAAACATTGCAGCTGACCTCCACGCCTTGACCTTACGACCTTGTCATGTCACTGTCAAGGTCATTGACAGCCTGCTTCCTCCTATGACAGCAGTCTGATAATAAACAGGAAGGCAGTGGCATTGGACAGGGTCATCTCTAGAAAACCAATATCGAAGGTACATTTCAAGCCCTTGATCTATTTAGCTAGCAGTTCTGTCCTGATCATTCTCCACATAACAGAATACCATAGCCATAACCTAGTTGGATGAATAGGAACAGGCAGATGATGGAATGCTAAAGGGAGAAAGGGCCGAATATGTGCCAAGTGCCATGCCACACCGATGCCATACGGATTCCAGACACATTCGTTTATTCCAAGAAATTGCTCAGAGCTCTGTTTGTAAGGAAAATTTTCGAAGTGTGTTGTGGAATCAAAGAACCCAATTTCATTTAGGGTAGTTCAGAAAAAATTCGATGCATTGTCGGCTATCTTTAGAATACCTCGTCGGTGTGAAGAAATGGCAGCAATCAGTTGAATCCAATTTGTCACTTATTATAGCCACAAATTACCAAATAAGAATTGCCATACTAATTCTTTGCCAGACTTATTCAGCTGAGCTTTGTGAATAGTAAACAACAAACAGTAAGAACATGATTATGTGGAGAAACAAGCCGGTTTGAACAAGTCAACAAATGCACACGGAAGGAGATATATTCAAAGAGAAGACAAAGAGTGTGGGGGCAGCTGCCTACATAAACAGTTTAGGCTCTCATTACTGGACCAAGCAATTCTCTGGCCCTGTGGGGCCCTCTGGGCCTAGGCTGTGCTGGACCCTGGGGCTGCTGCTGCTGAGGCTGCTGATGGAAGCTGGGTCTGGTGATGGTAAATTCCAATCACACACAAAGCTGCTTGATGGGGGAGAAATGTGGCAGTTTGCGACAGCCATCCCACCACCTGAGACAGCAGCCTATGGAGACTGCAGAGGGGGAGACTTGGAAGGGAGACTGCAGGGGGAGACTGGAGACCTTCTGAACAGGAGCATCCTCATCACCTAAGTCATTTGCAGCAGCAGCATCACCAAGAGTATATAGCAGTTCTAGAAGAGCACTGGTAGAGGAGAGTTGTAGAAGAAGCAACAAGAGAACAGTGCAAAGTGGTAGAAATGGCCAAGATATAATAACAATGAGACTGCCTTGTAAGGAGAAACCAATACCAGACACAAACAGTACTTATTAGTGGCATCAATATAGCAGTATCAGATTATCAATATAGCTGAGATAGAAGCAAGGAAAGCATTAGTATCTGGTATCTACAGATAGAACTTTTAGAAGAAGACTTAGGGCAGAAAGATGTTGAAAGAAGAAGAAAATGCTTAAGGAGAAGAAACTGGACGAAAAAGAAGTAGAAGAGATTGGATTAAGTAGGAGTGAAGAAGAAGAAACAAAACAACGGAGAAGAAATAAGATAAAGAAATAGTAAAATTATAAAAAAGAAGAAGGAAGGTTTTAGTAGCATGATGGGCATTGATGGCAATAAAACTTCTTTTTTAAACTAGAATTTACTTCAAATAGCAACAGGAGCATCATCTGTTGTGTAGATGCAGTAAAGGCAGTAGCAACTACTTTGATTGATTGCCTTCATAATTGCAGTGCTAGTCCTACCAGCCTGAATAAAAAGGATGCTACCCACAAATCATGACACTCAGCTCTTGTCTGCTCCATCCCCTGCCATTTGCACTATTGTGTTGTTGAAATATCAGGTCATTGGGAGTTGCATTGAAGGAGAATTGCCTCTGGCGAATTGGAATCAACTGCTATTGGTGGAGTATTGGAATTCTATTGCTGTTGCTCTGTGGTGAAATCTCTGTACTTTGCAACAATTCATTGGAATGTGGGAGATATATAGCAAATGGGGCTGTCTTACAATGGAACTTCATCTGCATTTTGGACAAAACAATAGGTTTTTCTTTACAATTTCATATATTCTTACACGTTTGAAGTTTAAGAAACACAGCATTTGTGTTTAAAAGAAAACTGAACTAAAAAGAGTAAATGTTCATGCTTTAGATATGAGATATTGAAGTTGTTAAATGGAATTATGAGTCAGAGGAAAAGTTGAGAGGTGGGCTTGTTTGCAGGTTTCTTGCCATTCGTCAAGAGGCCATTAGTTATTCACAGGAAATGAGTTAAAAGTGAACAAGCCATCACTCAAGTGTGCAAGTTGCAAGGCCCTCCATTTGTCTTCACTTGGCAGGACATGCTGTCTCTTCAGTGGCCTTCTGATGTCTCAGAATTGCCTCTTGCAGTTGGTGTGAGCATGGACAGTGGGAGACACCATGAAGATTGTGGAGGTGTTGATATATTTAAATGCATACATGTGCAAAGGAGTCATCACAAAGGTATTTGTATTTATGATGACCACAGTCTCTGGCACTGACCATCATGACTGATATGTATATAATGTATGCTGCACCTGTGTCATTTGTTGGACAAATTCGGTAAGAGGGTATGGCGTGAAGAGGTTTGGACATTGGGCATGTATTGAGATAAGGATTATACTAGCCTTGAATTAACTTAAATAGTCGTACAGTTTGGTACGTCGCTGAAAGTTGGAATTTGTGTGTGAGTTCCATCGATGATTTGCCTTTCTGACTTATATAGTTGCTTGCTATACAGCCAGTTGTCTATCTAGCAGTGTATAGCTGTTGTCGATCTAGTTGTCTTTCTAGCTGTCATAACAAATTAACAACCAGAATGGTGCTATGACCTCAGCAGGTCCAAGAGGAAGAGATACGAGTACTGGCAACCAGGCACAGACCTCATGCAACGGCCAAGACTCTATTCAAGAGCTGCCTATAAAGTATTTGCAATAGCAAGCCATTAGAGGCGGAACATGTTGGTTAAAGAGAGTCCTGCTGGGGGCCTAACAACAACGCAGAGGAAACGGCTAATATGGACACGGACCCCTGCAAGCTGGACATAGTGGACACAGGCTGGACGCAGAGTGGACCTGCAGAGAGCCCTGGATAACTCCACATTCTAGCTAATCTATCTACAGCCTCTATGCTTTCGTGTAGCTCCTGCTTAATGAGACTTCCTTGTTGAGAAATATCTGCTTGTTTGCAATGTCTGAATATGCTATTCAGTTTCCTGCACAAAATATTCTCTTCCGCCCACAACGCATGCTTTTTGGCAGTAAAACACTACAATTATAAGTTGCAGAGCTGGTTGAAGAACAAGCGCATTTTGTGACTAAAACAGACTTCATTTCTAGACACTCAATCTCCATGGGAACACTCATATATTTTTGCTATAGACAGTTTCTATTCTCATGTATTGTGAAGCACAATGTATTAAGTACACATCAGAACGTGACAGGCAGAGTAGCTTGCCCGTCCCCTGGCCCACCCCAGCTGTTATCATTAATGCACGGGAGAAGGAAGGGATGGATCTGGTTCAAACTAATGTTTCAAAGTCACCAGGGCACCATTATCTCATTAACTATGAGCCCAGAATAAAGCATTGTCCGGTCCCATGCCTCATTTTTCAATTAAGAAGCAAGGAGCTCAATCTGTCAGACGCTGGCCATATCGGTCAGGGCAATCTTTCAAAAAACTCTTGGAAAGCACATTCATCATCAGAGTCTAAATTTATCTCTGTGGACTCTGTCTGCATTATATCTGTAGCCAAGAATACACTGGATCTAGTTCAGCAGTGAAGGATCTTCAGAGGCATTCAGATCGAGCAGATATAGGCCAAAGCAATAATTGATTCCCCAGCAGAACTGTCACGATTAGAATTCAGACTTGCAAATATCTCAGAATCACTCCGGTGTTTATAAATACTCAAATGAATTCCTTGGCGGATGGTAGTGGCACTAAGTGGGTGGGTGGGTTTGTATTGATACGGGGTAGTTTCAAAGCTATTAGCTCATTTTAATCACTCGCAAAATGAGAAACAAAGAAATGGATACATCAATATATTCCAGACTTCATCTATCTTCCTCTTTCCTTCCCAGACAAATTTGTGTGGTGTGTATTTAGGCCTAAGTGGTGTTTACAGAAACTCCTCCAAATGTAATTTTCTGCACAGACACAATCATTAGAAAGTCGACGTCAACGATTTCCCAAATGGTGCACAAGCAGCACAGCGATGGCATGATAATGATGAGAAGTATATGGCAATATAAGTCCAATCATAGCTGTGAGTAATATGCTGGAGTTCGTGATGTAATGGGCTGAAGTTACACAGACAAACACGACAGATCCTGGCACCCATTCAGATCCAGTCCTGCATTAATCTCTCAATTTTATGGGCTGAAAGCGATCCACAAAAGCGCCCAGATTAAACATCAGCTTCTTCACAATTGCACCAAAATGTAAAAAGACAGATCGATGTCCTATCTCAGTGAAATTGATACTTTTTGTTATCTGCCTTTAAAACCAATTCTGGAAGCAATCACGAAGGCTTGTCGCATTTTCTCATATATGTCTGACTCTGTGCAATTTCACAGACCAAGAGCCAATCTTCGGCTCTGTTTGTTGATTGAAAAAAAGCTGAAATCAATATTGGAGATGTGATCTGATTTACAAGTTATATTTAAGAACTGTGGTGTTGGCATTTTGTGAGGGCATACAATAGAGCTGCTGCTATACTGCATTTAAATACAATCTACTGTTAGAGCCAAATCTTCAGGACTATCAGAATATGTTCAAAGGCTACTAAATTACCTTCACATGTATAGGGCATTGTAGGCCTTCATGCTGTAAATTGTGAGATTTAATCAAGAATCTAATTAAACCATAAACAACGAGGGAAGCTGTTCTTGTTCACAGCACACATAGAAGCCAAAACAAATAGCCAGTAGAACAATTGACCTGGCCAGTTTCCAAGCAAGGTTCAATAAAGGCGCTCATTTGCCCAGGAAATCAAACAAACTTGAATTATTGAGGGCCAGGCCAGTGTAATGGCGAGCAAATGTCCCAGCCATGGCGATGGAAGTCAAAAGGGCAATGAGACACCTAGCGTTTGTTGGGGAACTACTCATCAACAGACAGAATGCTGGAAAAAGTCAGTGAACTGAACACCAGTGGTTCCATTTATGGCACAGGGCTGAATTTATTGCCATGTAATCACGACATCATGTTTGAAGAGAGTCATAAATACAAGGCTACATTTCTTGCTTCCTCGTTATAGCACCTCTGGTTGTGTTTTATCCCCTGTGAAGAATGGACAATTTGGACGTTGCAGTTTTGTGTTTTCTTCTCCGGGGATTGTCTGGGATTGCTGTCAATGTGCAGTTTCAAGTTACAAGCAATTCAGGGGTGACAATGAGACGACGTGCGATTATTTTCCCTCAAAGAAAAGATAGTGTTACCACGAAGCTAGAAAAAAGGAGGGGTGTGGAAATGGCACAAAGGAATTGCCAGAAAGGAGAGAAAAAAGTGTCCACCCCCCTAATTTGGATTCAATCAAAGCAAGGAGCCTGTTGCAAGAGAGAAAGATATGTTGGTGGGTGAGACTATCGCTCCATCAGCCTGAAGTCCTCGGTTGCTCTTCTCAAACTGATCAAAGAGAACCATCAATATCTTGTCACCGTTTTTTGCTCATGGTCCTGATAGCAACAGATAAAAACTATTAGGCTACTAACACCTACTTGTGTTATCTGTCAACCTGTATCGGGTGGCACATTAGGATGCCCCTACACACCTACGAAGTACTTAAGTGCTTTTTTGTTGCCTTAAGTAGGGAGAATACCCAATTCTTAAATAATATTCTAATTAATGATTTCACTGTCAGAGATGCTTCTCACACATCCCTGGATATCAAATAACTCATAAACTTTGCAAGATTTTGTCCAATTTGTGTGCCTGTGGCATTTCTAGAGACCCTTGTGCAGTCTGACACTTTTAGAAAAAAAAGTCAAAATTGTGAAAAAAGCGTCCCAAGTCATTATCTCAGTAATGAATAGTTGTTTTTTCATGATTTTTTTGGATGAAGCCTCTGAAGATGACTAACTTTCAATAAAACTAAAGAAACTGGCCCTGAAGATGCGAGCAATACCTGGACATCATCAAAATGTACAAGCGTCGGCCGAAATCTTCAGTGAAATTGTCAAATGACTCTCCGCAATCCCAGTTTGTTTTTGGTTTAAAATCACTAAAAGTTGACAGATTTTCAAAATTTAAAGTTCTCAGAGTATGTAAACAAAATTTAGAGTTGATGTAAACTGTCAGTTTGGATCTCACGATGGTTATAAGACCGCCGTGCACTTCGTAAATCCGATGAAGTTTCACAAAAGAAAATTTCTTTAAGGTTTACATGTATAAATCCCTAATAAACATCATAAAATATATGGATCTGCACAGAAGGTGGTATCATACTGAATATTTATCCAAATTATCCAATGAACAAGTGATTCGAGACTGGTTTATCACGATTTGATCATTATCATTCTACACCACATAAAATTTAGTATAAACAGTTTAACTTCAGGCTTATATTAATGTTCAAACTTGAATTAACTCATTTCAAATGTCAAAATTGTCTCAAAAATACAATCAACTGATATATAAAGAGGCTGTAAAAGATAGATTTTGATCTTTTTAAATATTTTCCGTATGTGGTTGTTCTTTTGCTTGATTTTTTACAAAATGTGAAGAAAATCCCACTTAAAGTTATGTGAATATCCATATTTTGCACTATAAATAGGGTTAGGCTATATCAAAATCATAATATTTGATAAATCCACCGGTTTAGGGAATTTGAAGTGAGTGAAAATGGAAAATAAACCAGAAAACAGCATGTCACTCAGCTTCAGAAGTTCTATTTTTCAACATAAAAAGATTCGCAGTGGCCTTATCCCTGGCTCAATTTTAATGAATGATGGCTTAAATTAAAGCCAACTGAATAATCTATCAATTACAATGGGTTTTCATAGCGTATACAAACCTTACCTTGGTTTAAATTGACTTTAAAATGTTATTTCCTTATTTTTAATAAGAAGCAGCATTGATACCGACTTGAACAATTCATATACTCTAACTTTAAGTGCCATACTCCATGACTGAAAAGAGAAAATTTAATATTTTAAACGTTTGTTAGCCCAAAAACACGGGAAAAAAATTGTAGTTGAGTTGGGACACTTTTGCTGAGATTTTGACAGATTTTTGGAGGTTGCAACAGTGGCGATACCTGGAGGAGACTATTCTCCCTACCTTAAGGCAAATCATTTTTATGGTCCAGTGACCTCAACAAAAGGAACTGGACATAACTGGACACTAGAAAATCAAGTGGAGAGACCAATTGTTTTGCAGTGTTAATGCTTCATATATGGAGCTGAAATATATTTCCATTCCCATTTTAAAGGTTTCATTTCTTTTAGTCACACTTCTGACAGTTATTTTGATTCTCCTGCCACATTTGACCACCTTTCGACGGCTTTGTCACATTCTATCGGGTTTCTTCACAGCTTCCTTAGCATTCGAGAAGCTGTTTAATTAACCAAAGTGATAAAGTGACCACTGTCCAAGAAATAACCAGAAACTTGCAGACAGCCACTTGAGGCAGGTTGAGAGGAGAGCAGGTGCAATGGTGCACTTGTCACTGACACTGCAAAGTGACCACTGCTCTGCACTGACCAGTGTCACCCTCAAGCAAATGACGTGCCTGATATAGACTCTGCTATGCATGTAATAATAAGTGGTAAATTCTAACAGAGATAAATTCATATAAACTTATAAAGTTTACCTTTTTGGAAATAAAAGGTTGCTCACTATGAGTCCTAAAATAGTCCTCATCGGTAATGTCATATCTAAATTTTAAAAAATGAATCAAGTGCAATTATACAACAGTAGGCTATATAATTAGCATACAACAAAACACGTGTATATTTAGAACAAGATGTCGGATTTATCAGGCAAATGACATTGCAGAAGAACTCAGGTCTTCCAAATGTTCATTGTACAGGTAAGCTGATTACTCGTCATTGCTTGTCATGATTGGAGAAAAGAGGATTTCCTTTTTTATTTTGCTCCTGCCAATTAACTGAATACAATTAAAATAGATAGAAAGATAGAAAGATAGATAGATAGATAGATAGATAGATAGGGAGAGGGAGAGGGAGAGGGAGAGGGAGAGGGAGAGGGAGAGGGAGAACTCCAGTTGGAGTCAATTCGTTATCTCTGGTTTTCTCTTTCACAGCTTCTCTTCACAGCTATGCTTCTATTTTGAGAACTGAAATGCAAAGCCCATAATAGAAAGTCTAAATAGAAAGTCCAGTGCCTTTTTGTAATGCAACGAGACCCAGGATGGCATTTGAAACTGTTTCGGAACATCAGAAAGCCTTTCCCTGGTGCCTTGACATTTGTTTGGTCCGAATGTTCTGGCCCTCTTGTTCACGATCGGCTGGGCTATTGACATCTAAGCAGACCCGTCCACATCCACGGGTCCTCTCTATTTTGTCATGGCATCAACCGACTGCTTTGATATCCCAGATGTCTGAGGTGGAGTACAATGCCACTTTGAACTGGCAACATGATGACAGTGCACGGGTATGCCGAGTAGAGATACAAAGAAACATCAAAATAAAAAGAAGAAATGACAAATTGCTGACAATTGACTTTGAGATCACCTTTCTGTGAAGGTCAGTGGTCTTGCACCCTAATTTTATTGTATACATAAAATGTACATATATATGTGCACATTATATTTCTATTGCTGAAGACCAGGGTAAATCTTGCGTTAGAATTCCTAGCAGTTATAGCAGTCGAACACTTTCGGCATACCTTGTCCAAACATGATTTCATATCTTACGGAAAATCGTTAGAAGAGGTCAAACGGGGTATGCTATTAGGCTACTTGTAAACGGTCCATGCGTTTTGCATATCTTTTGTAAAAGGATACTATCTCAAAGACCAATCTAACCTGTAATCAGTCTAGGTTTTTGTGGGCCAGGTTAATTGATTCTAACAGTATAGCAGATGTTATCACTAAGAGATAAGGAGATTAGCAAAACTTATAGATGGGAATCTTATAGCTTGGGGCAAGGGCCTTTGAAGTTGACCTGAGCGATCAATTAGAAGGCAGCATGTTCGGTGTTTGCAAGGGGCAAGTGGAGTGAGGGTACTTCAGAGACCTGCTACTTTAGCGGCCAGTGGACCTACAGGACCCTGCAGGACCTTGTATAGGACGAGAAGAAAGCAAGGGCATTGGAGCTGACCATGCGTGAAACGCGATTGCAAGGTCCGTGTAAGGTCCAAGCAAGAGTCGTCTGGAAGGCAAAGGTCCTCACGCCCTGTACGATCCACAAAGAAGCAAGTTCCCTCCTCCCTGGCCCTTTTTGCCCTCTCTGGTCCTCTTTGGTCTTCCCTGATCTTCTCTGGCCCTTTTTTGCACCTCACATCAGATGAATGGGAAGTAAGAGGAATGGGGGTTGAGGTGAACTGAGAGGGCATCAAAAATATTTCACCGCCTCCAGTTCTCCTATCTGAAAAGACACAATACAAAAGACAGTATTCATGTAGCAATGTATTGTACCATTCATTTAGATTGACATTTTGAAATTGATATTCGGCATTATTAATAGCTGACATTGTTGTCAATGTCAGATCCAAACTGATGACGTTTGTGGATTTAACCATTGCTGTTTGGAAGGTCGTGGTTATCAATTCGTAATAAAAATGTGTCTATAAGTGGATTAATGCTATATAGATGATGCATTTTTACAAATCGAAACGTATTATACACCTATACAATTTGAGGAGAATGCCTCCTACCACTTTAAATTTTCTAAATAACCGTCTGTGTAGGTTGTCAAATAAATCTCTGTGAATGTTTTATGGTGCTTTTTTTTTGCTGTTGTTGTTTTTGCCTTAATATTCAATTGAGTCACTTGGAACGTTAGCCAGAGTATAATTTGGTATCACTTAAGAAAATGGCAAATTACCTTCAGTGGGCCATGGGGACAATGGAACATGATTTAATTGACGGCTATTTTGAGACTGTTCTGGCTTTTCTAAACTCGACAGCCAGAGGAATCGATTCCTAACTAAATATCAATCTTTTTGATGATTCAATTCCCATTCAATCGAGTGTCGACTCAGATTTTCCAGCCTACTTAATTTGACTGACAAACCCAGAAACAAAAATGGAAGAGGAAAAAGATTTCAGTTGGGATAGATCACTCTTCCGTTTTTGGGTTAATTTATGTCTCTATGGAGGTGAAAGTTTGTGAACCAGTTTCTGCAGATCTCAGTGTTGTTCAACGCTGAAATATACGGTATGTATGTTTAACCAGGACAATATAACACATACACATAGGCCTACTGGTCACTCTGCACTGTAAAATTTATAGTCAGCTAAAATGATTGAGTGCATGAGAACGTTGCACAAATTGTTTGAGCTAACATAGCTAGTTTTTTTTTCAGCTGAGGTATTCTGTTTGTTATCTCAACTGAAAACAACAAGCTAGGTCAGCTCAAAACAATTTGTGCAACCATCTCACTCAATTAATATTAGCTGACCTAGTGAGTTCATTCAATTTTCAGTGTGAAAGAATTTAATTATCGCTTCAATTTATGAACATTCCAAAGGTTTGTGGCAGGAACAATGTTTTCGCTTCAGTTCTGGTTTTGGGATTCTATCTTACATTGCCATGCACAATGGCAACTACCATTCTGATTGAAAAAAAAAAGTTTTGTCTTTCTTAAAAAATCACGGTGAGTGATACAGTTGAGTATAATATGTCTACCTTATCAATATAATTACTTTTTTTGTTCAGCATTTTTTGCCTCCAGCAGTTTGTTATGATGATGCTGGTACAAGCTTGTGCAGATGATGAAGATCATCTGAGAAGAAGAACTAGGGTTTTACTAAAGGACAATCAACAAAATTTTAATTTCCCTCTATTTCTAAAGGATGTGCTAAAAGGCTGAGAAGCGTTCAAACAAACTTCTGACAAAAACATGGGTGCATAAAATGTGCAACAATTTTTGGAAGATATCGACGATTGCATTGTCCACAGCCACATGGTTCAAGCAGATGAAAGCAAACGCTGCCCCTTGATTCTTGAATAAAAGGCTTAACATCCAGGACCCGAAACATTCTTTCTCTCAGCCCAAAACAGCCTCCATCAAATCCCATTATTGCCTTAACTCATAAACAGCCGGTGGATTGATAGCACCCTGCCTCTTCTAATCGGTCTGAGTGATTCATGTGTAATCTAATTTGCTGTTATCTAAACATTACCATGCAAATCTATCATGTTAACAGTGTTTTGTCTTCCAAAAATGTCTTTTTACCAAACCTTCCACGCTCTGCATCAATAATAAATCTGTCTTTGATGAATTGACATCTTAATCTCCTTAGCCAGTGCATTGGGAGTAAGATCTTGGTGGAAATCGGGCCAGACAAAAACACACTGCGGGACAACAATATTTTTCATTTCTAGCTACCACTATAGGCTACCACCAAACATGTATGGCTTGCACTCTGTAAAACATGCAATAAGTTAATTCCACAAGGTAAACCTGGCTGCGCCACTTTTACAACTTTGACCATTCAAACTATACGATGTGTTCACTCAAGATTATGATAAAATGTAGGGCCTTCTGCTGTGTAAAATTTGAATTTTGAGTCAGCTTTTAAAAATGATTAAGTGAGATGGTTGCACAGTTCCTTTGAGCTGACATAGCTTGTTGTTTTAAGTTATGACAACAGACAGATTATCATAACTGAAAACAACAAGCTGTGTCAGCTCAAACAAATTGTGCAACCATCTCACTATATCTTTTAAGCTGACTTTCAAATTTTACAATGTGTCCAAATAAAGACAATTTTGTGTTTTCGTGATGGCCTTGTAGTAAGTGACACTGTTTGTTTCACAGTGCTGCAATACATGTACAAGAGAACAAGTCAAAATGTTTCAGTTCCTGCCACTTCCAATATCCTAATCAGTGGGCAGTTGGGCACTCTTGTCTTAAATATACATTAGTGTGTGTGTTTCCTTTTCTTGAAAGATTCACTCTTAACTTTTAAAGCAATTGTTTTTATGAAGAAGGAGGTGCTGCAGGCTGGCATGTATGGCAGTCTTACCATTGCTGCAGAATTGTTGCAGAGGATATCTGAGGCAGCATCCCTTCCAACCCTAGTGGCAGACTGCAGAACTTCCCATCAAGGACCTGGCTCCACCTATTGGCACATCACACAGAAAATCTTGTGAAAGAGATGGAGATGAAATTCTAATCTGAAAGGCTTTATACCTTTGAAACACAAGAATAAAGCATCAATTTTTACAATTTCATTATTTCTAAAAAGACATCATAAGCTTACAAAACAAAGAATGCGCCCTCGCTATATTCTTGGGTCTGTAACTGCTATCATTTTCAATTCCTAAGAATGTTTTCTTCAGATTATTAATACTAATGTTTTTTTGTTTTTTTTTTTGCTATCAAATCGTGACTCATTTTCACATGGAATATTCATGCCTATAGGCTACTGTGATCAGTCAAGTGAGCATGTGTATTAATATGAAATGGTGGATTAGAACTGGTGTAATATGCACAGCTTTGACTGCATCATACCAACGGAAGTTGGCCTTGGTCTTGAGGCACAAAAAGCAAATTTATGGAAAATAGGTGTTGGACAGCACAGGCTGTTTACCATAAGGTCATTGTGAGTGGTGACACCTAGAGGTGTAAGAATGACCTTTGTTGGTCTTTGTGACGTCACAGGTCTTATGGGATCTTGCAGGACTTTCTGGACCTCAGAGCTCTTCTTAGAGGGCATTTGGAAGCATTTGCATCTTCCCCGGAAGGAATGCCCGGTTATGGGCAGCAATGTCATCACAGCCCTTCGAATGGTAATAGGCCTGAAGGGTGTCAAGGATTATTCATATTGCCAGAGATGACGCCTCTTAGGATAACATTTAAGGATTAACCCAGATTCAGTTGGCAGAGGATTACGTGGTTTGCAAACAAATAGTTTAACAATTTCAATTATAATTTTTAGGATTATCATGATAAGGCCTACCACGAGATAAAAATCTGGACTTAACAATTAACATTTTTAAAAAAAGCTGTCAATTAAAAACATTTTCAAAACCCATATGTCTTTCTTTCTTAGTTTTTAGTTGGTGCAGATCTATGTCTTGCTAATTAACTTAATTATTTTACTTACATTTTGTGTGTGAAAGCATTCTTCCTGTTGTATCCGCCATTGATGATTCTCCAGAAAAGAAGTTTAAAAGTGCCTGAATAAGCACCTCAAGTGGTATACATGTATTATATTGAGTTTTGTAATGAAAGGTGTTGCAAATTACTTACTTATTTTACACTGTATTATTCAACATTGACAAAGCTTGCTTAGTGAGCTTCACACTTGAAAACAGGAGTAGGCCTACCTATGCAGTTATTTTGTTTCTATATTTACCATTCGGCAGGAAATTCTTTATGGAACTGTGTTGCGTAAATGCTGAGAGATGGGTACTATGGTGCCACTAAAGCAATAAAGTGGGCAACCCTTTCCAAGATGGGCTTAGAAGGCAAGCTCATTCCAGATAGGAGTCAGAAGTTGGCACCTTCCTGGCTTATCCACTTTTATAGGTGACTTTTTGGCTGCATGAAGACGACTGCCACAGTCTAATGCAAGACTGTGAGTACTATATGTAGATAGATATCAGCCTAGTGGGTCTCAGGTATTCAGCTGAGCAAGCCAGGGCAACTTTGTCATGGTATTTCTATGACGGCGTATAGGGGACATCGTAGTTCTGCATTCCAGGTTCGCCCTTCCCATTTCCAAGTTCGCCCTTCTCATTTCCAAGTTCGCCCTTCCCAATTCCAGGCACTTACGAAGTTTGGTTCGCCCTTTTGAGTTTGGTTCGCTCTGTTGAAGTTTGGTTCGCTCTGTTGAAGTTTGGTTCGCCCTATTGAAAATGCCGTTCGCCCCCTATTGTTAGATCGAAAATGCTGGCGTGTCTCAAGCAGCCGCAACTTTGTTTTGAGTCAGCCTTTGTCGGACTACCCTACTGTATGGTTAATCCATTATGTACCTAATTGTCATTTTGTATACGTGCGGCCTTTCCATAATTTATCACACTGGAGTTTGTCAATTACTGTTTAAAACAATGTTTTAAAATCACTTATCACCAAGAAATCATGGATGGATGATTGGGCATTACACTCTAGTATTTATGCACATAATTGGTAGGCTATTATGTTGGTGTCTGGACTCTGGAAATGAAATTGTCGGGAAATCTAATCATTAATTTTTTTCAATAGTTTTTATTTAATCATTTAAGCCCCCGTTCCATACGCCTGTGTCTGGAAATGCAACAATTAATAAATTGTGTAACAAGAATAGCCTGTCTTGCTCTGCCTGCCTTCATGCAATAAATTGATTATACAAGTTTTCCAAAAAAAGGAAATTTACCTGTATTTCTGTCTATCTATATAAATATCTCTACCTATGCATTTCAAAAGAGGCCTTGATAAAAATAACTATTGCTCACTTCAAATAAAGGATAGATATTTCAGAGAGAAATGCAGCACACATTTCTTTTGCTGCTTGCCTCAACTCAATTTAAGGCTGCATTAATCAAGCAAATATGGTATGACGCCAGTCTGTCTGTTGTTATGCAATGACCATTTAGACATGTCTGAGCTGACTTTTGTTGCCAAAAAGTCAGGAGATAGCTTGTTGTTGGCCCTCCGTTTTCATTGTCCCCCCTTGTCTCTTACCTGATTTTCTTAAAACTTTCTTAAACTCAGTGACCTCTTAATTAAGATTTACCTGTGTCATTAGAAAATGAGGAATTACAACATCTCAGGCTGTGTTCGTCATAGAAGGTTGCCGTTTTCTTCTAACCATACCATTCTCCAATAAAATGTGTGTATTTAACCAAGAATATTGATGAAGCATTGCAAAATACTGTACCGAAAAAATAAATTTTGAAATGAAGGGTTGAATAAAATAGCCCATTACATACAAGTTGCAATATTTGCTCACAAAGGTATTAAAGTGCCTGAACAAATAAAAGATCATTGTAAAATCATCTAGGCCTATAGTTTGTAATTTTGGTGAAGGGAAAGAAAACCGCCGATACATTTTTAGAAAATCAAAGATTTACACTGAACCTGCAACTTTGACAGATAGTAGTCTGAGATAGAAAGATAGATATAGAAGGAAAATAGATACGCATATTTAATTTAAATTAAAAAACCTGGGTATGCATTGTTGGGCCAATGTGGCTCCTATACCCAACATTTTTTTTCAGCCCCTTTGCCCTGATAAAATTTATTGTCAATTTACAATAGGCCTAATGCTATATTTTAAAGGGGCAGCAGCCCTGTCAGAGCTCTGGCCCTGTGCTTGCCAAGTTGCTATGCCTACAGATATCCTTGACATTCTGCCATGTCACACGTTTTCTTGCTTCTCTGAGCACAGTGTATCACACCTGATCATTTTCATTATTTGAAACAACACCCTGGAATTATCAGGATACCAGACATTGCACTGTAAAAAGTGCATGGAATCTGAGCTTCAGCATGTCAACTAAAATCTCACTATCAGGAGATACCAATTCACGCAACAAAACTCCAAAACATGGAAAAGGGCCACTGTTGAAAGATAGGGACAGGGGGAGATAGAAAGCTTGACCAATCTATGCAGGTGGATGGATATATAAAGAGAGATACAGTGGTAGATAGAGAGACAAATATTGAGAGATAAATTACAGATAGATAGAGTCGATGGATACAGAGAGCTTTTGTAGCTTTGTAGCTGGATTGGGCCGTAACCTCTTCGGTTATTGGCCCCCCTTGTTGTCGCTTCTGGTCTTCGGGTCTTGAAGCTGCGCTTCCATGCATAGACAATCAGGTCGACGGTGTATAATGTTACCAGTGGCCAGATTACAATAACATCAAGTTAAAAACCTTCACTCCAACCTTCCTGAACAAAAATTGTAAACCAACACCGTGCGTCAACAAGATAAATATGAATATGCCTTTTTTATTTTATATAATTAAGAAAAATAGTTATAATTTTTATTTATTTATTTATGATAAAAATATATATATATATTTTTTTTTTCACTGTTAGTTTTTATTTTATTATATTTTTTGGTTGAGATTTCGTTTTTTTCATGATATGACTCCCGCTGTGGATGACTGATAGGTTTCAAAAGCAAATGTGGATAGATGCGGATAAATGCCAAGCTCAGTGGACCTTTACCTCCTCTGTTAGTGCCCCAACAAAACTGGTTCAAGGTTGAACGACATGTAGTATTAGGGCAGAGGGGAACGGCTCACATGTTGCTAGTTTCTCAGTTGGCCCGAATACAGGCTTTTTAATACTCGGGGTCAAAGGTTCAAAGTTGAACAACTATGCCCCCGTAGGATAAGGTTATCTCTTAGGTGGAAAGTCATATATGAATTGATTTTATATAAAAACAACAACAAAAACAACGAACAACTGTGGTGATGATTGATGATAGATGGTTGGGGGTGGTTATTAATGAAGATGATTATTCTGAAATATGGCCCTGTTGAGCGAGGTAATGATTTTTCCTATAGTATAATCATCTGGGTGACACCCATCGTGGAGACACTTGTGCAAAATAAATCTTTTCCCGTGTTTTTGGCGGAAAAGGGCAGTGTGAGTCAAAGGTGTGGCGACTCCATTATTCAAATTGCACTTGGTTAGGAAGTCATTTATGTGATCGAGATTTATGTGAGAGATGGAGAGAAATACAGAGATGGATAGATTTTCGATAGATAGACAGACAGAGAAAGAATGGATGGATGAATGGCATTGAATGCTTTACTTCCTGTATTTGTTAACTTGGTAGACTAATAAGGACAGGAGGAGGACACAGCAATAAGGAGAAGGGTGATTGAAACTGCAATCTAACATAGCCCAGGTGGCTTAGCAAGAGCTGAATTCGAACCCTGGACCTGACTGGCAGCACAGCAACCCACCACTAAGCTAACCTCCCCCCCCCCCCATTCATTCACATGTATCAAACCAAATTATTTCATAATATTATTAGAAATTTTTATAAATTTAATAATAAATATTTCATAATCATAGAGCAACAATAAGACTCAGACGTCTGGCGGCTTTGGCGCCGTATTGTCTGTCATAACAATAACAATATTCTTGTTATCGAAACAATATATTAACTAAATATAAACATTTCTGAAAAAGCAAATTGTTTTATTAATTCCTTTCAACACAAAATTCAATAACACACACATTGAATTCAACAAGGCGAACGTCAACTTCAATAACGCGAACGAAACTTCAAAGACGCGAACATTAACTTCAACAATACGAACATCAACTTCAACAACGCGAACATCAACTTCAACAACGCGAACATTACTTCAACAACGCGAACATAGAATTCAACAACGCGAACATAGAATTCAGAACTACGATGTCCCCTATACGCCGTCATATATCACAGTGGGTTTTAACCACCTTTAAGTTAGAAAAAATTCTAATGGCATGATGTCTGCTGGATATGGTCCACAAGGACATGCGGATTACATAACTGAAAACGAGAAAAAAATCTGTTGGGAAATTTTGGAGAAAATCACATTTTTATGTGGCAGCTATTTTGCAATGTGATAAACCCCATAAAAGGGCTCTGGAGATCGTCAAAAATTAAGTCAATCGCATGGAACCTGTTAAATATAATAAACAAGGACATACAAATTACATATCTATTAACAGGAAAAATATTTCTAGTAATTTTTGAAGAAAAACACATCTTTATGTGAAAAACATTTTTCGATGTGATAAACTCCATGAAAAGGTCAATCTGCAATTATGTTATTTGCATACAGTCAGAATCATACTGCATCTTAGTGTGCTATGATTGCAGGTACAGTAGCCCATCACAAACATGTAGTATCAGTAATTATAAGCACAAAAAAAACATGTTTGTGATGGGCACATTTCCAGTTATCAGCACTTGGATAGTGTCTACAGTGATCATTATGTGGTCTGTCCAGGATTGAGGGACCTCCTTCCCGAAAACAGAGGACACACACACCTCTGTGAAAGGTGTATGATGTTCATTTACTGTGCACTTGATTTGATTACTTTTAAGTGAAATACAAAAATACTCACAAGAACATCAAATAGGACCCAAATTATAATTTTTGATATGTGAACCAATTTTCATTTATTAAAGGGCTGGTAGGGCATCCACATGGACCAACAAAAAATTCCCAACAGATTTTTTTCTTGTTTTCAGTTATGCAATCTGCATGCCCTTGTGGACCATATCCAACAGGCGTCATGCCATTAGAATTTTTTCTAACTTAATGGTGGTTAAAACCTATGCAGAAAGGCCAAGATGCTACAGGAATGATGAGGAACAAAGGGAATCCTAGCAAACAGCATGCAGATGTTCTCCAGAAAGCACAGACATCATGCAGAAGGTTCCAAGAAAGAGCTAAAATATATTTCGAAGTGCGTAAAACAGCTTAGTACAATTATCTATCAAGAAAAATCTAATCTTTGCACACAGTCTATCAACAAGTAACATTTTCTCATTTTGTCGGCATAATGCCTGGGCCTCATCCTGATTGTCCTAGACTATTCTTTTATCCCTCCTGGAGCGTTTCTAGACATATTTGCATTGACCCAGCATGATCATGGGTATCCAACACTCTGTCTGATTTCAAACAAAATGCCAAAGTTCCTGGCTATGAGAAAAATCCTGAATCCTGTCTCTGATGCTGAGAGTATGCTGAAATGATCAAATCTGCTTCCTGAACCCTTCCTGGCATTGCCTTGGCCCATGTGGATGCCCTACCAGCCCTTTAATAAATGAAAATTGGTTCACATATCAAAAATTATAATTTGGGTCCTATTTGATGTTCTTGTGAGTATTGCTGTATTCCACTTAAATAATCAAATCAAGTGCACAGTAAATGAACATCATACACCTTTCACAGAGGTGTGTGTGTCCTCTGTTTTCGGGAAGGAGGTCCCTCAATCCTGGACAGACCACATAATGATCACTGTAGACACTATCCAAGTGCTGATAACTGGAAATGTGCCCATCACAAACATGTTTTTGTTGTGCTTATAATTACTGATACTACATGTTTGTGGTGGGCTACTGTACCTGCAATCATAGCACACTAAGATGCAGTATGATTCTGACTGTATGCAAATAACATAATTGCAGATTGACCTTTTCATGGAGTTTATCACATCGAAAAATGTTTTTCACATAAAGATGTGTTTTTCTTCAAAAATTACTAGAAATATTTTTCCTGTTAATAGATATGTAATTTGTATGTCCTTGTTTATTATATTTAACAGGTTCCATGCGATTGACATAATTTTTGACGATCTCCAGAGCCCTTTTATGGAGTTTATCACATTGCAAAATTGCTGCCACATAAAAATGTGATTTTCTCCAAAAATTCCCAACAGATTTTTTTCTTGTTTTCAGTTATGCAATCTGCATGTCCTTGTGGACCATATCCAGCAGACATCATGCCATTAGAATTTTTTCTAACTTAAAGGTGGTTAAAACCCACTGTGATATTTCACTGCATTGAGACTTGGGCATTGAGAAAGCTCTCACTTGGCCTAGTGGACTAAATAAGAACTACTAATCAATTTTATCAACTGGACGGTGGTGCCTCCTGTGTTCAACTGTAATATATCACCCGTCCACGAACGGAGTCCTGTAAGTCTTTTCCTCTACCTCTTTGAGCTTTATGGCTCTTTATTTTCAATAAGCATGTGAACTACATAATAGAGGCAAGCCAATATGCAAGCCACTTTTCCTTTTGTTATATAGGAAGAAGAACAAAGATTTTTTTTTGTGTATAAAACAAAATCTTTTTTATTTATAATGACAGTAATCTTTGCACACATTCTAGAGTCGTTAAGCTGTGTATTGATATCTGCGATTGAATCTTTCATAGTCACAATAGAATATAGAGAAAAAATACAAGTGACAGACTTATATATCGTTCGTCAGCCAAACCCTAGGAGTAGGCCTTTGGTTTTTTTTTCTTAAACGTCTTTAAAGTCACTTATAATACAGCCTTGCATTCCGACACAAACTAAATTTACACTTTTTTCACTTTTTACACTTTCAACCATCTCATGACAAAATATTCACTCTCTCAGTCATATAATTACACAGTCATTTCAGTCACCCGTGCATTCAAAATGTATGAATTTTACCAAAAATTGTCATGCACAAGCTCGTTACTCAAAGGGTAAGCTAATTGGTTCTAAAAGTCAATTCCAAAACTCTGATTATTAATTTTGTCGTAAGTCATATTATGCAGACTATTATAACATATGAAGTGCATATTCATTACCTATATAATATGACATGATGTCTTTTTTATCATGCTTTTACATTGGATTAATAACAAGACACTGGACTTGAATAATTCCCTCATACCACTTGAACAACTATATCGATGTGACCACAAACAAAAATAATTATTGTTATATACACTATATCAACCCAGGTGACCATTTGGTTAGGTTCCTCCCAACAATAAGTGTGAAAATATGAACAATTGTCTAAGAATTCTTACAGTTTTAGACTGAGATGAAAAACAAGAAACGGAATGGTTACATTTAAGGAAAGTAATCAAATGGTCAATTATTGTTCGGATAGCCATGTTTTGAACATTTTGTACATCAGAGACAGACAGTTTATTGACTATATCATTATAATACTTCTCCAAGTACCCTTGTACTCCCTATACATGACCACGGGCAGACCGGTAATTATTATTTTACATAGCTTTGGCGCAAATGGTACATCGATTCTGAAGGATTTACGTATATATAAACAATTTGTACATCGACATAATTCATTGACATAATTCATTAACAATTAACTGATGAATTGAAACTTTTGGCGAAAAGTAACATCATTTCCTAAATGGTCATGACACAATATTTGGAAAAAGAAAAAAAAACATGCAACATCGGATAATAATCGGTTATTAACAGGGGCGATTATCATCATAGAGATTATCGGTATCATAGAAATCGATCGAGGGTATATGTATTAGATGATTAATTGTCAAAAACACAAAGTTGCATGGTTTTCTTTGATACTTGATGCTCACAAAAGTCCTTCCCTCCCCAAAGCAGTTGATTAGACATTTCCCACCCCATCCAAAGACAACAGCAAGAGATCTACCCGAGACAATTACAGACTAATAATGTCAGCTACCGTTGGCACAGGCTGACGGTGGAAAGTTCACAAGTCTTTGCCGCCACCTAGCGACAAGCAGCCAGCTCAGGTCACGAGCGGAGTCGTCCGTCCACGACTGAGAGCCATGCATGAATCCGTTCACGAGGAGAGAGGAGATTTTGGCTGCGTCCCTGACCAGTTGAATCTTGTGTACACGTAGCTGGGAGTTCTACAGTGTTTTGCTTGTCTTTTATACAAGTCTGTGGTGATATAGAAGTAATTTATTGACTTTTTGCACTGCCGTGAAGTCCATGCACTATCTTCGAGCAGCACCAAGCAGTAACAATATAATTATATTGAGGTACCAGACACATCCGGAAGTCAGTAGCAGTTAACCAGACCCGGATTTGGAGTCCATACTGTCTTTTTTGACCCCAGAAGGTCCACCTGTGTAGCTACTGGCCACAAGACCACGAGAAGTCATTATACACAAAATCATATGTTTATATATGTGTGCCACAGAATTATCAGTCAAAGAAAAAGCATCAAATCTATAACGATTTCCAACGGTGCATCCAGCGGCTGATATCGTCCAATGAGGCGGTTGGCAAGACCCATGCTTGTCATTTTGCCGAATTTCTTTTTAGATGATTTGACATCGAAATAAACAACACTGCACTGGAGAGAACTGTGTATATGCATAGTCGAGGATTGAGCCGTAGACTCAGGAAATAAATGCAACTGAACTCTAATCAAACATTGGTGTGTCATTGAACAAATGGAATGCAATTGCAGAACATTAATGATATCAATTTCATTTAAAATATAATCAATCAAATTTGCCAAATACTTTTCCAAAACTTTTCTTTCTGTCCTGTATAAGAACAAACTTAGGACTAACAGTGATGAAGATAACTGATAATCGATCAATCATAATGACTTGACTCAAAGAAGACTAGATAGAGGGAAGGGGGCCGGTAGGGGCGCTGGAGGTCATACCAGGAGGTTGGGAAGAAGGAGGAAGCAGAGAGTCACCATGGCAACCAACCACGTGGACGAGCGATGTGGGGAATTCGTGCCCCCTGTCACTCTTCCGCTGCTGGCGGGAGCTGAAATGATAAAAGGAATATTTTCATAAAGTTATTGGCCTAAATCTGTATGCTATATCGGAAAATGCTAACCAAAGGCTCAAAGATCTAGTCCTATTTCAATCTATCGATACTTGAAATAGTAAAGAGTTTACACAGGGGTCATTTTCGAAACAGTTCAGCACATCACAAAGTTAAAGGGGAACATGCACAACAAACAAACAAACACATTCACTCTAAAAACAATAAGGACAAATTTTTTTTTTCTTTGCACAGAAATCTGGTATTCCCAAAAACCTACAGCATTCATGAATGACAATGCAGCTGTTTGGTTTTTCCAGGTGCTAACTCTGATTGGAAAGATATATATGGAGGAAAAAGCCTAAAACCAATAGGGTTTTTGTTGGATATTTATTTTTCAGAGTGTTCGCTGAGAATATTACAACAGGCAAAAAGTGAAATTCTCTTTTGAAAGATGTTATCCCTTTCAGCATTTCATTCCTTGTGGCATTTTATTCCTATAAGCTGCATAATAAGTATCAAATCAAAGTTGGTAAAAGGTTCCAAGGGTCAACTCTCTTTAAGTTATTACCTACCTACCTACCTACCTACCTACCTACCTACCTAAATAAATATCACCACTACGTAGGCTGATCAGCCTAATCTACCTTTTAAAAAAGTTAAAACTTCTTATCAAACAATCAGATGACAACCTCAAGCTAAAATTAATGGACTATAATAACAACAGACTGCCACTGACTGTCCAAGGATGTCTAGCATTCTGACCAGCTAGGCCTATGTTCTTTTTCTTGTTTTGCTAATTGTATTCCTCCCATTTCTATCTCGTTGGGTCTTTCCTGTTTTTCTGGCGGTGGCCAGACGAATCAAGGAATACGATCCGTAGTTTTCCCTTAGATTCTGTGGCTTCCAGCAAAAGCAAATACGTTTCAGACTTCTTACTTGCTTTTGAGACTTACTAGACTACTACTTTGTACTGGCCAATGTCTTTGGTTTGTGTCTAAATTGCAGAGTGCAACACCGAGGTCAAAATATCTACAGTTTGATATTACTGACAGTTATCATAAACTTTCCATGTCTCATCTTTTTCTTGCACAGTTTTCTTTTTGATAAGCACATAACACATGAAAACACGTTATAACGTCCGCCCCCCCCCCCCCAAAAAAAACTTGGAAGACTCCGAGACAAAAAAAACCAAAATGGTTCAGAATCTATTCTCAGAAATGGGGGAAAGTAGCCATCTTTAAAAAAGGAAGTAAAGGAGAGTTAAATACCCAATGAGTTGAAACAGTCGTGCCTATCCTGTGTCAATAGCAGCTGACTGACTGACTGGCTGACTGACTGGCTGACTGACTGGCTGACTGACTGGCTGACTGACTGGCTGACTGACTGGCTGACTGACTTTCTGACTGACTGGCTGACTGACTGACTGACTGACTGACTGTCGACATTCAGTAGTCTTACTGACTGTCATAATTGCCTAATGACTTCCAGTCAGCGGGAGAAGCTTGTGTGAGTCTAGAAAGGCTGAATGACTGACACAGCAGCTTCCATGCCAGGGCGAAATCCCTCATTTTAATCTGGATAATTCAAAGCCGCGACCAGGAATCAGAGATAATTATTAGCAAAAAGACTGCCTGGGCTGAGACATGCAAGAGCTTCATGTGTAGCCATTATGGATGTTGGACAACATTCATGCTCAGTGTGCTTTTCCTCCACAAGGGGCGCTGCAAAGGGATGTCTTCTGGGAAGGTGACCTTTCCACCCGAGACTGCCAGGACCTACAACCAGTCATGGATTATTCACACTGTTTCGCTGTCCTTTGACACCCGGCATCTTAGAGAATTCCAGCCAGAGCAAATTACTAGTCTATTTAGAAAGATAGAGTGAGTACTAGACAGATAAAATAAACAGATAGATCGCTGTAGTCTGAACCAGATAAATAGTCTTAATCTCTTCGACATTCAGATATATACGTTGTAGATAGTTGGACAGGCCAACCGACAGACAATGAAACTTAATTATCTCATAAGACGCCTTATCGTAAAAGTCCATGGAAGAGTGGATGTCCATGTCCAATGACATCTAAAATACGAACCTAACAAATGTGGTAATTTATTGGGTTCCTTTGTTGTCATATCTAAAAGGTAGCAAATTCAACTCTTGGTTAAGCTTTCTTAGACATAGACATAGACAGAGACATAGAAATCCATATTAGGGCTATAAACTAAAATACTATATCAGCTGGTATAAACCTTTGTCACCAACTGCCATAAAAAAAGTTTTGATACAATACAATACCAAGTTTTACATGGCACAAGAAACTAAAAATCATGTGTTTCAAAAATACAAACATTTACATGGCACACGACACACAATACTCTGGAAGACTTTAACTGTAGCAATGCAACACTAAGGGACAAGAAATTAAATGGATTTTACGGATGAATTTTTCATTAGGCCTATTGGATATATTATTTTAAACAATGTTAAGTTGCTAGGCCTATGACAATGTTTAAAAAAAAGACAAAAAAAAAGACTTTAAAAAATGCTTATGCAATAACAAATAAAGAAACAATAAAATCCACATCCAAAAAAAACCCATACCATTAAAAGTTGTTGAAGTGGAAAATCTTAAATTACAAGGGAAAGAAAGAAGAAAAAGTCTTACAGTCAATGCCGTCGTCGAATGGGGGGTCCTTGTATTTGGTTGTGTGAGGGGGGCCTGGTTTGTAGGTCCCTCCAGGTGCTGAGGTGACATGAACGTAAATCACAGGGGCAGTGGGCATTGTGGTTCTGGATTCGGGGAAGTCCACCTCTGCAAAAAAAACAATGACAACGGGTTAGTTCCGAAGTTAACAAAAAGACAAAAAGATACGTGGTTATGCACGCCATCAATTGTTGAGTTTTCAACTTTGGGACCAAGGAGAGATTGATGTTCATTGTGTGCAACACCTCAGACATTTTGTCACACTGTGCAATCCTTTTATTCGGATTAGGCTTGTAGATGGCAGAAACATACATGCACTTTCAAACTTTTCAGTTTAGCAGTTCAGCTGGGTGCATACTTTAAATAAAACACACACAATGACCTACATTCCAATTTGATTAATATATATGGATCATTCTCAAATTTCGGGACAATTTGCGTCACTCCAGCTCCCTGACATTAATGTGAATGCGATAAATATCTGAAGCATCACTCTGCATCTGTTATTCATATTTCTACTTCGAACCACTGCATTTGGAGCAAAGAGTCATTCATTAGACTTTTTTTAATGCATTATGTCCAGAAATCCGTACAAAATCAATGGTTTTTCCCTGTCACTGGACCTGACAGGACAAAATCAAGTGTTCATTTTCCTCCTAATATACCATTATTTTCAAAGTTTCTTTGCACGATTCATGGGAATATAGACTTGAATTTATATGTAGTTCATATTCAATTTTTTTTTGTATAATTTCATTGATTAAATTGATACAATAGTTGTGTCACTAATTTATGTCAATTTTTGTGTCCCCTCCGTTACATTCCATAGCTCTGTTCGTTATTGTTTTTAATGAGCTATTTTCACTGAATATCATGAGACGCATGTTCGCCTTAGTACCACTGCCTTGCAGACTTCATAAAACATGTATTCAATAAATTATGACATAATGTTCATAAAAAATGTTTTTTGGTCCCACTAAAATGTCCCCTCCGTTTCCTTCATTTCCAAGCTTACCAATGATAATTTTACAGAGCGATTTCATGTATATGTTGCTGAGGGTGGCTGGTTTTAATATTCTGCAATTATTTTGTCTAATCTCCAAAATAAAAAGCAGTAATGAGCGAAAAGCAAAAAATTGTTCCCCTCCGTTACCGTCCACTCCGTTACCAGATCATGAGCAAGAAATTGACATTTGGACCAAAAAATCTACTGATACGAGATGAAGTACTTCTGAAAATAATAGTTACATCAATCTTTTATCATTTTTCCTTTTGTTGCTGTTCCTACAGTTGGTTTTTTACATAAAAATTCCCCTCCGTTACCACATTGTCCCCTCCGTTACAGGACAATTTTCCTATACCCGTTGTCCCGAAATTTGAGAATGGCCCATATATTCCAATTTGATTGACCTACATTTCCATTTGATTGGCCAACATCCCAATCTGACTAAAATTTCTCCTGTGGGCACAGAGCGGAAAGCCTGGATTTCTGGAGGTCCTCTCTGCGGTCGTTGACAAAAGTTGTTGTGCACCAAGTGTAGTGGATGCTGAGCAACTTGTCATACAATGTACTTTTGAAGTGGCATTTTTGTTACTTCTCTTCAATCAATTTGGACTTTTAACGGGTAAAGTGCTTCATAAAAGACATTTTTAAAACCATTTAATTGTAGAAGTCTGGCAAGACAATATTAAGAGGATTTATGTATATAAATGTGGCCATGTGTCAGATTTCCAACTGAGGCCAAATCTTGTCAAGAAGGTAGTAGAGTAAAGTATAATGTAGCATTGTATTTTGTACACATAAAAGTTTCATATATTTGCTTGCATGCTTCTGGGGTTCACTGGGTCTATACTAAATACTTGATTGCAGCACTTAATTCACCAGAGAAGTTGAAGAGTAAGTCTGGTTATTACGAAACGATTCCTTGAACATACTGAATTCCATTGATTAATTCCACTTATTGATCAAGTCACCTGACCCTATTGCAATAAAGTGAATAATCTGTCTATGGTGGGTCTTTTTACAAATCCGAATGAGACTCAAATCTAAGAATTGCCTTGAATTCTAGGAGAAATGCTTATACCTTACTGGCAGATTACACTGCAACTTGGAAGATTACCATTTATAGAATACTTACTAAAAAGATTACTCAGCACAAAGTACTATCAGTTACACCCTGCTCGTTTCGAGGGTACGGGAATATACACCACGAAGGACTCCATACACCACGAAGCCGAAGGCTGAGTGGTGTATGGAGGCCTGAGTGGTGTATATTTCCGTACCCTCAAAAAACGAGCAGGGTGTAACGGTTTTATCCTCAGACTTCTTGTTTTATTGATGCCCATAGATTTTCTTGCAAACTGAGTCTGAAATGTCTTTCAGTAACAAAGGAACAGCATTGTGACATCATCACCAGTACTGCCACCAGGATGATGTCACAATGGCTCAAACAATGGCATTGTGACGTCATGATTATTGTTGCTACAAAGATGACATCATAACAATCCTATGATCGCAATTGTGACATCATTGTTTTTCCTGTACACCCTGTCTGGTGAAGACAGACAGGGTGTACGGTGTCATACACGTCGGCTCTCAACCAATCAGAGTCGAGGATTCACACTGGACTGAGGATAATATCAGTTACACCCTGCTCGTTTCGAGGGTACGGGAATATACACCATGAAGGACTCCATACACCACGAAGCCGAAGGCTGAGTGGTGTATGGAGGCCTGAGTGGTGTATATTCCCGTACCCTCGAAAAACGAGCAGGGTGTAACGGTTTTATCCTCAGACTTCTTGTTTTATTGATGCCCATAGATTTTCTTGCAAACTGAGTCTGAAATGTCTTTCAGTAACAAAGGAACAGCATTGTGACATCATCACCAGTACTGCCACCAGGATGACGTCACAATGGCTCAAACAATGGCGTTGTGATGTCATGACTATTGTTGCTACATGGATGACGTCATAACAATCCTATGGTTGCAATTGTGACATCATTGTTTATCTCATACACCCTGTCTGGTGACGACAGACAGGGTGTACGGTGTCATACACCTCAGCTCTCAACCAATCAGAATCGAGGATTCACACTGGACTGAGGATAATAGGGAATACACTTCAAGAATACTCTTAAAGAATACTTTAATTTCTTTCTCTGCTAATGCTTTTCTCTGGAAGGTATGAGAATGGCTGAAGCGACACCAAACGGTAAACAGTGGAACAATCCATTCTTCTTTCTAGCTCTGCTGCCATGACAACCACACGCAGCAAATCTATACTGGTTGCAGTTAATTGGCCTTTGTCTTAATAGAAAGCTCCTGGTAAATGACGACTTTGTGTAAAGCCAAATACAAACAGGGGAAAGGGAAAGAAATAGAGAAAGGAAGAAAGAAGTAAGAAAAGAAGATAAAGAAAGAGAAATAGAGAGAGAGAGAGGGAAAAAAGAAAGCACACTCTCTATTGTACTCAACCATTGTTCTACTGAGAACGTGCCTCTAAACAGTTACTAACATAAAGATGCATTAAAACCAAGCTGTTGGCAGATTTGTCAGATTCTCCAGAGAGGGGTGTGCCTATAGACAGAGGTGTGCTCATACAGAGTTATTTTGTTTCAGACTGGCATTCTTATAAGGAACCAGGCAAACTGTCTCCAGAAGGGGTCGAGAAAAAGAGATATGATTCAGGAGACACATTGAGCTTGAGACTGGAATTCTAGTATTAATTGATTTTTTTTTTAAAGAAATTTCTTTATTACTTAGTTAAATAATTTCTTCAATTTTGTCTATAGACCTAATGTAAGCTACATGTAGATTTTTGCAAAGCATAACCAAATATGTTCATGGGGTCATTCTACCGTTTTTGACTTCTGAGAAAAGGAAGGGTCAAAACAAAGGACTTCCTTCGATGTTATTTTCCAAAGCGAAACGGTTGTTTTATTTTTTGCAGCTGTTTTCACTTTTGCCTTGCCTTCATCATAAATAAACCAGTTTTTGTACAAGAAACTGTTTAAAAAGTCATCTCTATAGTGTTCCAAGCCAAAAAGACCACTTCTTGTGGTCACAGAGAGAAATATTGCACAGAGACTGGGGAAGAAAAGAACAATTTACATTCAGAGGAGTAGTTTGTTAAAAACTAAAACACAACAAAAAGATAAAGAATAAAAGGCTGAGCAAGGACAATTCTTCCTTTTTCTCCTTTTGTATTCTTATAATGCGAGTGACCATAGTCGACAGTCTACGAAAGTAACGAGGTACAACTCTCCTTATCCATTACTGATCGGCATGACTCGTATACATCATACATGTGTAAATGACTTGACACTGTATAAACCTTTGACCACAAATACTGCATTAATGTAATGTATGCACATGCCAATGCCACATTTATCAAAAATATGTATTGTTGACAGACATGCAATGTAGAGCCACACAGAGGTGGCGAAAGAAATTATTAAGGTCCACACAATGAAGCATGGTGTGAGGGACAAAGTAGACCTATGCGTCTTGTGCATGTCAAGGGGACGAGAACAGAAAGCAGAATATAATTGAGGAAACTGAAGAATCTTGTGGAAGAGAATTGTGACGAAATGCAAATGGTAAGCCAGGAATAGGATGACACAAATGTAGGGTCAGAGAATTTCAAAATGAGAAGCAGGTAAAATATTTTGACAAAATTATTATGGCACTGTAAATTTTGAACTCCTTTATAGCACTTCAATATACAAAAGTATAACTGGCAAATTGTACAGGATAGGTGAGACAAAAATTGTCAAAATAACTTGATAACACCTATACTTAATTAAGAATTATATGAACAAATTTATTTTTTATATCGTATACAATCAGATACAGGTGTACATAGGCCTATTAGGCCTATATAGAGTTAAACACTTCTCTACGACTAATGCGACTAAGTGAAATATAAATTCTAAGTCAAAATATAGAATATATGTGTATCTCAGTCGACTTTATCAAAATCATAATCATTGCCCAGTCTTCTCAAAGATCCCTAGGGATATCCAACACTCGTATATTTGCACGACTTTCTGAAAGAATAGATAAGACAGTCATTAATACTGAGATAAACAAAGCATTCATAAGCTTATTGTATTGCTTCACATGTTAGTATCACGTGATTGCTGATTACAATTAAGGTGCTGAGTCAGACTCTACACAAAAAAATCCATGTTGGTTTTTGCATTGAAATTTGGTTTTTCAAAAAACAATTTTGAATCTAAAAAACCAATTTTGTCTGAAATTTTGTAGAGTGAATTCTTTTTTGGTACTGGGACAATGTTCCACACTGTAGCTCCAAGACAGCTGAAACTATTCTTCCTAAAATTTACCTGTATCAAACTCAGGTAGTGTCATCCTTTGACAGTCTCTCGGATAACCTGATTTGTGACTACTGAATAGTAACAGCTATAATATCTTAAAACTTTGATGCAGCACCTCGCTCTAAGACTTCATAAAGCTCTTTTGGCACATTTTTGAAGTCGCTTCTCCTGTCTGTTCATTTCTTCATAAAACAAGTAACCTTTATTTGTTACAAAATTAATGTCAGTATATGCCAGAGTAACCTTCACAATCTCCCATTACTTTATATGAATCACCAAGTTTGTCTTACTCAGCACCATCACAGCAAATTCAAACATTGTCTGGACTTCTTTGATTTCATCAATCTTTTAACCAGAGCCCTCGATATGGCTAATTGTCACAACTAACATGACATTTTCTTTATTTTTTCACGTTCTTTATTCACGTTCTTGGATCTGATAGTTTGAATGTCATTGTATACCAGTCCTGATCGTCATTTTAATTAATTACATTATCAATATAATTTTTTATTAAATAGACGTGAAAGAGCCACCGGCTCACCGAGCGGAGCGAGGTGTCTCGTCCCTCATGGCAGACATGCATTGAGTGAACCAAATGGTTCAATCAAAAGAAGTGATTCAGACATCTCATAATATGATCCTGGCATTTTATTCTCATCATGCGTGACTATCAAAAATGTTTTTTTAATTGTTGGAAAAAAAAAAAAATTCCAAAAAAAAAATGTTCCAAATAAAAACTATTCCCCCCAAAAAAAAATGTATGTTTTCCCTCAAAACTATTTTGAACATTTTCTTTTGGAATATTAATTACCTTTACACCCTATTTCTCTTTGTCCTAATTTTTTTCTCCAAAATGTTATTGAACGAACCTGAAAACAAAAATGAATTTCGAGAAATAATTTAGATAATTACAATTACAAGTTTTTAATATTTATTTTTTGCATTCAGACGGTCCCATCTTCATGCTTTGGCATTTACATATTATATATATCTATCTACTGTGGTTGATCTAGTTACCCCATTACATGGCACTCTTCAAAAAGCGGTTCAGAATATTAATCAAAGCTTTCATTAATTTTGGTCACATAAATTGTCGATATTAGAAATTGTACTTACCTCAGATTGCAACACGAAGAGTTGAAGATTTACTTAAAAGGCTTGTTTCATTGATGGTATATTCAAATATCCAAACAATGACAAAGGTGCATCCAGATAGATGAGACAGATGGATAGATGTCTACTGTGTACGGTGTCAAGTCCTTACATATGTGATTCTACGAATCTTGGTCTATGATAAAAGGCAACACAATCCAAATTTCACTTTTGTGATGAACAAAGTATTTATTATTATTATTACGTCTTTCATCCTTCAGAAATTGAATGATGACATGCGGCTAAGATAGGAGAAGAAGACAGGGGAAGATATAGGGGAAGATATAGGGGAAGATATAGGGAAAGATATAGGGAAAGATAGGGGAAGATAGGCATAGCAGGATATGGCAGGGTGGAAAGGGAGGTCTGGACAGAAGCTGCTCATCATGTTGCCTCATTAGGGCCTCCCAGGGGAAACAGTGACCAGAGTGGCGGCCTATCTTCCCCCGAGGGCCCAGTGGCAAATGGACGGGCTGCATTGTTATGGAAAAGGGGGAGGCAGAGGAGGGCTCCTTAATGGTTGGGGGCTATCATCAACCCCTTGACTTAAGCACGACCTGGTCTGCATGGTCATGTCCATACAATGTATTTCCACAGCATCTACTAGCCATCTAGGCTGTTCACAAGCAAGATGGTCAAGCTGGTCTTGTCGTCGACTGAAGATATAACCTCTAACCATCTCCATGGAAAATATAATTTAGATCTAGACAGTCACTAAAGTTGGGTGATGAAGTGATTATCAATCTAGATAGACAAAGACATGATATATCATATCTTTTTTGGCATCTGGCCTGACCAGATGTGGCGACCATTCTCCAATGTCGTCAAAGATTGGTTAACTACATCTGGGTGCTTTTACGCACTCACAGATTATCATGATACCATTCATGTGTTGATCATGAGAATCGGCCTAAATTTGCATTTTAGAACGTCTTCATTGCTTCCCATTTCCAATCCAGCTGTTTATTGACTCCTCTAAGGTGTACTCCAGGGGTCCCTCTTAGCACCAAGCATTATTGCTGATAAAACCGTCCCATGCATACAGGACTTAGAGGTCTACCTTCTTATACCTTTAACATTGATATAATTGATTCCTTTGTGGATGCATAATCTTATTCGAAAGATTATTCTGTTACTTCAATATGTATATATTTAAGCTGCTTGGTCTTAGGCTAAATTGGTCGAGTTCTAACATGTGGTTTTGTCAATGTATTAAGTGAACTTTATTAAGATTTAAAAATTCTAGAAAGAGTTTACTTAAAGTAGTAAACATGTCAATAGATATGTCTACGTAGAATTAAGCTTAACATTAATAGATTCACCACCAATCTAAATACTAATCTACAGAATTGACCTCACTTACAACCTGAACTTATAATTACTTACTTATGGGTTTGGATTTCACGATTTCTAGTAAAAATTGGATAAATATGTTTTAATTGTGCATCTGCATAAAATTCTGGAAATTTAAGAAGTGTTTGCTTCACTTCAGTTATACTTGAACTATTACAGCCAGGAAAATTGATATGCAAAAATAGGGGACTGTTGCACTGTAAAAACGGCACTTCGTAACTCATGATAGCTGATGAAGTGTCATCTTCTCTATATTCAACATGGGATACATAGAGGCTGTTTGATTAGTCGTGATTAAGAGGAGGTCATTTGATTTGTCATAACTGATTTTAGAGCAAAACTCAGATGCAAAATCCTTTCATTTGTCTGTCACCATCAAGCGGGATTAGTCTCCTTAAATCAATTTGACGTTGAAAGTATTGGGTATAATCATGACAAATCATCAGCATGATGACACACGAAGTGCCATTTTCACAGTGCAGCAGTCCACTCTTTTTGCATATCAACTTTCCAGGCTGTAACCATTTGCACGAGGATGACCAAACTTCACACAAGGCAGATATACAATGTAATGATGAGATGACACTTACTGTAGAGCCATGTGGACTCGGCATCCTCCCCGTGACCATTGGCGGCCACGCATTTGTATTCCCCGTAATCGCCATCGTCAATATTGTGTATCCGCAAACTTAACGTTACTGTATGTTCCCCCTCGTCGAAGGCATCTATCCTGTATTTGTGTGAGCTGGTGATCTGAAGAGCAAATGAAACAAAAACATGTTTGAAATTCAACAGCTCCTAAAAATACATCACAAGGACTCTGAAGTAGCATCAAATTTTAAAGCGTCTCTCTACGCACTTGAGCTTTCATAAATATCACATGTTGGAACTTGGAACTTGGATGACGCTCCAGTCAAATTTGTTATGAAGCTTCTTTAGGTATAATGCTACTTTATAAATTTTATATTGAAAGCTTGTATGTCGCCAAAATAAAACAACATCCAAAAGAAAGATTAGAGTCATATTAAACCTAATCTAACATCCATATATACTTTATTGTCATTCTAAGCTCAATATGTGTAGATACATTCCTTTAAAATGTGAACAGTATTTCATGCCGTGAATTTTTTTTTCAAATCAAGCAATGCAGGGATCTCCTTTAGTAATTTAAGGCTTTACAATTACTTAAACTCACTTAATTATGGAAACATGCAATTCTGTTGATTGCAAGTGTATACTACATGTACTATACTTAAAATATATTAGTTTATGATCTATCTATAGATGCAAGTTTAATTCACATAGAATCAGCGGACTTAAAACCTTTGAACTCCTTTAATCATGGAAAACATGCTATTACGTTGATGGTAAGTGTATAGTGTATACTATACTTAAAATCTATCATCAGAATGATCTCAGAATGCAAGTTAAATTTTGCATAGAATTGGTGGACTTACCACCTTGAATATGATCAGTTCAGGTTAAGAGAAAAAAAATCTAATGAGATGTGAAAGTTATTTGTAGTAAAACACCACTATAGAAAACCTATATAAAATTTTAGAAATTCTTCAACATACTAACTTTGCAACAAAGAATGGTTCTGTTACAAATATAACCTTTGCCAAATTGCAATATTGAGCCAATACAGAATTTAATAAAATCCCCATGAGAACGATAGAAAAGTTTTTAATAAAATCACCATGAAAATCGACAAGAAAGTATATATAAGTAATCGGCACATTTATCAATTCAGCATTTCGTTGTTGTGGTTGTTTTTTTTTGTTTTTTTTTTCTTTCTCTTTGAATAACCACTACTTCTAGAAACCTATAAACATGCACCAGAGAATCTACACATGTATTAGATATTGAATTAGGGCAATGAAGAGAATTGGTTTGGGGATTACCCTTTTGCCGTCCTTCTCCCAGTAATTGACGGCCAGGGGGAAACCTGTTATTCGACATTCCAATATGGTTTCTCTGCCAACCTGCTGACCAATGCGATTATTCGTCATTTGGATCTCAGGGGGAACTGCAACAAACAATAAATCTCATATTAGTTGTGTTATTAACAGAGACATTTTATTTCTATCTACTGACTTTGGAATATTCCCATAACACATACGATATACTTATCAAAATCAAACCTTAAGTTAGTGTCAGGGTATTATTTGCTTCAACATCCAGAATCCGGTATCAGAATTATCTTATTTGCCACTAGTCCAGATTACGAAGATCGAAAGTTACCAATATACCGGTAGATATAAGTAATGAAACTGTGATACCATAAATGATGAGTAATATTATGACTGCATTTATCATATTTATAGAACCACAAAAGAACACACAACACAAGGCTGCTTTGCTGTGGGGTAGATATAGAGAGAAGAATCGTCATAGAGAAGAAAAAAAAAAGAGGAAGAGACAAAAGAAGCAGAGACTTTGCAAGGGACACCTTCTGTGAATTACATCATCATCAGCAATGCCCTTAGAAATATTTCCACAAAGATGCTGCTGCTGCTATTTCTGTCTCAGACAAAGTGTGAAAGTCATCTGCGAGAATCATCTGCGAAAGTCATCTGTGAAAGTCATCTGTGAAAGTCATCTGCATCCTCAGGGATGGACTAACACCTGGCCGCTTGGTGGCGCTGTGCTATGACGTCACAAAGGAAGTGTCGTGTCCAGGGAGTAGCAAATTTCCTGTTTGCCAACTTGCTGAAGGTTATTGCATAATGTGTGGTGGAATGTGCCAGATGATTTGAAAGAAATAGCTGCAAAGCTCAGAGTTAATCATCTTGGATTCTGGTCATTCTTGGAGGTATTTTGGACAATTTCAGAGGCATTTTCTTGTCTCAGACTAGTCAGAGCCTGGATAAGAGCTGGATTGGTAGATCGTGAAGAACTTTATGATGAAGTAATTAGCAGTTATACTCTGAGTCCCTGAGCATTATTTGCAATCCTTTGATAACCAGTGACTGTTACGTTGTGCGTGAGTGGTTGATCACACTGTGAAAGAAATGACTGGATGACTGGTGTGCCTCTCCTCTCATGCCATTGAACTGGCTGAGGCAGACCTCACATGCATGTGTCATGGCCTGCCTTCATGGCCCGCCTTTTGCCATGCCTGTGATTTATCGCCCAGGGTACGTGATCAAAGCTGGCTGCTTGAATTAAATTGTCAAGAGGCAGTGGTTGAAATGCAAATTATTTTGCTTGATGTGGCAAACATGGCTGAGATCGAAGGAAGAATCGATGCACGACAGGAGAAGGAAGAAAGGAAGGGACCTCAGAGGATCGCGGACTGGCGGAGAGGGGGGGGTGGTTGCAGAAGGGCAATGCAGAAGGGCGTCAAAAACAGCTACACAGAGAGGGCAAATAGAAAGACCGAAAAAAGGTCTGCATAGAAGGGCAACCCTGCACAAAGAAGAATTTGCAAGTTCATGAAGGACCATGTGGAAACCAAGAAGATCCGCACAGATTAGGCCTATACGGAGGACAATGTCGAAGGGCCACGACCAAAACATGACACAAGCAATGGCAGCAGGGAAGGGCCACATGAACAGAAATACAGAAGGGCCATGCAAGAAGGGCTTCTTGTGCATGTGGCAGTTTTGGAACAGTCGAAAGAAGTAGAGAAGTAGGGAAGACAAGGAGGGGATAGGAAAGTAGGGTGTGGATTGGGCAAGATGCTGAACATTATGCCATGAACCCGGACTACCATCATTGCCACCATGGGCTGTTTAGCAATGCAGATGGATAACTATAATGGCCTCTTGTCATGCTGCATGTGGCCTCTTTGTGGCCTTTTTGGCAACCCTTTTTTTTCTTTCCTTTATGTTTCTCTTTGTCCATTTCTACTTGGCAACATGGCTTTTGTATGGGACAAAACAGTATATCACCTCAACCAAGTTCATAGTCTTTTTTCCATACATGACGTCCTCAAGGAGATACAAACAAACCATTCTCATACTTCAGAGTACTTAATAAATCACACGGCACTCCAGATGAAATGTATGCATTCGTGAGCACACACGCTGACTAAGCAAACTGTCAGACGCAGAACTTGATATTAGTTTTTCAAGGTGATCGACTGTCATCGAAAGCATTAATCTTCATCTTTGGTAGGCCTATACCAAAGCACGGTGAAGTAAAATGGATACATTTAGCCAAGATAGAAATAGCAGTGAGTCAACCGCTAACTGGGAATGCAATATTGTTTTCAAATTCACACAAAAACAGCAAATGGTTTCAATTAGATCTTTTTCTATGACAGAAATTAATGTTGTTTGGAGTATCAAATTCCTATAATTATTTTAAATATACACACCAACAATCCAACATGTTGTAGAAGTTTGTAATTTTGATTTAGAGAGAGTATCACATATGTAGGTCAGAATTTCAGAGAATGCAATTCCATAAATTGAAAATATGAAATACGAGAAAATATGGATTTTGAAAGAAAGTGTACAATACCCAGCATTACCCACACAAGAAACTACACATGGATGCATATCACAGGCAAGAATTCTAAGCCTATTCTTCTTTTTTCTTGATTTTCTTTCAGTTGCTTTTTTTTACTCTTATTTCAGTATTTTGGCATATAACTCTGGAATGGGTATAAACATAGCTCCGTGGGTCCATTTGTTAAAGGGAGGTGGTATGTATGGGAAAGAGAATGCTATTTAGTTGAAGGAAAGGCTGTAGTAAAAGAGACGGTACAAGACAGGCAGGCAGCAATTAGAGTGGCCAGCGACTAATAGGTTGGGTAATGGAAGAAACAGATGCTGTAGAAGGCAATTGCCAAGGCGGCCACTAGTTGACTGGAGGCTGACCACACTGACCAGAGACTGACCACCACTCTACCAGACTCAGTCACTATGGTGGTGAGAGTATACAAGCCAGAAGGGTTCAAAGTGGGCCATCGATGTGTCATGTTACACAATTCGTCTTCAAAGATACCTTGAGACAAGAGACCATCTTCATCTCAAACCTACACAGTGTTCTCCATCTTTATATTATATGGAAAAGTGACTTAGAGAAGAGTACACGCTCTATTCTCAACACAAGAGTGGTCACCCATGAGGAGGACGATGGTAGGTAGCATAGAGCAGTAGTAAATAGTATAGAGTGGTCAGCCAGTAGTGGTCAGCAAGAGTGGTCAGAGGGAGTTGGTCAGTTGGGCTGTGGAAATGGCCAGGGGGAAGCTGAGCCACTAATCCAAGAGCACTATAGCTTACCTGACTTGACAAGAGCAGCTAGGCAGATTCAGACGCTAATGAAAATGTGCTCATAATTAAATTTCAACAAAGAACAGAAGCCAAGTGAATTCTCCTGGGCAGAACTGAGCTGTGTTCTCTGCAAAATTAACTCAATTGGGGACGCTGTAGTTTGCTGGAAAGATCTCTTCCCCTGGGCATTAAAACTCAGCCGGCCACTCAGCCCCTCTGACACATAGCCGCATTTGCATAAAACCCTCTTTCTCATTGTCTTGCTTGCTCGTATTTTCAAGCCACAGACACTTCCATAATGGTTTCATCACTTTTATGAAGCAGTTTATCAGTTAAAAGAGTGTAAATTGAGTTAAGAGAAGTAACTGAAACATTCCACAAGAAGACCACTACAAAAGAGAATGGTATGACGCCTTGTACTGCATCAACAACACAAAATGCATAATGACTTCTTTCAACCACCGCAGAAACGACTGGGCCTATGTTCCTCCAGTCCAAAAGTGAGGACAAAAAGAAAAAAAGTTGTTCCTTTCATAGATTTCCCTGAATACGAAACTTATTGGTACTTTATCAAGACTACATACATCAAATCTAGGATTCAATAAAGGAATGGGGAAAGCCCGGAAAAGTATAAGAAAGGGAATAGAATGAGTGAACGAAGCAGAGCAAACATCTTAGATTATCTGGTGGACTCAGTTGTGTCTATCAAGTTCTTAATCCAAGAGAAATATTAATCTTGATTACAAATAGCCATTGGTCAACAGCTGAGATAAAAGAAAGCCGACAAGACTGCCAGAGGTTCTATTTTTCCCTCTACTTATATCTTTCCGTTTGAAAATATGGATGCGATTGATGAAAGGGCCAACTCAGACTCGACTGGGACTTGAGGAATCTCAAGGCATCTCAAGGAATCTCCAGGAAGAAATAGCTTGAGTATTGTTCAAGAACAATAGGCCTCACAATGGGGCCCCAACAGGTGTTGCTGTGTTGGGATGTGCTGTTTGTCCAAACTCTTAAGAAGCAAAGCTCTGCATTGACTTGCAATCGATGGGCTGACACAAAGTCTATCATCAGGAGAGAACAGAAGCGGATAGAAGAGAAGAGAATAAAAGAGAATAGGGGGGGACAGAAGAAAATGAAAGTGAATAGAAGAGAATAGAAGAGAACAATATAAATAACAAGAGGACAGTGTTCAGAGAATAATAGAGAACAGAAAAGTAAAGAAGAGGAGGGAAAGAGCAAGGGCGGGAGAGGTCAGAGGAAAACAGCAGAGAACAGAAGAGAACAGAAGAGAATAGGGAGTATAGAAGAGAATACAAGTGAACAAAAGAGAATATAAGAGAACAATAAAAAAAAACAGAGGACTTTGCTCAGAGAATGACAGAGAACAGAAAAGTCAGAAGAGGAGGGAAGACCGAGAGCAGGAGAGGTCAAAGGAAAACAGCAGAGAACAGGAGAGGACAAATACAGAGAACAGAAGAGGACAGAAGAGAACAGTAAAGAACAGAAGAGAACAAATGAGAGTTGAGCATCAGCCCTTCTCATCAGCAGTCACAGGGGATGCAGATGTCAATAGTCTTGCTCCCGAACAAACATCTCCTTCCATGCCCTCCTCCACATCATTGCAGCTGCACATCCATTTCACCCACACCATGAGGAGCATGTGACTGCACCCTTGTCTCTCTAAAGATTGTCACTGTTTCACTGGTTCCTTCTGAGCCTTTTCTATTAATGGCACAATCTGTGGCTCAGCCAACACAACTAGTCATTAAACTGTATAACATTGACTTTGGAACAACTTCAAATGGCATGTTTAGCTCAACTTTAGAATTACTTCACCAATGACTTCAGAATGAACACTCCAACCTTGTAAAACCAACAACTGCCTTCAGAATTAGCACCAGCCATGCAGTAAGGCAACGTAGGAGGATCCTTCCATCTAATTTGTGACAGATTAGGAATTCCACTTCAGTCCAAGACATACGACAAAGTTTTAACCAGATAAGCGCCGAAGCCGCTCCCGCACCATACCGGTGTGGTGGCAAAACCCACGCATTCATTCGCAGCTAATTATAGAAAACAGAACAAACTTGAAAATAGTTCCTTGTCAGCACTTTGCAGATGCTTTATCAATTAGCCCAGCCACCCTGTATTATCCCCTTGCCCTCAGAGTCATAAGTGCAAGGCTGCCAATACAAGGGCAGTGTGAGGAGGTCATTGATGTGGCAAGGGCACATTGGACTGCCCTCTATTTTACCTCTGTGGCCCCAGAGGGCCCGAGGACAGCTGATGGCAAGGCAGACCTCCATGGCACAATCATATCTCCCATGCAAATAAGAAACTGCACCACAGACAGGGCAGGCTTTATGAGACTCAGACAAACACAGGCAAAGTAGACTAAGGTATGGGACAGACTGCAGCTCCTGGTTTAGACCGCCCATGCTTTCATATCAGCCCCAGCCCCACACAGTTCCACAGCCATTTTGTGTTGACCTACACAGGGCCCACTCCCAACTTATTACGGACTGCCTGTATACAATCCGCCCTGGGCAAACAGGTCCCATGTCATGTCCACAGACTAGCCCATGCAGCAACAGATTGATAGGTAAGGCAAACATACGACAAAAAGATTATCCACAGAGGACTTGAAAAAATGGCAAAATCACAAAAAAATGCTTAAAGAGAAACGACCAACAGAAAAGCAAGCAATACGTATGCTGTAGAGGCCCATTTTATTAAGGCCCTACTTTTTCTTCACAGCATGCCTCGTTATGTATAAGTTAGCTTTAAGGTCTTTGACAAAGCACAGCACACCATACTAAAATAATACCATCTGAATTATGCATGGCGGCCTCCCTTGCTATTCCTTTGATATTAGCTATGTTCTAGGCAGCTCTAGGGTTAGCACACACATATTAGGAAATAATGCAGCAAATATGCTTACAGAAATATACAGACTGCTTGTAATATAGGTGTAGAGATTGGCAAAGAAGCTTAGTTGAGAAAGAGCAGGGGAAAAGGAGATTGGGTCTTGAAAATATAATGACAAAATAAAGTCGGAGAAGGAAAGACAGATGGATGGATAGGGGCTGTCTGGGAGACTTAGAGCAGCAATGTTGTTCACACAGAAAATGAAAAAAGCGAGTTACTTACATTCCACTGTGACTCTCATCTGCCGAGAGACTGCAGGCGGAACCCCATTGTCCGCCACACATTCGTAGATATCATCACAATACCTCGACACGTTGGCGATAATGATCATCTCTCCTTTGTTGTCCTGAATCACTACAATACAACAATGGGACATTGTATATACCGTGACGTCATCAGATTTTGTGTAGTTCGCCACACGAACTGGATCAAGCAACAGTGGCTGTTGATGGTGACGTGTAGATAAGAGTCGGAACAGTTGCCCAACTTTGAAACACTGCTGTTGATGCCATGATGATGACAATGCTGTTGATGCGATCATGTGATGTGACATCATCCATCATTAAGTCATCTAACAGCATCAACATCAGCAGCAGCAACATTTTCTTTGGCAGCAAGAACAGCCGCCATTGCTTGATCGAGTGTCATTGTGACGTCGCTTATGCCATCCCATGACGTCATCAACATCAAAAGGGTGCCCGGGAGAAGAAAACAAAATGGCGGAAGGAAGGTGGCGGGCAAAAACGTTCCAAAGAGAGAGATAGATAAACAAACAGGTGTGTTCATTGGCACTCTCAAGTCACCAGAATGTAAAATTCGTTATTGCTTCATTTGCATCAGGAATATTATCCGAAATCAAGGTTCTGCATATTTTAACTCACTTCTTTATCCACCTTTCAGGCCTAGTGATCAGACAATTTTTGGGGAACTTTGGAACTGTTTCGGGTTCTCCTCTTTCCTCTGATGCAAATTCTAGCAAAACGATTTCAATTGAAAGAAACATCTTTTCAAATGTATTCCTTGCCCGAAGATGTATTTGCAAGCAAATAACCTTCAGCCAAAACAAATTACATTTGAAAATGTAAGTTTGAATACATAATGAAATGGAACAAAATAAATAGGGCTTCATGAAGCAGCCTTTTGAAGTCTTGAGTGTGAGATTATAACCCTTTCTAATGGCATTTAGTGTACATCATGAGTTTAATATGCTTTGTAATATCAAGAAGTTAAAGTAGATTGTATAAAGAATAAAAATTACAAATCCTTTTCAAAGTTATGTTTACGCTAGAGAATAGTTATGTCATTCATTGTAAATTAATTTTGCACGTACTGGTACAATATTGATATTATTCTTAGGTGAATATGTATTATAAATATTACAATTAGAAGAATATTTCTTGATGTATCAAACTGATATAAAAATAGTATGTATCAATAGTATTCATTTGTTAATTTAATGTTTGATTGAATTCAATAAACTAGGTGCAATCTAGGAGCCCATGCTAGGGTTTGCTTGTGCAGTCTAGGTAATGAAGCTCTAAAATTATGTACAGAGTTATCTAATAATAAGACTTTAATCACTTCACGAACATGCCACTGAAACTCTTCATTACGAAATCTCGAACAGTTAAACCTTCTTATAAATTTGTCAATACCATGAGTATGTTATTTATCTGACATTGGATAAATTCATCTTTTCCTCTTTAGTTTTATATGGAATGGGTTGTGTGTAAGTCTTGCACAAAATGATGTCCATGTAAAGTTGAATTTGTAATGTAAATGTTGAAAATACAAAAAAGATTCATCACTTACTACTAAGACACTAATTACTACAAGATTACGTTCTAAGAAAGTGCTTCTACGTACAGATTAAAGTGCAGTTCTTAGTAAAATAATTGAAATAGAGCAAAAACTAGCCTCTAGTGCAAGAAGCAACACTGCAAAGTGCATGCAGAAAATGTAACAGGGCAAATTTATCAATGAAACTAAAATCAGCTACCAATTTATGACAAGAGTGCATCTCTGTTGTTAACGTGGGGGTGATATCTATGACATCAGGTGCCTTTGTTGTCCTTATTTCAAATTAGTAAATTCTTGGATGTGAAGTTCATAGTTTCATTTGTCTCCCATCCAGGGGAAAACCAGCATTGTTCTTAAATGATTCCAAACAGAAATTTGATTTTGGAAAAAAAGTGTCCTTTCAAAGACCTTGTGAAAAACTGATGAAATAAATCGGATGCAAAATAAATGGATTTGGAGGCAGGCAGCTTTGGAAAATCAATTTGGAGTTTGATAAATTTCCCTGTTACATATTTGAGGACCAGTCACAGGTTGTCACAAAATATTAGCATTAAATGAGAAATTACTCAATATGATAAGGTGATTAACATCACCATTAATCAAACTTTAATAACTTTTTTCTTAATAGTCATAGAGCTTTACCTTGAAGGATTGTGACGTGTTAAAGCATTACGTCTTTGTGATAGAAAAGTGGTTGCTTTTGCATAAAGATAAATCTTGACATTAAAATAGTTGCCAGCCAGGTAAAATCATTATTTCTTAAGTGAGAACCAGCTAATGTCATATTTATTTTGTTGGTTATGTCAACAACTTTTAGGACATTTTAATACAAAATTGTTCAGATTCAAAATATAAAAATGGTCAAATTTATGATTATGATTCCAAATGCGTCAAAATGGCAAATTTAGAAAGTGTATACGAATTATTTTACATCACTAGTCTTAAAGTAGGCGTAATATTTTCCTGAAAGATATGACTTTAGCTGGCAAGAGTTAAGAAACTATGCTGCAAAGATGAGAAGGGTGTGAATATCATCCTGTGTCTGGAAAGGTCTCATTTGCTGTGATTGGTCAATGCGTCTACAGGGTGTGGTCAGGTCAGGTCACGTGGCCCAGTGCTCATGCGCAGTGGGAAGGAGCATCCAGGGGGAGCCACCTGACCTACTTTCGAAGGGCATGGGTTGCATACACAGACCGACTGGGATCGAGTTTAGATTTTTTGCTTGCACAGCCAAAACGGGATCCAAAGATGATTTTACCTGGCCCAATACTGCGCGGTTTACACATCTTACGTTTTCGTTCGCTAATTTTGCTGTTTACAGGACGCCTGTACCACGTCACTTCCGGCTTGGGAACCCCCGTGACGTTGCATGTGAGGATGACCATATCTCCCTCCTGAACTGTGACATCATCACTCGACAGTTCGTCTATAATCTGAGCAGGAACTGGAAAGAAAGAAGAAGCACGTCAGAATCAAATTGCATAATGGACAGCCGCTTAAAAAGTGAATTAAAAACAGACAGATTGGCATTTTAAAAAGCAATAAATACAGCAATTGTAGTGGTTAAACACAACAAAACAATGGCCGCCCTCAACGGATGATATTAAAGGTTAAAAACTGCATCACCGCCACACATTTTGTCATTAAGATAAAAATACCACACACCCACCCACAGGCAATCATGGTGCAGAAGCTGAGAAATATTGAAAAGAGCCTTGCCGCATACCTATTTCTTTATATCATGACAAAAGCTATAGATGCTACTCTCTGTCTAGTGTCTTTCAAATGACATTAACATTGCGGTTTCCCTTACACACCAGGACTTGCGGTGAAACTATTTTTTGTTCTTTCGAAAGGACGCATTAATTTCTTACAGCAGTGTGTGCAGAGGCAGAAGGGACAAGTTGGTGAATTCAAGGGGGAGTTGTTTTCTGGTGGGAAATTCTCCGGCAGACACGACGCTTCAAAGAGGAAGTAAGCACGCTGGGAATACTTATAAGTAAGATGCGGGATCCTCGACTTGTTCTTAAAGATTAAGATATTAGCCTGAAATCCGAGCTCGCCTGAGAGCAGACACAACTCTTGTAAGGATTTAGATTAAATTTAGATGGAGCTAGCTTCTCTGGCATCTACTCTTATCAACTCTAGCTAGTCTTCCATCCACCAGTGGCTGTGTGTCATGAGATAAACAATTTAAGAAAAGGGCGACCTGGCCGCACAACAAATATCCACAACATTCCGCAGACAATTTTCAGCTTAAAAAGCATCAACGAAGTTAAAAGGAATCAGGTAAACTTCACATCACTCAGCTATTATATCTAAACAACACTATGTCGATCTACCACTATTCATCAACCTGGTAGATTTTATATTAAGTAAACTCTATCAAGTTGAGTAGCTAATTTTCCAGCAAGGTTGACAAAAACATCACATTTCCATCAAAGGCTTCCTGGTGTAGATGAGCAGGGTAATTGTCTTTCACAAGCAACTAATTAAGTAATAATGGGGAGTGACAGAACACCTGGGGCCCAGGAATGATATCACTTCATTAGAGGACCCTCCAAGATTCATACATTTCCCTCTGGAGGCCGCACTGACACCAGAAGGCAATCACTCTTGGGATCTATGCAGCCACTGCCCCGGGCTGTCACCACATACACTGCAGTCTGTTTGGAATTCACCAAGCCATCCCCAGATTGTATTTAACGATTCACTTGTTCAAACTAAATTGCATGTTTACTATGTATATTTTCCCAAGCCTGGGAAAATAATAAAGAGTTTAGCTCAATCTGTGATTGGCATATTGTCTCTATCAAGGATGAAAGTTGAAAAGGGCTAGTCACATAGAGTACTATATTACATACAAAATTACAAGAGAAAAGATAACAAATTGTCTGGTACATTACAAAGCGTTGAGATCCCAGAACCTATGTGCACACCCACCCACAGGCGTGTGTAAAATATTATACAGGGCACTGTAGGTACAGGCAAATCATATCTAATGAAATTTGCATCTAATGAAGCACACAAACTTTGTTAAATTTCAGACTTCAAAACAATACAATCACTTGTAAACTGCCCCTGCCAGTGCCACAGTGACTGGAGTAACTAGACACAAAGACTTGTATTGAAATTTAAAATTGTGTCGGTGGGAAAGAAACCAACATGTAAATTGCCTTGGTCACCTTGAAACGCTCATTGTTAGTCTAGAGAAGGCAGATAAAACACGACCTGATTAGGTCAAAGACAGGACCGAGGGAGGGGGCAGTTTGGATTCCAGTCTCGTACAGAGCATTTAAGCCCTGGCTCTGATAGGCGATCAATATAGAAGACATTTATGAGTTGTTTTAGTGGCACTTTGCAAGAATCTGACAAGGTAGGTCCACTATAGACTCGTAGGCCATTCTCAACACGAAGGCCAGGCTTACTGCTCAGTCCCATAGAATGAGGAATTGTAAGACTGCTGGCACTGAGTACTGGCCTGCTGGGGCTACATTACTTCCAGAGTGCCCTCAACGAACAAGGCTGGCTCAGGACAATGCTACCCATGTCTCTCCAAGCTCTTGGGCAAGGTGGGTGGCACCCAGATCAGATACTGGCTCTAATTCCAAAGGAAATGGTTCTAATTTACCAGTTAAGCCAACTAACATTTTAACTATCTATGGTACCTAACTACTTATCTATCCGTGTATCTGGTAGCATGCTATTACCTACCTGTTTTATCAACATAAGTAAAGCACCTATCTATCTATCTATCTATCTATCTATCTATCTATCCGTCCAAAACAGTTGTACAAGTAACAGTGACCTGATGCACAAACCACTGATCTGTTTTATATGATCTGTATTGTGCACTGTGCATGCATATAGTATGTCATATACAAAGCTACACTCTGCAAACAGAATTGTAATCTATCTTTCGGCATATTTATGGCACCAGAGCTCCCATAAATATGATTACTGTTGAACGAAACAAAATACAATATCCTCAACAGTGTCCGGTAGCTTTTTTTGTACGGCGAACAAACTTTTGAAGTGATGAAGGAAGAGTCTGGCAGTTGTCAATAAACAATGGCATGCACTAGATACCAAATTACAGACTTTATGTATTAGATCAAAATTCATTACAACAACAAAATGGAAGAGGTGCAATGGTTTAACGGTATCTCCTCATATTTGCATGGTCGTGGGTTTGAACTCAAGGATGCCTGAGAAGATTCTCTTCCAATTGTTCCTATATCAAGGTATAAATCTATAGGGAGGTTGGAAAAGGGTTGAGATGGATTTGGGTTTGTTGGATGCGATGTGAAGTGATACAGTTTGATACGTCAGGCAGTATTGAGATTTCATTCAGAGGGAAGTTGAGCACTTACCAGAATGAAATGAGTGTGGTTGTTTTGTTAATCTATTGAATACACCCTGCACTTGCAAAAGGCACACCTGTATCTTACAACACTCCAATCGAAATACTGAAATACAAGTCCAGTATATATAGCAATATACCATGCTATCAAATTGAAGTATCTGAAGCTAGATGAAGTTTAGGAATTCCTATTTGCAATGGTCTAATTTTGAGTGGGGCAACTAAATTGTTAGAGATGCTTCTCATGAACATGACCTGAGCCGGGGATGCCAGGAAAGCCTCCAACAAAGCTTTGGGGATTTGGAGAGCACGTTGAGGGGCAGCTAGAGAGAAACATCTAAATCTGGGATGAGGAAGATGACGGTGGGATGTCATCCTCAATCATGACATCAATCTGCCTCTTCCAACAACAACAATGTGAGCAACAAACTATGTGAGCAACAAACGCTTGTGGATGAAGTTAGTGTAACAAACTAGTGCAACTTAGAGGAACCAACATCTGATAAAACTTTGCAATCTGTTACTCGCTAAATTGTTTCCATCGTTTGGTTGAGTAACAAGCTCTGCACATGTTCTACATACTAATCAGGTCATTTTGTATTGATACCTGATACTTTGCAAGAGATAGTGACAAAGGCTCAAACTAAGTTTTACTACAGGATTCCAACCTTATCAGAGGGATTAGTATCTCCGCACACAATGCACCAAAGTTTAGAAGTGAAACTAACTTTGTACATTTGTAACGATTTACAAAATCACTGACAGAATACAAACAGAAATCAGTGGATATCCAGTTCGTAATGTAGACATTTTGGCAATACCTTATGTTTTTTAAGGTATAAAGTAAATCATTGAAACTTCAAGAATGACAATACCATTACTTGACAATTTTTCACAGAATGCAGAACCAAGAACGATAGGACCAGTTCACAAATAAGAGCAGGTAGAAACGAATGCTCTTGAGAGTAAGATCACATTGACACTATCAGAAGAGGGCAAGCACAGGGAGTAGTAACATTTTGGTGTTGCCAGGAAGCTGAGAAGCAGCTCAACAGAAGGACTGCCTAAAAGCAGTTGCAGCAAGGCAGATAAAGTTGTGGCACGTACGGAGCTGACAAGCTGATGCTCCGGCCCAGAGAATATCTCTTTCAATTTGGGAGCTGTTTAGAAGTGTGCATAAAGCAGTGTTATCGTACGGAGGCACCTGTTGGGGAGCGTTGGGATCAGCTCCATGGGGAACCCCATCAGCACCCCATCCGCCATTTTGTGCCATCATGTGACCTTGGGAGAGAGAAGTGAATGAGATGTCATTGAGGGGTGGTTGGGATGCTACAAGGGTCATATGTGAAATGCAGTGACCTGTAGTCACCTGGGTATTCACCCTTGCAGCCAAAAAGAGCATTATATCAGAGAATAAAAACTCCCGGATGAAGATGTAAACCAACTGTGGCAAAAAAAGCCGAATAACCATTTCCATCACAGGATCAATTTACGAATCAATTTGTGAATCAATTTGAAAATAAATTCACAGATGCCCTTATGAAGCACCAATGCTCATGCCATGGGAGTGCATTTGAGCTTACATTAGCTTATTTTCACCCTCACACCCTGTTGGATTGGGGTCCCCAAGAGGACGCAGACCGACCCAAAACAGGTAGGACCAGGAGAAGGCTGCAGGAGGCGGAGCTGGGTGGGGCGGTTGGCAATTTGCAAAACTGAGCCCCTTGCACAGTTGCTGGATCAACACTGTCAAACGAATACTCTCAATAAATCATGTGCTCAGACTAAGAGGCTTTGGAGTCGGTCACGGAAACTCCCCTGGAACAAAGGCATTCCACGACTGCTTCTGCTCAGGCCGGATAAACTCGTCTGAGTCCTGTAGTTTTGACAGTATAATAGCATAGCTGTGTCGTCCAGGGTTTAATCCCTCTCATGATGATGTAAGGAGATTGTGACAGTGTTGTATTCAAGCAGTTTTCATGCAGGCCAACGTGAAAATCTTCAAATCCAATTCAGGCATTTTGCAATTCGTAGGTTTGTTCATGTATACTTTTAAGGCAATAAATTTTAATGACTTTCTCAAAAATGAGTCTTGGGTTTACCTCAAGATTAGAAGATATTTTGCAGATACATTGTATTCTAGCGTATGATTTTGGTTCACTGTCTAATGAGTAATGTGCATCCTGAAGATTGCATGATGTTGCTTCATTATTTTGAAAAGGACATTGTACAAGAGCAGTGTCGTGGTTGTAGGCTGCGACCCATGGGAGCAAGAAGACACAAGCAGTGATGGCAGGACCTGCTAAGCCAAGCAAATGTCAGTTTTAAGGGGAGTTTGGCAGAAAAGGTCAGCAATTGTCAGGCAAGTCTCGGGGGAGACAGAGCAGACATCAAGTCCTGTCCTTGTTAGGTGGTCAATCAAGTTGCGGGCTGTCCAACTGCCAGTGGTGGCCCTTCATGAAGACACAACGCTGAAATGATGTGGAAGTTGAATGGAGTCATACGGAATATCACTCATTTAGTGAGTTGTGGGTTTAGTGAGCGGAGTCAGACTCAGCCAGCTCACCCTATGGCACCGGAGCATCAGGCCACGAGGCAACAACAACAGCCAACGACAAATGAGCAGCGAGGAAGAATTTGAAAGACAGACGGACTGTAATCACAGAAGCAGCAGGGCAAACACGACGGCAAGAGTCAACATTAGCTCTTATCCATTCGGCTTTTGGCTTCCTTTATTATTTGTCTACTTAAAAAAGGTATGAATATGAACGTCAGATTGCCTGGCTTTCGGCTGAGGAGTTTTCAATTTAAATGGCGGAGACTTTTGTAACACTTGGTCTCCAGATTTGGATGGTTCGATTTGAGTAATTAGACTTTGCATATATTTGAAGTTGTTCTTATACTAATATTTACTACTTTCATTAAGACCCGCTATGAAATCTTGTTAAGAGAGTCTTGCAAACAGTCTTAACCAGGACCTCTTGAACAGAACAAGAAGGCCAGAGATGGCTTAAGTATTCAGAGGAAGGAAGCGATTCAAGAAGGGAAGCTCTCATCATGAACTGCAACTTGAAGATCGGCATCATTAAAGTGTTGAATGGTGTTATTGTAGCATTAACTGTTAACATTAACTGTCGGCAATCACGACAGAGTTCATGGTTGGAGATTAGCTGGCAAGCAGAACTCAATCTAAAGGCTCCAAAGCCATTCCTTCATTGCAGTTCCATTCTCAGACCTCAGGCGAACCATTCCGTGTTGACAGTAACATGTGTGAGTATTCCGTTATCGATAAAATTAAGAGCTGCTTCCAGTTTAGACTCAATCGTGTTTTCAGTTTATTTATTCAAGAGCAGAAACCATCAAGTCCAACTATCAACTGCCAACATCGCCATCAGAATCAGCCATCAACAGCTGAATTGTGGGCTGAATTTGCAAGCAGCATAAATACAACACTTATTGGTGAGCTGTTAATTTCAGGCCCCTTTATACTTCCTACAATTACCATAATCCTTTACACCAACACTTTGCCTACAGCCCTTATCATTACCCGAATTCTGCCTCCAATTATTGGACAAAAACATCAGGCAAACTGGATCTAATGACAAGCAGCAAATGTGTTGATAACAATGAACTCAAGAAAGAAATTGACGCAATAATTAGGATTGTTTGACAACGCGTTGATGAAAAGTTAGAAATACAAGCCAAAACTTGCAGGAGAATCGTCTGCAATAATATCTTTGAGCCGTAAGTTGACATACTGTGTATTGTATCAGTCCACAAAACAATTTATGCTGCAGTTATTCGAAATCAACACATTGGGTTTTTTAAAACGATGATAATAGCTCTGAGTTTGCAACCTACTTCTACCTGGTCTAATACATTTTAGGGCGTATATATACAAGTATGCAAAGGCTGCCTCATCCGAATTCAAGGGACACAGAGAGTGGCCACCAGCTGCTTCAATGTCACAAGGAATTAGGGGCACAGGAAACTAGGCAGCCGATTGCTATTTGTCAGGCCTCACAATGCAGTTGTTTCTGTTTTACAAACTGTTTTTGTCCTGTGGAACCAAGCTCAAATGTATGCAGTATGACCGGTGCAGCCACAATGTTGACAGATGTGCGGCTATCAGACTGAATGGTACAGAAAAAGAACCGCACTTGTTCACCAGTATCCCACAGACAATCAGAAAAATCACTTAAGTTTTTTCCAAGGTTTCATAACTTTAAAAAATCCTTCAAACTAATTTGTATGCCCATATCATAGACATTGTTGTAATGCAACTTTGAAAGATTAAAGTGATCTTGCCATCTCTGCTGCCCACAAAAGAGGGATGGCCGACCAGTATTGTGTTCTAAGATTAATTCTCTGGAATAAGAAATAGTTGCATACTTCGGTTTCCTTCTTTTTGTAAACATTGATATGATACCAATATCAAATGTTAGTGACTTGAAGCGGATCCTTTGAGATATTCTTTTTGTGCAACAGATACTTTGATTCTATCAAATTCTGTTTCAAATCATATCAACTTACTCTTTTTGTACTTGAAAGAATGGGTAAAAAAGGAGTAGTACCACAGAGTCGTGATTGGAAGCAGTTTGCAATCGCTTCTCAAATAATCCACGAAGATGCAGCAAAAGGTAGAAGAGATTGTAGAAAATGATCTGGGAGAATCTAATGCAGTGGGAGAGAAAGCAGCATCAAAAGAAAAGGTCGAAAGAAAATTCAGACTGAGCCATATTTGCTCAAGACCATTCTCATTCTATTTGTATGCACATTGGCAAAAGAGACAAAAGAAAAGTCGACAAAACTCCATACAAATGACACTGTTTTGAGATTTTGCAAAAAGAGAATAGGGCCCAGCAGAACACAAGGAATCATACAGCATGGTGGTTGGAGTTTCAATACAACTTCATTTCACCCAAACATGTGGAGGCATCAAGAAGTCCAATATACCAACCCCTTTGCATCTCAAGTCAGGACGGGTAAAGATAGAAAACGGTTGTTACCGCCAATATCCACTATTGTGCCCAATAGGCCTATTAGGCATGGATATTAGGCCTTTGGGCAAAATATAGGGTCTTTTGGCAAATTATAGGATCTTTGGGCAAACTATAGGGCCTTTGGGCATTACGACTCCTTTTGGCATGACTTTCCCAAAGTCATCGCATCCTTCCAAATATCCGCGAGGCCTTTGGGCAAAATATAGGTCCTTTGGGCGCATGCCTAAATCACTCATTATTGCTCACTCCCGACTATAGTGGATTTTGGCAAAGATCTTACACTTTGGATACATGCCCAAGTCACTCGCAATAACTCTTTTATACTATTGTGGATTTTGACAAATATCCAACTTTGGATAATAGTGAACTGACCAATGAGAATACACCCTAATATCCACAGTAGGGGGCACTGTAGTTAATAGCTTGTCCAATGAGAATGCCTCCTAATATCCTGTCCAATGAAAATCCGGCCAAATATCCTAGCCAATGACAGTCAAGCCTAATATCCACAGAGCCATGATTGGCCAGTGGATATTAACCTCCATTCTCATTGGACACACTGAGAATTCAATGAGACTCCAATCTGATATCCAACAGCCAATGAAAATTGAGCCTAATATCAAATAGGCAAATAGTCAAATAGGCTCTTTGGTCAAAGTCAAAAGACCAAGCCAAAATCCATGACAGTCTTTTGTGGATATTTGTTGATATTTGCGAGTGATTTTATATGCTTTGGGCATACACAACGGTCTACATCTCTGTTGGCTCTATCTAAACTTCTAAAGATAGGTCTGTTTAAGAATTATGCCATATTTACAATTCATCGTGGCATCTTTCAATTCTAATACCTATTTAGCTAATATGATAAATCTGGAATACAATTCTGATAACTCGATACCAAATTGATCCAACATTTGGAGGCGAGTGGGAAATCTCTTATGTCAATATTTGAGAGACAAAAAGCTCGTTTGTAAAGAAGCTGCAGCTGGGTGAATGGGGCTTGTGATGATAAGGGGTAGGTAGGTTTCAGCCCATGAAAGAGTAATATTATGCAGAGTTGAGTACGCCAAGTGTGTGCTATAGTGCTGCAGACAAGTCGGGCAGAGGATAGAATATTCAATTGGCCCAAGCGGTGCTCTGAAGAAATTGGATCAGGAGCCGTCACTGGCGATTGCCGAATTCCTCTCAGTAGCAACCTGATAATGCCGCCCTAACACCTTCCTGCTGGCCAATCCAGGGCGATTGTGCTGCTTGACGACCGGTAATATTTGCCACACATACAGTCACAATAACTGTAGATACAGCAACTTAGCCCCAGATATGAATGGGGAGGAAAAACACAGCCAAAAATTTCCAAAAGGCAAAAAAGCACATTGAGCGCAGCTGTAGCAATATGAGCTGTACAGCTTGCATTGTGCACAGAGGCTCAACAGAACACCTAAACCAACCATCACATTAACAGACCTCATAGCATTAATTTACATCTGCATACTCTGACTTGGCTCAGACTTGACTCCGGTCCCAAGGTCACTAAAGCACACTTGTCCTAATTTGTGGCTTTAATTGCATTGTCACAAGTAACATGGACATGCACTTCCCATTAGCGGGCAATTAACAGGACAAGAAGATGTGACTCCTACGTGTAAAAGGAAAGGATTACTGGAATGACGTTAGCTGTGAAATTCAATTATCAAATGTTTTAGTCGATCTCGGATGTGCATGAAGCTATGTCATGCATATAGGTCCATGCACACCAAGTCTCATAATCATTCAGTGTTTGAAACAGTCGAAAGTACCAAGACAATTATCTTCACTCCACCATGCATGGTAGATGGATAGCAGTATTAAATAGCTTGAACCAAGAAATGAAAGCTGTACGTTGTTGGGGGTGGGGGGATGGGGGAGAATGTCAGTTGACGAAGTTCTAACATGCAGAATCCGGGAATTTTAAAACTAACAACCAAACCAGAAGGAAGGAGAGCTGCATAGGATGTAAGAAAGGCACAGGAGGTTGATGGAAGACCATCAGGAGCACAGTGAGAGCTCACTGAGCAAGGCACCCAACAACAGGAGAGGCAGCACTGTCTCCACAGGTCCGATAAGCCAACTTATCTGTGGAACACATCTGGGGAAAACGGTGCAGAGATTGAAGCTGTTGCAACCGCACATAACTGGCAGGAGAAGCAGCAGGAGACCCAGCAGCAGAAGAACATCAAGCCGCACAGCTAGAAGTTGAACGGCTATAGGGGAGTTGCACACTTAGAAGAGGTTGCAAACAAGCTGAGCAGGAAGCCAGGGAAGACTGTTGTTCCACACCAAGACCACCTGACCCATGGCTGCCATGTGGAGCCTCCTGCCGTTAGCAAGCCTAACTACTTTACTTGATCCCATTCCAGCAGCACAGGTCTCCATGCCAGACTCACAAGATCCAACCTTATCTGCTTATCTATATCTACTATATATTCATGGTGCTGTCAGCAAGCCTTTGCTTGGCTTTTGTGCACATGGATCAGGCAGATGGATTATTTAAGCTTATCCCAAGCGGTGCACTAGCCTTTTTTACTTACTATCAGGGAGTATCTCCTCATCCGCCTGCCTCAGCACCGCTCAGCAGAAGAGGTTGGTCCTCCACTTCACAAAACAAGACTGTCATTTAATTGATGAATGACCAGCCACCGGCTATCAATAGAATCGCAGTAGCAAGGACTAGATGAGACAAGACTCAGGTCGATAAGAGCTGCAATATAGCTGGGGATGAGCAGTGTGCTTTACAAGTGAATGAGGTAATAGCCTGTCAACGCCATCCACAAGATAGCATCTCCGTTATGACATAGCACTGAGGTAAACGAGAGCAAGAAGTTGGATGAGAAATGCTGCACACTTGGCCCCGACCCAGCATAGACCCATTCACTGGGCACCCGCAGCCCGGTACAACTGGTTGACAGAGATATCTGAGTACGAGGACTTGAGCTCTGCCGCCAGATTTATGAACAAGCGAGTGGAAGGTCCGACGGAGGGTAGATGGATGTCATGCTGGGGGGAGCTGATAGGACCCTGACTGCTGGTCAGTAAGTCTACATGGCTGCAACCCTAGCCTCCTCATCCGTGGGATAACACACAAAGGGCCAAGATGCCTGCCTCCCCCTCTACCCCGCCATTCATCATGCATTATGAAAGCTGGGGATTCGGTCACGGTGAAAGCTTAGCAAATCAAAGAGCTGCGAAACTTGCCCGTAATGCTGATGGGGAGGCGCTTGAAAGCCTAAGCCACTGGCTTATGAGTTTGTCTATGAAGGACGAATGAATGGCTGCCATAACTTGTGGACCAGGCCATCGTCTTGCCGGGCTTTATGGACAGACGAGCAGCACGTTTTATGGCGGTCCTCTTGGCTGACAGTAATCTCTGTTGGCCATTGTGGCCGGGACCGTGTTACTTATTCATCGGGGGACAGGGGTGTCATCGTTGGCTATTCAGTCGAGCTGCCTTCTCCATGGAAAGCCAGGTCACGCTCCCTGCACCCGCCACTTCGCCCATCAATCCGATTCTGAGGCGCTGAGCTATGGGCCCAACCTCCACAATGGCCCGTCTCATAATTGCCTTGATAAAAGCCAATAAATATATGGGCAAAGAGCGCCGATGAGAGCCAAAGAGCGCCTCCACTCCCCTGGCATATTCGCTGGCCAGACTGGGGAGCAGACCAGGGAGTAGACAAGGGGGCAGACTGGAAAGCATGCATGGCAAGTAGGAATAGCGAGGTGTGCTTGAACCAGCTGCAAATGATACTAGTTCCAAGCAGACCCCCCTCTGTCACTCTGCAGGGATTAGTCTCACATGAGTGATGCACTGCTCTTGCATAAAGGGTCCATCTGCTCCCTGCAGGTGACTTTGGTCCTTCTCTGGTCAACTGCTATGACCTTGACCTTTCTCGATGACCTTCACATGTCACCCACTTGTCCAACCAAGCCTCTACTTGGTTGAGCCCTTGGTGGTCATGTCATGCTGACCCTGGGTCCAAATAAAACGCAGAGTGGTTTTCACCAGGGAAGTACCATTAAAGTTAATGAAAAACATTTACGACAAGCAACTTATTCAAAGCGAAGTCTAGTTGCATAAACATCCTCTTGATGACTGTCCTGTCATATAACTTTCCATGGGCCATGAAGCGGCCAAGTTCAAAGTCTTTTATTTTTCTCAAAATCTTTCTCCAAATAACTAACCAGGCAATGAATACCGGTGATAGAGTGAGGAGTCTCATTACAGAAATGGGAGTCCTGATACTTCTTGACACTTCTTGGTGCAGTGAAGTCAGCAGAAGTAGAAAAAGAGGAGAGTGGTTGAGGGTGTCCTTGGGAGAGACATGAGTGAGCAGCTGCAGGATAACCCAGTCTGTCTCATTACATTGGGCAGATGATATTCGTGTCATGAAGTATGTATTTTCTTTAGATTCAATGTCCTTGCTTTAGTCTTGCTTAAGTCGTGCTTCAGTCGTGCTTCAGTCGTGGTTTAGTCTCAGAGACTCTTGCAATGGTCTTCCTCTGATCTAGGCAGTCTACGGGGATAACACACTCAACCATATTGCTGGACTCGTCTACTGCCCAAGGATCATAGACCCACCAAGGGAGCTGCCCAGTCTACACAGAATGCCCACAGTATGCCCAGTCTAACCCAGTCTCCCAAGTCTCGAGGCCACCATAATAAAGCAAATGTCACACAAACACTGAGTCTGACCTTTTTCTATGGGCTGCCTCAAAGGATCTACATCATTCATACATCACTTTGCTGTAAGCAAAATACACACATGCAAATAGGAACAGGGAAATATGGAGGAAACACAAACAACCCACTGGTGTTCCAACTGTGCTGCAACAAGGGACACAGGACAAAAGTAGCATTTCCTACTACATTTATGTTGTGTCGAGTGAATGCATCGTCAACATGTTACACAAACGGAATATATCTTTTTAAACAGATTACTCTAAGGGGAATGAAATAAGAAACACATTTGTGAAGCAAACCTGAGTTTTGTCAAGAGTAAAAAATACATATATAATACGATTTTTTTTTTCTAAAAAAAAATCGTAAAATGGGTTTTGTCAAAAGAGTGAAAAATACATTGAAATAACTTTTCGACAAACAAAGGGACTAGAAACCGTAGCCAACCTTTTATGCTTTTTTTAATCCAGGGAGGTATGTTATTACACAGAGAATACAGTGACTCCCATGCACTTACTTCACTCTTCACATTTATTCTTTTTTTTTTTAACGTCGCCTGGGAATCTTTATAATATTAACTGAGTAATACTGCTACCCACGATGTATTGAATGCAATATATATAGTGTAAGGTGAGACATTCATGATTCGTGATTAGAAAGAGAAAAAAAACCTTGTTAGTTATGGAAGAGGAGGTGGTATGCACGACTGGAACTTAACGTCTTGTATTAATGAACTCAGAAAGCTAATTACTGGCACTCAGGACATACAATATATACAGGATGAGCACACAGTAAGGATGCAAATGATGATTGAAACTTTCGTCAAACATCAGCGCAGGTTACCCGGCCAGAGGTGGTTGCTAATGGGATAATACTGTGGAGAAATGACATCATATTGTGTGTATGGGGCTAGTGGTGTGCATGATAGTTGAGGGAGATTTTGAGAGAATTACCCAGCATTAAGGCTATCCCTTTACAAACACTTGTAGGTTAATCCCTGACCCGTGATGCAAATGGAACAGGTGTAATCCCTGCACAGCATGCTCACCTCACCCTCCCCCTCCCTCTCCATGCCTGACTAGCTATTAGCCCCATACACCTGGATCGATGCTAAGCCAGGCTGATGAGATCCTGCAAAACTGCAGATCAATGGGAACAGGTCAACCGAGGGATCATCCCCAGTCATCCCAACTTCAGTAGATAGTAATACACTTACTGACAAATATGTCACTCATCAAACTACAGGGCCCTGGGCAAATAAACTTCGTCTAATGACAAGTCTTCCTACTTTTTTTATTTCTTGTTTTCGTCCACATTCTGCCATCAAACAGAATGTCAAGTCTGTGATTAAGGTCGTGACATTTTGGCGTCTTCTTTCTTTTCCTCAAAGACTTAATATTTCATGACAGCCCAAAAAGGTTCCCTAGGTATACTCTATATACCAAACTCAGACATCCCGTGTACACCTTGTAGTAAGGCTAGTACACCTGTCATGGAGTATACGTAGTATATGATTTATGTTACTGAGGTGAGATTGACAGGTCTGTCCTGGTATCTAAATCACAAGATTTGTTCATAGTTAGATGGGACTATCATAGTCAGAAAAAGGTATACGTGAATCATTAGATTATGTAGAGTAGCATAACATTCAGCTTGCACAAATTAATAAAACATCAGATAGATAAATATATATCCATTACAAGTGTGTGTAGAATAAAACAACAAAATTTAATAGCAAATTCCTCTTATCTCACCCATCCCATTTGATGTTTTAACAAAGCTTATTAAAAAGGGAAGCATGTAGCAATTTAAAAACTGACATTATATAACAGCACTTCCTGTGTTGAGCCGTTTCCTTGTTAATCTGGAGCCCGCGAGCCTCGGGTAAGGAAGTCTCCTAATCTGTCGTCCCCATATAATGTATCACATTTCGATAATTATCTATCAAGAAATTCATTACGAAGGAGAGTTCATTTCCACACCCCTCTGATTTCCTCACATTAATGTCAAGAGACAGCCAAACAGGCCGTACATAATCCTAAGTCAAATTAATTATTGAAGGAAAGCCGAAAGAAACATTGGCTAAACAGATATGCAGGGAAGCGGAAACATTTTTTTTGCTGCTCCTCAAGGCTCTCTCCAGACATCCATCGAGATGAGCAAATGACAGTCACAAAAAGGTCAGCCATGCTAATTTGGTGGGTGTGAAGCACGCTTGAAATGGATGAGGAAATTTATGGGAGAAATGATGCGTTCCAAGAGGAAATAACATGGCTGGGACCAGCAGGAAGACATCTCGTGAGAGTCTGAGCAGCATCTCCTACTCCTGAAGAAGGGCCAACATTCAGCTCTTCACAATAGCCATTTACCAGACACAGCAATGTGCTTTCCTCTCTCACGTTTGCTGGCGAAGCAATTAAATCGACACAAGGAATTCCCTCCGAATAAGTAGCCCGCTCGGTGATTGAATACAGCTGATCGCTCGCTTTACTTTAAGGACATGAAGCAGCCACGAGCAGTTTTCCCCAAAACTGGAGGTTTTCAAAGAAAGCTAACTGGAGCTTTGTAAATTTCAATAATTACACCTGCAATTCCAGATAGTTTCATATCTCCTTAGAACATCTTGCTTCAGACGACTGTATTTGGAAAAATAATTTCATAAATAATCGTCAGTAATTGAATGTAATCATGTTACCTAAAAAGGTGTGCAGATGTTGAGAATGATAAGATTTCTTTTGATCTACAAACATTATAACATACCATACAACATTGGCTCAGCTAATGCTGCCCACAGTATTGCCAGGAGAGCGACAGCCTTATAAATCTACATTTCCTTTGTCGAGGCCTATAGTTAGAGTGGAAGAGCCACACAAGAAGACTATACACAGCAGATAGACACCGCACAAGGCAGTAATTAGACCTTGATTCCACAATGAGGCGACCCCTTCCCACAGAAAAAAGGTCCCCGGCGATTCGCTCTGATTTAAACGAGTGTTCATCTTCTACCATGACAGAGCATTCCGTTGCCATGGCAACCACACATTAAGGTCCTGTGCAGATATTTGTTTTAGACCAACCTAGCGGAGGATCTAATGAAAGCTAAAGCACACGACTTGAGGCAATTCGAATTTGGCAAATCCCACAGCGACCTGTTTCCAATTATCTGGCTAATTCCAGTGTACTGGTGGGCACACTCTGGCACTTCTTGGCATGCATAAATTGCAGGAATCGGATGGGCCGGGTAGTCACATTTCTTCATTGCACACAACAAACTATTGCCAAGCCCTTCTATTGTAGTTCTGGCTTTTTCATTTGGATACTCATTCCATAGACAGTGCTTCTGTCAGGGTTTGGCCCTAAGGCAAACATAGCCTCTGGTAATTGTTACCAAACATGGTATCGTATTTTTTGCCAAAAGTATATTGTATTTCTGAAGCATTGCTCGGGCAAAATACAGGGTTCGGTGTACTGGATATAGAACAAATAATAACATCGCTGAGTGCAATTTCAGAACTTAAAACAATAGTGCAGAAAGAAAGTCAAAATCTCGCAGTAAATCAAAACCACATTTATGAGAACAGGTTTATCCACATGGAATTCCCTGATTTATAAAGACCAGAAACTGAATCAATGTTGTTTATTCATGTCACACACATGAATGTAAAGAGAGGAGTAGCATGTGATTTCTACGTTATGATTCCTGTGGGTCTATGTGACCAGTCGGCATTTGCTGCCTTGTGACTTTAAAGAAACCACTTAGCCCAACTAACGACAGGCCCATAGGAGCTCATGGCAATCCTGATGACACAATCGCATGCCGAAGAAGAGACAGGCAAAAAATAGGGAAAAGGAGATCATCGCAGTCTCAACACAACTAAAGGGCAAGATGCTGTAACAAGGGACAATGTTGGGACATGCCTGGTCAGGTGCAGGCTATCTGCAGTCCTATACACATGCAACCTTCAAAGCTGTTGGTCAGATCATGTTTCAAAAAGGGCTGACTCTCCACCACAAATGCGATCGTCGCACTCTCATCTTCAAAGGTTGTCTGCAATTGTTGTTGTCTGCAATTGTTGTTGTCTTGTAAGCAACATGTGGTGACAGTGCTGTAACAAAGGAACGCCTTCAGACTAGGCCTAATAGCCCTAACAACATTTGGTCACATTCTCGAAATTGGTAGCTTTAAGACGTTTACATACATGTACAGAATCACAATTGACTTCTTAAGCTATAAGATCCCCGCTTCCGCTGTCATGAAGTTGTCTGTTTAGGAGGAAGGTGGTCACGTATACGAGGTAATTCGGTCTTATATGCACTGTAAGAAGAATCTAATAAGTTATAACACAAGGATCATCACTGCATATAGACAAAGACAGTATAGGTCTCCTGCTAACTGTATTATATTTTATTCCCGCTGACGATCGATTTGTCAAAAATAACTATGCATCTAGAAAATCTACATCTAACTGATAGATATAGCCGGACAGAAAATGCATAAACTCAACTGGCAATTACCAGAAATACAACAAAATGCTTGAAGATATGTAGCCAATAAAGGTTTGAGACAAGCAGGGGAGCCTGAAAACATCCAAAAGACACCACGCAGGAGAACCAAATGAAGCTGAAAATACCCAAGAAATTCTGCCACAGAAACCACACGGTGCTTGACAAGCATTTTGTCTCCATTCCGTTTCAATTCTGTCTTCAGATTCGAGACATGAGCGTGAGAATATGACATTCACCGGAGTAACAATCGGAATACGTCTCCCTATCTCCTTTTGTAGATTTCCAGAACGTGCGCAATCAAAAGTAGGCCTCTTGACAATCCTCTCAGCGATCGATTGTCCGACCCATTGTGATTCTTATCTCGTCCCTCGCCCTAGCTCTATGCAAATTGTCGTATGGAGTCGGTCGCAGTGATTTTCTACAAGTTGATCAATGGTCATATTGATTGCAAATGCATTAGCGGCCTGTAATTTACCATTTGTCAACCAACACTCACATGCCAAGTGGTGTCGGAGCCTTGTTTACCATCGAAGATAAAATAATCATTTATCGAGGAAACAAAGGTATGTTATCTACCGTGTCACGGATAACAAATGTGCCATCAAAAATTATTAAACTTTTTCTTGACCATTTTTAAAGATAGGTATGCTGTTTACCAGCCATCAGACATTGAAATTTGATATTCAATTTGCAAACACGAGATGGCGCATTTGAGGATCTAAATATAAACAGAGCATGCAGAGGGCGCGTCTGATTCAATTACATGTCATGCAACATGATTTTTTTGAGATTCAAGAAAATCTAGAAATTCTAGAAGGAATCATGAGATCGGCAATTAATGCGTAAGAACATCATGAACATGCCGAAGGCCATCAGGGATTGTTAATTTAATAGGTCAGAGTATTTAACTGCTAATCACGTAATCTTCAACGCTGGCCAAGAGGCACCATCTGAGAAGAGCCATTAATCTATTTTAACCTTGGATTAAGATACATAAAATTGTATGTCATAATTGAGTGACTCAGTCAAATGAGGTCATGGCTAGCTATGTAAACCAAACATGGAACGCTTTGCAAAATCTACATCTTCAATCACAACACATTATTTACAGTCTGCAGCTTAAATTAAACAGAAATTGGAAATGTCAAGAAAAGTATATAGCCTCTCACAGCCACAATAAATGTAATTTACAGAGCAATCATGGCAGACAAATTTCTGAGAAAGGTTTTCACGAAGTCAATGAGGTGTATAATATAGTTGAGTCCACTGCTGAGACCATAGAGTGCAAGCTAGAAAACTGGAAACCTAGAAAATGTCAAATGCAACATTCTTGACATTTACAAGCAGTCAATTATTCTGTTTTGAGCATAGCTACATGTATTAAGCATATCTGCTTATCTGCATGTTGCATTTACTGCCTTAATCTCTGCACTATCTAGTATCTACAGTCCAGTGAAGTGAATTATATAGTCATAACAGCAGGATACAATGCACATCTGGAACTACCAGGGCATCTCTAAGCTCACTCCTGTTGACCAAGTAGTAAATATAGCATTGTGCAGTGGCCCATTGAACCAGGGCATACAAAAAGGAGGAAAAACTAGTGCTGGATGCTGTATACTGTACAGTCATGGTGGTGCAGCTGGGGCACAACAGCATACCAAGAGGAATGGCCAGTAGTTGTTTGCATAGAAGCCCCTTGAGGGACTCCCATGCACAGCAGTCCATAATGTGCAGATGCTCCACAAACTCAGCCACAAGTGTCTCCGTAAGAGTATGATGGTACAATGTGAAGTGCATGGCAATTAAGCAGGGACTTGCACTGTCTAGATAGTCTGCAGCTAGCTCACCAGACACAAGGACGGTAGTGGAGGGAAGCCAGGGATGCAAGCTGGGACAGAGGACCCGAATGAAGGACAAGAGGACAGGGAAATCAAAAGTCTAGGGAGAAGGTTGGGAAGAAGGACAGAGGATAAGGAAAAGAAAGAAGAGATAATGAGAAGGGAATACCAGAGAGAAGATATGTTACACCTGAAGAAGGATTGGAAGTTCAAAAGGTTTAGATGAATTTAGAAGGATGGTAAGGGGTGTAGAATTTCGGAAATGAATGTTGGAAACAGGGAAGGAGGTAAGGGAAAGTGCAAGGTAAAGTACTGAGGTCTTGCGAAAAGGCAAGGACAGAAACTTGGAAAAGTTCAGAAGACATTGGAACAGATTAGTGCTCAATCGAAGGACCAGAAAAAGGGCTAGAAGAGTTGAGAAAGATTTGAAGGAAGAGGGAAGAGGAACTGGGAGAGTTGATAGGCAAGAACTGGTGTATTTCAGGAAAAGGAATTAGAACCAAGGTAGAACCAAAGAAGAACCTATGAAGAACCAAGAGAGAACCAAGGAAGAAGCAAAAAAAGTACCAAGAGAGAACCAGGAGAGGTCTGAAAAAGTACAAGGAAGCAGGAGAGACAGCAGGAGACAGTTGGCTCAGCGGCCAAGGAATCGATGCACAAGCCAGAGGAGCTATAGGAGCTATCTTGTCATCCTGTCTGAGCAGCACGCTGTGGCCTTGTGTCACATCCTTCAGCAAGCAGATCAATGCCTGCAAATAACAAGACTGCACAACATTAGACTGAGGCACAGCCAGACCCCTATCACTTAAGCAACACTTGGCGACACTGCAACTTGCCCCACCCCTGGGCTGCATTCCTTCCATCCCCTAAGTGATATAGTAGAAGACTGCTAAATACCACAATCACCTCCATCTCATCTCTATTGTAGTTCGTCACTACAAGTGTATGACCAATATACTACTATTTCATAAGTTACTTTATTTATCCTTCGATTTACTGAGTCCGCTCATCCTGTTCTGATGCATTGTCATTTATTTGAAACATCTTTCATGAAGACTATGTATATATATAGAAAGGGTAGTAGATAGATATTCTTGATATATGAGGATGATTGTACGGAGTTGCCAGAAAAGGAAATACATGGATTCCTACTTCAGACTAGTAGGGGAAATGACGTCATCCCTATGAGTCAATTAGAGAAGAGCCTGAGACAAGTTACTGTTTTGTATATGAGGAGAAGTCAAAGGTGACATCCACAAAAACTTTGCAGAAATATACGCATTATCTCCACATGAATATGAGTCATAGTCTTTGAAGAATGGAGATAATGCTGACTCCCACAACCAAGAGGGTAGACAAACAAGACAGTCAGACACCATCTCAAAAGCTATGGTCAGCTGGAGCTGGCACCTGCTGGATTGTAGCAACCTCAGAGATCCGACTCAGATCAAACGATTGACAGTGATCACGAGAGGCAGGCGTACTAACCAGCAATCACAATAGAAATTACTTGTGATCCAGAGCGATTTGTAGAAAATGACTGTGTTTTCCATGACTGCGACAGCCATTTGGGAGGAAATCAGCCACACACGCAGTACCAGTCGCAGTAGGGCAGCTGAGCAGCAGAAGTAGTAACCGGTCTGCAGCTGAAGTCTCTTTGAACAGCCATAGAGGGAGTAAAGACACAGGGAATGTTCTATGATGAGACGGTCTACTTCAGCATTTCCTTCTTTGTAAAACGGATGCCTGGTATTGTCTTGCCAAATGGGTTCATGCTTCTAAGCAGTTACTTAGCTTGCTCTGTCCATCAGCATAAATTCTTCCATCAGCCTCACACTGGACAAGAAGACAAGAACATATCCCCAGCAGCAGCATCAGCAGCAGTATCAACAGCAGAATCAACAGCATTATCAACAGCATCTGCAGCATCAGCCTCGAGCCAGCATCCTTGCAAGATGAAGGCTAAGCAGCAAGGTGATGAAGGAAGGTGATGAACAGAGCTGCTTGTCACGCTGCCTAACATATCCAAACATTTATCATATGTTAGGCTAGAGCTATTCACCACTCCATTAATAGACATGGAGACTGGGCGCCCACCGCCTAAGCAGCCTCCCTCTCCTGACCAACCCTCATCGTAAATGCATGAGCGATATCTTATGAGATGGGAGATGCGGCAAGGTGTTGTTGCTCGGGGCAAACCCATCGTAAAGTTAATTGTTGTTGTCGCTCTAGGTGAACAGCCTCCATGACACCGAGGCAGGCCTCCAAGCCGCCTTCTCTTTGTCATGCAAATGCAAGATGAGGGGCCAAATGATGAAAAACCCAGTATGTAGATGACCGGTCAGGCTCTAAACAAGCACCATGGAAATAGCTGCAAGGCATTCGTGCATCATATGAAATACCATCAGTGGCAGCTGTAGCATAGGCAGTGGCATAGGCAGTGGCATAAGCAGTGGCATAAGCAGTAGCATGGGAGGGAGGGAAGCGGGCAACTTGCCATTGCAAATGATGCAGATGCTTCACCCGCAGGTGCACTGCCATTTGCCAACACTTTTCAGGCCCAGGAAGAAATTAATTGAAGGGCTGTGAAAAATGACCAGCCAGGATTTGTGGACAAATGGAAGCAATGGCCAGAGGTCTGTTACCATGGTGATCTAATACGAGGCTTTTGTGGAGGCTGACAGAGATCAGAGGCGGATGCTGGCGGATGCGGGGCCATATAGCCAAGTTAGCGACGGCTCCAAGTATGTGCAAGGATGCGACCTCAGGGCCCAAGGGACGCCCTCAGAGCAGCACTCCGACCTTCGCTCTTCTAGTAGATGAAGGTCAAGGGAGAGCTGCCCGGATTAGCTCATTTGTCTTCTTAGGGCCAGCCTACCTGATGCGTCTTTGTAAAGTACATGCAAGCACCAAGGGATGTGCTGAAAGGCTGGGCGGTCACCTAATGCTCGGGCTTAACACCACAAAACATTATGACCAGGAGCAACCAGGAACAAGGTCCTGTGCATAGCCAAGCAGCTGACGGGCAGGGTTACAGCCGTGTGCACGTCTTAATGGTCCACTTGCTAATCTTCTTCATTGCGCCCTTTCTTTCTTATTAAGGTCTGTTGCTCTGGTGACATCAGAGACAGGGAGGAAGACGAATGGTCCTGTAAATGTGCTTTAAAGAGAAGTTCAGAGGAGAGACAAAGATGGCATTATTTGAAGACCTGGGCGGATGTTGGGGCAGGGGACGGACAGCCAGATGCGGAAGGTTGAATGAACTAGGGAGGCGGGAGTGCTGCTTGTTGATTCAAGAGGCTCCAAAAGTCTAGTTAGTACTGATTGTGGTGAAAACAATTGGAAGTGGATTTTGGTTTGCAGAGGACCCCTTGAAAGTATACCGGACAGAAGGCAGAGAGGCAGGGGCTAGCGGGCAGGGGACCGGCCTGCAATATGTATATGTGGGTCACATCTGCGGGAGGAAGCTGGTTGCAGTGAGCGGCGCCAGGAGCCGATGTGAGGTGGCAGCTCCTTCCTGGAAGGTGACACGGGCTGACCCGCCACTGCACACCCACATAACAAGTGTCAAAGGAGACTGCCTACCTAATGCGACCTGTCCTCAACTCCAACCGCCACTACAATGGGACTATTGTCCACCAGGCTGGACACACGTCATGTCCACTTATTCATTGGCTAACTGCAGCATACTAGGACCTCCCTCCAGACTGGCCAAGCTGACCTTGCCTGACCTTGGGGTCCACCTAGCCTTTGTTGTAACCAGGCAACGTCTTTGATCTTTACCTTGTCAACTGCCGTGCATTCTTCGCCACTGCCCAAGCCACCTTGCCCACAAGATTTCAATTACAGCCAGTCAAAAAACTCTTCCTTAATAAATGCAATTACCAGAGCAAAGGGAAAGTGTGTCTTTGTTGATGGAGGTTGAAAAATGATCGGGACGACTTTCGCAAAACAACAACTCGATGTGTCACGGGCTTCTGGGATAATTAACTACAACAACACTCGTTTAAGGCAAGAAACATGCTTTGCCAGACACTTATGGAGTTATTCTTGTAATAAGTCGTGATTGCTGAGGTAGATTTATGGTACCAGCCACTCAACGTCTTTCGACTGCTGCTTGACGCAACCGAGGTTTCCGATAAATGGCAGGCACCTCACAAAGAGGGGAGTCTGCGGCAAAGGAAAACGTATAAAGACGGAGTAATGGCAGTTCTGTCAGGCAAGTGTATTGTCATCATGCTGGAGGCTGCTGAGGCAGACCTTCCGTCTATTGTTTGAGCACGTCTGGTTTATATTCACTGCAAAGCCAGCCCCACTCTTAGCACCCTTGACGGCTGGACACACTGACAAACATCTTCCATTTACTCCTAACTTCTTTTACACATGTCCTCCATTTTGGGTAGATGTCCCTCTCTCAGCCCTCACTCCTGCCCTCTTGTGGCCATCGTCTAGTAGAAAGACAAACTAAAAGCCACACGCCGCTGCCTGCCGCCTTAAGACCGACAATATGCATAATAAAGGCAGGCGCAATATCGCAACGTGTCTGCATGCATAACGCTATTGGATTTAAAGAGGAAAGGCAAGAAAAAGGAAGAAATGCAGATACTGGCCCATTCCTTTGCATATTTAATGCAACAGTAAGAGGAGGGCCATCTGCTTTGGAAGTATGCTTTCAAACTACAACTGCACAGTGTAATAGAGCCTCCGACCGAAAACTATATAAATGATGCCATTTGAGCTGTTTTGGTATGGCTTCAACGGTAAACACCAAGAAAGTCTTAATTCAATTTCAGTCAGCATCTATTCATTGGTTGGGCCATCAGCGGAAATGGATGGGCTAAAAGGAGACCTCTGCAGACAGTGCAGTCTGCAGAAGGCTCTTTTGCAAAGAGCGCAGTATCAAAAGCCAGCCAGTTCAAATAGTGCAATATCTTCATTGCCATCTCAATTACCCCACCTTGACTGCGAGCAGGGATGAGATAATTCAATAAATAATCAAAGAAACATCCGAAGGAAGATATCAAGTTGCCGAGACCACCCAGGAAATGATGAAAAATGCACGGAGGGAACGCTGCGCCCTGTGACTGTTGCTGCACTGTTGTCATGTTAACTAGAAAGACGCTTGTCTCATGATTAATTCACTGGGCGAGCAAATGAACCTTGGCGGCCATGTTGGTGGCCATCTTGAAGCTGCTGCTGCTGCCTCTACTGTTTTTAGCCTGCAGTGCGCTTCCAGCCCTGAAGTTGTGTTGTTTGATGTGAGGCCAAGGCAGGAAATGGCTGCCTAGCTGGCTACCATGTTCACCCACCCTGGCAAACTAATGAGAGTCACGGTCGCCTGCATATCGTCATAATTAGCAGGGGGCGGATGGCATCCCTCCATTCATCATGCATGCTTTATGGTCAGCGCCATGCGTTGCATTCTAATCTCGCAAGAATCACAACAACATATGTGGCTGCGGCGCCACCTAACTATAAATCTGCCAACTAAATCTATCAATGAGGAGCCATCGATTAAAGCACATCAAAAGCAGATATCAAGGAATGCAAAAGAGCGATCAGCCATCCCTCCAAAAGTAGAAACAACATCGTATAATGCTATATTTATCTGCAAGTGCGCCATAAACATTTTGATTTCATTTTATCGCTGTTTGATGAAACAGGCAAATGGTAAGCCTGAATTATTTGATTTATTGAAGGAAGTTCGTGAAACCCATTTGTAAGTGTCAAACAAACTGAGCAAGATTCTGGTTTATTGAGCGAAAGAGTCGGAAGATCCCGATCTATTATCGAATTTGGACAAAGATGATAGGTCCCCAGCCATGGCGGCCAAGCTGTGAGGGTGTCGTGGATAATGCAGGAGAAGAGCATCGATTAAACGGGTCTTAAGAAAGCCAAGAGACCACACGAAGGGAACCACATGAAAGAATGGCCTAAAACTGATGCTAAGTCTACAGAGAATTAACCTCAACCAGTTGGCATATATCCACCACAGGCAAATGCTAACAAATATGCATTGGGTATCAGTTTACGCAAATTGCACGAACTACAATCTTGACATTTTTCTTTATTCAGATCACACCAGATACATGTAGAGAATTTCAGAATATGTTGTGTTTTGGGTTGAAGGAAAGCTAACTCAGAGAAAACCAAACATTCACAGGAATCAGACACACCAACACTGTATGGTTTCTAAATATACCCCAACATTAATGTTAGATGAAGTTATGCTGCAATTCCTTCACATCATCACCCCAAAAAGAAGAAAAAAGAAAAAAGGTGAAGCAGAGTTGTCTAATCCATGATGATGCCACTGGAATTCAATTTGGAGGCATGGAAGGTGGGTACATGTTCAATGATCAGATTATCGCCCATGCACACCAGCCCTTTGAAGCCAACATGGCAAGGTGAGTGATTGCAGCCACACCACACCAGCCATGTTTAAAGGCAACTTAACCTGCTTTACACAACATGTTTTATGATTTTCTTGCTATCTTGTATCAACCTTTTTTTCGTCAAAAGTTTGGCTTTTCATTCTCCTCTGCGATTTCATGGGGTAAAGGTGATTTTTGTCAAATCTTAAAACTATTTCATTTTCAAGAAAGTTTCACAACGCCTTGATGTGCCAAAAAAAACAAAATAGAGCTTGTAAATATAGAAAAGAAATTAGGACAGGTCCAAAGCTATTGAAATAAGATTAGAGAAGAACACACCCACTGGAAGTTATTAGTTTAATATTTCTTTTTGCATAAAAATAATGAAAATATCTCAAATCTGGAATATGTGGGATGTGACAAAGTAGATGTGCAAAAAACAAACCTTTGAAAAATCGTACAATGCCAAAAACAGTTGGACACAAGTGACTGGCGTTGGGTTTGTCAAAAACACAATAAATAATGTGTGGACATTCCACTTGAACTGGCACTTGTGTCAGCAAGGATGACCAAAAAAAAAGAACTGAATCCTCTAATCTATAAAACATGAGTGGCTTTTATCATCTAGAGTTTCTGATCTTGTGTTTCATTGAAGCAACCTGAGCCCCTCCACAGGACCAGCTCTGCAATACGAAACCTCCCTCAAGGTCAAGGAAAACACTGGCCTGGTATACTCTCCTGGTCTCTCCAATTATACAACCCCACAGGAACCTATAGCAACCAATTGTTGGTGGTTGTATTAGCACACCAGCATCACCCATCCTGACTAATAGAAATGGAATGCAGGAAGCAATATTAAACGTATAGATAATCCCATCCACTTGGAATGAATCTAACTAAGTCAGTTCCTGATTTGCAGCCTGATTGTCAGATCAGCCGACGGATAGAAGTTTGCAGTGTCATTTAATATGGACGTGTTTTTGTTGGCAGAAATGGAAATTTGCCAAAAACCACTTGCTAATTGTTAAGAAATTCATTACAATGTAGGAATCCCCTCATCAAAGAAAGGGAAACCTTCAGAAGTTCAATTTGTAAATTCATCCATCCCCTCCACACACCGACATTGTCACATTCATAACTCATCCGCTATTCCTGTGAGCCCATTGATAAAATTACGAAATGATCAAAGACGGGGTTCATTATAAAACATTCGCTAAAATCAATTCTTGACAAAAGAAAAATCTCAAGAAAAATATCCGGCTAATTTGACCAGCTAGGCTGGGAGCTTAAGCAAGGCCGCCGCAGACAGCACACAATGGGATAATTCAATTTATTATCCCCTTGCTTAGTACACAGGGGAATATGTGGTTAGCAATCGAATCAATCCAAGAATTCTTTTGATGAATGTGGTTTTCAAAGAGACTGATCTACCAGAAGCAACCGAATTTCTGCAAGAAGGACATTTATATTTAGTTCTGGAAGGATTCGGCATAATTCATTGATGAAGAATATCAAGACCAAACAAGCCTTATATCTTTCTGATGGTAACACGAATTAGTTAACCTAGAACACAGCATAAATTAGCATAACACCATGAACTATAATATTATGACAAAGATTTGTTTGAGACATACTAAAATTTACAGAAAATATAAGTGATCAAATTTGCACTGACTAAGAGGCAACTATGCTCTATGAGTCCCCAGTCTACTTGCAAGTAAGAAACTTAAAAAAAAGACTGATGTGATATACTTGACTACACAAATAGCCAACTTCATCAATCCAGCTATAAATTTTAAAGCTGACAGGCTGGTTGGCAGTGCTGCAGTGACTATAGAATGAAGTTACTCAATGAAGGGAGCCTGGCAAATGGAGCTTTTTCTACTTAACAGTTGTTTTAGTCTTAACAAGTGGCCTTGTTTCAGCAATTTTATTTGTTCCAGTCTGGTGCATAGAGGAAGTGTTTTATTTGCTCAGGCAGAGACTATGAATCATTACCAGAAAAGGAATGGCAATCACTCCTTGAGGCGTAAGAAAGGGTCTCATGGTGTTTTGTTTCCAGCCTGCTGCTGCCTGATCATATGACTGAGGTTGGGTTTAGAAGAACTCCACTCACTCTGCAAGTCTCTTCTGTGGAGTGTTGCTGAGCACCGCGCTGCATACATGCTGGGAGTGTATGAAGATGGGAGCTAGGAGGTGGACAATGCCTTATTACCATCCATGTAGCACATAATACACAACAAATTGTATCTGGAGAGAGCGCGGCTTTGCTCTTGCATTTGATTACACCCAAACACGAGGATACGAAGGGATTTGTGTCAGCGAGATAGATCGTCAAGGAAAAACAAAAGCAACGGTGGGGACAAGAGTATCAGAGAAGGACAGGCGACAGCCAAATAAGCCCCGCAGAATAACAAACGACATCCGTAGTGGGACAGCAATAAGCCCGCGCCAGGCCCACTTGTCTGCGCCGGATTCATTCCTTGATGATATTGTGAAGCCATCTCAGCTAACGACCTTCCTACACGCTCCCACAGAGTGCCTTGTACTAGAGGAGCCATTACCTTTGTGGGCCAGCTCTACAACATGTACATGACATGGCAGGTATTCAATACGTGATTTTTTGCAGCAGTAAGGAAGCCTAGGAAGCCAATATATTATACGCGTATGGCGTATAGCAGGTTTGCATAAAGCTGGGTCTCAGGTTCAAAATTAAGGGCACTTTCTGTGATTTACTGCTTGGCTACTTCTTTACATGCATGGAGGTCCATCAGAATCCAAGCACTCTTCTCTTTAGGCACCAAATGAAGCAATAAGTCAAAAAAGCTATTCAGAGCTCACATTGGCATTCAGTGAGTGATGCTGTTTTAAGAAGAAGGCCTAATGAATTCAGCAGCTGCTGGCCACATTCAAGAAGCTGACCCCATGAACTTAAGTGGCCTAGGAAGAGCTAGGCGGGCCAGGGCCGGTGCTTTATGGGACATACGTCTCCCTGGTGTCTTTTCCGGGACCTTTACGAGTCCCAAGGGTAGTCACTCATCAGCAGCCTGGACCGAGCCCAGTGCACTCTGCCAGCCTTTTAGCTCTGCCCTACTTCCATTCACAATCCCCTGTTCCTGCCCTGTTTTAGGCCGATGGCTTCTTAAGCTATCTACTGGGGTTTCAATACACTTACTGACCTATCACTAAAATGATGAGCTTAGCATCATATTGTCATTAATCAGCCGTGCTTAAGATGCTCAATGAACGAGATTAGATGACAGTTGCCATTCGTTATAAGCAACATGAAGCTAAATATCCATCCACAACAGATGTCTTCTGTATAACAAGATACAACAGATGAATATCACCGAGGTGTACCTTCATGTTTCACTACATACGCTGTATATGTACCTACATTCAAATTGGCATTCTTTCAGCTCTGAATAATGGATACCCATGTACATTATACACTCCATTATACTACGTCTTCTAAGAGTAGATGTCGTGTAATTATTAATTAGAGCATGGTGCTTGGCTGAGGAAATTTGTAAATGCTGAGTAGTGGATCTCATTTTGTGTTTCACGAACTAATCAGGAAAATCAGCATCCATCACGGAGACTGAAGATGTTGCGGAATCCCTCAGCCATCCAGAGAAACTGCTACAGTTTAATTCGCCAGCAATTTTACGCTGGCTTGGATGCCGGGGAGAAGAATGGTGTTTCTAATTTCATTGGTCCATTTTAAGAACTTGTGAGTTGCTGCTGTTGATGTTGTTGCTGATGCTGTTGATGCTGTGGATGCTAGGGTGATGGGAATCATGGGATGCTAGGGTGGGCTGAAAAAAACTTTTTTTGGAATTTCCATATGCCAGTGGTATAGAAAGTTGGCTATGGCCAAAAAATGAAAATTGGTGCAAAAAAAATTTTGTGGAATGCAATTTGTGCCGGGCCACTACGGCTTTTATGAAAATGCATATTTTCAGCCATTTCGCACGCTCTTTTAGACCAATTTTTGGTCTGAGTCAGTTTCCTTTGTTTCAGAAGGCTCAATGGAGTACTTAAATCTTATTTGAAGGCCATTTTGGATATGAAACACCATAAACAGGTTGCTTATATTTAAGATATAGCCATTTATGGGTAAATGTTGGGGATAAGAACTTGGCTTTTTTTGTTAAAAATTGCCCAAAAAATTGAAACTATCGGAATTGACCTAACAAAAAATGATTCCAAGTGAATTGTAATTACCCCGAGTCCTCCCCAATGCCCTAGAAAAAATTTCCAATGTATTTTCTACATCAATTTGTGGTTTTAGTTTCCAGAATAGCGGCAATTCCGTAAAATCAGATTTACAGATTTGACTCTTTAGCAGCTTGTAAAGGCCTACAATTAAATCTAAGTTATTTCATTGTTGAATAGGAATGAGCCCAGGTATTAGGGGTATCAGACAAGCCATCAACCAAAGCTCCAAGTGCAATAGGAGCTGAGCTACAAGGCAAATTGTCATTATATCGGACATGCTCACATAATGTACAGCCGACATGATGACATTTCGCCTTGTAGCTCAGCTCCTATTGCACTTGGAGCTTTGGTTGATGGCTTGTCTGATACCTATATTACCTGGGCTCATTCCTATTCAACAATGAAATAACTGAGGTGCACTTGTAGGGCTACATAAGCTGCTAAAGGGTCAAATCTGTAAATCTGACTTTACGGAATTGCCGCTATTCTGGAAACTAAAACCACAAATTGATGTAGAAAATACACTGGAAATTTTTTTTAGGGCATTGGGGAGGACTCGGGGTAATTACAATTCACTTGGAATCATTTTTGGTTTGGTCAATTCCGATAGTTTCAATTTTTTCGGGCAATTTTTAGCAAAAAAAGCCAAATTCTTATTCCCAACATTTACCCAGAAATGGCTATATCTTAAATATAAGCAACCTGTTTATGGTGTTTCATATCCAAAATGGCCTTCAAATAAGATTTAAGTACTCCATTGAGCCTTCTGAAACCAAGGAAGCTGACTCAGGCCAAAGAAATGGTCTATAAGAGCATGCGAAATGGCTGAAAATATGCATTTTCATAAAAGCCGGAGTGGCCCGGCACAAATTGCATGCCACAAATTTTTTTTTGCACCAATTTTCATTTTTTGGCCATAGCCAACTTTCTATACCACTGGCATATTGAAATTCCAAAAAAAGTTTTTTTCAGCCCACCCTAAATTGGGATGTTGTTAAATCACCGGTCGTGAATCAGATCGGTGGATGATGAGAGTGGATGGGTGGGTTGCCATTGACTGGAGGGGCCATGATAGCAGGATACTTGTTGGGTCTTTCCGATGGTCACTTTATCACCGCCAAGAGAGCAGCCCTCGACTCCGCATCCACATCACTTGATGTGATGGTCCCCAAATCTACTCATATTGCAGCTGTAAAATTCAATAAAGCACAGGCTTCCTGAGTAGCTGCGAACTTCACAGAGCCAAGCAACTCGTGCCAGAGGACTCCTAGTATTTATTACACTGGCCTCGTACAAGTCCTCTCTCGCCTTCACTGCAAATTCCTGCAAACACCTCCAACTGCAGAAGTGGCTAAAACGACATCGAGTCCTTCAGTAAAGAGTGCCACAAGTAGCTGCTCATTCAGCCTGCAATATTCTTGTGTGCAATTTAGTGTGTCACATTTAACTTCATTTTATTGTTAATGTTATTCTTTGTTTTCATATTGCATCACCTGTGTTGTTGAATGAACAATGTACTTGTTGCGGCTATTCATTTCATCAACTGCCTTGACCTAAATTCTGTTGTAAGCTACCGTTGTAGGCAGCAAGGCCACACATGGTAAATTTGAATAATTATGATAATGGCCATTTGACAGGTATTTACACAGTTCAGCTCAATCAGTTTATGCTCAATATCTCTCTGTCAATATTAAATCATTTCTAACATCAAGCTAAAACATGCCTAGCATTAACAGTGTTCTTGAATATTCCACAAAGAACGTTATGCTTGTTTTTTTTGGGGCATAGCAACTGCTTCAGAATACAAGGTTGTGTTGGCTTGCGAACAAACTTATGTAAAATGTATTTTGAATGTAAATTGGGAAGCAACAGGGAAGCTTGGTGAGAGGATTAGGCGTGTGCATATGATTAGTCTGGAGCAGGCAAGGGAGAGGATGACAATAGTGGGGCAAGCCCTAGGGAGGGCAATGACAAGCAGGTTGTGTCAGAACACTGCCAACACCCTGGCCCCCTGTCCCTGGGTACCAGGTTCACCCTGATATGACATGTCAGTGTTGTCAGGGTGACATGTCCTCCTGTCTCTCTGATTTTGTCCCTGCCGTCTCACAATAAATCTCCATAAGTCATGTCGATGAGCGTCAAGCGGGAGTCTAGCACGAGGTCTCCCGGAGACATTAAATATATGGGCGATGCATATCTGTGCTAGACATATGGGTTCATACAGGCCCTCTGAGTCATGAGTGCATGACAATCATCTCAACCCCCTCAAGACCTGTCTTCTCTCTTGGAGACTACTTCTGAAGAATTCAGCCTTGCTGCTCTCAGATGGCAAAACAGAACACATTCCAATAAGGAAGGCCGATCTTGCTATAATCCTGCACAGTCTCTATAGTACACATAGACAGTCATGAATTAGACTGCAAACCGATATAACTGTATCATCTTAACCATATAAATATATATATCTTGACATGAAAGTTGGTGATAACAGACAGAAACCATTGTACAAAAGACAACAGAATCGCAATATTGAAACAAGTGCCAACAACAGCATCGCTGCGATTCTCGAAGACACAGAAAAAGTCGCAGATTAGCTTTGTAGATGGACAATGCTGAAAGATGAGAGAGAGGCTGAGATAGAAGAGGGACAGGAGCTTTCATTGCAACCATCTGTCAGGGGTGAAGGAAGAGCTATTGATGGAATGCCGCCAAACTGACCTCTCTTATTAATAACAATGTGGGCAATGCCGATATCATATCCAAGCCAAACCATATTTGAGGCTGTAAGAAATCTGGATTGCAACAAAATCTAATGAAGCATACAATTGCAGCAGCTTGAGCAGTTTGAGCATAACACAATGAAAAGAAAACACATTTACGTGTTTCTAAAGAGATACAGACATTGAACAGCTTCTATTTTGGCCGTGGTCTTACATTACACCAGGTGATATTCATGAATACGTTGCCATGCCAGAAGCAGGTCATGTTCATCGCCTGAAAAATATTTCTTGATATCTGCTAATATGGCACACATCAGACCAGCAGCAGGGTCTATGGGTTTCTATATAGAGCATGTTTTAAAGTTCCTTAGGACCCTTTACATATTGTAGGTCTGTGAGCAGAACCCATGCTGCCAACTGATGTGCTATGAAATGGTATAATGTGCAGAATCAGAACTGAAGGCAAGACGGTTCCATTTTGCTTCGGCAAGTAGCAGAAATGCAACAGCATTACGTAGGTGCCTGCAGAAGAAAGGAACAATTCAATCCGCAATCATACAAATGCATGAGGAGAGGCAGCGGAAAGAAGGAAGAAGTAAATCACCCAAATGGTTGTGCAAAAGCAAGGAGACAACAGGAGAATCAGCAACATCGGGCAGCTGCATCACAAGAAGAAGCAGCAGCAATCTACATGCACACTGCATGGAACTACATGCATACTGCACAGACCTACATGAACAGTATAAGGCGTTCCAGCTAGACTACAATGTATAGTAGATGGCATTGTCAAGTAAGATGATCATCACTGCACATCCCTGCAAGCCAGACTGCTCCAGTGTTCCAGTGCACTAACAGTATGCGGTGTCTTCTTCTACTGCTTCCCAGATCTGGAAGGCACATCTCAAGCTACTGCCTCAGTTCTTGCAGCAGCAACAGGAATGAGGAGGAGGATGAGGAGGAGGATGGAGCAGTTGCTGTCATGTCATCTTTCACCTCTGTGGGAGGTTGCTGAGGTTGGCAAGTCTCTCAACCGGCTGCCTGGTGAGCAAGACACCGCCGAGGGCAGTTCCTGTTCCACGCTCTCTCCCCTTCATAATTAAAAGCGCTGAGTCCGGGGAGCCTGTTACCTTGTCTCCCTTCACGCCCTTCCATTGCCCTAGTGTCAAGATTTGCCTAGCTGCCAGTGGCTGGGGTGTCAAAACAAGCCACTGTTTAGAAATACCAAATGTCACTACATTTAGAACAGGCACTACCAGACAGCTACAACTTTCAACTTCCAGAGCAGTTCCAGCTCTTATTCTTTTGTGGTCGCCTTCTGTAAGAAAAGTGCAAGACAACAAAGACACAAGGAACGAATTGAACTACACCAAGGTCTTGCAATAAAAGCCTTTAGATGTAGTTTCTTTGAAAGACAAATTAGCATCCATGGTCACAGGCTTATTAAAGTGTCCCAGTGTGCCTTAGTTTGTTCTTTGCATTCTATAACTCAGCTCTTGTGGCAACATCCAAATGCTCAGTTCCATCTGCTGCTGCTGTAAGCATGCTCTCATGAGGGGCTGGCTCAGGCTGGCAAAGGCTGGCAAAGGCTGGCAAAGGCATTAAACAACAGCAGTTCAAACTGCCTACAGGAGCTTGTCACGTACTGAAATTGATTACAACACAATGCCACCCATGCAGCTCTGACAATGGACCAAATTCAAGAATCAAATCACAGTTGCTCGAGAAAATGGACGTGCATCTCAAAGCATCCAAAACCACTTTGCCACATTGTTTGTCATCGACGGGTTCTTAATCCACTTTGTTATGATAATTATTAAAAGACTGAGCACGAGGCAGAAGCTGGTGCAAGATTGGAAATCAAAGGCAACAAACGGTTGAGTCAAAAGCTCCTTTGCTCTGTGGAAAAACTCAAAGCCCTAATCTCACACAAATAGCAGAGTAATTGTTGTCAATGGTTCGACAATAAGTGTATTATCATCTTTTATCACTGTTTGTGCAAACTGTGAGGATCTTTTGTTGTCAAGCCATCATATTGAAAAAGAAAAGAAGCTATTTACAGACAGGAGGAGGTAAGTATTTATGTATATGATATATGGTGCAGCACTCCCATCCACGTTCTTGTAGCAATAAGTATCAAATTAATCTAAGGTCTACCATGGGTTTGGGGAAGCTTAGCCATATTTGTATGATGCATGCACATATGGCAAAAAGCACTACCCATACACTGCAATACCATATACACTGCAATAACAGCCAATACCTTTGGCATACCAGAATACAAGAAGTACTGTACTCTCTACTCTATAGCAGCCACTTAAGGAAAATAGGCAAAGGATGAGCAGCATGTCTGCAGAAAGAAGCAATTTGCATTAGACGAAGGAGTGTATAGACCCTGGGACCAAACAGCCAGAGCTAATTGAGCTGCTAAACTGGTATATAATATGGTTGCAGAGGAGCACTGAAGGGCTGCTGTCCTAGCATCTAGTCAATTAGGTCCTCCATACTTTGATTTGCGAAGGACGGAGCTTGGCAGTGAGGAAGCCACTGCGACTCATTGAAGATTCAACATTTGTACATACGCTTCTACTGGAAGGACAGACTTGCTTCTGCCATACTAACGACTTGGATAGGCCCATCACCTGTCATAGTGTATTTTTATCATGCATCTCATACTTATATTGAATTGTATTCAGTGCTTTTGAAAAAAAAAAATAAAAAAAGAAGTACCTCAAGGCATCATTCTGAGTCCCATGTATAAACGATATAATATACCAGATTAAACAATAAAGGCAGTTTCGTTTCGTGACTAGAGTTGTTTTGATGGTGGAGCTAGATTATTGCCACCATTGGGGCCAGCACCCCAGGCAACCAGGGCCATTGCATGCTAAGAATGACCCACTCCTGGATCATTTGCAGTAGTAAAATTTTTACTGGTAAGGTGGTGGAATGGCCGGTGTCCACCCAGTGCAGTGTCCGGTCAGCTGGGTGCAGATTGTGCCGTGTTACAGTGCTGGAATGTTTGTGGATGACCACAGTTAGCCTGCTGTCTTGCCCTGCAAGTCTGTGTTGCAGCCTGTTGTTAATTAGAGGGTGAGACTGCTGTGTAGGCTGCAGCATGGGGGTCCGCCCAGTCGACATGCCATTTTCAGATTATCGCCCTCATCAAGGAATTACACGGAGTTGCACTCGCTTGCTCTGGGCCACTCATCTAAACTCCTGCCTCAGCAGCAACGCCATCACCACTATGCAGCCCACCGGCTGCCCAAGGCAGCCGTGCTACAGTTTGTAACCCTCAATAGAGGTGTGTGTATCCACATCACTGTGATTTGATTCGTACTAATTTGGACACGTGGTTAATTGAGGGCTACCCCCAAAGCAACAACTTGGCAACCTGTCTCACACAAATTCCTTTGCACCATGCCATCACACATATACATCAGTATCCTCAAGAATATATTCATGTATTTTCAATATATCATTAGCACAGAATATTATATACAGGCCATAAAACAGGATTTCCATTTGTCTTGACCTCCACTTCATATATATACAAGGAACTTGGTTCAGTTGACATCTCTTACACACTTCAAAGATCAACGGTAGATGCTAATGCTGCACTGCATTTAGACCAGTAGTATGTCCATCCTATTTCATGTATAAGTATATGTGTAAGTAGTAGTTTCTATGCTGTATCAACAGGCTGCACATGGCATTTGCTGGCATACGATTACGGTCTAATGCGGTCACATCCCCAAGGTTGGTGCACTTGTTTACATCTAACAGAAGTGGTCACCCGGGGCCACTTCAAACATACACTGCTTCCAGGAGCACAGGATTACTCCTGAATTATTAATTTGAGATTTCTAAAAGGCAGTTTGGGACAACTAGGGGACAGCACTAATCATATACAAGCGATTTAAACGAAAATCTGGTATGCAGTGTTCATGATGAATCAGTGCATTAAAATTCATTGAAATTATGCAGATTTAACAATTATGATGTCATGTTTTGCAAGATTAAACCTACGCGCTGCATAATGCACAGCATATTTCTTATTCAATTGTCTGGTTGGAATTCAGCGACAGAACTGAGAAGGTAAGCCTCGGGTCTCCCTTCGAGTGGCCTTGGAAATGATTATCAATATAACCGGATGATTAGCTAAATACACCTCTGGCAGATTCCAAGCCATAATGGGACTTGGAATAAACATTGGTAATGGAGTTTAAGTGTTGTTTGGTTTACAGGACCACACGGAAACATGACATGAACTAATCCACCAGTTGCATGCTGGGAGTCCAGGACCAAGTCCAGGTGGGTTATAGATCCAAATTATGAAGTACCACCCACAAGAAAACAGCTAACTTGTTAACCCTGCTAACTTGTTTGCCTGACTCTAACTTGAATACCTAAGTCGCACCTAGAAGGGCCAGCAAGACCTTGGTCTTTGTGAGTCCTTCAATAATTCATAAGCCTTTGCATGTCCAATAATGAGGCAACTCAAGTCCATAGACAGGGTCAGCCCTGGTTCAGACCTGGTTCAGACCTGGTTCTCCCCTGTCCACTTGAGTTTGCACTGTTGTGTCAAGAGAACTGCATCCATTTCTGGCCATCGCTCCTGGTTAGGCACTAAGTGTGCAGCTTCCCTGCGTTTTGTCCTGTGTGTCACTCCGAACTTATCTATTGAAGACAGACCCACTTTCCATGAATACATAACACATAGTACATCCTACAGTTGTGTGGTTTCAGTTTGCCAGTTCAAAGTACAAACCTGTTACTTAGTGCAGTCTGAGTTCACACCAGAGGTTTTCTTTGTTGTTATCATTACATGATGACTTCTTATCCAATTCGTCAGAGAGAAATGGAAAACAGGTTGCATTGCAAAATGTAAAGGATTCTCGAACCTCCACTAGCTTGAGTTTCTAGCACAGTAACTTCAAATTGCATTGGTGTGCTTTTCGTAGATGTCTTTGAGCTCTCAAACCATTGGCAATTAGAGTCTGTCTTCAACCAAGAAAACTACTTTGTAGCTTGCGGAAGGAAGACTGCAATATCAAACGGCCATTTATCTGCGTTATCAATTAATCTTAATACTGCTGAAGTTGCCCAATTTCTGTTTACGTAGCATTGTTATAATTTATTAGTCTGTTAAAATGTCTGAAGATGCAACATCCATAAACTAAAATTGTAATGTGAGAAAATACAAACATGAAAGGTTTGAAAGCCATTTTGTAAAATTGGATGATTCTTCACATGTGCAATACTATTGAATTACCATCGCTATAGTTTTCTTCCCATTGACTTATTCACCATTGGCCCATACACAAATCAAAATTGTGAAATGCATGGCACATTGACACAAACCTCTATTGTTTGTTGTTGTTTTTTTTGTTTCAATATGTCATTCTCAAAATGTGGCGATACACTATAAGACTATAGTCAACCCAATACACTATAACAAAAAAATATGGAAATACCATCCATGGGTTGTTTTGTTGTTCAATAATGTTGCAAAATGACCACTTCTTAACCCAATTCTGGACAACGCTCAGTCTATTGTGCATCTCAAGAGCATATTCCTGCAGTAAAACTTGTTATTGTGATTCTGGAGAGGTAGACAGCACATGAAATAGAAGGGTGTTAATTGTGGACAGGGTTATGAATGACTGCATAACAATTCATGACAATTTATGTGAGGGGCGAAATGATAGTAATATGATGGATATTTATTGCACCCAACCCTCAGGGGTGTAACCTGGCCAGGGATAAAGAGAAGTGTCTAATAAAAAGCTGATGGATAGCAAATCCATTACCACAGGCGTCTCCTCAGATTATGGGACCTGTTCCATCAAGTTGGAATTCTCATCACCTCCTTTGATCAGCCTCAGACTGCAGGATGCCTTTCACAAAAGCTCGGGCAAAATTTGCAATATTCCCAGAGGTATTGCTGTCAAAGTGGCCTCGCTTTGAATTGTTAGAACAAAGACACGGTACATACTCATTACCCCCATCACAAAAAGAGAAACCGCCGCTTATTGAATCATCCTAGGGTTATTAGGCGTTATTAATATTCCTTGGAATAATCTAAGCGTCTTCAAAAAGTGGAAAGGGCCAGAAAGGACCAGAAAGGGCCATTGATGTGACTATGCAAAATGAAATTAAAGAGAGGAGAAGGGAGCCAAGGGATGTGTCAGAAAGGCAAGGACGGATGGCAAAGGAGATGGCCCTCTGTGGAGATATCCCTCCTTGATGACATTGCTAATGACATTGTCTGGCTAGCAAGGCCGGCCATGGAATGCTCTAAATCTTGTTGACAACCTTTAGCCTCGGACACAACTTGCCTCGGCCTCCTATCATTTTGAGCCAGGCCGGTCTAGAGTGTCCACCACTGCTGGTCAACACCAGCCACAAAAGGCCCTTATTGGATCCCATTATTTTTCTCAGGATTCTCAAACCGGAATCCACTGAAACCGAGCACCGCGACTGACCAGGGGCCTACATCTATTTTGAGTGCAATTGCATGCACGAATAGGATACCATTGGTATTTAAAAGTATCAATATAAATGCAGTAACATATAACTCAATTTCCAACACACACACCATTTTTATAAATAAAAATGTCAATGCAATTATAAAGAAAATGTCACCAGACATCACGATTATCACAATTAACCACGTGACTGGTGAAGCGCATTCATCACGTGACTCTCTCTAACTGGCTCTAATTTAGATATTCCAAGTTTCCAGAAAAATCAGAAGGTCACGCAATATACCAAGTGAACAAAAAGTAAATTTATGTCTCTGATGATATTGAATGCATTTCCAGGCAGTTGCTGGGAAATGAAGATAACTTCAAAGTAAGAAAAACAGGCCAAATGACTTCGGACCATTCCAGAATTCAAGTTTCGGCAACTGTAGGTTGGAGAAGGACATACATGGGAATGGCAGGAAAGCAAGTAGAGCTGCCGAAGTTGATGTACTCAGAGCTGTGCTGGGGATGAGGGGGGGGGACTCGGAGGGCATAGAGAATGCTGACCAGGCCAGGCCAAAAACTCGATTAGCCAGTTGGCTTGAAGTGGCCTCACACACCTTGAGCTGGCCCACACACCTGACCGTCTCTCTTGCAGCCAATCAAATTCTCCGCTGCTAATTGAATTTGCATAATCTGCAGTGGGGAATCCTCTTCTTGTCCTGCCTGGTCCTGCCTGGTAGCTGATGAAATTTTTACCAGCAACAGCCACATCCTGCAGCAGCCTGGTCTCCAGGTCCAGAGGCAGCTTCCTCTCCAGCTCACTCAGCCCAGGGCAAACCACAGCCTGACCGAAGCTAGAGGAGCACTGACCCCTGGCTCCAGTCCCACCAAGCCAAACAGATTACCACAGGGCGCCATGATTTGTCTCCATTTATTTCTCAGCTCCTAAGCCTTTTACAAATCATGCTGATAAACCTGGGCGTTGTCATCTGCGACTAGCTGAGACCGGCTGCAACTGTCGGGATTGCCAAATTGGGAAATAACGTCTATTGGAAACAGACATCAAACATGATTAGGTCTCAAGTTTCAATCTAGCAAGTCAAATTAGCTGCACAAAACCTAAAGGCTATGAACCTCATTCACTGCTCATTCCGAAACAAATGTAAAAAGACTGTAAATAGAGTGTTTGAAGGCTGTTGGTCTTGCGCCTATAGAGCAACATAACACTCCGACGATGAATGTCGTTGATCATATTCAAAACGCATTCAACTGAAATGTCTACATATATGAGCAGCGATAGTAGAGGATAGTGTTTGGAAAGCAAGGAATAAGTCGCAGACCAGATTATCAAAAGGGCCTTAAAATGACCAAGAAGCACTGGTAGAGGACCTTAGAGAGGTCTTGCTGGACCTGACCAAGTCTCAGTGAAAGGAACTTCCTGTGGACTGCCCGCGGTCTGCCTGCTTAGTCACAACTGTCCTGGCTGCTAAGGGTGCACAAGCTGCTCAGGGCAAGGGCTGCCAACACAACACAGAGAGCACCACAACATCCTGGGAGCCATTAAAGTTTCATGAAAAAGATATTGACTAGAAAGCATGCAGCTCTTGAAAGACAGCCTGAGAGACTGGTCTGTCACCGAAGAAAGACTTGTCGAACTGGACAAGAGGGAGAGGCGGCCCTCAAAGGAATGCCTCAAAAGAAGAACTAAAGCCAGTGATGGAGTGGCCATGGACCTTTTAGGGGGAAGATGAGTCAGATGACCATTGGCAGTGGTCAGAGATGCTCACAGATGCTCAGAGAAGGATCTGAATGCACCAAGCAACGGTCAGCAGATCAGACCGACAACAACATTGACCTCAAAAAGCTCAATAATTATTAATCATACATCTGATGTACGGGCTGAATTTATGAAATCAAACAAACAACCAGTTCATCTTTCACAGCTAAAGAAAATTAATGAAAGCAGAAAAAAAATCTATTAAACATGAACCTCATAAAGATTAGGAGGAGATAAAGCAAAAGACAAGCAGAAGACAGCTGAAGAAAAAAAAGACAAACAAGCAAAGAAAAGCCCAGACAGCCAAGCAGGGCTACAACATTAGCCACGACCTTCAGTAAGAAGATTAGGTGAAGCCTCAAAGTTGTGTGAGGGACCTCTATGGCCCTTGATCAATGTTGCAAAGACCCTAATTGACATCAATCGATATGTGACGAAACCAAGCCAGCCATTGTAATGCATACCTCATGCTGAGAGAGAGACTCTGAGGTCTTAATGCACTTGGCTGGACCGATTTCCAGCTAATGTGGCGCAAAGCGGGCTTGTTGTAATTGGCTGTATCAGTTACTAAGACAAAAGAAAGCAAAAGATCAAATAAGCCGTTGGTATGCCTGATGGTGCAATGCCTCGTGGGAGTCATGGGTCCACGATTTGAGACTAAAAACTACAGCATACAAAAGGGCAAACAAGTCAAAGACAATCTTTGTGTGCAAGACATGCCCTTCTTCACTAAGTGGACAAAGACAAATTCCTCCAGCCACATCAAGGCCTGATAGAGCTGCGAGATCTTTGTGAGATCTTTGAGGTTGTTGCTAGAGTTCTTCTGGAGGTCCTCATGTGGAGTTCACTGGAACCAGGGTATAAGAAAGAAAGGGCTGGAGTGGATCAGGCTGACATCTTGATATGTTTGTGCAGGGAGCAGAGTGAAGGGCACAAGAGCAAAGTGACAGTTGCCAAAGCACAGGTCAATTAGTCCTCCAAAGACCCTCAGGTCCTGCTGAGGCCTGCTCAGTGCTGGTCTGGGAGCCAGGCCAAATAATGTGGCTCTAACGGTCAGCCTTATGGCCCAGAATAGCAACACACCGAGCACCTCTTAAAGGATACCTGACCCCGCATACTACTCCATATAGTTTTAGTTGCTCATCTTGAACCGAATCGTATGATAAGAAGCACTAGACAAAAGCACCAGCCTAGCATCCTAACACTTTTTTTGTTCTTCGGCAAGTGGCGTTGCTAAACAATTTATCGCTGAATCCCAACTCGGTTTGGAGGTTGCATGCGAACATGGGCAACATCGCAAACATGTCAGAATCCCATCTCCCCAAGTGAACAATGTTGGGTCTGACCACAGCCCCTTGATATAATACTCACATGCATATTTAATACGAGACAGAATTACACTCCTCAGAATATAGCGAGGTGGATGGGGGAGGAATTGAGGAGAAATTCAGGAAACAGAGAATGTCGGAGATGTCCTGGGGTCTGACAGGTGGCAGGGCAGTTTTTGGGACCTCTATCAGTATCATAAACAGCATCAGTTGCATCAACGGCATCAGTTGGGGAGGGGGTCCATCCCACTAGAAGGTAGAGTGGAGGGGGGGGGCAGTGTCTGCTGTCGTATTCAAGACAGCCATCGTGGACAAGCACAGGAAGTATCGTGACCCCATGGACCTCGTCATACACATACAAACTACGTCAATGTCAACGTGGCTGCCGCCCATCATCCCTTTATCGCTCACTAGCATTTGCCGCTCTTTTTGTGCCCACACCCAGAAAACACTCTTTGAGATGATTCTAATTCTGAAAATGAACACACAACGGAATTCAATTTTGATATTGCATTTTCACCAGAGGCACTTGTCTGCATCTTGAAGCAGATATTTTCTTCTGGAGACGCAGCAGGTGCAGTTGGAATATCACTGTTTGTTTGTTTGTTTGTTTGTTTTTTACGCCTCTGCAGCACCTTAGTGGGCTATATCGAGGCAGGCGATCACCGTATGATGATGAGAATAGAAGACTGTGAGTCTGGTACATACCCTATTAATTCAGGGACGCCCAGGGTCTTTCAGTTGCCCCAGCATAGAACACTGGATACAACCCGCCTCCATTTAATGTCCCATGGGCTCGGACTAAATTGAGTTCCGGGGTGGGATTCGAACCCACGCCCTCAGAGCCAGTGGTTGTGCAAACAAGCACTCTTAACCATTAGGCCATGGAGGAACTCTTTGGAATATCACTGACAATCCGACAATTGCATCATTTAGCCAAGTTGTACAATAGCCAGTTATACTGTAACTTGAGATGTTATACTATATATACTCCAGTGGCAAAATGATTAGATCATCATCTTCATATCATATTGTTCTATTGTACCACAGGTAGTGAGAACGAAAAAACCACTTGTTCCACAAATGCCCTAGACCATTTAGAAGCGTTTATTGTCCAGCATGAAAAGGGCTGATAATTTAAACCTCAAGCCATTTCTTTGCTATCCTGTATTCAAAACCACGGACAGTTTCAGTATTGAACAGTTGTGTCAATTTTAATTTGTGAAATTTTTGAAGGATTTGTGCCAAATTGTTTTTCAGTGCTCGGCCGATTAAGCAGAACCGCTCTGAATACAATCAAATTAAATTTTCAAAAATTTTCTTCAGGTTTGGCTTTATACAATTGAATCAATTGATTGAAACATGCACGCGCAACTTAATGCAGAATGCTCCGTTAATTAAGTTAATACCAGGGATTTTGTGGGCGCCACTGTCACCAGTTGTCATGTTCACAAACACAACGTTTTGACAGCTGAACCCTCAAGAAAATACGTTAAATCTAACCAAACAACAAGCCAAATTCTGCTACATCAGTTCACAGCTGTTTAGAAATTACCAATTCCTAAAGAAATCCAGTTAAAATCGGTTATCTTCATCATCATAATGCCTAGATCACACGAGCGTGGTTAAGTGACGGCGAAGTTGTAGAGGTGCCAGGAAATCAAGTTTCGCCCAATTTCGGCGTTTCAAGCCATTTTTGGACAATTATATAATCAATTAAAGATTATTCATCGTCGTAGATTGATCCTAGGACGACGAGGCACTCGTTTTTTACGCCGAATCGCTCGTAATTACGGACGAGGCCAGAAGATACTTGTGTCGGCGAGTTGTCAGGAGCCTCGACGCAGTTCCATTGCTTCAATGTTAAACTAGATTCGCCCAAGGAGTCTCTTTCTTCGCCCTAGCATGCTCTTTCTTCGCCCTAGCATCCTCTTACTTCGTCCTAATGTTCAATTACGCCCAAGCAAATACCTGTTACGGCCAAGCAAGTAGCTGTTTCGGCGTTTCAACAGCCTGTTTGTGTCGGCGAGTTGTTGTCTTTTTTCGCCGAAGTTCCATTGACTCAATGATAACTAACTTCGCCCAACCTGTCTCTAACTTCGCCCAAGCTGTCTCTAACTTCGCCCAATCATTTTGGGGGGCTTTCTGGTCTCTTGCATCGTGGTTTCTTCCTTCGCAAAGATTCAACCGGTTGAATCTTTCGTGAAGCAAGTTCTTGCTTCACCAAACGGTCACGTGATTTCTAGGAACTTTTGGCGAGGCTGTTTAAGAAGCGCCGTAGACGAAAATATCGTCGCCGAATTGTTGAATGTAGGTAAAAAACCTCCCTCTTTCCTGGAAAAGCAAGAAGCGACGCAACAAGAACCCTCTGTTACGTCTCCGTGAGAACTAGCCATAACTTGAGGCGAAGAGGAGAGAGGCGAACTTGATTTGAGGCACCCTCGATCAATCATAATTTGGTCATTTCGAAATCGATTTGAACAACTCTACATCAGCCGATTAATTATTGCAGCTGCTCGTAATATTCCTGCTGATTGAAATTGATGTACTGATGATGGCAGCAGTTTTTTTTATCATTTATTGACATAATGTACTCGTTTGTTTTCCTGCACAAAAGGTGCTGCTGCCTCCCAAAGCAAACCAACGCAGAGGGATTATTTGCTTTGAAATGTTGGACACTTTGATGTGTGGCCTGATGAGCTCTGCTGGAAAACAACTGCTAATCAAAAATAAATGTCAACAAACACACATAATACGCGGCCCCAGCGACACAGAAGGACAGGATCTGGGCTTGATAACAGGATGACATCCAATGGCCTGCTTAACCCAAGCCAAAAATTCGAGCAAAACGGAGTTAAAAATGAGAAAAACCGGTAAAAACTGGCAAAAACTTCAGGCTTAACCTGTCATTTCCATGTTTGTGATGGCATCGCAAGTGACAGGTTTTGATGATTAAATTGCCCATTATTAATTGTTTCATTTTTTACCAATTCTGCTATTTATCGTTGGCGTGATCAACTTTGAAGGGAGTTTGACTGAGCACTTCGGTGGTCTTAAGGCCACCAGGCTGTAGAAGGGACAAGGTGGGGTGGGGCGGGGGCTAACCAGAGAGACTGCATAACAGCCGATCTCACCACTCTTGCCTGCCTCCATTGTCCCGACTCAATGCACCTTCTTAAAATCGATTCACCCCATGCCTCTTATTGATTTTTCACATCGAATTATTTAAGAATTCAAATGCGCCGTGTGTATTCGCATGGAACCTTTCATTACGATAATTTTAGAGATTTCAATCGTTTTGTTGCCTTTTTTGGGCCCTTGATCTTTCTGCTTTTTTGTGATTATTTCCACATTCAAACAGCTTGTCACGAATGATGAATTAATTCGCGACGTTCAGAGGGCGTCGCGGTAGTGTTGGTGTCCCCTAATTTCGCCCACCTTACTGTCTTATTATCGCCCTGCTTTCCTTAATTCCATCTCCTCCTTATTTCCAAACTAGTTCAGCAGCTGCCTGGCCTTCCCTGCCAGTACTTCCCTGCCAGTACTTCCACCTCTTTTCTCTCGCAGCCTTTCCATTTTAGTCAGCCTGTCGTACACGTTTTCCTGGGGGTTTCATGGTCGATTTAAAAGCCAATTAGTTGCGGGTTTATCTTGCAGAATGGCTGGCTGCCTTTGTCGCTAGCTGATGTAGAAATTGTGTGGGTTATCCAGCCAGGAAGAAGCTTGCAGCTACTGGTGTTGGGCCACCACTGATGTTGTGCTGCCACTGTTGGGCTCCAACCATTGTTGTCCCACCAGTGTTGTCCCAACAGAGTTGTCCCACTAACGTTGTCCCACCAGTGTTGTCCAACTTATGCTGAGCTACTAGAGTTGTTCTTACTACTACTGGAGTTGTGCTAGACTTGTATTGCAAAGAAAAAAGATAAACTTGCCTGGCACATAGTACGACATGGCTGAATAGATGAGAAAATTGCAAGACTAACATCACCTGCAGTGGGGACTTACAGTGCAGACTTACTGGCCTCGCGCCTCTTACGCGTCTTACGCCACCCTAATGAAGCAATTAGGGGTTATTTGTCGCTTGTTGAGATCGCATCGGGAGCCCTGAGGGGGCAGAGGGGCTTTGTAAAGGTCAATGTTCGAAGGACCCACAGCTCGCAACATGCCCTTCCCCCTGGCCCTAATCAATCATGGCAGGTCATATGCAGCCCTGTAAGGTCCTGTAAGGCCCTGTAAGGTCCGGCCACCCACAATATAGCTTTCTTATGCATGCATGCATGGCTTTGCTGTCACTCAAGATTTATGCCTGGTCCATGCCACTCTTTATTCTTGGACGTAAACAATAAATTCCACAAGAAGTGTGACAAACATGACAATCCACATAACGCATTGCTATTGGTGAATATCGTGACAGCTCAGTCCAGAAGGTTCACTGCTGACACTGCACCCTAAAAAGGGTTTTTTACAGGTAACCCTAAGCATTTTGACCTTGCTATTTAAAAGACAGACATTTTCTGTTCACTGGTTAGATCAGGGCTAAGAAGCCACCATCTAAACCGGAAGTTGCTCTCTTTTGGAACCCTGTATGGGAGACACATGGACAAGAAATTAATTCATGCTCTGTTGGAAAAGGTAACTAAAAGCAAAGAATTGTGTGGGAATCGATACAAGTGCACCTTGATGATTGTGTATCATTGAAAACGATTTTGGAAGCAGTTTATGAAATGTTGGACCGGGATGCCGAGGCTGCCAAGATGGAGCGGGCGCCTGACACGCATCTTTTCACGCTGAGCAACCGAGCATGACGGCTACAGACCTACAAAAGAGTGGAGGGGCAAAGAAGCGTTGGGATAAATTATAAATGAATGCTCGAACCATTAGGTAATTGAGAATTGCATGCAGGGGATGTTGTTTGGAGCTGCTGCTGTCCTACTGCCGCTTGGGCTTCAGCTGCCGCAGCCCGAGAAGCTGGCATGGATGTTTCTGCGTCTCTTCATCTCCTTTAAACTGCATCCCAGTGAGAATCCAGTGAGAAGGTCTGAGACACCTCATCTCCCTCCCACTGGGGAGCACCTCCCAGATTCTTCAGATTATTTATGTATAGAGTGGCAGCTGCATTTCATACATTTTATATTATCACTATATCTAAAAGGAATGGGACATCCCACCTGATGCATAAGGCAGCCAGCTTTTCCTCAACTCTCTGCTTGTCATTGTGATATATGAAGCCACTCACAAGATGCAGAGAAGGACTTTCTAATTGGAAAAGCAAAGTCCTGCGTCTCTTCCCGAATCTCTTCCCCGTCTCTTCCTCATCTCTTCTTCGTCCCTTCTCCTGCTCCTTGGATTTTCGTGTCATCTTGTTGACAGTCCTTCGTCACAAAACGCTGATGACAGCAGTCATGTCATACTCACATACTAATGTGACAGACAAGATGGAATGGTATATTGATGAGATAAGCTAAACATAGACGACAAGTATATATTTACTTGGTCTGAGGAGTTTGGCATATTTGACCACCATTTAAGCAACCAAGGCTGACAACATTGAATAAGCCTTTGTTAAATCCCTGTAACATATCATTTTCTGAACTTCACTACCCAGATCTACATATGTAGTTTTTTCTACAAAGGCCAAGCAATCCCTAAACGAGAATAAAGATTCGAAGAAATGCAAATGGTGGGTCTACAATTGCACAGAAGATATCGTATTTCTGCCTAATGAGTGTACAAAATCCATTTACATTTCCTGTTGTCCTGGTCGACCTCGCTGAACCTAAAATTTGTTTTGTCAAGTGAATTAAGTTGGCAGAAAACCAGAAAGTTCTCCAAAACAAATTTCAACATCGTGGACTTCAACAATGTGTTCAGCTGCGCCAACATTTTCTCATTTACCAGGCATAATGGTGGATGCAACCTGTTTCACAATGTATTTTGTCACCTTAGTGGTTCCATATGCATTGTATTATAACAATACAACACTGTTCATTAATTTTGTTTACTATAACATCTGCTCTACTTGCATCTGTACTATGTGTGACAAACGTGCAGAAGGGTCCACTGAAAAATGCAATAATTATTTTTGTTTGTTAATGCCATTGTAAAGGCATGCATATTGCACAGTGGCAATGGCAGATTTTGTACATACTACATGTAGTACAGCTGGTGCACCTAGGAGTGATATTGTATTAAAAGGAGCAGTGCACAGTGTGTATCAGTGGGGCAGTCTATTCATCAGAAGGGCAGGCTTTTGTAGGCACCGAGCCCTGAGCAGCTAAGCCAGGACAATGAATGATGGAGGCTCATGTCATGAGGATCAGAGTCCTGGGGACAAGTGTCCCACCTACAATCATAACTCATTGATCACTCCCTAGGGGGCTCTGGCTTTTTGTCTCCTAAAACATATCTGTGCTTTGCCGGCTCCTGCGCCCCCTAATAACATCCTGGAATCTAGTACAGCGCGAATTTGATTTGTCCCAGGAATAACCAAGGTGAAAACAAGGCTTCAGTGAGTTGCTCCAGTGAGTTGCTCTATCCACATTGCTACAGACTGCAGTGCAAGTTAAGCGGAGTGCTCTTCATAATCTACACTTCCGCTGAACCAGAGTAGCTCATCGTCAATATTATTACAACACTCTATCTACAATATTCAAGTTGCAGAAGGTTAATTCTTCTAATTGAACAGAAGACAAAAGCTCCACTAATGGCTCCCCCGAGACCACATTTTCATTTGCAAGAATTAGTTGCAATACATTGTGACTTTGGAGGCAATTATAAGCTGGCTGTTCCAAAGCATAATATAGCACGTATAGAATTATTTTAGCCAGATGAATCATCTTCGACAAATTAGGCTTCAGCATATTCTCAGCCTCTACAAATAGCATTATTGTGGAAATATGTACTTAAATACCTTACATTTATGTGTAGGCCTATGTAGTACTATGTACTAAGATTTGGCCGCTGTAAGTTCTTCCTTATCACAGGTATACTACACAGTAAAACAGGCTCCATGCACTTTTATGAGAAAGTAATGCATATTTAGATATATATACGTAAGATGATGGATTGAGGAAAACCAAGCAAGAAGTAAGGCAGAAAAAGCAAGAGACTGGTAGAGTAGCACTTTTGGCAGCATAAACAGACATTAGCACCTGGGAGGATGGGTAAATGAATATGTCCAACATAATGAACATTTGAACATCAGAGAGCATGTGATAGGAGCTTCACGTGTCACGGGGTGATCAGGACCAGGCTGACACCCCATAGTGCGGTCGTGCTAGTGATTGCTATATCAAAGCTCTGTCTCACCGCTGCAGCTAACAACTACCGAGCAGACAAGTTTCGGCACTTCTAATTTTTTCATCGCATGTGTGTAGTCATTTCGCCCGGGCCGTCTTTGATCTGGCACTTTCTGCTATCAAGCAACACACAGGTCAATACGGGAGAGTCACGAGTGACCATCACAGCCCCTCCCTGTTCTGCTTCCACTTCCTTCATGCTGGCCAATGCCCGATGGTGGTGTGGAGTCCACTGTGGACTTGTGCTTGTGTGCAGACTAACGCTAGTTGTGGTTATGGTCCCACAACTCATCCAGCCTGCATTTTTCCTTAGCCTCTAGTCCCTCTACCCTGTCAAAGTGGCCTCTGTTCTTGCTAAATTGGATGCCTACCATATAACAACAGGCTACCAGCAAACACCACACTATATATTCACTTCCATGGTCTGTCCTGATATTTCGACGTCACCAAATCCAACCTTCCAGATGGCATTAGCAAGAAGAAGATGTTCTGTTAGTGACCTAGATTTCTGCTGCCATAATTAAATGAGATGTAGGCAAGATTGGGTTACAGAACAATCAGGAATGCACCATCGGTTAATGTTGTTACTCTGTTATGCTTCGTTAACAACATCTCGAGAGTAGCCAGCTGCAAGTTAAAATTGCCTCGAATTAACTGAATATTTAATGCGAAGCCTGAGAACTCCTGATGTGAGTTGCAGTAAACCGAGATGAGTTAGTGCTCTATAGGAATAGGCTTAGTGGTGCAAATGTGGGAGGGGGGAAGTTTAGCCAAAGTAGAATCCATTTGTATGACAACTGTCCTTGGAGGAATGCACTCCAACAGGTCACTCGCTCAACAATGGAAAGCAGGCCCAAGTCAGCAATGGTCAATAGCATGAATATGCGAACAAGTGGAAGAGCCATAAAAACAGCATTGTGGGCAAAGACAGGCCTCTGAGTGTTGATGTATGCAGGTCGGCCCGGCCTGACCATGGTCAAAGCCCGGCTGTCCATCGCGGCTGAATAGATGATGACCTGCTTGCCATTCAGTCCATCCTGGCCACCCATGTTTGTTATTGCAGGCCGGCCAGGGATCAGGTAGACTGGGCAAGCCTATCCGTCTCCTCACTACACAAGCCCAGTCCAAAGGCTTGGCCCAAAGGCTGTCTGTGGCATTAAAGAGCTTCCCCCAACTGCTTCTTGTGTTTGGCCATCTTCCCACTTGAAGGGTTCACAATCCACTAGAATAGTAGCAGCTGAAGTTACTCAGCTCTCTTCAATGGATCAGTTCCAGTCATGCCTTTTTTTGATCTTGGAATACTTCCTCCTAAAGCTCCAGTGCTTTGGCTTCTGTACTCCCACAATATACAGGAAACTTACTGAGCTAATTTGGTGTATGCACTGAGTGTTTGTACTGAGGGTGTGTTGGCCAATTGAGCATAGAATGTACTGACAATTCTTGTGACCTACAACACCAGTTCCAGTGCTTGTGTTCTGATGCACACAACATCCGCTGAGGCTATCGCGACCTAGTTTAAGTGGGCGTAATAATGAACATTGGTAAACCTGAAGCAGATTGGCTCCATGATTGTGAGAGTGGACATTCTGGACAGACTGGACACAACTATCTGCCCATCTCCTTGCTCATAGGATCTAGCAGCAGCAGCCTGAGCAGGTTAGCTGATTCCAGCCCATGTGTACTTGTGTGTAAGTGATGGAGAGTGCTGATAGCTAATCCTGTGAGATGGATCTGGCCACTGGACAGCAGATTGGCATTCTGATTGTGTTCCTGTGTGCCTTACATACTACGATATGAAGTCTATGGATGATGCTAACTAAATGGCAATAGCTCACATTGGTAGCCACACCGTGTACATCCACAAGCTGTAAAACTACCTTTGTATGCCTGAAAACTAAAGAATTGTTTTAAAAGTTCACTTCAGCATGTTGAAGTTTTCCATACAATACCTGATACCGCAGACTTTCGACGGTATTGTTGAAAGTCTTCAAGTCATATGTAAAATATGCAGCAAACATCGTTTCATTAATTGGCCTTTACACATTCAGCTCACGGCCTTTTGTCAGGCGTCAGATGGGAGCTGTGCACACAGAGCTCTATTGCTATGTTGAAGCTGTGTAGCTCATTACTGCTTTTTGAAGGCAGCAGAGATCAGTCACATGTGAATGTCAAAGATTTATAGAAACTTCTACACAGCCCACGGATGCCATTCAATAGAAGCTGCCAAAGAATAGAAAGCAGAGAGGATCAAAGCTACCGAAGAGCAGACACAGCCCTGTGTGTATGACGTACAACAAGGGGAGGCATTGTTCCCTTCACTTTTTTCCATACCGCTTGTTGGGCCTCAGTCCTCATCGATGTCCTAAGTACACAAACAGGGCTGGATAGGCCCAGGGCTTGATGTGCAACACAGAATGCAACAGGGCACTCCCATCGCTCCTCTTCTTTTTTACTTTTTTCGAGAACCGAACTCTTCACTTCACATCTTCTCCGGGCGAGGTCCTTTTTTGTTACTCTCAAAATAAATCAAAGCGCCTCTCGGGCAAAGAATGAAGGATCAAAGTTCAAATAGCGCTTTAATGAAGAACGTGGTTTGCATATTGTGTGTCGTGTCATTGATGGAGCATCTCAATGTAGCTTACTTTGTGACAGCCCCCAACCTCTGTCTCTGCTTCAAACGGAAACTCTGCTTCTGCCGCTGATGTCAGTGATGTTGGTGCTTCTGCAAGTTTGCTTCCATTGTGCACTTTCGACTCGACAACCCCCACCAACCCCCCACACTGTCAATGTTGTCAGCTCCAGCACCTCACCAAAACCTCACTTGGCTCGTGGTTGATGGAAAACTTCCAAACGGGTAGAAATTACAACATAGAGATGTTGAGTCTGTCGGTCTTTTTGTAAGGAAAGGAAGAAACAGAGCTGAGAGAATGGTTCGAAAGAGCACAGGGTGAAGCAGTTGCTTGTCAGGTGAACGACCCAAGAACTTAATGAAACATCAGTGAGAGAGACGTCTCTAATGATGATGCATAGGAGGTCGCTAATGAAGATCTTGTAAGCTAAATAGCAACACATACACATTGGAGACCACTGCAGGAGGTTATGCTTCCAGGAAATACTATACAGCAAACAAACAAACTGGAGGAACTGGAGCCATAGGCACTGAGCAATTTTTTTAAAATTGCCACAAGCCATTTCCTTTACACCAGCCATTTTCCTTTACACCGGCCAATCTTCTAATTATCATTTTGTAAAAATAATACTATATTTTCACTAAAATTGGCAGTCAAAGCATCTGGAGCACCAAATCTGGAAACATTTTATTACCTTCGCTCTTCGTGTTTGGTGAATTTATGAAATTCAAGAATTCCGAATGTGGCATAGTATAGGCTATACAGCTACATAGACAGAGGCAGCCATGAAAGCAGACACAGAAGCAAAGAACACCTACAGGTACCAAGTGGTATGTGATTGTGGCTTTACATGCAGTCACTGGTTTAGTCCCTGGTATCCCTGGCAGTCTCCCACATTCTCCTGCAGACCCCGGCAGTCAGGCACAATTCCAGGGAACCACCCGGACACCACAGCAATCCGCCATCCATCACCCACCCTTACATCCTCTGACTTCATTTCCCGCTAAAATTACACGTTGCAGTCAGAGGACTAAAAAAGGCTTCTGGGAGCAGCAAGCACATCTAAGATATGATGACGAACCTCCAACACGACAAGTCTCCCAGGGCACCCCGGCCACCATCATGGGTCTCGACGGGCAGCCTCCCCCTGACCCTTATGCTGCCTCGGGGTTAACCTCCTGCTATGTTTTACCTGCAGGGTTAACCCTTCCTCTGATGTTCATATTCTCTGCTAACAGTAGATGCCTCCAAAGCCACAGGGCTATTTGATTTATGACGGGATATTTTTCACACGACTGATGCGAAATGAGCTAGCGAAAACACCATAACTTATCACTACATTACGTCTCGGATTCCCATTGTCTATTAATTAGTACAGCTGCCTGGGCGTGCTAGACGAGATGATGGGGAACTTTTATGCTTCCTGAGTTAGCAGTGTTGTAATGGCAGTCATTAGCACTACATTCAAGTACCTCACCCAAGAAAAAGTGAGCACACAGCTTGGGACTTAAGCTCTCAATAATGATGGCAAAGGTGAGAGAAGGGCCGCTGGTTTGAAGGCCACAAATGATGCTAGTGACATGGCGTGTCTAGAGGGCTGTCGTCATCTGGCAATCAACATCCAGGCAGCAGACAGCAGCAGACAGCATCACAGACAGCATCACAGACAGCAGCACAGACAGAACAGACAGCAACTCACATCTGCAACCAGAAGAGCATCGCCTCCATCCAGCTCCTTAAGTATTGGGGAGGCCCTTCACGTCCTTCTCACATGACTTGCATATAATCATGGATGCTGCATGGCAGCTGTCGAATTTAATAACACCTTAAGTGTGAAATCTTAGGACCCGTTGCCTTTTTTCTTTCGCCTTTCCGGTCGGTTTTTATCTGCTTGAAACCTTCTAGGGTTTATGGCTATGTTATAAAAATGCCTTGCCAAACCTCCTCGAAATTTATGAAGCCTAATCTCCAAGTTGGCGAGACTCAACGAGGGTCTATGCAAATGAGTGAGGGCCCTACCAGGGGGATGTCCTGGCTGTCTTCAAACACGGATAAGGCTTAGTAAATTTGCGGACTCAATTGGTTTTTAAGGGCTTTTACCCCGCGAATATATCACATGTGATCACTTTAAGCAAGTTGCGGATCCATACTTTCAGAAGCTGTCGTTAGGATGCTTGTAATCCTCTTGCCCATCTTCTAGCAGCCTCCCACATCCTCTGCCATCCCTGCCATGCATGCCTTCCTCAATGTCTCCCTCCTAATGTTTTCAAATTTTGACAAGTGTAAGGCGTGCTGCTGTATATCGCATTGCCTGGAATTGCTTGGAATTGCTAATGGAAACGTGTTTGATTATCCCACACACTTCCCGACCATATATCAAGAAACAAATGGCATGCTCTCCCATGCTCTTCCCCAATGCTCTTCCTTAAATCACACGACAACACAAGAGCACACACAATACTCCTGGACGTATATCAACTTGATATATTGACGTTTCTAAAAAGTGAATTTCAATCAGTATGGCAGGACAATCCCAGGGTATAATTCACGATTATGCCCAAAGGCAATACAAGCACAATTTATGGATGTATTTAAGTGATGTAGTAGACTTCCATTGAAAACATTTACGAGGGTGGATCTATAAATGAAGACCGAATAAAAACCAAACAAGCCATACACGGACATTATATGGCGGTACATGTGTAGCAGTGATGCAGTTCCATCCGCATATTGAAAAGATGATTCAGATGAACAATTTGAAACCTTCCTTTAATGGAAAGTTTCCAAAAAAACATGAAGAAAAATAAGATATTACATTGAGGTATGAAGATGACAATTCATCCATTGTGGAAGACATAACGATTAATGGAAGCAATGAGAAATTTACTTCAATCTCTATTGAATAATTGCTAAAATTGGCAACCTTCACCAATATTGGCATATATTACAAAACATGCAATACGAAATCTTCACCTACCTTTAACATGTAACATGACAATTTTGGACTTGACAGGGGCTGTGTTGACAGTACACCTGTACTGGCCCTGATCCTCCCACTCCACATCATGGATCTGCAGGTTCCACTCCTTGATGTAAGGTCTGACAATGCTGATTCGGGGGTCATCGATGACTCTCTGGTCCTCGTAGGTTAAAGGGATAAATCGGTGGTCTACCCAAGACACCTGTAAAGGAAAACAAATTCAATAATTATTGGAATCACACAGAAGATAAGTTTACGAACAGTGCAAGAATGTAGTATGGTAAATTATTATAATTCCATATGACCATCCCATTCTATCCCATTCAATCTTATCCTATCCTATCTTCCCTGTCCTATCCTACCCTATCACATTTTATCATATATAACACTGAAAAGTAAAAACTCTTCACATATATGGAGTTGTTTTATGTATACATATATCTACATTGCTGTGACATTGTGATGCAGATTTGTACTTTTCCAATTTGTTCAAGAGGGTTTGATGATCAGAAAGTTTTGTGAGGGAAAAATCCAGCCCATTTTGGAAGGTGGCAACAGGACTGCATCAGCTTTGATGCAGTTAATCATCGCCATTTGGTGGAATTTCCAGATCATTAGCAATAGAACAGGTGATCTGGAGACATAAAAGTGAGACAGATAGGTCCAGATGAAGATCAAGCCTCAGTTTAGTGGCCTGGAAACATCCATAGCATTGGCAGTGATTTCTCTTCATTACCATTGCTCTCTGAGTATCGGAGTGTAATGCATATCCAAGTTAACCAATCATGGCAGCCACATTAGTGTGCGACAAATTTTAGTCACTTAAATGCAGGTTGCCCAGAATGTAGGTAGGTGATGGGTATGTTGCATGTTGCAGCCATTGATCTCTGTGTCAGAAAGGAGGCAGGGGCTGTTGACAGCACTGCTGGGATAACACCATCTTTTTACAGTAATTTGCCATCCATTTATGGCACATATAAAAAGTACTGCAATGATGCATTGATGCCTGCAAATACCCAGTTATCGTTACTCAAATGTAGTGCTTGCAAATAACCTGGAACCGCCCAACGTTCCAGGCAACAGAAGCGATCCTTATCAACACTCATCAAACAGATTTATTAGACCTTATGATTCACAATGTCACAAATGTTCAACTGAATGTTATTGGCATCCATTAGCTTTTGAGGTTGTCAAATCTGCTACAAGTATCAAAACGTTTCTCAGAAAGCTCTATGTAGGTTTACTGTGTATGTAGGTTTACATTTAGTGTCAAGATACATCAAGATAAAAGCTGTTAGACCTTGAAATCAGTGCCAGCCATTTGTGTTGATGTGGAAAACCACAGAAGAACAAAGCGAAGGTTGAATGGGGTCACCTTGAAAGGCACACAACAGCCTGCTATCCGGATTGATAGTAAGTTTGACACAAACACATTAAGCGTTGAGGAAAATGCATGGATTTTGCGGACCTCGTATTCCATCAATCCATCAATCCATAGCGCAATGACAAAGCTCTTGGCTTTGATTACATCCACAATGCAAATCCGCCGCCCATGGCTAGTACAAGGTGCATTACTTTAGCTTTCACAACAGAACTAAATTGCCAGAATTATCGAGAATTATCGAGGAGAATGACGCTAGGATAACAAGAGTAACACGAGCTATCCAAATCGATTTCAGCCATCATTAGACGTGCCATAAATGTTCATCAATGCAAGGTTGGCCAGCTCCAAAATTGCACTCCAACTTAGTTTGATAATACACAATTGTTGTAGAAATTGTTAAGAATGATTAGGGGCGACCAGTATACACAGCAATTAGTTTGTTTGCTATGGTCACGCTGCGGAGGTGCTTTGTGGGTGAGTGACATCTCTTGATTATGAATTGATGGCAATTACACTAGTGTGTGTTGGCTGTGTTTTGGTTGCTTGTGCTCAGGAGTACTACCAACAACAGCAAAGGCCCAAGTGGTGCTACTGCTCCTAACAAAACAATATACAGCTGCTGCTGAGGCTGGGCGGCTGATGGTGATGCCTTAGTTAATGAGCAGGAACACGCGAGTAACTCATCACCCGCCGTGGACAAGTCCCAAGCCGCTGTCGGTTGCGGAGGTTGAGCTGATGCGGACGGTGTCTTCGGCAGATGTCCACCACTTGCTACCGGTTGCTGCTGCTGCTGCTGAGGCTGCTTCAAGTTGTGATGCTAATGCAGCGACAATACTGCAATGCAGATGTGTGTGCTCCAAAAAAAGCCAATTCATATGTCCTACACCCCATTGAATAACGAAGCATTATTGATTGTCCATATTACAATCGGTTGCCATCCATGGAAAATGACAATTCATTCTTCATCATACCAATAGAGTAAAGATATGGAGAATTATGCAACAGGTCTCCAGAAATCAATGTCATTTGCAGAATTTAAAGGACACCAGTTTGCCAAAATATAAGACCTCAGCTTGGACCATACAGGAGGATATTTGCATATAGCATACAAGAACATGTTGAGAATTCCCTCCAATTTGAAAGAAGTTGAGACCAGTTGAATACCTATCAAATATTCTCATCCTACCAAAGGAAGAATATCATTGCATGTGATCAACGAATATGTCCACCTGTTTGTTTAACAAATGAGCAGAATCATCACATAACTTCTGTATCAATCTCATATCACAGACATATCACATGATGTCAGCAAATGGATCAAGGAAAGGCCATTTGCTATGCCAACAATATCACATTTCACTTGGCTCAATAAAACAGGCTCCATGACAAAGTAATAATTATTATTTGTATGTGGCCTTCCTGTGCCATGCATGTAGATTGTAAAACTCCTCATAGATAAAGATATGGGCAAAATAATTAAGACCCCTTTGGTACTGGTGTAACAACAAGCATCATTTCAACTAGTGGTCATTTGTTAAATGAATCCCCTGCTGAATACATTGCAGTGGACATTATACTGGGCTATGCATAAAAGCCCTCAGCATGACAAGCTCATGTAAACCCTCTCAGTCTCTTGTTTTCCCTTGATCCCCTCTCCAAAGTCCTTTTTGCCGGAGTCAACTGGAGTCCATGTTATACAGTGGAGTTGATCACCAACATTTGCCCCCTCGGATCGCAGGGCTTAAGGGCATTGATTTTCTCTTAGTGGTCCCAGCATGGGAAATTCATAACGCTTTCCCAGTGACACAGGCTGACAAATAATTGTCAAAGGCAACTATGACAAGCAGCTACACTCTAAAAAATGTCGGGACAAAATTGGTTTTTTAGATTCAAAATGGTTTTTTGAAAAACCAAATTTCAATTTGCATTGAAATTTGGTTTTTCAAAAAACCATTTTGAATCTAAAAAACCAATTTTGTCTGAAATTTTTTAGAGTGTATAGTGGCCAAGTTCGACTGCACTGCAGTTACTGAATGTTTTGTTTTACCACGAATCATGGAAAAACAGGAAGAAAAAACGAGGCAAGTGGAGCACAGTTATTGGGCGATCAGTCAGCCGGGCCAGCACTAAAAGCCAATGCGTCTTTGTTGTACATTTTTGATGTGCTGTCGTTTTCTACCAAAATAGTTCAAATGGTGCAACACAGGCTCGAGTTGGGTTAGAGACAGCCTGGCCAGTCATAACAACTAATGGAAGCAGGTTACTGTCATTGGGAGACGGATGAGGGACAGAGGTCCCAATATTGGATGCCGTCTGACCCGGCTGCTTGGCCAAGCCCGGTGGCGTGCACCGCAATGCTAAAATAACCCAAGCACAGAAATCACTTAAAGGGAAACCAGACTTTTTGAAGCCCCACCCTCCTCGTCCACCTCTCAAGAACTTGTAATTGAAGCGTACATGCAGAAGAGCCTCTCCAAGATATGCTGAGCAGGCACGAATTTTAAAACTGGCCGGCTTTTTATGGGAACGTGTGACAAATTTCGTGTCAGTGGGCAATGTAAAGGAATGTCGAAATTGGAATGGAAATGAATTGACATCTGTGAAATATGCGCCGCCTCACAGGATGTCACATGGAGATAAGCCAGCGCAGTTTTCACCTTCCATGAAGAATCGAAGTGTGCGGAATAAGCCTTTACCTTCATTTTTCTTGGAGACAAACAGTAGCGTATTTCAATAAACTTCTTTGAAAAGGCGCTCTGAAGCAGGTTTGTCAGGTACAATGGGTTCAATATCATGTCTGTCTGCTAGATCAGATCCAATACTTTGGAATTTCCTGTTTCTTCCTTTCATCTTTTGTGTTTTTGTTATATATCTATCATACATATTAAAAGTGGTATCTTCGGCGCTGAAAACAGGAAGCGCTAAAATCGATTAAAACATAAAACTGAGGAGGTCTCTTTACTGGGCCCTGGAGTGTCCATTGAAATGGCAAAAGAGCAGACTGATGGCGAATCATCCGTCCAGAGGTCCTCACCCTGGCAGTAGTTAGAAAAGGTATCTGAGAGACCCCGGTAGAGTATAGACTTGAGCAGTAGACCTCAGCATAGACCATACAAGGATAGCAGGTCCATTGTACAAGTGATGACATTGGTTGTTAGGAGAGCCGCTCAGTAGCGTCCAGCTTCACTTAGCCTTACTCCGATTGAATTTAGACGGCCATCCACTCGGCCTCTCAACTGATAAACTCATTGTGGCCATGTTGGACAGTCCGGGCGACCTGCGGCAGTCCACAATTAGGATTAAATGTGAACACCAGGCCAGCATCAGAGCCAGGTCTGTGATCCGTTAGGCTGTATTATGGGACCCTATAAAGGGCCCAGTGAAAGTTGATTCTCCTGGGGTCACCTCACAGCAAAGCATATCTAGAGGAGCAGACCTTCTAAGCAAGACCAAAGCCTTCCTGCCTGGCCCTGATGCCTTAACTGCACCCATGAGGCCCAGCCTAGTAACAGGACAGGCTTGACAGGTATGCTAGATTAGTGCTGAATTCTAGGCCTGATCTGTGAGTAGATCCGCAGGCCTCATCCAGAAGCTGTAGTAGATTCACTGCACCCATTCACCCCTCTGATATTCTAAGATCCACACCACCCGCCCAACAATTCGACCTTGAAATGTTATATCACTTCTCCTAAGTTCTAGCACACCGATGAACGGAATGATTTAGCATTCGTAATATTCAATAACTCGTCAAATATAACGATTAATCCAGACAGAATTCTTCATTGAATTCTTCAATGACAACTCGTATTGTAAATTCATAATAAATCATGGAAATCCCATCATCTGATTTACGAAGCACATCCTTCAAGTGCATTTCTCTAATGATATTGCAAGGCGGAATTTGAGACTCCATCTGTTTTCTTCCTCTCTTTAAACAAAACCTGATCGATCAAACACCATGGCCCTATGCATTGGGCCATCTCATGAAAGGAGCTAATAATTGATATATTGTCATGAAGCGGGGTGCTTAAGCATTCTAGAGTAAAGAAAGCTCGAGATCATTAGAATGATTTCAATATGGACCCCGGTGATATGAGGAAGTGTTTAAATTTGTCTGGAATTAAACGCTGTTGAATAATATTGCTGCTTTCGATGCATCATTTAAATGGCCCCATAAAGACAGTAGGAGAGCACAGGGGGCCAGGGGAGCTGTCAGAGCAAGGTGTTTGTCTCTTGTTGATGGTCACAGAGGGGGACAGAGACAAGCTGCAGGAGCAACAAGAGGCAGCCAATAATCCAGTGCAGACAAGAGAGGGAGCAATTCAGCCCTAGCCACAGCAGCCATTGTCACGATTGTCCCTTGTAATGGAAGGGAACTTCTGGGGCTTCCTTGTTCTTGCCATGTTGCTGTAACACATTGCTGTGGAGCTGGTGGCTGTTGGGTGTTGGCTGTGGAAAGCTGAGGCCCAAAATTGCAAAGCTGTGGACCTGAAAAGCAGCAGCCATGAGCTGGGAAGCTGCACAGAGGCAACGAAAGGACCACCTGAATAGCAGGCACTGATCACTGATGGCAAGATGCGTGACTTCTCACATACTCTCTGCATTATGTGCCTCTGTGCTGCTATGCTGGATACTTTGGGATACACTGGGGTGCATCCTTCCTTTCTACCAGCTTCAGCAGCTCAAGCACCAACAACGTCAACAGAACAGGCCACAATGTAACTTCACAGCTTCAGCAGAACAACATCAACCGGAAGATAACAAATGACGATGAAGGTTTGCTGCATATTTCATGGTTGTCCATCATTTGTAAACTCAGATCAGGGCCTAGAGTTCAATTTAACAGCGTCTTCTCTTGAAGTCTCGTTTAATCTCGCAGCTCCATGGCAACAGGTGGGCATGCGCACTGCACTGTCACCTGATGAAGACAAGTGAAGACAAGTGGCAGCAGACAAAAGGCACCGTGTCCTCGACAAGGTCGTCTTAAGCAAAGGTCTGTCCTTTCACTTTGCTACTTGACGCAAGGCCGCGCATTTTGTCCCAACATATTTCTTCCATCACACGAACTCCACATAAGTGTTGTGCTCGAATCCAGACAACCATTGAGCTCCCTAAGTCATCACGCTATACTTGTGCAATGTTACTTCACTGGTGACTTCCATGACTTCTTTGATCATCTTGGAAGATACAGTTTTCTTGTTATGTTTAATGTAACATGCTAGGCCATGCAGTAATTGTGTGTTTTTCTTGATTTTTCTTTCTTTGTCAAGATAAACATTGTGAGATTAACATGATTATTTTAAGGAAGATAAAAAGACAAATAATGAATCACGACTTCTCAAAAACATTCAGGAAACTATAATCAAAAGAGCTAGTCACAATTAGAACCGTTTCAAATAAGCAGACATTGTGGTACCTTTGTAAGCACTTTTGAGTCAGCACCCAAATCATATCAAAATGATTCTGTTTGTGTCAAAGCTAGATTTATGCATCAGCAGATTATAAACGGAGATGTTGCTGTGGAGTTGTTGTTGTGGGTGTGTTGTTGTTGCCAGGTATAACTGGAGATAAAGTAGGGCAGGGGCGTGCTGATAGTTGTGATCTTTCGAATGAGCTAGATGTAAACTTCAAAGAGCAGATTGGTCATGTGTAGCTGTGGTTTGGAGATTCAATCGAGCTGTGATCTATCTTTCCAATTATGGCTATGAATTGAGCTCATCCGTGCTCTGCTGCCTTTGGCAAAACCAACGTTGAAATTTATTACACTAGAACAACATATTGCGATCCATTATTACAGGCCAGATCATTGTTGAGTTGGCAAATAAGCCCAGCCAAGTGATTAATAAAACGCCAATTCATCTATTATTAAATTCCAGCCAGCCCAGCGGCAGAATATAGGCAAGTCCAGAAATTACAACACTAAGGCACACAGGGAAGACATAGATGATCGAATCTTCCGGGTCATTTATCATATGCAGCCATTGATACGTGCTCATACGACACAACCTTCCTTTTTTATTTTTCAGAATGTAATGTCACTGTAGATTTATGTGGTAATATATAATGTTAGAATCAAGTTCACATTTCCTCGTCCTGTAAGATGATAGCAATACATCATTTTACCATATCACATATTCACCAAAGGGCATGCCATACTGGTACTTGACATTGACCCAGTGACCTTCCTGGCTGCTAATTGATGACAGTGTGTCAGCAGTTCATTGTCGACTTAGCCATAAGATACTGACAATACAGATAGTCACAGTTTGCAATACTTCAGGCAGAGACTGACAGAGAGAGATAATGTATGGTTGGTTCAGTAAGGTGGAGCATGGGATAGCACAGTGTCAAGTCTCTCAGCCTTCAGATTGCTATGACCATGCTATGACAATGCAGCTCCGTGACCTAGTTGCAAACCCTTAGGATATAGTGTTCCCCAGGGCTTTGCTATTGCCAAGTGCTGAGGAATGACCCAACAGACAGACATGTGGCAGGTCGTGGCCTGCAATTGGATGAGACTGTTAGCAAGGGACAGTGAGAGTAGGGGATTAAACAAGGGGCAAGGGTGGCACTCAAGCTAAACATGTGGCCGGGCAAGAGGGACATTTTAGATAGGTTGGCCTGATCCCGGGTCATGGGGTGACACTGTACTTCACCCCCGGTCGATATACCCTTAGCCCTCTCAAGAAATGGCCTAGCAAAGTGCAGACATCGGTCACAGATCATCAGCCAGACCATCACTTTCACCAAGAATCATGGCCAGGAATCATAGGCTCATAGCACAAAAATGCTGACTGGAATCATCCGCCAGATTTTCAGCCGCATCAAACCATCAGACACTGAAGGCGGCCAAGCGAATCATGACATGAGAAAACATCATCAGGTGCCAGCGGAACGTGTCTCTTGGTTTATTGAGATTGATCACTGGACCAGCTCGAAACAGCCAGAAAAAAATGTATTCACTTGGAAACTTTCAGGTGAATAAATAAATGAATGAATATATGAACTATTTTGACAATAGAATGGTATTGAACAACACAGAGGCCATGTAAAACCGTATGGCTGATAAACCTGTTTGGAAGGTATTGAAAAGAAGATGTCTCACCAGATTTCTAACGATGAATATGTCTATTATATTGTACATTGTCTATTCAAACTGAGTTCATCCAGGCTTAAGGAAGGCATATTTTGTGGCAATACTCCAGAATAACTGGCCAAGTGACCTGAAGAAAATTGGAACCAACATGATATTGCTTGCCTCAAAACCATTTCATGTTGTTCACAGTGACCAAATGATGTTACCATGGCAAGGCAATTCATGTGTGAGGTATGCATAATAAGTGAAGGAAGATAACACCTCCTTGCCATGTTCTTGGCATGTACTAACCTATCCTGTGTCCTTGTCTTATGCCTTATTTTGGCAGCACATTAGCAGCCGGACATTGAGGGCACCTAGAGGCCACCAGAAATGGCTCAGCGTGAGAAAGGAAGGATTGTGTATTCAAGTCCAGACAGCAAAGAAAGGAGCAATTACAAGAGACAATCAGAAGGACACCCCCAGGCTCCACCGGGGGAGGGACCTACATCTGTTTTCACTGTCTCGGGGAGGACAAGACATTGAAGGTGCCATATGAGGCCAGGCTCCTGATGAGATGCTCTCCTGATGCTTACGCGGAATGCAGATGAGCAGTTCCTAGGCTCCGGGATGAGTCCATCTTAGGACCTGTCTCAATTAAACGACCACCGGTCTTGGAGTCTTACTGGCTTCCTTGTGTCCGACAAGACCATCCGAGCACGTTGTACAAGCTAAATACATACTATTACATAGGATGTCCACCACCACAAGAGTTGGTAATGGTTCTTTTCACTGCCATGTTCACACAGCAAAACATGCCATCAATGTGAAATATTCCATTTAAGCACCGGAGACCGAAAAAGTGGTAAGAAAAATACTTCGCAGAAGTTTGAATTAACTTAGCGCTTAGAGAATAGAATTTGGCAAAATGGCAAATAACACCCAACTACTCTTTATGCAGTAATTAAAACATCATTTCACGTAATTTAACACAATAATTAATTCCCGAACTGTTCTACAATCCCTCGATTCCATTCCTATGCATGGAAAGCTCATTAAGAATACTAGTCAGTTTCTGGCTGACACCCTTGAACTTAATTATCGCCCAGCATTGAATTAACAGGATTAGGGAAGGTTGGTGTTGGAGGCTGGCAATGGTCAGAGCTTAAGTTGTCACATTAAACAAAGATCAGCGGTGCACATGAATAAGTTAGCTCCACACAGGATTAGTGTGTGAGTCGTGGTGGAACTCTTAATAATTCACCAAGTTCTGTGATAAATGACAGGGTCTGTAATTGGAGGGGGGCTAGAAGCACCAGCATGTCAATTGCACTGACAAATTATGATAGCCCTTCATGCCAGATAAATCAGTGTTAGCACATTCTCAGCACATGATCGCACACCTGTCACTAAATTGGTTAGATCATTCAAGTGTTGTCTAATTCAATTTTGATATTTGGATTACTCCAATCTTGGAAGTCGCTTCCAGCAATTTGTTGCATGCAGCTCCGACAGCCACCGAGAAGTGAATCTGGTTCGGAACTGGAACAGTTTACAGTTTCTAGACATTTAATGTTCATGATCTGTGCGTGTGGCAGTTGGAGCGACATGCGATGGAAGGCTGTAACCTGCCGTGCATTTCACTTATGCTTTAGCTCAACAGGCTCTGGAAATGGATAGGCTAGGAGGTGGTAGTCAAAAGAAATGTAACAATTGCATTGCAAGAGGAAGCAGCAGCAGCATCAGAAGCAGCAGCAGCAACAGAAGCAGTATACCAGCACCAGAAGCACCAATCCTAAGCAGTAGCTTGCAGAAGCTGGCAGTAGCCTTGCTGAAATACAAGCCCTGAGACCCTACAGAGCGGTTACACATGAGTCTGCTCATTCTTGCGGCATCTATTCCGCTGGTTGTACCAGCGATTGCTCTCAACACACAAATCACCAAGTCCTTCTGCTGCAATAACACCACCCAGCTGAATATGATCACAAAATGGAGACTGAGCAGAGGGCGAGTGTGCATTCAGAGTAGGCCGGCCAGCATTCCTCCATCAACATTCCTCCGCCAGGAGTTCACCTTTGAGATCCACAACCTTGTGCCTCATAAATTTCTCAGCGCCTTTTTTCCCTTTTATTGGTCACATTGCAATAGTAAATGACAGTGCTAAGATTTGATGGATGGATGTGGCAACAATAAGGATTTCTCTGCAGGGGAACCCTCCTCTCTGATGCATTAATTCAGGGACGTCCCAGCCTCTTAGTTGAATAAGCCTCGTCTTCATGTTGAATCCGGAATAGGCACAAAAACGCCATTGCCAATACTGATTGACTTCGGCAACAGTCTTCTATCAAGATTCAGCCTTGGATGTTGTGGAAGTTAAGCGCTGAATTCCAGAGGAGCAGCAAATGTAATTGGACCTGCTCAAGTGTGTTGGTGGGCCTGGACACCGGGTGCTACATCACAATGTTGTTACCTATTGTTTTAGAAATAGGTCATGTTTATGTCAACACATTGTGACTATGAATTTGACCCAGAAATCGTATGTTAAGTAGGAAAATCATTTTTGTGACAATTCAATCAAATGTATTTACACAAAAAGGTTGACAATGACTAAAACAAAGCCTCAAGTAATAAATATGATTCAAATTTTGAGTATTTGACCAGCATATTTGGAGGAGATAGCTCTATAAGTTGTGTAAGTCCACAGAATTTTCTCTCAGGATAGTTTTATATGCTGTAAAATATCACTGAAGTACATTTCTATGCAAATCATTGCTTCTTTACAGACTATAGACTAAAGAAAAGACATCTTGACACAAAAAAGATCATTCAATGATGTAATAAGTTCTCAACATGCATAACAAGTTATTGTAGCGACATTGTGCTCATTGTCAAGACATTGTGTGATACTTCTGACCTGCTAGTTAAAGAAGCCTCAAAGGATTGGGCCCAGTATGATGGAAGTTCAACAGACTGAGGCATGTAGTTAAAGAAAAAAAGACTGAGGCGTACAGTGATGGGGCACTGTAGGGGTTTCTGGGTAAAAATCAACACAGCAACACAGACCTTCTTAAAAAAATTATATTGCGACATAGAGCCCCTTATCTACCAACAGACACAATTTTTTTCCGAATTTTTAACGGCTTTCATAAGGTCATATACACCAGGAAAGGTGTCTATAAATTCAATGTGGCTGGGGAATGCAACACAAACAGGGCTCAAATGAAGCCATCAGTGGTTTCTCCTCTAATTTTACTCGGATATGCCATACTTATTCACTATTATAAATTGAATCTCATTCAAGAAGTACAGCTAACTGTTGTATAGAATTCAATGGAAAACAGAATACGTTGCTCCTTTATTTATGTTGTGCCAGGAATCACTCTTTGACTGCTGGAGTAACCTTAATAATGCAACCAAGAAAACGCTAATCATGTTGCACAGATGATTAAAAAGTATTGTAGAAAATCGACAGTCACCCAGTGTTTGAATTTGAAATGTATTAAATCAAATTAATCAACATCACAAAATATGGGCAAAGGTCACCCCCCCCCCCAAAGCACATTTCAACTTCTTTCAAGGAAGATGGGGTTTTAGATTCAGGGGAATGATAAGGCTGAGTTGTCAAAAATGCTCCCTACCTCAGTAAAGGTGTGCCATTTCCAAAAATCAACTAAGATTTAAAGCAGAAAAAAAAAAAACTTTTTTTAATTGCAATATTTTTTATTAACATCAGTTTATGTAAAACAATAACAAAATCATTCATGACTGCAACTTCAAAGGACAATATTTTGAGATCTATAATATGAGTTTATGATGACTACAAGTGACCAGTGTGCATCTTCAATATTAAAGCCAGTAAAAAAAAACCATACAAATAAATCAACAAAAATGTTCAAGAAACCCCACAAAATGATGTCATTGATGGATGTGGTGTGTAGATGTAGCTGGAGGAAAATAAAAAGAAATTTCTGTTGTTTTAAATTAGCGGACTCCAAACAAAGGGTAAAATACTTTACTCATCAGTGTACTGATCAGCACGAAATACAAGAATATTTGGCGGAGTCTTTCCAGCTGGTTCCTCCCTGCATGAGGCACTGTTAAATTATTCTGCACATCCTTTAGCCCAGCATCTTCTTGGCCATTGAGGAAATCTACAACGTAAAAATATACTATTTAATGGTTTACCACTCAAAAATGCCATAAATATCCTAGGAAATTGACATTCAGTTCAGTGATCTTATTTAATGTAACTCAGCTTGAACTGTGACACAATGTTGTCACAGTTCTCACAATGTTGCTACAGATACCGTTTTGGACTCTGGACAAATTAATTCTGCATTTCTGCAAGTAAGATCTTAGGAGCACTACTATTTTGTGAATTAGAAGGCATCCAGGTGACTATCGCTATTTTATGGAGACAGTAGATTGCATTTACAAGCATGATAACCATGCACACATGTTAGCTTGTATTGAGGTCACCACTTATAATGCTATCTTCTCCGAACACAGACCTTTTTGCAGATAAAATACATTGCAGATATTTTGTATAGGTATATTACTAGTCATTAGGCCTGTTGTACATTCATTTCAGTGAGAGGAATTAGGTATTAAAAAAGAAAACTCACCTTCAACCACCAATCAATCTGCTAATTGTGTCAAGTTCTGCAGCACAATGTGTTGACATAAACATGACCTATTTCTAAAACAATAGGTAACAACATTGTGATGTAGCACCCGGTGTGGAGGAAGGACCTGTGCAGGGCAAGTGTAACAGCAGAATTAGCAACAGATTGCCAACGCCAGAACTGCCAGAAGCGGCTTTGTTTAAAATCGAGCAAGTTTTGTATGACGGCCAAGTTAGGCACTCCGTACTCTGTAGTGATCCACTGAGCGAAGAGCCAGTTTCACTGACAATCCCATCTGCCGGTTTCATACAGAATTCATTTAGGGAATTGATTCCCACGAGGCAGTGACCAGTCGGGTCTAAACGGCCCCAGGCGTACCCAGCGACTTGCAGCAAGTGCCCACTGCAGCCGAAGAGGATCTTCATCTCAATTCCATAATTCCCTTTCTTGGCTCCAAGTTGACACTCCAAAGAATCTCATGAATGCATGGTCCTTTTTAACAGAAAGCCATGCCACCAGTAACCTGTGTGGGGCTGTGTTGCCGCATGTAGCACTCAGGCAAACCCACACATAAATATTGGGACAAGAAAAGGCTTTTAAATCAAAATGAAAAACAAACACAGGATCAGCATCCAATATGAGTTATCTAAGGAAGATACCTCAAGACAGGAAGGCAGACGTTACTCATAGGTGCGAGATTGGCAAGAGGAGTGAGTGGAATCCTGAGGTAGAGATTGTTACAATAAGTGAACGGACTCAACGGAGTGCCCTAAGGTTCCGCGATGTGTGCATGCCTATCTGTACTTCGGTTGCAGCCCTGCGAATGCCTACTTGCAGTCTTGCACTTAGAGATATTCTGCGGCCAGTCTTCATCTACAAAACTGTTGCTTATTGTATTACTCAGGGAATTTGCCACTCTGACTTTGCTCTTGTGACCTTGGAGATCAAGGTCACGACTGGGGCATGCTGGGAATAAAAGAGGGCTGCTGGAGAGGGAGCCCTGGACACAGTGGCCAGGAGAACTACACATCCACTTGGACCACTGACAACAAATGTGCTTCTGTCTGTAGCCACCGCAGTCTTGAGGACGTCCTGTCCTGTTTTCTCCGATTGTTCGATACTGATCGATTCATATTGATTGATTGGTCGCTCCAATATACAAAGGCGGATGGCGGCTGACCCAAGTGATAGATTGCTCTCCTTAAACGAGCACCAAATCAACATCATTCTTGTATTCATATCAGACGCAGCCGTCCACAGCTTCATACATTTCTATCTGAAGCAATAAGCACCCATCAAGCCGTTATTGCTTCCTCGCACCGCCTATTCTCGGCACATCCCCACTTCTTTGCAATAGTGTCGATTTCTTAATGGCAAAACAAACAATAAACACACAGTTTTTGAACACTCTTAATGCAACAATCTTCTCTGCTCTCTTCTCAGTTCTTACTCAATGAGCTTCTCCTTTATGAGATTAATATCTGAAACTGGCTTCCTCATCACGTACATTATACACCGTGCAAAGACATTCTGGAAAGATTGCTCCTACTATGGTATCGCCTTATGCTTATAGTACAGAACAGAGAGAACGTCTGGAACTGTACCATTTCTTACTGTCTCTTTAATAGCAAAACAAAATAATGTCTATGTGGCACTTGGTGATTGTCTAAAACTTTCCTTTTGTCATTTTAGACAATATCCAGACACAAATAAATGGTTCATTCTCTTCAGGCACTAATTTATTAATTGGCTAGAATTGCTCAGCTCGGTAAATGTGTGTTGCAGGTTTAATTTTTCCAAAGAAGTCAATCTTTTATGAATTGTGTGTGAAAAATATCATTAAATTCCATCTGTCGTGAATTAATCTTCATTAAGTGGGAAAAAGTGTTTTAATAATGTCTTATCTGATATTGTGTGAAAGAAATAGAACGTAACTGTTTGATTGCCAGGAGGATTTATGGCAGATGGTTATTGGAGGCCACCCGAGACAAGACATCATTATTATTTATGGCTGATGACTGTGGTGAGATATGAGTTCATTATTTTCTTCTTAGGCAAGGGGCCAGGAGAGTCTATCAGGAATGTCTGTGGAATTGGCCGGTGGAGCTCATTGTCTGTCATTGTGAGCAATGGGTTTGCTGCTAACGGCCTCAAGTGGGTCAGGAGTTATGGCCAGTGTGGCCACTGGGTCCTTCTGGGCCATCAGAGTGGGGCCAGGGAGTCTGGGGACCCGGGACCTTGATAGTTACATGATCATGTTGACACAGAAATGTCTGGGTCATCTCAGCAGCTAGTGTAACAGTATGAGATGTTATGGGTCTGAGGAGGCTGTTGCTGCTGAATCTGCTTCTTAAGATGAGCTGGAAGGGATGCTGAGGAAGGGATGCTGAGGAAGGGATGTTGAGGAAGGGATGCTGAGAGATTCATCCAAGAAGACTACAGCCTGTGCCTGTGATGCCTCTGCTATGCCTCCGCTGCTGATGGTGCTACTGTAATGCTCTACTGTGGAGCACTGCGGCTAAGAGTGTCGACTGATAAATCATCATCTAAGCCGTTGAGGTTGAGCCCTGAGCAGGCAGCAAGACGTGTAATTTCATGGTCGAGATGTAGTGAGGGGCAAGCGAAGCAGAGGGTTGGTGGGGCCTGCGTTCGACACAGTTTGACCATTACGGGGAGGGAGGTTCAATGCAGCGCCAAAACATCTTGGTCCTTCGGGGACCTCTTGGCGGCTTTCCTGTGTCACAACCGTTACGATTCATGGCCAGCTTGGCGCCAGTGCTTGGCAAACACGCCACTTAAAATCATTGTGCATCATTCACCCTTCCTCCTTCCCATTTCAAGCAGGCGGCCCGGATCGTCTTGTGCTGGATCATCAACCTGTCTGCATCTGCAACAGCGGCACCAAGTTGCCACCAACATCAGCAGCCGGGCCGGCCCATGATGTGCCAAAGATGCGCCAAAGATGCTTGGGGAGCTGTGGGCCAATATGCATCCTGGCCTCATTGTTTTCACTTCATCATTCTGCACACAATTCACACGACATTTATCTCGGGCCCATAATGCCGGCCATGCTAAATATTCATGGAGCTTCTCCCTCTCTCGCTGTCCTCCAAATTTCTTCATCACCTATCAGATTTGCAATCTGCCGGATTGCCGGAGACCTCAATCACCAGACCTTTCCCAGGAATTTTAAATAGGATAACCAGCAACCACATCCCTGACATCCCTGCAACTAATTAAATGATTTTTCTAATTGCCACTACAAATATTAATTTATTTAAGCACCCCTAATACTAACACAGATCTCATGTGCCTATTGGATTAAGGGATAATTCCAGTAAAACAGAGAAATGCGTTGGTAATAGCGCCTGTCCTTGGTGACAACCTTCGCTTACTTTTTTTCCATTAAAGTGCACATGGATCGGATACTAATGCCCTCAAGTGCCAGGAAAAGGTTTTGGCACTTCTAGGAGTGCGAAAGCAATTGAGAATTCATGAAACTTTTAAAAGATATCAAAACAATCAGACGGGCATAAGCAGACACTTCCCAGAAACAGCTCCACCACTTAAAAACATATCTTGAAATGAAACATGGTACCACATCCTGGCCAACCATACAGATACTCTTGCAATCTCAACACAATAACAGATTAGTGGTAAGTTATTCTCACCATATTCTGACTAAATGAGCTAGCATTATATTGTTCTGACAACCTTCCTATGTCAAAAGAGAGGAAGTTTGCATTTTTGCAACTTCAGCACAGAACAATTTTGCTAAATTCTAGGTTTGTGTATTAGTAAGCCATCCATCACCTCATCATAGTAACAACATAAATATATGAATTTGCATTGAGTATGAAATAACACCTACCTTATATTTTCCTAAAAAGTCGATGGAGCAAGGAAGTAAAGCTGTCTGTCCGGCAACAACCGTAACATTGACAATTGGCACATCAAAGTTTGGCTCCAACCCGATAACTGAAAATCCACAAATAATCAAGTCAGTGACATTATATCAAAATGTGATACATATCAGTTAAAAAGGAGGTATCTAATAGAGATAAAGAAATACAAGTTTTAAATTATACAGCAAATGGGTCTTTAATATTTTCATAAATACAACAATTTGAAGTAAATTGGCAAATTTATAGCTGTAAACATTTTATGACATAATTTAACAATCAATGATAAATTTAAAATTTGACCAAATCTCACTTTTAATCACAAAATAAGCCTTTGAAAGGTTAGATACCTCAATACAAGTAAAAACAGACAAACAATAATGCATTTCAAGGAAGCCCTTTCAAAGTTTCATGGTGATGGCGTTTTGTTACAATTAATATGTACTTCAAAATTACAAGGATTGCAATTTCATGTTGAGAATTCCAAATGTACAAGTAATTGATGCATGTGCTTACCTGTATTCTAAGACCCTGGGAATTCTGAACTTGCTGATCTCAGACGCGAATACATTCATGCAGACAAACAGGGAAAAAAGAGTGAAGAAGCAAACAACAAAATATCTAAAAATGATACATCCATGGATTTTTAACCATTTATATATCACGTGCATCTAACAGAACAAACACAATTAAAGAAAGAGGTAGAAGATCTTCACACAACAACTGTGCACAGAGATACATTGCTATGGGTTGACAAACAGAGCATCAAACAGCAATCACATGTCAAAAGAGAGAAAAGTAAAAGAAGCGGTGTTTGCAAACTAGCGAGAAAAGAGCGCAGAACGCGCAAGGAAATTCCATTAAGGAAATTGCATCTTTGTCATATGCAAGAATTGGAATAAGATACAATCTCCGTGCTCATTAGGAAATACAGGAGCTGCTGGGACATTATGCAGAAATTACATTAGCTGACTCCCATGCAGCGTTTAGCCCTTTATTAAATTAAATGGATATACAGAGGAGACAAGGATGTGATAGCAACCAAAGCAAAGGAGAGAATCTTCCCATTGTGAACATTAACCCAAGTGAAACAAGCCATTCCTTCCAGGAGATGTCCTATCTCTGATGAAATTGATTAGAGTGTTTGTCGTATTTCTGCAGAATTGCCATTGCTGAACACTCAGTGAGCAGCAAGGCCAGTGGGGAGGATGGATGAAATTCTCCACAAATGTATGATCCTAATTAACTTGACTTAGACCCAGCTGATACAATGGCGCCCTTGGATTATGCTCTATAACCATGCATAAACCATTGGCTCAGTATCAGGGAATAAAAAACCTCATTATCAGGTATGGGAGTATACCACGAGTTATAGTACTGGCCTAAAAAAGAGAAATTTTCTTCATAATGAATAAAAAATATATATATCCTGTGATTAAGCACCATAATCTGTCAGTAGCTGGTATATAGTGTGGAGTTATCTCGCATGATGCCTGGTTGTGACATCTGATAGGAGATCCTGCTAGTCTCTGCTAGTATTGAGTGACAGATAACATCAAAGTCGTTGCAATAACCCCATGTTGCTTCCATATATTGACAAGCCATTTGATCTGAGCCAGGTCTGTTGACTCATAGCTGCCCAACATTAAGCTAATGTTAGCGTGGATGGAATAAAGCTCTATAGAAAAGCAAACTTTACACCGGTGCAAACGGAAGGTTTTATGCTAATTGCTTTCCAAACAGACGCAGTTGGCATTACAGGGCTGCCTTTTTCAATCCATGCAGTTCCATAGCACAGTTGGTTGGTTGCTCTATGGATATGTGGAGGTAGAGACCTGCAATCTCCTGAGTCCCAGTGTGTTCCAATGTGTTCCAATGTGTGCCAGGGTGTAGTGGAGTGAATAACCTACATCTGATTCCTTATGTGAGCTCCTGATGTTTAGGACCATGACATAAAATCTGAGCTGTATGCTCTGACATGTGTTGGACCTGTATGTCAAATAACCCAACAAAATATGTGATGTTTACTGACATGCAGGCTGTGCCTTCCTGGGCTTGGCCAGTCAATAAAACTGCAGGTCTCTGACAGCAGGCTGCTTGGTGGGCAGCTATGGCCTTATTCAGCAATGATCAAATAGATGCGAGGTATCTAAATACATTTAAGGGGAGTCAGTGGCATTTGGCAGGAGCAGTGGCGACAGGCTCTCTGAAATTGAAAGGCTTCCAGATCTGTCACAAGATTAGAACTGCAGGCTAGCATTGCTCTGGGCTGTGTTCATATGCCTGTAGGTCTGGCACAGAGAACTGCACAGTGGCAGGGCCAAAGATCTCGACTTGGCACTATCAATCCTGACAGTGCTCAATGTGTATGTTGTCCTTTTTGACCAGTTGCACTGAAAGCACTCTATCTTCTCCTGTTTTGTAGTCCTGTGTTATTTACATCATAATTGATAAGGAGTAATAGAGCTAATGAATATATCACCCATTTTCTTTGTGGCCAGATCCAATTACAGATGTAAGCAACATTCTACAGGACTATCAGCGATCACATAGAGTAATGGGGCACATTCTACCCACCATCCATGCCAGGCATCCATGCTGTAATGAAGCCATGTGTAATTTAGCCATGCTAGGTATTGGGTTACCCTACAACAGATTAGGGAGGATCTGATGGGTATTGGCTTCCTCTGAGGCAGTTATCCCATCCCTTCTACTTTGCTTGTGAAACGAGAATCCCTTTCTGTGATGGACTGCTGAGGATCTACAGACAGGACTTGCAGCCAACTTGCTTGTCCATAAAACGAGGCCAGTGACCTACTTGCTTAATTGCCTGCAGTCCATTTGACCAGCTCAGCCCTGGGAAAAGGAAGAGGGGGTTATAATACTGCCCAGCCCATGCAGATATGGTCCGCATTGACATTGGGTACTTGCCCTGGTTTACAAGCAACCCAATCGGTTTAGAGGAAAGAGAATCTTGATAAACATGGCTGGCAATGAGAGTAAATGCAAATTCCACACAGTTGTATTGAACGGTATTTATAGCATTTAGGTCTCAGGTGAACAAAGAACACAGAGACAGCCCCCCAAGACAAAACAGACGGCCATATCACAAAGAAAAAGCTATTAGCATTGTGGACATAGTCTTGGGTGTCCCGGGCGCAACCGGCTAACAATGTGAATCCACATCTCCAAACACCCGAGTCTGGTCCTGGTTTGGCGGGTAAACAGTGCGAACGGAAGATTGGGAGCAACCAGGCTATATTCCATTTGTGTGTATGTCGAGTGTGTTATGATGGTCCAGTGGAGTAATGGCACCGTGGGCAACATCTACGGTGTAACTGCGATTAGGAGATTGCAGGCGATTGCAGGAGAATGTAATATTTATGGGGATTGAGGAGCAACCTTGCACAGGAGCACAGAACCACCCAGCATCTTACTCTTCGTGTGGGTCGAACCATCTTCGTGTGAGTTGTAAGAGACTGAGCGACTGAGAGATGAGTTTAGTGGATGCCGGTCGGCCTGCAGTGTCTGGTCTGATGCAAGATTAGAAACTGGCTGCAGGCTTCAATACAAAGCTCCACACCCAGCAGACACTGCAGGTCACTCAATCTGACGGTTTCCAGGAGCAAGAACACAGCAATGTCACAGCACCTAGAGCTCTGGACTGGAGTTGGAGTGTGGTAGCATCTTTCATTGCAATACAGAAGCATCAGGAGCAACATCAAGACTAAAATCAGCATCAGATTCAGCATTAGATTCAGCATCAGATTCAGCATGAGGACCAGCGCTTCCTTTCTTGTTCACTCAAGTATCCTCCTCATCAATAGCCGATGGACTGATGCTGCTCTGACTGCAGTTCCTGTAGTTTCTCCTCCATCAGTAGTCAGCTGCCGCTGCCGGAGCACATCAATACATTCAGTTTGATCCCCGCTTTTAATCTTTGGACGCTCCCCGATCACGTCATGACATGGCTTTTCACGCCGTTGTGACGTCACCATGTCGTACAGCCTTGTTAAGTGCAACCCCGTGTCATCCTTTGATTGGAGTTGCTCTTCCGTTGCCTTCAGGCTCACCGGGTTTCTGGAAATTGCTATTGGATTTCGGTTTATATAACCCGCCAACTCTCTTTCAACATTTTATGTCTGGCTATTAAAAAATTTAATAAAAATTGATGAGATTGGATCGTCAAGGGGGCTTGGTAAAAATTCAAAGAAATGCCGTGAGATGAACAGGTAAGTGGGTGACTGGAGCTTCGCATGGGCTTCACATGGGCTTCTCCGGCTCATCTCAGGCATGGATCAACCTTTTTAATGGACGTTGAAAGGTTTAAAGTAGCCTTGGAAATAATGGTTATAGCTTTGAAATGCTCTACGTAATAACTTAAGTCCCAATTACAGCAAGTTGTCTAGTGAGAAAAAGGTAACAACATTAGATTCAATGAAGTAAATATCTAATGTTAGACGTAATGTCCCAACCGAATAATGCGGGCTATTACTGGTTGTTGTTTCAATCCAACGAGAAGCAGTTACCGTTATGTGGCATAGAACAGGAGGAAATGGGTCTGGTAGTAATGAAGAATCTTTCAATAAACAACGACCGAACGTTGAATACTACACAGACTTTGCGACAAACAATAACAGGAAATTCAAGTCGGTTGGAGAGTGTAGTTTTCGTGTAATTGAAAGTGTGGAGTTTTCCATTCATCAGGACTTCCTGCTGGTCGCCTGTGAATCCAGCTCCAATTCTTTACCTCAGTTTACAGAGGAATACTAGCTGAGACATAACTGCTGCAAGATCCCTGCTTCCCAGTGGAAATTGTTCTTCTGTGTCAGCAAATTCAGAAATGCTATTGTCTCGAATTAAAGTTGACAGAAAGCAAAACTGCAGATTGTAATCAGTAATAAGAAGAGAGAACCCCTCTCAACGCCACGGAATCTTGATTGATAGACAACGGAATGTACCAACTTGAAATGGCTGCAGATTAGAAAATTTTCAATTAGAACAAGGAAAAAGTCTTAAGCATTCCACAAGGGGAAAAGTATCTAATAAAAAATATTTCTGCTGGAGCAATAAAGAACAGAGGAAAGGCATTAATAAATTAATGGCTTCGGAAAAGTAGAACTTAAAGTTGGCTTGTCAAAGGGAATTGTACATAATCTGGGAAACGTGCGTCTATCCAGACAATAATTCGTGTGTTTGGCTAATTGCAGAAACACAGAAGCAGGATAAGATTGGTCTTATGTTGATTTGCATTGCACTGGATTCTTGAATGACTAAAATGACATTAATTAGAGGAATGTCGATATCAACCAAACCTTTTAGTAAATAGATATATAGGCCTATGATTGATTTATAGTAAGTGAGATTTCTGCAGAATATAATTATGATGGTTTTTTGTTGTCAAGTTATAGATAGCCTTTAACACAGGTTTTTCATTTGTTAACAGAAGATTGTTTTTGTCTTACATTCACTTATTTCTTTTCATGGAAAAAGAGCAGAGAAGCTCAGAGTCGAGGGAATGATTTGTTTGACAGACAGGCCTTTTTCCCGACAGCGTCCCTGCAGTTAGATCCTTCCTGGAACATCCGAAAGGCCCACTTCCGGTGGTAGCCATGATATAGGTCCTAGCTACTTCCGCCCTCAGTGCTCGTATTTCAGGGGCTCGTTTGCCTTTTAGACAATGCCAGGCGATTTGTCCACCACGCCACATTTCCTTTGCACATGTTGCTGGGGAGCTGCACTGCCTTTCTCTCCTGTTCGCCAAGCCCGTTTCAAACTTGTTCGCAGCTCAAATATTCATGAGACAAGGCTGCAAACACTCGCCAAGCGTTAATCAAACTTTGCACTGCCATATCCCATCACAACAAATTATGGGGCGCCTAAATATAACAGGCAATCAGATTTGAACAGGCCTCCATTAGCCATGCAGTCTTTATGACCAATTAGGTTGCGAAGATGTGGGCCAATGTCGTCGGAACGACACTCATCGTAAAACACAGGAGCACAAGAAAAAAAGCAGTCATTTCATGCAACTTAAGAGTCTGAAAGCACTCAAAATGTCACTAAAAGGCACACAAACTCACCTTTGTTTTCACAACAGGAACACCCCATTAAACACACCCTTGGCTTACCACACATCACAATTTGTGGAGTTGTAATACCACAAAATGATGACACAGCAAAACCATGGATTGTACCTGTGGCTAGTGCCCTCACTCACCACCAGGTGTACCACAGGATCTACTTCCGGTCACGTGACTCTCTTACCTTCATCATCGTCGTAGTCGTCGTCGTAGGCATCGTGGTAGTCGTATCCCGTGTCCCCCTCTGTCTGGGCTGCAAAAAAACCTCAAGCGGTCAACCATCATAGTATTATGACGTCACAATTAGCACAGCTGACCCTGACCTTGATCATCACTTCCGGTGCGTTTCTAGACTTCTCCCCAGGGGCTTTTTGGCTCACGGTGGTTAAGCATAGACCCCCATAAGACCCCCCAGCCCCGTCGGAGATCCCTGGCCCACGATGCAATTCTTATCTGGGATAAATGAAGGCATCTCACCCAAGGGATGCTGGCATTGCAGCCGAGATGCCACTTCACAGATGCCTGTTTACAAGATTACCATCATGAAAGCATCGCCACGCTCCAGCCAGATTAATCGCCCTGCTTTCTCCCTACTTTTCCCCCTTCTCCCCCCTACCATATCTGGCAAAGAGTTTGCTAGTTGCCTTCCTTGACGCCACTGAATAGGTCCGGATAGGACTTGCTATAAACTACTCGGAATCTTAAGGCTCGGTTTCTTCATATCTCAAGATCACAGGACGCGCAAGACAATTGCCTTTGGAAAATCGATGCGTTAGTTGGCTTGAACTTGGTCACAGGTCACAAGAATTTCTCCAGTAACTCAGTTCCCTGTCTATTCACAAACCAAGGTGAGCAGAGATACTCTTGGCTGGGTGGGCAGTATGAATGCAAGCCAAAGGTAACTAAGCCTCATAATGTCAACACTGAAAAACAGCAGAACTGCCACAGAAGAGAAGCTGTTTCATCTCTGATTGCAAAGAAGCCTTCGTGAATCCAACATGAATCCAACATGGATCTAACTTGAGGCATGCATCAACTAGCGTGGCCTGCAGGTGCCGAAATGAGCTTCTAACTTTGTTGTGGTATGCATCAACCTCTGCCATCCTTAAGTACAGGCCGTTGGTTTACACACCAGTGCACATGCTTTTGAAGTTATGCAGCTTCCTGGGCCCCCCATGGACCCAGAAAGGAACTGAGAGAGACAGGGCCTTCTAGATTGACGTTGCCTGCTGATGATGCGGCATTGATGATGCGGCAGTGATGATGCGGGATTGATGATCTGGCATTGATGATGCGGCATTGATGCTGTCATGCAGGCGTAATTAGGCTAAAATCAAGCCCATCGTCAACACACTGGCAAAACTGGCAACCAAACAGGCCAAGTGATGGAGAGCACACACAAGCACGGTTAGGAGTGCAAGAATGTTGTTAATCAATGTGCCATGACAGCTGCTTCGTATTACAAGAGATCATCTGACACTATTAAACCCAATTAATGTCCGATTTCCATTCACATTCTCCGCTCATTAACCATTCACCCCGATTCCATTCACAAGGAAAATGTCCACGTAGGCAAATATAGAACTTCAAATGTGACACATACTTGATTAACTAAAGGACTCAATCTAAAAGTATCTCAACACTGTAAATTTTGAAATTTTGAGTTAGCTCAAATGATTGAGTGAGATGGTTGCACAATTTGTTTGAGCCATGATAGCTTGCCGTTTTGAGTTATGATAATCTTTATGTTGTTATAACTTGCAAACAACAAGCTATCTTGGCTCAAAGGAATTGTGCAACCATCTCCCTCAATCAATTAAGCTAACTCAAAATTTAAAATTTACAGTAAATCGAATCTGAAAAGATGCGCTGTCCATCAAAATGAATAGGCCTACACTTTTAAATTTTTGAATCAGAGGATATTGAAAAATTAGTATAGTGCATTGGCATCTTCCAAGTTGTCGATTGTCCATTGGCGAAAATAATATTTGTTCAAATGTTAACATGTTGTTTCTCATTTTGGCAATAGCAGGGTTCAGAGAACATTGTTATTTCCTTGGCAATATCATATATAATGGAGAGAGAATTGCTGCTTCTCATATCAGCTATAGCAGAATACAGGATACAGAGAATTTTTTTTCCCATGTTAGCAATATCATGATACAGAGAATGTTTCTAGTTTTGGCAATAACAGAATACAGAGAACATTGTTGTTTCTTATGTTGACAATAATAGAATACAGAGAACATTGTTGTTTCTTATGTTGGCAATAAGAGAATGCAGAGAACACCATTGTTTCTCATGTTGACAATAATGGAATACAGAGAACATTGTTGTTTCTTATGTTGGCAATAATAGAATACAGAGAATATTGTTGTTTCTCATGTTAGTAATAATTGAATACAGAGAACATTGTTGTTTCTTATGTTGGCAATAATAGAATACAGAGAACATTGTTGTTTCTTATGTTGGCAATAACAGAATACAGAGAACATTGTTGTTTCTTATGTTGGCAACAACAGATTACAGAGAACAGCGTTGTTTCTCATGTTGCAATAATAGAATACAGAGAACATTGTTGTTTCTCATGTTGACAATAATGGAATACAGAGAACATTGTTGTTTCTTATGTTGGCAATAATAGAATACAGAGAACATTGTTGTTTCTTATGTTGGCAATAGCAGGATACAGAGAACTTTGTTGTTTCTTGTGCCAGCAGCAATAAGATACAGATTAATTGCTGATATGGACCTATTAAGCAATGATGTTTGCTAGTCTGTAAAAATTGCTATAGGAATGTCAGCAGAATTTCTTCAATTTATGCAGGAATTCATGTGCGATTTCGTCCTACTAAGCTTGTTTGTTACACACTACTAGAATGTTTTCCCACACATGTAGCCCACCTGAAACCCTAGATGGCCATAAGCTGGCCCATTGCTTTCCTGATTGCACGTAACCAACAACGTCAATGGCAGCGTCACTTTGATCTTGCAGCATTATCGCCACGACTCCAGAGTCAATTATAACAGTAAAACGTCAAGTGGAGCAATGCCACATCAGTGGTGCCACATCTTATTCGTCAAACCTGCCAGTGATTGAAAGTGCACGCCATGCTCCCCAAACTTCACTGAGTAGGCAATTGGTTTGAATTGGTTTTTATTTTTCAAAGCAGTGGCTAATGGCGAAATCAATGATAATGTGATGATGGAAATGGGTCGCAGTAGCATTCAGACTGCCGAAACGAGCATGGATGATCTGGCGGTGTTAACTTGACACCGACAATTATGTACACCTCTTGTCACAAGGGATTTCTAAAATCTCCACATTCTAATGTGGATTTTAATGTTTATGGATTTTCTCAAAGTTGAAATTAACCAACCTTCGCGGAATCGCAGGCCGGTATTTACACTCATCATGCCAGAGACCCGTTTTGAAAGCTCTAAAAAGAAATGTGTATCAAGATCCTCCTCTATGACCTGACATAAAATTGATGAGGGGATGCTAAAAGCAAATCACTTCTCATCCAGGATGATTCTGACCCTTGCTCCATAAAGTGGAGAGGTGCTTAGCACGTCTCAATATGCCAAGAATGTGACATGCACATAGCTGGGGGGCAGGGGAATCAGCCTATGGTTCGCAGACATGGAAGCCTGATGAACTTGATGGCTTGTCACACAGCAACTGGATCTTTTTCATGGGCCCTTTCCCTCATTAAGACAGCATCCAGCTTGCTTACCAAGCTCTAATATCAAGTGCTAGGAGTCCCTGTGGACACAGTACTCCCTCTCTATGGCTCCCTGCTGAGCAAGGATTTAGCCAATGAACTAGAATATCCTTAAAACGGAACAGACAGCACTCGGGAAAAATGTGCACACTGCACTCGAGAATGGAGTGTCACTCCGATTAAACGACGCTGTAACACACGCGAAGTTTCCTACCATGAAAAATAATTTTTTCCTAAAACCGTGCATACGATTTGAATACATTTCTGCCTCCTGTTTGACTTCAAACCACTCTAAAAATCCAGCCTACCCTTGGAAATGGAGGATATCAAAGAAATATGAATAGCCTCACTTTTTTTTAGAAACTGTCAGCAGCCTAAATATAAAACTGGATGACAGGGCTCTATCGTTGTACATATTTGTTCTCGTGGATTCATAGTGAACCTGTTGTGCAGCAGTTAAAAGGAAACGGGTCTTTGTTAAAAATGGCGAGAATAGAAAGCGGACTTCACAAGGAATTCTAGCAGACCGACTTGCCTAAAAAGACAGGAACAAACGCCAAATACAATGCAGAATTTCTTTACACGACAGGAGGCACATATAGTGTAGACCGGAGTCAGACAGGGTAATATAGAGGAGGGGGAAGGAAGGGAGAGTAAGCCAAGGGAGTGACCATCCATACTGACCAGAGTGACGTCAGAGGAGACGGCTGACAGGCCAGGACATCATGGCTGTCATCCGCAAAGGTCAATATAGAAAGAGAGGAGAGAGGAGAGAGAGAGCATCCTTGCTTCACTCCCACTAGCTCCACATCCACAAGTCAGCAGCTTCACTGCTTCAGCCAGCTTCCAACAGCCTTCGCTCTAATGGCCAACAGTCCCCTGCTCCTGGCGCGTAAATATTTCAACACAACGGAGTTGGCCTTTAGCAAATCCCTCTTGGCTTCCGTTGATGAAATAAGCAGAATACAGATAGACTCAGTCCATTTGTTTATTGTGAATAAGTGAAACTCACCAGCAACGACCCACAGAAAGGACCGAAAAAAGCAGAAACCGTGATGACTGTTGCAGAGTTGCAGCGTGAAACAAACACTATAACGACACAAGTCGTAGGCGACTAATCAAGCAATTCATATTGTAACGCTTGAATGTCACCATGTCAAATACTCACCGTCGATATATTGTTTCACTAAATGTGTAACAAAAGCCAAAGAGTGGAAAATAGCTACTCACTTTTTCCACACAATGCATAATTATTTATGATAGCATTTGTGGCAAATATTCATTCGATTTTTCCATTTCCCTTTTTTCCATTGTCATCCAAACTATTTCAAATTGATAAATAATTGCCATAAATTGTAGGTAGTTTGCTGGTATAATGGTGGTGAGTAAACTGGAGCAAAATATGAGTGAGCAAGGCAGAAAAATCTGGTACAGGAACTGGGAAACATGTCCCATATATCGAAGCATGAGCATTGTCTGGTTGAGGGCCCACAAAGAGCTTCTATGGCAGCTAGTCATGGAATATCAACATCAAGCTCCAATCTGCTTCATGTAGTCTTCCATGCTCCCACCCATAGTGCTCTTTTTGCAGTTTCAGTCCTATTGGGTGAATATAATTCAAGGTCAACCCTCATACAATACACTCATGCTTACACCAGAGTGACAAAATACTCTTCGGTGTCACAGCATCAACTGCCAACAGTACGCTTTGGCATGATGAGGAACTTCTTATATTTATAAAGAAGGGGTTTTAGAGTGAACCATCTTCCTCAAAATATAGATAAACCAGTTTTTCTACACTGTGTGACATAGGTGTGCCTTTTTTATTTCATGTTTTATAGTATTGAATATTATATTTATTCTTAGCTCATTTTAAGTCACACGAAGTCATTAGACTTAGTATACTGTAATAATCATGCAAGTTGTTTCATAGTGATAATAGGCAAATAGTGTGCAAGAAATAAAAATTATTTCCTCCGATATCAGACTATCAGTACAAAGTCAGTACTCCATCTAGGTGGTGCAAGTGGAGTAAAGAATAGGAAGATAAAAATGGCGGATAAGATAACTTCATGCTAGATGTCAGGCAATTATCAGATCAACAAGCATCAATCAGGGGAATGGATGATACCAGGTCTGTTTCACAATGGCAAAGTGAATGCCTCTCCTGGAGTGGATGGTTCGGTGCAGTTTTGCCTCTGACCAATGTTGTGACAGCTTCAGTATAGTGCAGTTCAAAGACCGTCCACACGACATCCCCTAATTACAACAGTCTTGTTACTTTAGGGTACACATTTCATGGACAATAAAAAAAAGCCAAGTTGCACTGGTAAGAGATGTTTCTTTCTTTCACCTACACTCCATATACCAGTATATAGCCTACTGTGCAGTGTGTACTGGTTTGTGGTCCATGATCAGCCATGATGTGAGATGCCCCAGTCAGCTCCACAGCACTGACACAGAGCTGCATGTCAATCGTGGCTGAATCAGTGTCTCTCATGTCAATCATGGCAAAAAAATCAGTAAGCCGAATGTCAATCAAGCATAAATCAGCATGGAGAGCACACAGAACATGGAGAGTATTTGCTGGCTCAGTTCATCACATGTCAGAATATGATCGATCAGCATGGCAAGTGATTCTGGGGCCATCTGCAGACACACTGCCAGTGCCCCTCAGTCAACACCACACTCATATGATCATCAGGGGCTGTATGGGCCACATGCAGGGCAATGGCATGGGATGCTCTGAAATGGTGGTATATATTGCTTTGATTCCACTGCCACTGCAATGTGCCTGCATGTTGTTGCAGTGTATGGCAATAACCCTTACATATAGAACACCCAGAGGAGCATCCAGGGGAGCAGCAGTTCATTGTATGCAGCTGTTTATCAGGCAGTTTGCATGGGATTATGACAGCAGTTGATCACAGTTCCTTACATGATTACTAGCAGGGGTCTCCCCGGAGCCTTTGACAAGTCTTTTGAGCAACGCCGCGAAGTGATCACGAAACCTGCCCTGGCCGATCCACGGCTATCCCACTGATCAATACTCTCTCCATAGGGTCTCTCCACTGGGTCTATCCATTGGGCCTACATTGGGCCACACAGGACTACATTGGACCACATTGGCCCCAGAGGACAGAGGCCAGTCAACTGCGAGCAGGGACCACTCAATTGTGCCTGGCCAACATGATACGTATCACTGTAATGACAGGCCCCTGATACGAACGGCCACACTGGGCCACCTTGAGATACATCATAACTTGAGCGAACAACTTCTGTCCAGACTGATCCAATATTGTTGCTTAGGACTCCCATTTTGCCCCAGGCACAAAGTATTGCTAGCTTGCCTCGGCCCTCGGTGTTCTATGTTTCGTATCACAGAAAAGCCATCTGGAAAAAGCGACTCCGCCAGATACCTTGGGTGTCATTTCTCCACAGCTATAGCTCGTATGCTCTTTCCATTTCTATATGCAGTATATCACAATGCTTGCTTTTTTGTGCCACATGATACCTCGCCTGACATATAATCCCTCGCAGGATGAATGTTATTAAATACCTAAAAGAAGACACAAATGCAATATATATTCTGTATATTCCTTACAATGTCTACACGTTGATGTGCATATTTTTGTACAGCATCTGTAATTGCATGTCGTTATGTGAAGAATTGATTGCAATACCGAGAAGAAGCGTCTTGTTATAGATGATACATCACAATAATGGTCTCATTGCTGGGATGCTTGTGAAGTTGATTTCCAATAGACACAGTAGCATCATTAGCATCTGCCTCATCAACAGCAGCATCTGCAACAGCATATGGGGCAGAACCAGGAGTAGAACCAGAAGCATCATCCAACAGCAACAACAAGTCAACAACATATGGAGGGAGGCAGAACCAGGTGCTTGCTGCAGAACATCCCACTGATGGAGCAGACCTTGTGTGTACATGCATGGTCTTGTAGCCATTGCTACCACCTGCCCAACTCAGCCCAAGTCAGCCCAACTCCAAGATGCTATGCTTATGAGTTATGACAGGAGGGAGGCAACCTGCTCACTAGATCCTCACAACGGCAGCCAGTCACATCCCTCTGTGACTTATAAGCCCATCAGACTGCCTTGCACACTGCCTTGCTGTTGCCATATTGGGTTCTAGGGGATTATGGATCCAAACCCACTTGCTACCATGATCTATTGACAGACATGGCCTGTCTGCTTGCCACTGAGTGATTGCATCATACATGCTAAGCACCCCTCAGACAAATCTAATTAAATTTGCTTTATTCAACGGCTGCGTGCCTCCACTCATTGGGTCATCGCCGGCGGCTGGATTCCCTTCTGACATTGTTAATGACGATAAAAATAGACCTCACCTGGCTGCATTACAAGAAAAGTTCATCCTAGAGACCAAGAACTTTTCATCTCAGCTGTTCGGTGTATTTTTGCTTTAACTTTAAGTTTTATTGATATATATTTTTAGTTACCTTCAGTTATGTTTGATACATTTTAAAGGTTATACGTAATAATGTCAACTGAATCTTGCAAATGATACCCCAAAACCATCACCAAACTATGTTTGCAAATAAGGCTATCTGGCAGACTCTTGGCGAGGGAAGCATGTGCTCCAACAACTTCACATCTCTCCTTCAAACCAATATGGCTCCCAAGAGAACTCTCTCAAAAAACTACTTGGCAGCTCGATATGTTGTATGTGCTCGTGTGAAATACTGCGGCCTTTGACAATTGCCATAAGGTTCAGGGGCTAGCCTGTGTGCATACTGAGACCCCTGTGTCCAACTGGTCATCTAGAACGATGAATATTTGAAGTGGTCACTCAGTCCATCAAGGTCCAGCCTCCCCTGAGAAGAGGCCAGTGGTTCAGCAAACTCCCTCACCCACCCTCAGACTTCTTTGCACCATATTAATGTCTTGTTGACATCTGTTGCCTTCCTACACCCTCTAATATTACAGCCATATTACTGGACGCCATTAGCAAAAACGCCATGATCTACTGCTTGCCTATGCAGATGACAAACATTTACATTAAAAACAAGCCCATAAAAAGGGAGAGCAAAATGATTAAGAACAAAAGCACATGGAAATGGTAAACACTCAGGCTCAATTATGTGGAGATTATGTAGAGACAACGCCCTATCTAAAGATCTCAAGCTGAGCCCTTAAAACATAAATCATATGTTTTGGAGCCAAATCTCTTGTGCTTTTGACAATTATATCATAAATATTCAGGTTAATAGCAGCTCAGCAAGTGGCGCTCGACGAATTACCATCCCTGACACCATTAACAGGGAGCAATGATTTGATTGTGTTGACAAAATATTCCCTGTTGCATGGGGGCCATTTGTCATCGCATCGGTCCATTTTTCATAACACCCTGCCATAAAAGGAAATTACTGCTCAGCTGCAAATTTCACTATTTATAACCCAGGGCTGTGTATCACAATTTGCAGATCGAAACGTCAGCCAGCAGAAATTGATTTGTGGCAATTTTTGAAACTGTTCTCTTGTCCCTGCCTTTCTTTACTCCTGGTGAAACGATGCATCAAGTCAAACGCCAATAAAGTGCCACAATGTCCATCTGAATCACATCCCATATTCAGCATCAGGAGCAGCAGCAGTAACAGCAACAGCATCAACAGCACAGTATCACCAGCGCAATATCAACAGCATACTATTTTTATTAGTACAGTATCAATGGCACAGTATCAACAGCATAGTATCAACACCTCAGTAGCTACAGCAAAATATCTACTGCACAGTATCAAGAGTACTATATCAACAGCTCAGTAGTATAAGTGCAGTGTCTACAGCATAGTATCAACAGCAGTGTATCAACATCAGAGTATCAACAGCAGAGTTCCAAAAGCTCAGTATCAACAGCTCAATATCAGCCGCTCACTGTGAACAGCAAAGAATCAACAGCTCGCTGTCAACAGAACAGTTTCAACAGAACAATATCAACAGTACAGTATCAATAGAACACAAGCACAGCTCAGAGTTGATCAACAGCAAAATAACCGCAGCAAAGTATCAACAGCGCAGTATCAACAGAATGATATCAACAACAACAGAAGCAAACATGTGAGACAAATGCCACAGTAGACAAACAGGTCTAGACTCCAGTTTGGCAGTGAAAAATCATCTCGTAATTACAGCAAGCAGGATGAATGCAGAAGCATATCTTGAAAGTAAAAAGCTTTCGATTAATTTGATTCGGAAGCGCATGACAACAGCATAATGGATGGTAAAATAACCATGGCGACATTCAAATCACAAATGAATTTCATTAAAATACAATTCCATATGCATCATAACATATGCATTAAGAAATGGCAGCAAAAAGATCATTGTTGGTTTGAGCTATTTTGGATTATTCATCTCGTTTGATATATCGTGGCCAAGCGTAAACATTGAGCAACAAAATACCAAGGGAAACTTATGTCTAGGATGTTTTGAAATAGAAACACATTTGGCAAATCATTCACCCATTGCCTGTGCCTTCACACTTGACATGATCTTTTAGCATAGATGACGGTGAAATGAGCTCAATGATCTTTCATGCCTTATGCACCTTGTGCATCTAAGTATAATCCTCTGCGGTTGAAGAAATATGCAATAGGCTGCTGGTCGCGATTTCATGAATGCACAAAAAGCGGTCATAGCATGCGAGCTTGTATTGCTTTGGAAATGCTTTCCTGAGATATTCAAAGCATTGTTGCATGTACAATGCATTCTGCTGCATGACTTATACATGAGACCATGTATGCATCGGACTCCATCTGAGGCCTGTGCTTGATAAATGAGTCCCTGTAGGTCAGGTCTTGTGGAATTCCGAATCCATCTGCTCCATGCATGCTTGCCGTCTGACTCGGCTCATATGATGCTTCGAATTCACACGTTCAGCATCTGATGAAGCGTTACAAGTCATGAAAGCAGTTTTTAAAAACTTTTTGCTAACAATTTTGTTTCTTTGTTAGATTTTTTTTGTTTTTGTTTGTTACTTTTTTCCAAAATAAACACACAAAAACTGGCAAACAGCCACCAGATCTAGTTATGATCGAAATCAGCGTGACTGATCAAATGAAGTTACTTGAAAAAATCTAAACAGATATTGGCACTTTGTCATTTTATTTTGGTGGCTATTTGTCAGGTGTATACTATGCATAAAGCAGCGTATAGATTTTGGAACACGACATGTCTGCCCTAGCACCTTTTTTTAAGGCAACTAAATTTAACTGACACAAGTTGATTCAATAAGGAGGGCGTGGCCACAGATTAGCAAAGAGACAGTGAAATGGGGAGATAAAAAAGCCATTTATCGATTGCCTTGCTGCATTAATTCCCATAAAAATGGATCTTAGACATTATCATGTGTAATGTTGCTGTTGTGTGGAAAACCATCTTGAAACAGGAAACAAAAGCTTCAAAAGGAAATGGAGGTTTAAGTAGAAAGAACTTCATCCTCCTATTCTCCGGCTACATTGAAAATGGCTCGAAATATATCAGCGATTAGGCTTAATGATGCCAAGAAGATGAATACCTCGCCATGGGAGGTATAAGTGATTTAATTCTGAGTGATCGTAATTCCATAACATTGTCTTAACATGTTAACCAAGATCTCAGTTCGATTGATCTGGTGTCAGCTGACAAAGAGCTCTGAGCAGTGGCTTGGTATGGAAGAAAGAAGAGCAAGGAAGAAGAGCATTATACTTGTTTTGCAAAGGGGAGGATGGAGTGGATGAGAAGGAGAAAGCTGAAGTCATTCTGTCTTCATTAGCATCTGTTTTAGCAGCAAGACCATCTGATGCTACTGCGTCTGTTGCTTGTGCTGTGGTGCTGGCAATGCCTGGCATATATCAGGGTATCCCTTTTCAGGATTCTCTTTTCAGGACCTGAATCAGCTTACATTTCTTTGCTGGCCATGACCCAGCACTGACCATCACAATGCCACCATGGCAAGCCGCAGCGTCCTGGCCAGAATGTTGCATGCAAACCAGTGCATAGCATTTCCTCAATGGCCTGGCTGCTCTCAATGACCTATATAGACTGGTAGAATAGCACCACCTGAAGTGCAGCCTGCAGGTGGTGGTGGAGCCATGTCACTTTATGGGCCAGGCATATAATACCACAGCCCTGCAGTTTATCATCATAAAAGTGGACATACTTCGACACACATAAACATGATGAGTAAATAAAACGCCATTTTTACTGTGGGGTAATATTAGTAATGCGCCATTTCAGTCAGATTCAGTCAGAGAATTCCTTTAAAGTCCTTTCTGTTGGTTCAAGTAACACAGTTAGCCATGGAAGAACCACAAAAAACAGACAGCAAAAGCAAAGGCAACTCGGCACCCATCTTATTACCAGCTCCTCGATCACCATAAGCCCCAAAGCATGGAACAGTTTGATTGCAAACAGAGGATTGTTTAAATCAGGCGAACTGCACCCCAGTGCACCATCGCTCTTTGTGTCATAAACAGTCATGGAAGGAAGAGGAGAGATTATGACAGAATAAACAGTGATCAAGCAGCCGGGGGAGGCAGGGAGGCAGCCAGAACAGGGAACGGTAAAGAAGCAGTTTGGATGCGAATGGCCACCCACAACAGAGCAATACAAGGAGACTGATTAATGAATGGCATTGCATGTGGAACTGCAGGACTAACCACATTGTCTTGTGCATTTCCCCTAACCAGTCCACAATAGGACAGACTGACTCTATTACTTGGCATTACTACGTATTACTTGGTATTGTGGTTCTATCGTGGTATGTCCAGTAAACTCCAGTATATGCTTTGGTAGTTGCACAAGTGAGTTAGCTGTGTTATGCTGTGTATAGAGCTGTGCATGCTTGTTCCAGCCACACAGTTCTCCTTGAGGCAAAAGAAAACGTTTGATGATGCCTTAATCTATGGTGGAAGCAACTGTACATACTGCACACAGCCCCAGGGAGGGCTAGCTCAGCGTGGAGATTGATGGAGCTGGGTAAACCAGTGGCATAGCAGAGGCAGAGCAGAGGCTGAGCATGTCAAGTTCTGTGCAGCAAACACTTAACAGCACATCACTAGACGAGCAACCTTTGATTCCAAGCAATTTTCCAGCATGTAATATTTGACCAAAAGATTTGAAGAAGCAGAAGAAGACAATCTTGAGCATTACATACTTCACTCGGCTGAACTTGCTGCTTTTCTTTTGGAGAACAAGGAAATCAGGCATGCCATGTAGTTGGCCTTTTTCCACTATAGCAAGCCGCCCAATTGCAGTTCTATTGAAGCAAAAGATTTCCATCACCAATCTGCTCCAAACCAGCAGCCACGAGCAGCTCTGTGTAGCAGCCTGCAGCAGCATAGCTCCTATGTAATGTGCTGTGCTTCCAGAAGCAATTAAGCCAGCTAATCTCTTACAAGCATTTAATAGAATACATAGGATTTGCTGTAACTAGCAGCAGCAGGAGAAGTAATGTCTCAATTTATATTGCTGTAGTGTGCCAGGCCACAAACAGGGAGGGTGGGCTGCCTTTCACATTGATCAGTCATGGCCGGCTACCTGTGGAAGGCTTTTGTCAAGCCTAGCTTTTAGCACACAGTAATACGTCTTTTTTACCCCTCTTAATTTGAAAAAGCATCACGAGGTGGACAGATTAAGGAAAGAGCAACATTCATCAAAGGCAAGAATAAGCTCATTGATCGGACCTGTTTTATTGCTATCTCTGCCACCCACATAAATAAAGCCATGCTGCTGCTGCTGCTGCTGTTTCTGCTCTTGCTACAGATACTGAATGGAGCATCTAGCAAAATAACTGCAGAATAAAAGGAATGTGGTAATTTATGAGCCATCGCATCAGCTCCCATTCATGCACAGACTCAGCAACCTAATGAATATGCAGATGTCTTCAGTGATTGCTTGAATAGCCCCAACGTGCATGCAAAATGCTCTGATGTACCATACACATGCAATACGAACTAATAATCATAAACAGACATCATGAATAAGACATTGATATGGATTCGCGTAAACCACCTGGAATAACAATGGTATATATTTCCTAATTGCACCTTAAATAACCTCTCTGATATAACATGAAATATCTATTTTTATTGTATGATATACTATACACATGACAAAGTACTGAAGTCATGAAAAAAAATGAAGCAAGTGCAAATCAACAACTCTGATGCCGCTTAGTTCATTTTATGGTAGCACCACAGGATACATGAGCTGCGGTCAGAGATAGACTTGCACCGAATGCGGAGAATACCGGAGAATACAGCGATTTACGGCTAATATAACCTTGACAAAAACTTGGTCCTGGAAATTAGGTGAGCCAGCGCAACAAAGGGCAGGGAGGCGGTGATAGGGTGGCTGTGTGGGACAAGGCAGCCATGGTTGGCCTCACCGACGTTTGTGTTTGTCGGATCAGAGAGAGGCTGTATTGTACCGACCACGTGACCGTATGATCCGGATCCAACAGTCCATTATGAAGGGATGGCAGAGCTCTGAAAGCAGCTGAAAGCTCAGTCCCCTGTGCCTGTGCTATGTAAGGCTAATTGTCAGTCCTCTTTTGCTGCCCTATTTGCCTTATTACTCAATGCTTGCTGCCTCAGGAATAACACAGAAGCCGGCGTAAAAAGGCAGTTATATCCATCCGTGCCTTCAACCAATAAAAGCAACCTATGAAAATACTCTACCGCAGCCCGCGTCAGAGTAACAAATGATCTATTTGGTCAACAAAGCATCAAAACGTAATATAGACACAGTGGTTGACACACCCGTGACACCCAGCTGACACACATGAGGAACCAGAAGCAGCACGCATGCGCGAGAGTGACCCAGTTATTGCAGCGCTTCCTGTTTTCCTTGCTGTTGGCCATTACTTGTCCTAGACACAAGCCTTGCAATGGGCCACAAGATTTATTGTCATGCGGCAGTGCAGTCGAGTCCTGGGCCATGTTAACTTGACTACCGGCTCACATTTCTGGGATTTCTGTGCACGTAAGGCAGCTTGGACGAGATGTAGCTTCTTACGCTGATTAATTGCTTGGGCCTCCCAGTGTCACGCGAACGGCCAGCAAGAACATGTTTGTAAGAGAAGCAGCCAAGCCGGAGCAACCAAGCAGCCAGAGAAGCCAGTCAGAGAGGCAAGCCAGAGAGGCAAGCCAGAGCCAGGCAGCAGCACTGCAGCAGTGAGGGAAGAGTTGTGGGTGCTCTACTCAACTTCATCAATGCCATACATTGTGCTCGTGTGCTATTTCAAGGGCTCGCTTTGCCCACGTATGTGCAAGAAGTGCCACATTGATTTCGTCAAACGCTAAATGGAGTCTCAAAAAACCAAAGCAACCTTCGAGGGTTAACCTTCCATACGTCATTCATCCCCTTGAGTTAGTTGAGTAAATGAGGTCATGTTCTTAAAACTAACCATGTTTCTGTATAGTAACATGTTTCAATTTAAATGATCCAATTCTACCTGCATGGAATTCTTATGAATGGAGAACCTGGTGAAAAGCCATTCATACATGTGTAACTACCGTCTTTTGTACCATCCGAATACTTCAAAATTTAATGTATTCTAGATGCATCGAAGTTTATTTCTGGAGCAGTGCCAATCAAAATCTGTAATTACATGTATACACGATGATTGAATTCCTTCGCTGCAAGCCTTTCACAAGCCCATTGCATTCAACACACATGCGCTTTGTAAAAAGATGATTTCCAGCTGCCACATGAACCCATGTGGGAGTAAGCAAACAGGAAGGCTGTGTCAGTACAGCAGAGACCAAGATTAGCTTTGCACATGACTGTGTTTGTTGAATGTTTTCAAACTGCTTATGAATCATTCTTGGGTTTCTTCCTGAGCATTTAAAGCTTTGCATAATTCAATCCAACGCGTCAAATGCCGTCAATGGCTGGAGGCGGATGGCTTCATTTCGACACACCTTGTATCTTTTGGCTTTTGGTTTCATTGTCACCAAGAACTATAGTTATTTCGGTACCAGAAGAACCTTCAACATTCTAGAATACCTACAAACAAGAGCCTAATTGGATAGAGCATAAAACATGATGTTTATTTTGGGGCTGAACAGAACACTGGGCTGGTATACCATCATTCAATGTTGACATGCAAGCCCATGGGACATGAGCTATGTATGAGCTATGTATGAAGGCACACAGTATGCCACAGCACATACATCCAACTTTCTTGACACATACAATCTCATTTGAGGGATTGACAGAACGCAGTGAGCGTTTATTTATGTCGTAAAGGATGTCGTACATCAGGGTGATTCATGGCGGTAGAGCAAGAACAAACAGGGCGATGGAAAAGGGCGGAGGGCCAGGGGTGTGGAAGTTGTCACCTTCCTGCTTCTGCAGCAGAAGAAGAAGAAGAAGCCACAGCAGCAGAGGTGTTGGGTTGGTGTTGGGATGGCGAGTAATGCCCCAGGTCTTCTGTTTTCCCCGGACAGATGCCACAATGGGATGCGACAAGGATGCCGCAGCAAGACTTGCCGGAGAGATGCCCCAGGGTGCATCCTGGCTTCTCCGCTCAATTCACATGTAGGGTCCCTGCTTCGATTCCTTACTTGACACATGTGGCGTCAAGCCTCTCGCCTGCTGTCAACATCTTCAAGTCATCTGCGAGACATTCCAGATATTTCCAGATATTCTTGCCCTTTTTTCTCCCCATCTCTTTTACCTCTGTTTTGCCTCCCAGTTGCCTTCCAGCTCAATCGTGACAACCTCCAGCCATAAATTTCCTTGCCTTTTTTACTGACACTGCAACTACTTGCTGCCCAAGCATTATTCCCCAACATCAAAGTTTTTCCTTCACGAAAACCTTTCCAATTTGGCATTGCGTTCTCGGTACAGCACTGACTGTCTTGAAAGCCACTTGATATACCAGGTACGTTATTTTTAGATGGTTGATGGAGAATTTATCCTATACCAGATAAAAACGCCTACAGCACAACATTTTAAGTCCATTGTCTGGTGTTCTATTCCAGAAATTCTATTACATCAACAGTCACAATTCCAACTATTGTCTATTGTTGATTGAATATCCAAAAATACTAACGATACACTATAGGAATGAAGGAAAATGTCACCACATTTTACAATGAACTATAAATATGTTGCATTTCAAAGGGACGTATATATAAATGTAAAGCCTAATGTAACCGCAGTGAACAATCCCAAGGAATCTAATTTGAAACCAGTTAGTGACTCTGTTGCTTTCACAGGGATCCATTGCTCTAAATATAACTCAGGTACTTCCCAAGCAGTGCTACAAGTGCAGTTGTCTTAATGTGATTATCCCGCCGGTGGTTGGAACCTGATTATGATGCTGAAGAGTTAGCACATTGCAGGCTTATTCATCCCTAGACACCATCCCTTTCACCACTGCTATGTTGTCAACAGCTCCTTTGTCTGGATTGTGCAATCCTATATCCCCATTTTCTCTGCCTCAGCAACCGCCTCTGTCATCATCTTTCGGCAAAAGATGCAAATGGATGTTCTCCAGACTCCGCTTCTCATAACACGAGGACTGACAATGCTCCACTGACGTTGCTCCACTGACACTGTCGTCTTCCGCAGACCCAACTGCTGTACAGCTATGAAACAGCTGGGAAATGCTTCATATAGCAAGCATCCAACAACCCATTGATGGCAAGGTAGAATTTAGAAACTGATGACGGTTCTAACATGCTTGTTTATCAGTCAGATCATCCAGAGCACAAAAAGGAGGTGTAACTAACAAGCTTTTTAGAATACATGTACTCCATACGTCAGTTTAACTTTATTTGAATGTACTATAATTATTGCAAGAAACATCACAGGTTATGGTCTATTTGCTCAAACGTTAACCGCGGAATTGTCAGTTACATTATGGCTATTCTTATTTCCTAACACATCCTACTATACCACATGATTTCCCCATGTACCACATAGTTTTTTGTTGCCAAAACTGCCTTCTTCTCCTACAACAGCTGCCTTCCAAGTGCTGGTTTTACTTCCAGGTTCCAACAATCATCTAAACTACTTCCAGGGGGTAGGTTTCCTCTTCCCTGGTGTACAACAGGATGTGCTACCTTTACTACACGTTTTCGCTTCATGCCTCTATTGTCAGAGATTCTCAGAAATGGTTTCAGACAACTGTCATCGTTGCCTCCTCCAATCTGCATACAAACATATCTACATCTCCATATACTGTTGCAAACTGCTTCAATTATGGTCTGCTTCTGTCTGACACTGAGAGGGCTGCACTGTCCATAGAGTCTACCAATAGCCACCTAATATTGCCTACCACGTCTTCACATGGTTGTCTTCCTCTTCACCTATTGCAGTTTCTGTTCCTTCAGCTGGCTGCGCCTGCAATAGCTCCAGGCTGTGTTAAGTGGTTTTCTCCAAAGTGTCATATTTTTCAACAACTCCCAAGTTACGCAGTCTAGACAAAGTGATAATCCAGGATGAGACTTTTTATCATAAAGAGCGTCTTCAGCTACATTAAAATTTCATCATGAGTAGTTTGTTGTTGAATCTGCAGACACCAATGATTCCGCAGAGGCGAATCAAATAGTGTACACTCAGTAATCACCAAAAGCATCAAATTCTGCTTTAATATTCGATTCCTTTGAAGAGGAAGTTTCAGCTGTACCAGAGTTTACAGAAATAAGACAACACCCAGCCTACAATTCTTGTTCATGTGTAAGTCGTGTATCAGGTTTCCCATTAAAGAAGAAGGGAGCAAAAAAGAAGACTGCACATTAATTCGGCGTCCACCAAGCATGTCAGGGGAACAAAGAAATTGCGTGTTTACAGTGAGGAAAAATCCGGCTATTATGCCAGTGCTGCTATATTCAAAGGACACGAGAAGTTTCGTGACATTCTCTTCGATTTTTTGGGGGCCACTCTTTCCATTGTAAGATGGTCACATGGGGTATGAATTGATATGAGTTGTATCTTGGTATGACAGCCTCATCATGTATGTGACAGGTCTGCTTTAATTAGCTGGTGCCATTCAGGCCGCATAACCACTGAGATACACAAGCACATCGATACGAGGCAGATGTCGATACAGTGTCTGCTGCACAGGGATCATATTTTGGCCCCCGTGCCAATTTGGGAAGATGCAATCCGGTATATTCGATGACAAGCCATAACAGGTAACAAAGAAGGCCGCTGATTGGCTTAAATCCAGTCTCATCATTGGTATAGCAAGTTTTTCCTCATCATCATGGCTTCAGCAGACACATGAGGGGGTAGAGTTGCCCAGCTGAGCCAGTTTGAGTAATGAGTGTAGATGCCAAGAGTTCTGTCTTGTGCTACTGACTTCCTAACCGAATATCCAATAAAAATGCCATTCTAGTTCTTTTAGCTGCTTTTCTCTTTCGCTGCCATCTCCAGAGTTGATCGATATTAAAATGTAACTTCTATGAAAGCTAATATCATTGACTCTTTTGGCAGAATTACTACAAATCAGGAAAGACATTTCTTGTTAGCCTAATGAACCAGAAATAAAATCTTGGAGATGCCATAAAAGTAAGGTTCATACCGAGAGGACCAATGAAGACAGTAAAACGTATAGTGTCATACACTCATACATGTGAACCTTCACATAATTAACAGACATTATGAAACTCTAATAGAGATGATAATTAATTTAGCAAGCCAGCATCTGACATGTGTCACCATGCATGAAGGTAACAATTAGCATGCCATGAATATGCATCGATTAATGATCTGAGCAAACTTCCAGAGGATATTTTCAGGACAAGACTAATTGAAAGCCTGTGAAGAATAGATTATCTTGATTACAATGAAAGGGAAATGCATTCTTCTAGCTATTTTGAGACAATCCAATTTCGGCATTTGCTTTACATGCCAGTAATCTAACGACCTCATGCCTCAATGAGCTCCATATTAAGTTGGTCATAAAATGGAGGGGAATGTTATTAGTCAGGGGGTTGGGACTGCTGTAAGCAAAACTTGTTTAATTCACTTCTTAAGAAGCAGGACAGTCCTTGAATATAACAGGCAATGTACTGAGCACTCATCTAACATGACTGCCTCCATCCCAGCATAATTAGATACAATCAGCAAATTAAAAGACTGCTTTTGGTCTGGGGACTGCTTTCTTGCTGCTTTCATTACGTAACACGAGATTCTTTATAAATACACTTATCTGAAAGTAATGGTTTAATTGAGTAATTGTCGTTAACATGGAACATAAAATGAATTTGTAGATCTACTGATCCTTTATACATTTCTGCAATACAAGAAAAAGATGCAGTGATGACAGAATATTGAAGCTGCTTTTACTGGTGTACTTTTAGAGAAGATCAAAAAGATGAATTTTGAGAAAGAGACATTAAACTTATGTGATGAATCATGAGGAGATCTCTGAGTAATCCTAGAGTGAAGAGTAAAGAGGCTGGGAATGATGAATGGCACACACATACATATGAGAGACTGGTGTATATCATGGATTGAGTTTTAAGCCAGGGAGCCTGATGCATGGAGTTGGGCTCTCCAGTGAAGGGCTTTAACAGTTGGTTTCTGTTTCCAGCCATTCCTGCTGCTGCACCACCCAACACTAATGCTTGCAAAACCCTCCATCTGTCAGAAACATCACTGCAGCTTTTTCTTGCTTGCTTTCATAATTCGATTCTCAGCAATTGTTGGAAGATGCAGACTTGCCCTAGACAGACTCAAGTGAGCAGGCCAGCACAGGATATGCAATATTCAGCCTTCATAATGCGCACTCCAGCAAACAAGCCTCCCAGGCCAACCGCTTAACTGTGTCAATTTCACCGTCCACCAGTCTCAGCAAATGCAATATAATTTTGCAATTAAAACAAGGCAAGTAATGCACTCTTCCTATGTACACCCTATCACCCGAAAGCAAACTCTCCAAGTTTGTCAATAAACATGATATCAACCTTATTATTTCCAGCATCTGCAGCCCTCAATAACAGACCAAATACTTAGAAAAAAGCAGCTTTGCTGATTAAGTTATATATGAACAGCCCGGATGTCGACAGTAGCAGTGGCTCCCTGCTACACTGACATTCATAAAGGCAGCAGGAAATTTATCATTGGGCTCTCTTAGAGCAAAAGCACTTTGTTGAGTCTTCTGGGTTTTTAAAAACATCTTATGGGCCATAAACGAGCACATTTTTCACTGTTAAACTTCAGCCATTCCTCATAATTTAGAGAAGATTTCACTGAAACGACTGGCTGTGAAATATGGGCAAGAAGGATTTGCCTTAGTCACCGTCAAGTCTTGTGGGGAGGCGGGCTGAGTCGAGTTGCTAGCCGACGTGCCGGGGAACGAGCGGCGTAATCATGACGCTGTGAAGTATAAAGCGCACGTCATGCAACGACGTTTTCCTTTGATGACGCTGTGTCCATAAAGTGCGTTTCATGGCTCTTTCATACGGCATTACGTCTGATGCTGCTTTAATAAAAGCCGGGCCAACTGTAAGACAGTCAGGAGACTCGTGCAATATATCACAGGACATTGGCTGCCTCCATTTGCCCAGCATGCTCCCCGTTGTCTCCTTTTCACTCGGATAAGTCCTTTCTCTGGAGAACAATACGAGGCAACTAAAAGACGTACACAAGATACAAAGACGCGGGCCCTTTTTATGTACAATTGTATGTACTCGGTCTCCTGTGATTTAAGCTACACATGCGAGTTCAAAATAACTGCCGCACAAAAACGCCATTCTGTGCATGACTCCTTTGAGATAGAATCTGACGGATGAAACATCATACAGTTGCACTGGGAAGTGATGAGGCAAAAGGCAACTCGGTTCAATCATCGAATATCATGGGAAGTTATGCACCGTGCTTTGAATGTCATAAAACCTGCCATGAAATGCATTCCAGTCATAAAACATACCTTACTACCTTTCGCATAGTGCATATCTCCGAGGATGATTCAGTTGTCACCAGATATAAATATTACTAAACAACTGTGAATGTCAATAAGATATGTTGGCATGTACCTGAGCTCCCCACCTACATGATTAAAGGCCTCATTTACAGGTGAGACCACAGGTAATGAAGCTTGGGCTTTGAAATTGAGTAGCACCCACATTCGTGCACTGGGGCTATTGAGTGCAGTCATGTATAAGTTCAAAAAGGTATTTTCAGAATATGTTTATCACAATTCTGATGTGTTCATCACAACTAATTCCTGTTGACATTTATCACACCGGTATAATTTATCACACCAATTCTTTATTTCATTTTGAACATTTTAGTTTTTGCTGTCTGACATTCATGTAAATCAGAAGTAGTGTGACATAACTATATTCATATTTGCATTTCTGTTTTTTTGTGTGTTTTATATCTCGGAGACAGAACTTATAGTGTAAACGAAAAACATCATTATTCTACTTTCAAGTTATATGATATGGCCCTTTTACACAGTTTGTATAATGTGCAGCAGACCTGTTGTAATATAGTTTAGCATGACTAGGTTTTAAGTAAATCAATCTCCTCGAATAATCCTGGTCTCGGTAAGTGCACCATTCAAAGCACTATCGAGTTTCCTTGAACAATTAAACCACAAAGCCCAGGCAAAGAACAAGTAAACCTCAGCCAGAATCTACTAATATCCTCCCTTGTGAAAAAGTTAAGTTGATCAAGGTTCTTATCAATCACTGGCAGTTAAACATGCATAGAGTTTGCTGCTTTAATTCAATGAAATTCCTCCTGCCTTTCTCAGCTAGATATTTCAGGTCTTTTATTGCCCTTGGGAGAGTTTGACTTGAATGTTTGATGAAATTGTCTCTCAGAAGACCGGACTACTAAGAGGTTTTTCTCACTGAAAATCAGGCAAAAAACGGTGTACCTAAGCAAGTCAACATGATGCTCAGAATGTCCAATCCATCTTAATAAAGTGAAACCGGGCAATCTTCTATTCTGAGACAAATGCAGAATCTATACAAATCGCTTGTTTTTACACAGATCGCATCCTCCAATACTTCAATAACTGGGAATATAAAATATGGACTGTGAAATCTAAACTGCACAGACCTTTTTCACTCATTCTATAGGTTTAAGTTTTGGTGAATGTTTTTAATGGAATATTACAAAACCGTCTTGATTCTTCTCTTTCAGAGAAGTAGAGGTTTATTCCCCCAAAAGGAAAGGGCACATAGTCTATATATGGACCTGACCAGTACCTGACACTCTGGCTATAAGGAGTCTAGTAAGCTACGTAAGAGTTGCCTATAAGGGCTGCCCTAATATCGCCCAGCCTGCATGGTGCTACTTTTATGGTTTGCTGAAGGAACGTCTTTGATATAGAGCTCCATAAAGCTACTGATCTTCAATGCATACAAGAGAACACAGCTCCTATGGCCAACAGTAGCAAGCCATGGCAGCTACCTTGCCTTCCAAGCCTTACACAGCATCAATGGCAGCTTATGACAAACCATTCATTCAGCTATTTTCCTGATGTGACAACCTCCGATATCGCATTCAGTGCAACCTATTTTGCCATCAAACGAAGTAAACGGAGGTGTTTATCCCATCATATTTACTATAACCAGAAAGGAACCTGGTGCTTAATGCCTGAGTATGAAAAGACCCGCTTCTGCCTTTATTTGCCAACCTGACACACAATGGAGAGGGATGAAAGGACATATCCAGTGAATGTGTAGACCCCAAATTAGGGCGATTCGTCTACAAAATGTATGATACTGATGTGTACTAATTGCTAGATCAACTCCCATTGTAAACGAGTACAATGTGACATCAATATTTGATAAAATGTCATTTTCCATACAATGCAGTTCACATACATTAGCAGCAGCACAGAGCATTTCACACTAGACTGATATTGGAAATAAGTGGTGTTAAGCAAGGCAGTGTCACATCCTAACACATTAGGGGAACAATGCTTAGTCACCGAGATATGAAAGATGTTATTTACACAGGCTGACATGTCATAACGCATGTGTAGCAGTGACCAGCAAACCGTTGTGATAACATTGATGAAATGGCGGAAATGGACAAAGTACATTAGCCAGGGGCCAAATGTGGCATCACTTGCATTATTTGAATAAATGCCTGGGGACAACAAATACGTGGGGCAGATCAGAGCACACAGAGGCCTCCGGAGGTTAAGTGACGATTTGCTGATGTCCTGCACTGCCTTCCACTGTCCTGCACTGTCCTTCTCTGGCTCTTGTCTAGGTCCTGTCCTGTGTCCTCGAGTGATGTGTCTTGTGTCCCATATACTGTGTCTTGTGTCCCATATACTGTGTCCAGTGTGGTTACTGCGTGCACTGACTTTGTTGCTCAGCCTGATAAGATCAAAGGAGCAGTTGCCCCATTGATCCAGTTGCTGCAGCTGCTTTGCAAAGATGCTCCAGATGACCAGGACATGAGAGGACAGAGATGGAGGTCAAGGGTCAACTTAGCAGGAGGCAACATCCCAGTACTCAGCAGCAGCAACATTAGCATGGCAGATGCAGCCAGAAGCAGGCAGCTGAAGCCACAAGCCAGGAGCAGAAGCTGGAAGCAAGTAACTAAACCAAAACATATTCAGCAGCACCTGCTCAGAACAAGTCAATGCCCTAAAACTAGCCCTGTGGCCCAAACATAGCAGAAGCAAAAAGCTCCCAAATAACTGCACATATCTACACTGCACTTACTCGAAATTAGAGAACCACTTAGTCTAAATACCACTGAACAAAACAATTTTTTAAGAATATCTATCCACGATTGACACAGATAATATACTTCGACTTGATATCACATATAAGTCATCCTAAATGTCACTGAGATGTCACTGACAATTCTTAAGTTATGGCTGACTTCAAATCGCTGCATTACATCAATTTGATCATATCAAATTTCACTAAATTTTACAATTTATTTCAATTTCTACCAACTTTTTGATGCCCTCTCTGCAATACGAACAAAGAAACTGGCTAAAACATATAAGTCATAACCAAACAAGCTACAAGCCAGCCAAAGGCCATCTGAAAAATAAGTATTCTCGTTTATCAACAATGTGACAGGAAAACGAACATACTGGTCCGTAATGTTCATTATACCATTCGACACCTCTGTCAGTCAATCACATGCCAGTATTTCAGGGTGATAATTTCGATATTCTTCTTTGTCCATTATTCATCTCGTGTTTGAATGTTTGAGTACTTGTCTCATGGTCTAAGCTGGTAATTCATCATGGGATCAGGAATGTATGTTTATCACACCTCGGGCTAAAGCACATACTCCCTCTCCCATGGTGAATAACCTATATACCTGTTAATGCATTCAATTCAGAAAAACTTACTCAATACAGCTTGCACACAAATCTATGACAAGTAAGTCAAGGTCCAGATTGCAGAGAGCATGTTGCTGGCTTGTCAGTCATTTCAGTAAAGAAACAACATAACGTGGAAGACATGATGTTCATTTTAGTAGCCCCCATTAAGTGGCAGAGAGTGCAGATCACAGTACACTCTAAAAAATTTCAGACAAAATTGGTTTTTTGATTCAAAATGGTTTTTTGAAAAACCAAATTTCAATGCAAAACCAACATGGATTTTTTATAAAATCCATGTTGGTTTTTTGCCATTTGGCAATGTGGACAGAACTTTTCCATTACAACTGGACCCGGTCACAAAGCAGGAACCAGGTGGAAAGTCGTAGTGCTGCAGTAGGATACAGAAGGATAAAGGTAATGTTGACTCAAGCAGTCAATACGGTTGAAAGCATTGGTACATTACAACAACACGGTCGCATGTCATGAACGACATGAACACGAGAACAATATTTTGTCTGCAAACATTTGGTACTTGGGGACAAAGACATCCATCTGATATTAGCAACAATGAAAACGTCTCTATCATGTCATTCTGAAAGGCAGTTTCCAAGTAACGGAAATGTATACCAATCTCAAATGTACATGTTCTTATAATGATATAAACTTTATGTACATGTAACATCACGATATTGCAACAGAGCCGAAGGCATGAAGCCCACCAGCAAGATAAGTGGATTTGTGTATGATCCTGCAGCTTATAAATGTCATATGTCTGATATATGACAGTTATCGTAAGTTAAAGACATTTGCAAGAACATTCGTGCAGGAGATAACTGTGTGCGCAGGATTCATCAGTCTACAGAGAGCCGAAGAAGCAAGTGCCGCAGAGAGAGAATAGTGAACTCCGCCCAGATAATAGCCCTATGGGGAAGGTCAGTGCAGCCACAATGACCCATTCAGCCAAGCTAATGTCTATTTTTCGCCCTATGTAAACATTAATAATGAAATAACACGAGACCCGCAGCAACCAGATGTCCTTGAACAAGTTTTTTCTGCCAACTAATTTCTTGGCTCATGCGTCTCCTATCCAGGGGACAAGATGAGCCGCTACATGATATCGTAGGATCACAATTTACCAAATCCAAGGATGCCGCCCATCACCGTTTGGAGTGGAACAGGCAGCCCAAGGACAGTCCATGACGCTCCTCTCAACCTGCCCATTTGTAATGGGAAGATCTACTTTTAACAGCCTTTCTACATTGTACCTGCAGCAGAAACTGCTGTACCATTTGGGTCTACAAATGTATTTGTGGTATCCTTCATTTTCGTTTGGCAGATAATTATCAGAATCTGAGAAAGTCGATGTCTGCGGATTCCGAAATTACCAAAACGTGCTTCAGGACAAATTCACCACGTAACAAGCAACCCGGTTAGTGCTGTATACCATAGAAGCTTGAACTATACCAAAAATGTGTAATACAGAAAATGATTTCCTGTTTCAGAAATATTGTTTAAAAATTAAGGGCAGGAAACTGCAAATTAAATATGTCTTCTAATATCTTTCATCAGCTCAAATTATTTACTATTGAGAAATACAACGTATCTACAAGTTACAACAAGTGAGGACAACAGAAGAGACATCCATTGATGTTGGAACATTTCATGGCCTCCAACTTGCATGTGATAACAATATGTGATTCGATAGCAAATCCACATCAATAACAAATCTAGTATATTGGGGAATGATTTATTATATGATGCTGTGTGGTACAGATTATCTTGGCCAAGACACTGATTTTCCATGTTGAGAGCCTGGTAGTAATTGTGTGACCCAAATGAGGTGATGTGTAATAATGTGGCTCATGGAAGAGATTAATTTCCGGATGGGAGGGGGCTGTCTGGCCTCTGCATGATATCTTGACATACCATCTCTCCTGTATATGAGCGCATGATATGCAATCTGAGCCCAAGTAATTGTGTATCTTGTTAGTAGCAAGTATAAACCAGCACACTGAATCTGCCTTCAAAAGACATCCCATCCCAGATTGATCACTACCATCCACGATGTAATAATCTGCTAAAGTAATGACAAAACTTCTCATGGAAGGTCGCTAACAAAATATCTATATTTGCAGTAAAAGGCGTAAACATCTAGAGATGCTAGGGATGTCTCGCGGCATACTGAAGACTTTGGTAAAGAGAATATAAAGAGAATATCAATAGATGAAACAAGAATGATTCTGGATGAAATGTTCTAGATGAAATGACGTCACGCATCAGAGAGAGCAATGGGTGCATGCCAACATGGCTGGGGTTCTTATCGGCTTCATTAAAGATCTCTGCGGCTCCAAACAATGAAACTGAAGCGCCTTCAAATTCAGAAAACGATTCAATAAAGCACACAGTGATAGATACATTGCGTGGCTTATGGCAGTTTCATTTATCCCGAGCAGTCCGTTCAGTATCAATCCCCCGCGTCGAGCTCAGAAACGGCCAAGAAATAGTCACCCCAGGCCATGGTTTTTGTAAAAACATTGACCTACTGGCATCCACATAGAGAAGCAATGGGCCCAGACATGTAGAGGCAGCCTCAGCACAACTAGAAGGAGCAGTATCAGCATTATAAAAAGGCAAAGACGTTGCGCTTGTTTCTCAGTACAGCAACAATGCACCCAAGCTAGTATTCTTAGCTTTCGCAAGCTTGCAAACTGGAAGAAAAGGAAAACACCAACCGGCAAGGTTCAAGGAAATTTAAGTTGAATTGGTAATGCGATTCGCGGCAAATCTGATGAAGCCACACAATGCAATCTCATAAAGTTGCAGCCTTACGTTGGCATCTCAATGTGTTCTTTTCAATCAGGGGAATCTGGTCTCTCTTGTGTGAATTGTTGAGTTTCGAGTATTGTGGTAAAATTCATTCATCAGCAGAGGCCTGAGGCAAGGATCAAGGTTGTCTCCTTAGCTATTCATCAGGCGGCAATGTGTTGTGCTACACTTCATGCATACACACAACACAGCGCACACCGCCGTGGTCAGCGGAGCTAATGAAAGTAGCATGCTCAAGGATGCTCCTCATCACAAACTGATGACAGTAGCCACCCTTTCTGCATCCCAAACACCTGTTAAGGACGGGCCACCTCCTGACAAAGGACTTTCAAGGACCTGCAAGGACGCTAGTGTCCTTGCTCCCAGCCCTGCGCATAAATGTCTGCCAGAGTCTGACAAAGCGGAAAGGAAGGGCTTTGATCCGGCCAACATTGCACCATTCTGAGAAACGAAATTAAAGCCGAAAGAAACCATTCTTTCCAGCAACTTGGCAAATCCCGTGAACAGGATTAGCGCAATGAAGGAACAACCATAAATCGCATTCAAAGACAAGAAGGCAGCCGGAGTTGTGCGGGTCATCAATCTGAATTATCTGCTTAAGGTGAAGCAATCTTGAGATCAAGTTCACATTAGAAACGCCATCAAAGTTATGCCATTGATATATTTATCGCAGGCGATTCTCAGTGCGTTTCATAGTTCTTCATCCTTTCTCTTTGTTTGATCCCTCATTATGGAAACTGGCTCGTTTTTAGATGATTCGAAAGCAGGAAAGAGCTAGCTGAATTATGGATCGCTTTCACTAGAGCCCCGGCCAAATGCGCCTTATTTTCTGTTCCGGGTGGAAACAGGGAGTTAGCCAAGAAATTTGACAATATGCTGCTCAGCCTATTCAGATCATGCTACAGTATTATTGCTAGCCCAGTGGCCCAGCCCAGCTGACTCCAGACCAGGTAGCCTAACCTAATTGTTCTCTTCGCGTGAGCTGCCCCGGCCAGGACCATTGGCCCGGACCACCAGCAGTCAGCCTCGGCATTAATGATCCTAGCCAATCAGGCGTGACCATTGGCCATAATGTATTGATCTCCACCTGGCAACTGACTTTGGATTGGATGGTCTCTTGCATAACTCCACTGCTCTAACACCCAACCGTTGCAACGACCTTTGTAACCAATACTGAGCTAGTAACATTCTTCTTCTTCTTTTTTGGTTTTGGCTCCATAACTACATTTCCCTCCAGACTGAAACGAGTACAGTTTATTTGCATCTTCAACAAACCATATAGTGATATTGTGACAGTCGCCAACAGCAATAAGACTCTCGCCGTGTGTGGGTTTGTTATTACATTTCTCGGTTATTGTATTGGCATCACTTGGCGGTCTCTTCTGTCAGTCGGCGGCATTACCAACGGTGTTTCTTTAGTACATTAGGTTAGCTAAGAGGCTTGCGGAGGAACTCTGAAAACATCTAGAGAACCCTATACGCCAGCCTTGCCCGGCTCCAGTGTAGGAATAACAAGGCAAGTATGTCTTTGAGAAGGCAAATAGATTAGTAAAGGAGCTGTGTTCCTATGAGGCTCATCTTGCCCATTACCGCTGCATCAACTGAAAGCAGCAAATGTCGATGATGGAGATGCAGCTGCAGAGAGCCTAACTCAAGTGCTTCAGCTGTCCTTCTGGCCTTACTACACATGGGCACCAGGCTGACAATACCCCTCCCTATTCCTCCTCACTATTCCCCCTCACCTACTTGCCTGCTAATACGCCCATCAATGGCTGATAATTCAAGCTGAGACTAAACTATCCACTTACGATAACCCGCCCTGAGTCCATAATAACCAACCTGAATAATGATTAGCGTCTCCGGCAAAAAGGCAATTAGAAGGGCGGTGAGTCATTCATTGAAAAAGCGATTCAATAACGTCAATTTAAAGTGAATAAATGCTGAGCTTTAAAGTAATGGGGAACTGTTTTTCTTGCTTCCACAGGAGCAAAACTAAAAAACAGTATATTTAGATCGATTTTATATTCCTTTCAATGTTCTTCTACAGTTGAAATATATTTCCAGAAATAAATATATAAAGAAGAGTGAGTGAAATGCACTATATTTATCTGTGCACATACACAGCATATGGTTCAATGTTGACAAACATATTCCCTTTGACTGTCAACTTGACTGATGACTGCAGCACTGTGTGCTATGGATTGCTTCCTGCAGTCTACCTGCTAAGCATTTCCACACTTGCAAAGCAGCACCATGTACCTGCATGCAAGGATCACATTCCTAACTACACTTTGTACTTAACGCAGTTCCCTTCACCAGTCAGCAAGGATGTTTAAATTCTTCTTTGACCAGCTGTGACTGACTACTGCACTGGGCAAAACACAGCACCATACTGAAATGAGAAACACTGGCACAATGTTGAGTGCTAAACTGAGCCAGTGCAGAAGGCAGTCATGCTGAAAATAGATGGATTAAAGTGCACTTCAGCTCTCATGCAATATCTATTGAGCACTTCATATAGAACAAATTAGATCAGCACCTACAAATTAGCAAGTTGTTATGTTGCCAAAAAACATAATATGATTAACTTACTAACTGATTAAACTACCACGCAACAATATTCCCCACTAATGATTTGATCTAATGATAACTGATAACACAGATATTTTTCAAATGGCATCCTATAAAATCCATAAACCAGATTTATGCTTGGAGGTACAATGCCTCCAACAACATCATCCCCAGCCATCAGCCTTGATGATACAAAGTGATACACAATCCACACAATGATAAATTCATCATGAGTAAGTATATGGCAGAGGTGCTATCATATTGCATCCCAAATGTCACCATAGAACACTTTGCTTATGATACATTATGGCATGATATTGGCAGAAAAACTAGTCCACTGGTACCAAAGAGGAAATCCTGACATATTGCCAGGTCTATAAATTGTCAGAAAAAAATCAAAAGAGCTTTATGAGGAATTGATAGTTCAAGCAGCAATAGCAAAATGATTCTAGCCAGAGCAGAATTTGGCAGATCGACAAAGTTATTCTATTCTCAGATGATGAAAAACAAACAAGGATAAGCTTGTGTGTTTCATGCAGTAACCAAACCCTGGCCTGCCTTTCTAGGGTTGCAAGCATCAATCAACTTTTCTCAACCTGTCAGGGCTCATTTTCTATAGCCTTGTGACAATCACTCATCTGGGCTGTGTAAAACTGATATCTAAGGTCTAATTTCGGTGCCGGATACTTAGCATAGTTTAGGTATACGCCATTCCCTGAGTAAAATCCTCCCCGCGCCGGTTGATTGATGGAGAAGTTCAGGACACAAGCAACACATCTTTCCAATTTGTGGAGTTTTTTTCTCCTGGTTCAGCATTGCAGCAATATTGTTTCCCAGGCAGAGTACACCCTTGGCCATACAGTTGATGGCACTCTTGCAATGTGTTAGGATGACTTGGCCACAGCCTGCTAAAAGGTTTGGTTATTGGTAAGCAGCATTGTCCTGGATTTACAACTCCTTTTATGGCATTGCAGGTGCTGTCCATTGATGTGATCTTATTGCTTCGGTGCCTTGGTTTTATGACCCAAATCCAGTGCGATTGATAAAACGGAAGTTCAAAAGGGGTGCCGAACCGTGCAACTCCTTTATCTTTGTGAAATCAACAAGATCGGCATGTAGGTTGGGGTGTTTTAAAAACCATAAAACCAATGGGCAAGCAGGATGCAGAGCCTTATGATCTGTGAAGTATACGCATGTCGATAAATCGTTGTACAAGCTCAGGGGCGGTGTGTTGATAACCCGGAGAGAGGGTTTGACTGAGTGCAATTGTCATTTAACGCCTGATGTAGCTGGCTCCGTATCAAGACCAAACAGATGCCTGCATCAGCAACAACATCCAACATCATCAACCAGAATCAACAGCACCAGCCCCCAGCCCACACAGATGAACAGTGCCAAGACAGAGACATATATGCTACAGTATTGCCACCCACCCAAGGTGATTCTTATGATCTTGCATTCTGTGAGCACTGAGGTGACTGCATACCAGAAGTTGGCACAGACCACTGTCAAGGGCTTGTCTGCTGTGAGACATAACACGATCAGTTGTTGTCTAATCCCTTCCAGTGAAATATGCCCATGTCTGATCGATCTTGCACTGGCCTCAGTCCATAGAACATCCTGGGGTCAGACCTGGGGACGCCTACTCCACCACCAGGCTTCAAGCCCAAGCCAAAGCCAAGCCAAAGACCTAGCCCAAACTTACGATGGCTTTGCCCAACACTTGTGGACTTCCTTCAACTCTAATCGTCTACTGCTTAATGCTAAGCCTCCACAGCCATCTAGCTATTCTTAACATACTTAGAAGATTACAGACTTCAGCCACAGGCAATTGAGGGTTGCTTCTTTAACAAGCCTCATCCTTCATACTACTTCACGTCGACCGGAACACTGGTAGCCAGCAGGTTGGTTTAGTAGACTTGTCCAACCATGCCAAGTTTATCACAGAGTATGACAAAATTTGGCAACAACATTGTCACCTGTAGATCACTCACTTTCCATGTACCACATACTCTTCCATATCTTCCATGTTTTACCTGTTTCCATTAGACTCATTCTCTTTGTGCCTTTGCAAGTTACCATTTCCTTACATGTTCATCCCATTTGTGTCTCTTCTACTCACTTTTAGTTACATTCCCTGTACATTCTTTGCACTTAGCTGTTCTACTGAACCTGTCTCTTTCTTTTGTTTTTCTCCCGTCAGATCCCTTTGTCTTGCACTTAGCCTCCAGTCATATTTCATACACACTGTCCATGTTTTGTCCACATTTTCATTACTGCTGCCAACTTGTTTGCCAAAATACCAGCAGAAAAAATGTCTCCCAAAATAAAACAACAGGTTTCATGTATTACATTTCTATCTCACAAGTCATTCCAGAGAAATAGATTCTACGAGAAGCTGGTTGCAAGAACTGAGAAGAATTGAGAAGAACTGAGGAGGAGAAGGGTAAATATTTGACAGTGCTTAGAGGCATATACAAGGCTAAGAAACAAGTGGAATGTGCTATGTCATTCAGTTGCCAACTGCTATCACAATAGATCAAGGTGGTGACAAAAAGACACCCTTAAGGGAAGCAGACAAAATGGAGAAAGGTTCCTCAGTAAATGTCAAGCAGACAACTCCTCCATTCCAAGATAAGGCCAATATTAGACACTATTTCTTCACTGTGGTTGCTACATAAAATTAGTGATTATGCTTCACTGCTTGAAAGGTTGTCTTAACTGAAAATTAGAATTTGCTCCTCTATCTAAAGGTTGTCTTTACTGTAAGTAGCAGAGTCACAAAATTGATTGATGCAGTAATGCTATACAAGATGGAAGCTTTTTGTTTGCATTCTCAGCGTTGAATTTATATCACATTAAGAATGTGTGTCAAGCCCATCACGTGTGCCAAGTAGCAGAAGTGGGTCATATATCAGGTCCTTGGCATGATCCTGTATGTAAAGTCTCATCAGCTACTGCATCAAGCTTTTGGAAATGGTTCAACATACACCATAGAGGAGGTGCTTTGAAAGTCTCTGATCTTCCCATGGCTTCTTGGGTATCAGAGAAAATGCAAGATGGTCTGCTATTTTCAATTCTCACTTTGCTTCCTTATTCTCCTTCCTTAACCAAATGCCAGTCTCCTGTAAAATCTCTAAAAACTAAGCACATTTTTTGTTGCTACATCTAATGTTATGATAATTCCAGAAATTGATATCGCGATCTATAATTACCCCATCGCGTGAGGACTCGGAAATATTTCTCATAAATCTTTAAGTCCGCGACATTGGGGGAAGAGTAGATGAATGATCAATTGATTTTGGCTCCGATTTCAGTCGGTAATGTCTGGATGAAATGACAGGTTTATGCGCGAAGGAGGAGGATGGACTGGCAATGAAAGAGGTTGTTACAAGGGGATGTCCTGATAATGAATAGAAACAATTAAGACATCACTTCACAGCAGGGCCTCATTGAATGTCCCATTCATTGAATTTGTAGCCAATCTCTTGATGTCCCTGTCTCAGGCTGTCTGTTACAGCCTGTGTGTTTGCCTCTAACCAAGACTTCCATCATTAGCTGTTGGTATGCTTCCATGGAGCCTTTTCTTATCTTCCAACAGACCATGATCTGATGGCAGAGCTCCTTCCACCCACAAACTACTGCTCTATATTTCATGAGGCTGCTCTGCTTGTTCTTCTCATTAGAATGGTAATGTGCCTTCCTTTAAGGTGTACCTATTCAGAGGCCAAGCCAGATTCCACCGATGGTTGAATTGATTAGAATCTTATTGGGGAAGGCAAGCTTCCACCCTGGACAATGGTATGGCAGCATTGGCTGGTAGATTAGATGCTTGATTATCAGTTCCAGCCCCTACTCAAGAATTCTGCATACGTTGATTAATTCCTTTTCAAATTTGCTCCATCCTTCAAATCTGACGTAGAAAATGAAGTGACCAATCTTATCATGAGGCTAAAAAACAATTCATGGGCTGTTTCATAACTTGGCAAAAATAACAAAATGAATGAAACTTAATTTGAGACATACAGTACCAAGCACCCACATAGAATGTGCAACAATTTAAGAACAGTGTTTGCATAATCAACATGGAGAATACTTGATGTGTGTTGCAAGTGCAGAGGATGTGGGAAGAAATATTTCTTGCACCTTACTCTATTCAGTAGTAGAAGAGGTAAGAAAGAAATAGATACCAAGATGGATGGCAAGGCATCCTAGGGCAGAGGTAGACAGAGAGCTAGAAGACAAAGTTCACTGCTAATGCCTGCGAAGTGTATGCAGGAGAAAACACATTTGGCTGGCCTTGGGTTGGCCCATCATGAATAAAATATAAAGAGCTCAGTCAAACAAACTTGGAGGAAGCAAACTACTGTCAACAGTCATAACTCTTTCCTTGGGATGCCCTCGATGCCTGCACTCACACATCGGGCTAACTTAGTTCACAACTTCTCTAATCGCTGAGTTTGATGGGTTAATTATGTTTGGCAGCGGAGTCGCCAGATGAATATATTCCCTGAGTCAAAGGGAAACTAGGAAGTGGGGCTCAATTGCTAAGCTGTGGTTGGCCAACTACTGCAATTATATGCCGCTAATTCCTCATCTGGATTCTTTGCCCAACATTCCTCTGCAAGGGAAATCCGGCAAAAGGCAGAATGAATGCAACAGGAATTTCAAATTGGAAGGCACTCTCTTGGTAGTAACAGTGGGCTGAGTGGAGTGGCTCACAGCATTGTCCTTAGTCCCGTGTGCTATAACATACTAATTGCAACAAACGAGAACAAACATACAGCAAATACCTCTCTATCCCCATAGTCAGTGATACGAAGGAATTACTATAGAATTGCTGGGTAATTGGCTGGTAGGTTTAGAGGATGTGAGCCAGGCGAAGGAACACTCTGGTTGTAATAAGTAAGCAGGCGGCATAGCCTGTGAAGTTAATCACACAGGCTGTAGCATAGTTTATCACATCTGGCGACGTGAGATGACTGACACAGTCAAGAGTGCCCTTCTAGAGCTCCCTCTTCTGATAATATCTAGGGGATCCTTTTTGCAAGGCTGATTCTCCCCCAGCTCTAATTGCACCAGTAACCACACATTCCTGATCACATTGTTGAGCAAATCACACAACACCAAAACATCATGTCTCTTGTCTAAAACAAGAAACATGAAAAGGTTTTTTTCCAACAGGAATATTGCTTCCCCAATAACACCTTTCATATTATCATTATTGCTACCTCTGCTGCCTCTTTAATGTTAAGCAATTCTGGGTCTAAAAACTAATGTTCTCATTTTGACAAAAATCCATACACATTTCTCATAATCTAAGAATATCGCCAGAAAAGAAAAGGAGATTTGATCCAGAAGAAACTAAATTGGAAATAAAGATGCAAATCAGATCTCACTAAAACGCACACAAAAGATGGTCAGATTTCAAATTAAGGAACATATGCATATGCAATGTACACCAATTTTTAACTTCCATGCAATTATCAATTTCAGCACCGTAAAAGAAACGGCCAATATCTTTCCTTTCGATAATTATACGCTGTATGTCCAGACGGCTTATAAATGTATGGAGGGCAATGACAATAGGTTGAGCTCTCGTCTTGGAATAGAAATGGAATAGAAATGCCAGTGTTAGGAAGTGAAGAGAGGTTGCCGGGCTGGAATGAGACGATGTGAATGACCTGGTGTCATGTGGCCAGACCAGTGGTCACTAATGCAGCCTGGAGGGCCTGGTGTATCATCAACCACAGTCAGTCGCAGAGAGGACACAGAGGAGAGACAGAGAGATGGAAAAAAGGCTTGGCCAGCAGCACTCAAGCTGTTTCTAGGCTACAATCTGTCTAGATCTAAACTGCATTGTGTTAACATCAGACCTCATTGGCAGCATCCTAATAGAGTAATGTGGCCGCTGATGGATTTTGGTGAACCACTGGCACCCGCCATGATGGAATGATGACTCAGTGATGACACAATACAAGGCTGAGGGACACAGGTCGACTGCTCTATTATGACAAGCCATGGTCCAGGTCAGGTCTGGCAGTGATGGATGAACCACTGCTCATGTTTTGAACAGCTTACTGCTGCTCTTCGAATCAGTGCTTGGTTTAATGGAAATACAAGAGCACCAGAGAATGCCATCAAATTCAATGTACAATGTACCTTAATGCCTTATTCTGTTACACCATGGGCAGTTTGCTTGAACACTTAGTAGAAACAGTTTGCCCAAGCCTTTAGCCAAGCAGGTAAGGACAAGAGGGAGACTGGGCTGACACTGGCCTTGGGGCAGGTCGTGTATCGGTCGCAAGTTCCCCATAAAGCAGCAAAATAGAGCAAAATAGAGCAGGCTGATACCTTCCAATATTTCACAGCGACGTGACTGACTGTGTGGACTTGCCTTGTGGCGTGGATTGTTGGCTAAACTAGACTAATTCCTCAACATAGATGGGAGCTGCTGTTTTCATAAGCTGAGAAATCTGAACTGGCATTAGGAGGAGACACACAGCTCACATCCAGCTCACCAACCAGCTCACCAACCAGCTCACCATGCAGATACTCAGCTCGTCTTCTGCCCACATGTCACTTGATAGCAGCTCCAGGGATTTTTACGATGGTTAAATACAAATATGAAAGAAATTTTAGAAACCACAGCTTTTTTTTAGCCAGACATGCATGGTTCATGTCCCATTTCACCACATCAAGTCTCTGATTTCCTCACTAAAATGCTCTGGAGTAAGTTTAGAGCCAGTCATCTGCATTTTTCATTCACATATTTCTATTCTCTATCAATCTGCCATAAATGTAATTTGAAATATACTACATCCAATTGCACAGACACGCTTATGGAGATCAGTACTGTACTGCATGTCCATAAACGTGATATTCAGCAGTGAACAGATTAAATTCCGATGCAGCACAGCAAACAATGCAGACTATAGGAATTATGAGTGGAATTTCATCAAAATTCTCATACAGTCAGCCTGTGTAGTGTGCAGCATTAACAGAGTGGTTAACCCACATATCCTGAAGTGGCTCAATATTCAATGGCTTCCACTCTGACTAAAAATCCACAGGGGGACTCTCTTTATACCGGTATCAATCCACCCTCCAAGTCACAATAAAAACATCGCACCCCATTGACCCCAGTTGATGTGAACCTGTCACCAGTGCTATTGCTGTGGCTGTAGATACTGCTGATGCAGTCGCTGGATGAAACAGCTGCAGTTAGGCAACTGCAGGAGCACCTTCATGGCCAATGATAACCGGGAGACTGCACTGTCACTGCAGCAGGGGTTGGTCTGTCTACTGAGGCGAAGCCAGGAGGACCGATCTATCTATCAGCAAGCAGGTTAATCGCACAGAGGGTGAGCCTCTCCCACTGTGCCTGTCAATGATAGATGGAAGGAAGCGGGAACAGGAAGGCTGTGCCGTCCAGATGCCAGTAACAAAGACACACTCACTGCAATAATGTCTGCTTCATGCAATATAAACACAGCCATTATCTAGAGCAATGGCTGGACCCAGTGCTGTACCATAGACTGGTATTTGTATGCAAATAAACTGGGTCTGGTGGCAGTACCATAGCACACACTATATCAGTCAATGTAATATATATCAGCATCACACTTACGGCCAAGCACATTATGTGTATTTATGGACACAATTTCCAACTTGTGTGTATATCTTCTCATTCCTTAACCTGTTCATTTGCACTTGTTTAATATTTCAGAGGCTGTGCAGAGCAATGTTGTGCCGGGGTGATCCCTCATGGCAGGGGGAAACTTGCTGCAAGTTCATGAATTTAATAGCAGCTACCTGAGCAATCTGTTGTGATCAACAAGCGGGCAGCGGGTGGAGCACCCCATACTTCAATTAATCCCAAATTACCCAATACCTGCTCATCAAGGATGTTCCCATTAACAGACAAATTTCATTAAATTCATCTCTGAAACCACAAAGCATAAGACACGTATGAAGCTACTCATTACGTATTTAATTAATAAATCACATAACCATCATCTCTATGCATTTGATATATCATTTCAGACTTAATGCATATTATATAGTGCTGAACAAGCAAATGCCATGAATCCATATAGTCTGCCATTATGCCCATCATACGTATTTGCTAGCTATTTTCCACACAGCAGCAGAGAGTTAATCAAATCCACCATGACAAGTCTTGGGAGCTCCCTTGATGAATTTCTAATAAGGGGCAAATGACTGCTATTTTTCTCCTTGAAGACACCAACGTTTCTTTAAGAACCCATGGTAATTTACAATATAGAGAAAACTGTGGTTCTTTTAGAATCAAATTACAGGGAAAGAAATAACATGGGCAATAATTAAAACTGATAGGAGCCTCCATTTTCTTTGCTCTTTGGTGTCTTCACATAGAACACGAAATACTTCAAAGAGTGAGAGAGAGCATGGTATTGCAATATACTGGTAACTATGGCAACCACATCCTCTGGGTTTTGGAGAGTTGGGGGGGGGGCTACAAAAAAGACAACCAGGTGATGTTCCCAGAAAGGGTCAGGGGTCGGGTCTGTTTCTGTGACCCCTGTCCGGGGCCAGGAATAGCCTGTGGGCTGTCCTGGGCTTTATTGTCAATCCTATAGGCTGCAAAAAGCCCCAGATGTGCCCATGTAGGCCACTAACTATTGGTTCCATTCAGGCCAAATGACTCCATTCTGAGGGACTAATTTCATCAGAAAGATGTCTGTGAGGGTCAGCTGTGCTCATTTAAACACAATCAAATTTATCTATTAGTTTTACATATTCAATCCGAGAGCTTCTCCCTCCAAGATGCTACAGATATGCCAGGGATGCGGTGGGAGTAAGGACAGGCCGAGATGGGTGAATTTCATGCCAAGGGGACATTTACATCTTGCGGAATTTCTAGGTCAGACTGGATTATTGCAAATTGTAATTCGAGTCTAATTTAACCTCCAACATTGGTCGTTAAGGGGAGGACAAGTTTTTCTAATCTACCAGTCACCTGACATTTCTGTTCATCTTTTTAATCTCATTTAGTATGACATTTTGTGTAATTTTACAGTTGGTCTCAACCAGAGAAGCTCTCATTTTGTGAACCTGCTTACAGAATTCACTTCTCATACCTATACAGTATGGCTTTCTTTACTTTGAGCTATTTTACACTTGTCACAAATGACTGTCATAAAGTGACAGGGCTGTCACTTTATCTCAGGAGACTTACAAAAAGGATTGAAAAGGGAGGATATATAGTGAGATTTACCTTGTACACGCAAGGCCAGGAGCAGGCAAAGTAGGGAAAACCTTGCCCAGCCAACCAAACTCCCCATGCCAGAGTGCTGCAGCTGCCGGCCGACCCCGAGCGACAACTCCACGGTAAAATCCAGCTACGGTATACGGTATCCCATGTGCCGAGGGTGGTCCACAGGCAAGACTAGTAGGTTGCCTCTTGGGTCTGCTCCTGTGCTTGCTAAAGGACTGCCCCTGAGACGGTGGCAGCATGACACAACACTGATGGCAACTTGTATCTCATATTTGGCAATGTCATGAGTAGACCTGTGCGAGTCCTGTTGGTATTTAATCCTTGGAATGAGGCAGAGATCTCCGGTCAAACGCTCTGTTCCTCCATCCTGCGTGAACCTGTGACTGCTGCCAGCGACTCCTGTGCGTCTGCGGCGCCAGGCAAACCACTAGCAACACACCCGGCGCGCAGTGCACATCTTGCTTCTGACCTGGGAGGTTGTGCTCCCCTCCAAAGCAATGTTTGGGGTGTAGAAGACTCTGGTAATCCTTTATAAGTCTACCTTCTACCTCTTCTGATAAGTATATAGCTTCACTGTTTCTTGTGGCTATTCACTGAGCCGCACATGGTGTAGCACAAGGGCCAACTCTGCAACCGTCCTTACACAGCTCTAGTGAAGCAGGGCAGCCTCTCTCCCTCCGTTAGCAGGCAGCTCTCTTTGGCGCTGATCCATCTTGGTCAGGCTTGAACATGTGTCTCTAACTGCCCCACAACAGGGAAACAACCCAAGACCTGACTGTCAACTGACCACCTACTCTCTTAAGAGGGTGTCACGGCCTTAATTGGGATGAAGAAGCAGGTGACAGCTGAAAGATGTCAACTCCGCAGCAGCTCACTCAAAGAATCACCTGTTTGAAAAAAGCCACTTGGCAAAAAGACAAGAATTGGCATCAGATCATGACGCAGTCCAAATGCTGAATTGTTGATTTGTAGCAAGTAACGTCACCCTACATTTTATGCTATTTATAGACAGGTGTATTTTCGAGCAGCATCGTCATCAGCGACCCGTGTGGAAAGGTGGCAAATAAATATTCATGAGGTGGTTCTGGGAGGCACCACTAGGCGGGGTGTTGGTCCAGTACATGGGATGTCATGGTGATGACAAGAGTCTATCCCTGTAGATTCCCATACACGGCTCAAAGGGGTCACAGGCTTGTATATGGAGCTATAGAAGTTGAGTCACACCGACTGGTAGTCTCTCCTGGTATCAACCTTGGTCATTCTCTTCCCATCTTCCTGGTCTAAGCTGGTGTCTGCGCTTCCCTTGACTCTGTGCATTGATTTCTGGGCGCCAATTGAGACCAAATAGGCAAGCAAATTAGGTTTTAGGGCGAATACGGCCAGGCTGACTTGATCACATTGTTGGCAAGTGTTGGGCAGCAGCCTGCTCAATGTACTGTGCCTAGTCCTCAATGCTAGAGGTTGCTGTAGCATGAGCCATTTATTCACTGCTCCTGGCACCGGTCTATAGCCTTCTCCATCTTCCGACGAGACTGCCTCTGTCTTTAATCCCCAGATATATCGTCTTCCTCCCCAGGGACAGCTAAGGGTAGTGTTGTGATACATACTGCAGGCAAACGACTTGCTTAAATACAAAAACAATACTCCTTGTTTACCTGTGTGTTGCTTCTTAATAGACGCTTAATGCATCTCAACAACCTTTTTGTAAGTTGGTACCATCCGTAATGAAACAGAACTTCACAAAACTGAATTTGAAAGGTCAGCATCCAAAGATTAATGGCTCAATTTTCTTACCAATTTTGATGAGACCCACACCATGCATGTAATTGGAAATGACTGGTGATTGAAACTTTGACTAATAACACATTGAGATAATTACAGAGTTTGTTTTGGGACCTAAGAATAAAAGGAGCCTAATTCCTTTCTGGACCTGGGACTCCTGGTGTAATAGATGACTGGAATACCCCAACCTGTCTTGCTAGATCACCAGGTGGGTCCCATGTCACTTAGTAGCATCATCTCTGGACTTTTATCACAATTTCCAGACAAAGACAGCTGATGTGGGCCTGTCTCCTCAGCACCCATCACTTATCAGCCCCGAGGAAATCATTAATCAGAGAATGCCTGCAACAGCTAATTTTCTTAAACCACATATTCATTGCTGAGAAATGAATTTGTCTCAAGCTGGGCATGGGGGACCACAATCCTTCTCTCCTTGCATCCACAATCATGACAAACGTTCAACACAACCTCAATAAAACGTAAGGCAAACCACTGACATGATGTCATGAGGCAAAGACAGACTGACTCACATACTATTTTAATTGTAATATCATTTACAAATGAGAGATGAAAATCGTGGCCCAATGCGATGTCTTCCACATGGATGAGTTCATTGTGATGTGGAGGAAATTAGCTTTTATGTAAGCTTTTCTAAAGTGTATTACACGAGTTTCATTATAACATATTACACATGAGAACAAGAAATTTAATCAGGGTAATTTAAGCTGCTTTTTCCTAAAGATTAATTGATTATTTTGCTTATCAGCTGAGGTCACAATATCTTGCTTGTGAAGAGGAGGAATATCTGGATGGAGTTCCTTTTAATTAGGTTGCAAAAAGGGCACATATGTCGTTGATGTTGTCAATATTTCAGTTGTGATTCATGCTGTGGGTTCAGGAGGGGCTCTGGAGGGAAGGGCATTTCAGGCTGCTGTCTCGTAACCAGACCCTTTCTGTTTTTTTAAAGCCTCCAGGAGCGGAATGCAAAATAAGTGCGGGGGCCAATACAGGTCCCTGCAGGACTCCCTAAGAAGCAGTATCGGGTCATTTGTAATGATAAACCTGGATATGAGGACAGTAAAAAGCCAGTTATGTGAGCTTGGCCTACAAACGAGCCTCCAGGGGCACATTTGAGATATCCCCGGCACCTCGCAAGTCTTTCTGGAAAGTCAAATACAATGTTCTTGATTGTCTGTGACCGCCTTTTAGCTCCCTCTCTCATATTTTTAGATTCGCTGCATCAGTTTCCCATCATTTTCTTCTGTTTGTCTTCTCGTCCCACAACACTATCAATAGCAGTGTGGTTTTCTTTGTTAATAATCATAATGTTTACATCTTGAAAGAAACAAACTATAGAAGAAGATCTATATAACTTTTATACCATCAGGTTTAGACCTTTCCTGAAAGAACAGATTTATTGGAAATATATTTTTGAAACTGAGAGGGGACAGGACTCTAAAGGAATTTTGAGACAGCTTTGTAATAGCTTGAATGGGCATTGGTCATGGCCACCTGAACTTTTTGTAATAATTTCCGTGGAGTCCCACAGGAATTCATATCAAAACCAACTTAAAACCAAGGATTAAGCCAACAGGAAAGACCTGTAGGAACTTTGAGGTTTTTAAGAAGAGAGGACAGTCACCATGAACCAAGGGACGGCCCTTGAGCTGGAATTCTTGTGAACTGTCACCAAATGCAAAGAAACGACTAATGAGGAGCAACAAGAGAATAATGATTCTGAGTAATACCTTGCTATAATTTTAAGATGCTGGTTAAGAAAGGAGAGGATGCTGTGATGTCCTTTGGCAGAGGGAGATCGTGGGATGCGAAGGATTGAATTAGGAGGAGTCATCTTTAGGAGATAGCAGTCCCAAGAGGGCCATAGTCTCCTTCAACACATCTTTTATGACAAAGACAGTCCAGGAGATAATAAGGGAGCAGCCATTTTGATGTGATCGGCCTGGGGACAGACAATGTGCAGAAAAGATGAGAAGGGGTGGGGGCAGGGTTGGGCACGAGTACACATGTACTCGTGTACTCGTGTACTCGAGTACATTTTTCCAAGTACTCGCATGTACTCGGTACTCGTGCCAAATCATGAGTACAGTACTCGTACTCGTACTCGAGTACATTGCTAAAGTACTCGTACTCGTAGTGAGTACATCATGAGTACATTACTGATATCTTACAGCTGAATTACACAAAAATGTCAATCAATGAAAGATATTTCTCAATATTTTCACATCTAGTGATTTTATGACATTAAAGGCTTCTTGCTGACTAAGTTTCATCTTTAATTTCCTTTAAAGATAGTTTATCATAAGATTATAGTTGCAAACATAGTATATATTTAATTATGTCTTCATTTTTGGTAAAAATTACATTCCAGAAAGTGATCATGATTTTCCATGAAAATGGAACTTGGGTTTTAAATGTAAACAAAAGTGTTTTCTCCTTTTCCTTAAATGAAAATTGTTAATAAATATTACTTTTCAGTTTAGCAAAAATAACTTATTTAATATCACAAATACACACAGTTTTTATTTAATTTGGTTCTTTTTTCTGTATAGAGATTTCTTTTTTTTTAAATTGACATTGCATGTTTGCTTTTCTTGCTTTCTTTTCTGCCCTTTCTAGAATTTTATAAATCAAAATTGAATGTTTAATCAAACTAAATCATAGCTTCTAGGTTGTCCTTTAATCAAATGATTACAGTCCAGGCTTTTCTATTTGGATTGAAAAACTGCCTTCCTTGTGTCAACCAAATTGCAATTAAAAAACTGTCACTCTTGTGAGCTGTTCTGTAGCTCAAGAATTGCAATTGGCTAGATTTTCAAATCTATCTGTCAGGCCATTGGTCAAGTTTTGAGCAGTTATGGTGAGTGAATATCTTGAGCAGATCATAATTCTGGAATATAATGTTGAGTTTGAGTTGAGCTTGGCATATGCTCACTGCTCATTTGGACTGACACTTGGCAACGACGCGATGGCAGCAGTTCTGAAGTATTTTGAAGTGCCTGATGGTGCTGAAGGAGCTGTAAAAGCAACATGCAAGCAGTGCAGAATGCAGATCTCTGGCCACATGAAAACTACCTCCAACTTTGTGAAGCACCTTAAGGTAATTATATTCATAAAATGAGGGATTTCTTGTTGTTGTTTGCGTGAAACAAGTCAATTTGCTCAACTTTCTTCAAGTTTATGTACAATACATTTCCGTCTTTCTGTTTTGCTAATTATTCATCTTAAACCATGAAATTGCATATTTCTGACTTCCAGATGTTGATAACGATAGACATGTATTGAGCACTAATTCTAGTAAACTCCAATTATCAATATTAATTTTAAAACTAAATTTAAATGTTTCTTATAGGGCTAATCCAAGTTTTGATCTTCCATTATTATTTTTATGGAAAATGGTTTGCTCATAAAGAGGACGGTTTGATTAGACTGCAAACAGTCAAATATCTTTTTAATCAATGTGACTTTCAGCATTGCCAAAGACTACATTAACATGACTTCATTTATGTTTTTCAGAGACGCCACCCTGGTCTTCACATGTCGTTTACTTCACAGAAGAGCCCAGTTTCTACTCAACCTGATCTAACTATGTTCGTATCCACATCCAAACGTTACAACAAGGATGATCCACGACAGATAAGCATAACAGACTCTATCGTATCGCTAATTGCTGGAGATTTACTGCCAATTAGACTTGTTGACAGCAAACGTTTTCGTACTCTGATGCAGACTGCTAATCCTAGCTTTGTCGTGCCCACTCGCAAGCAACTGTCAACTGACCTGCTTCCAGCTAAGCATGATCTCGTGATTCAGCAAGTGAAAGATCGCCTTGCCAAGACAACAAGTCTGTCGTTGACTGTTGATCTATGGACGAATCGTCAAACAAAGAGCTACATCGGAATTACAGGTAAATATAATTTCTATCTCATTGTAATATTTTGTCAATTGGGAATCTGCTAAAAGATATTAGTTCCGCCAATTCTTTCTATTGATATGTTTGAGTCCTATTTAAATGCATGTATAACCACAGTAGCAAATTACTAAATTCACTTAGCGAGTACTTTATTATGGAAAACACGGAATTTTATTGATTCTATAATTATACCTTGCATTTAACTACAATTTAATTTTACAAAGAATGGCGGAACTGATAGCTTTAATGTAATAATAATTAAGCTTTTTTAACCATAAGAAAATGAAGGGCCTTAGTGGTCCGATGTTAGTTCAGTGGCTTGTCAACAGCATATTTCAAGATATCCCACATGTTCATTTGCAGTCATATTCGGTCCACATTTTAGTCAGCTAGTTCTATTTGATATGTTGTGATATTTGCTCTTTCATGAGATAGTTGGCATAAGAGTTCCATAGGCTATATGTTCATCTTCATATGGATATAATATTCTTGTGTACTGACAGTAAAAACATAGTTAAAGTGAAGTGGCTGTTACCCTAAGTTTTTCATGCTGAATGCAGTACTGGTGGCGCCATCTATATTCAAATGATATATTTTGTTAGTGTGAGTTTCATTCAGCATTTCAAATGAAAACTTGTACTTAATTGTCATATATGGCAATTTTTGTTGACGCATAGTTCTATTAATTAGACATTATAAACTTAAAGAAACTGATGTGATTTGTTTCTTGGTATAGTAGGTCAATTATACAGGGGAATCCCCACTTATGCATTGACCTAATTGCTTACTGGGGATTCCCCAGATCTGTGCCCTCCCCAACTGCTTTGTCTGAGAACAAAAGAACATTTTGGACAATAGACCATAGCTATTTTACCCCCTATTGTTTTAGAAGGTTAATGAGAACATTTTTGTGAATTTACATTATCTTCTGTGTGTAATTGGAAATTAATCATATGATAAATTAAATTGTATTTTGAAATGAATTAACTTAGATTGTACTTTATTAATTCATAACTATCTTCTGTTGAATTTCGGCAAACAGAAACAGTTAGAAAGCAGCTACACAATTTAATATTATGCAATGAATATTATGTTATGTTTGACTTCAATATGTACAGATATTTCATTTCATTCCAAGAAAGAACTTTTTTCTGTTTAGTTTAAAAATAATTCAGCTACAAACAACAGTAAGAAAACAGCTATACAATTGATTCAATATTATACCATGAAATTTATGTTTGGTTAGACTTCAATCTAAATATAATTGGGTTTTCAATTGCACTTATCAAAAGTTCAGATTCTCACTTATTCTGACTATTTCACTTGTATTTTCAGGGCATTTCATCCAAGACTGGAAGATGCAGTCAGTCATGCTGTCTTGCAATCGATTCAAAGGAAGACACACTGCTGACAACATCTACTCGAATTACAATGAAATGCTGAGTAACTTCAACATTGCCGGAAAAGTTACCACCGTGGTAACCGACAACGCATCGAACATGCTGAAAGCGTTCAGACTCGATCTGCCTGGATTTGAGGAAGCTACAGAATGTCAATCGGAATCTGACGGCGATGACGACAATGAAGATAGTCTCATCCCTGAGTCAGAATCTGTGCTACTTGAGGAAACGATCCCCGAACGTCGTAGTTGCATCGCGCACACTCTACAGTTGGTGATCCACGATGGCCTCAAAGAAGCTGGTCCACAAGTCTCCAAGCTGCTGGCAAAGGCCTCAAGAATTGTCAGTTTTGCGAGAAAGTCAACCTTAGCTGCTGATGCCCTACAAGGTAATTGCTGATATAAATTCATTGTGCTTTATCAATTTTATTTCAAGTAGATTTTACTGCAAAACTCTATATAATTTTCAGTTATAACAGAATTATACGAGATGTTTAGTTGAAAATAACTGCTGATATAAATCCATTGTGCTTTACATTTGACAGCAAAATGCTATAAACATTTGCATATATACACGTTTTATTACAACATATTTATACAATATCTTATGTTGAAAATGACTATAACAATGTAAAGATCCACCCAATTAGGCTCAATGTGACTTTTTACTGCAGACTATTATTAAATTTTTAAGTTTTGCTCTATACCTATCTTGCAATTGAAGATAAATTTTAATGGATAGTTTTACCTGATTTTACTTGAATATTTATATATGTCTTTAATTCTATTTACAGATGAGCCAAGGCCGCAAGCTGCTACAGTGACCAGATGGAATTCGCAACTTATGATGATACAGTCGCTTCTGAAGATCGACAAGGAGAAGTTGGACAATCTTGACTGCCCACGACTGACACCTTTCGAGAGAGACAGCCTAACAGATCTTTGCACTATTCTTCTGCCCTTCCAACAAGCAACCCTGCATTTTCAACTTGAGGCAACACCTTCATCTGGATACGTTGTTCCAAGCATCCGGGCGATCAAGACGAAACTCCGCACCATGAAGTCTCGGATGCACAACAAGTTAGTTGCAGCACTGTTGACTTCCTTAGAGAAACGGTTCACAGATTGTGAGGACGACATTGCTTATCTTGCAGCTGCTATTCTTGACCCCAAATTTAGGTAAGGAAATAGTCCCTGTAGCTATTAATATTCACCCACTGTTTTCTAACTGTATCTTGACAATATTAATTTCTTGCATAATAATTCAGTATTGATAAATTTTTCATTAAAGTGTAACTTTTTTTTTCCTTCAATTTATCAGAGATTAACTGATAAGTTGCATAAAATATTTTTAAGTGGATCAGAATACTTGCATCAGATTCCATCCATGGTAATTTAAAACATTGTTTTCATTTATTACAGATTACGATGGTGCTCAGAGTCTGAGAAAGTCGCCTTCAAAGACCGTCTGGCTGCAGAGTGTGAAGAGCTTCAGCTTGATCTCGACGACGATGAGCCTGCACCACCTCCATCTAAAAGAATCCGACTTGATGAAGACCTCTTCGATTTCCTGGATGACGCACGGCCAACAACTCCTTCTGCCATTTCGTCCGCGGCAAAGGAGTTGGAAGATTACCTGGCTGAACCTCCCACCAAGGCTAGTGCACTTGAATTCTGGTCCTGTCACGAACACGTTTACCCTCGATTATCTGTACTTGCACAGAAATATCTCGGCATACCAGCATCGTCGGCCCCTGTTGAGCGCTTGTTCAGCATCGCTGGCAAGATCTTCCGCCCCGATCGTTGCAGAATTTCGGATGAGATGTTCAGTCGACTCATGTTCATCCGTTGTAATGAAGACTGAAGTTCAGAATTGAATACTCTGTGATATATAGACTTCGAAATGACTCTTTAAGATTGCATCTTGTGCTGCATTTTACTTTCCGATTTGAGGAACATGTTCTCTTTGCTTGTATTTATTTGAATTATATAAATTTTGATTTATTATATAGAAAAGTTAGTTTGTTTTGTAATTTTTGAAATACGAAAGGTAAAATGTACTCGTACTCGTACTCGAGTACATTTGAAAGTACTCGTACTCGTACTCGAGTACATTCACTAAATGCTGTACTCGTACTCGTACTCGTACTCGTGTCTTTGGCAAGTACTCGTACTCGTACTCGAGTACATTGGGGTGTACTCGTGCCCAACCCTGGTGGGGGGGGGGGTGCAACATACCACCACCGAACATTGCTAATTCCGATGCTACTGAAAAATAAACAAGAAAAAAAGGCAGGAAAGCAGGCACTGGCAGGCAAGCATCCAAGGATGGTTTGTTGGAGCTTTGCCTCCCTCCCAGATGAAAATCTGCAGCCAGAAAATCTTTGGGGAAATGCTGCTGATGTCTTGGGATCTCTCTCTGCTCCTCTCTTCCCGCCCAGTTCTCATCGATACCACACACAAATGCTTAATCACAGCTGCATTCACTCTCTCCAAACAGCTATCTACAACCTGATACCACTTTAAAGACTATCCGCTCCACCAGCATTCTATTATGCACGCTCCAAGGCTGATTATCCCAAAATCAAGGATTACCGAGGATTGTGTTCTCAACTTAAATAGACAGCTAAGAGTTGGGAGAGGAGACTTGTTCGAGGCACAGTCCTTTCTATAGAGAGTGTCACTGGGAAGAATACTCTTTCAGGCAACCAATACATACATGTACACACAGCATTGTCTGTGATGATTTTCAATCTCTCAAATGCATTTGGTAAGTATATCTCAAAGGCAAAAGCAGTCAGATTGATGCTGCGACAACCATAGTATAACTTAAATATTTATCAAAGTGCCAAGAATCAGAAACCAAAAAACGCGAGATTCTTCTTCCTACAAACCTTTACAGAAGACCTTGTAAAAGGTAGTAGCAGACCGGTGTGGCTGTAACTGGTGGCTTTTGGCAGCCGGAGAAGACGCAATCTTGACGTTGGCTGGAGGCAGAGGGCTCTACATAATTGGACTAACTAGATCTAGAACATCCTGCCTCCTCCTAGAAATTAGGTTTGTGGCCAGGATGAAAGTAAAGGTGTTAATTTCCAGGCTGGGTGGCTGCCGTCCTGGAATTGACTAATTGTTGTCGAAGGTGGAAAGACGACGCTTAGCGGCTAACCTCTGACGAACGACTTCTGAGGAGTGACGAAGACAGAAAAGGGTGGAAAGAGATGGACAATTCTTGCTCAAAGCGCCATCTACTATTATACTCATGAATAATTCCTAAAGGTACCTCTACAGAGTCACGACAGAGCTTTATGTGGATACAGTTTACAGAATAAGGCTGTTTTATTTTATGTGTATAGATACAGGCGATAAGTAAGTTCGTCTATAAGCCAAAAAAAGGCAGTAATGGATAAGGAGATTTCCATTGAGCCCCAGAGCTGGCTTTCGGTCTTACTCCAAATGTAGTAAACCAAATGCAGTGCCTTACCAGATGCCAACTGTTACTTGTGTGTGGCCAGAGTCACTCTGGAGTGGTGGTAATGTCAGCATTTCACGAGATACTGAGAGTAACTCTGAGAGCATCTCTGCTGATAGTTAATGCACTTTAATGCACTTCGAATCGCAGAGACACATCTTGCTTTTCCGGGAGAATGCCCCAAACACCTTTAAACCCCCGAGCAACTAGCAAGGCCCAGCCAACCCCAGAAAGGCACGCGATTTGCCCCTTTGGCTGGCCCTGCTCTATCATCATCATTGTCTTCGATCGCGCATCAGAATGGCAAGCCAGCTACCCAGGCCATTCATCTCCACTACATTACTGCCAAACGGCTAATCTCAAGTAGATGGGAAAATTTGCCAGGCAAACAGCCCAGCCAGGTGAATTGACTGGTTGGGTCTAGAAGCATGGAAGCCATGAATGCACAATATGACCACAAAGAGGGCCAGTGTATAGTGCCTATAAACAAACAGGGTCCGTGAGTAAATAGCTAAATTCTTAAATTATTCCACGAAAGATCTGCTACCCTTCTAGAATATGATATAGAAGGGCTATACATTAGAAGCATAACCTGAAGGTGACACCTCATTGTTTTAAGTGATTTCAGGTATGGGTTTGTGTCTTTTAATGGGATTATGTTCATCCTTTTTGTTTCCTTTGAATTCTTAAATCAGACATGACCACTCGTGAACACTGTTTCTGTGACAAACTCTTTTCTCTTTCGCAAATCAGAGGGAAGAGTATACAATACATGTTTACCAATTGCTACTGGCCTAGGTTGTGTTGGTCATCCTGCGCAAGCTGCATGCAATGGAGAGTGGACAACAGAGCAGAGCAGAAGAGACAGGCTGCTGGAGGTCAGCACATCCTGTGACCTTTTTCGCAGGCACGCCGAAAGGTCAAAGTGTGTCCATGTAGAGGGCAGTGCAGAGGGCAGTGTCATGGACGCATTGTATGAGGAGACCTGTTGGATGGCCTTTGCTCCCCAATCACATGAGGAATCAAGGGGTCCCCAGCTGCCATTGATTCATTTGCCCTCTATCGATCATCACTATGACATTAGCTGGCTTCATTGAGGCTTCAAATAACCCAGCAAATACAGCAGGCCTGAATAAACACCCCTATCTCCTCCTCTGACAGGGTTTGTCACACAAAACATCCATCAGACTGTCCCCACTCCAGTCAGCAAGCTCAAGCCAGTAATTATGCCACATGCTAACACCTAGCCACTTCTTCACTGCACAGCAATCTCCAAAACAACGTGGTTAAACTGTAGAAGAATGCATTAAAGGAGTTCTTCGCTGGCTCGACTTTATCTTTTGGCAGAGTCGTCTTCTACTTACCACTTTTCTTACTGCTCTCATAAGGAAAGCGGATAACTGCTGAGCTACACCCTAAAATGTGAGAGACAATAAAAAATAATGTTTCAAAATATCTTCAAGTTGGTCAGTCAACCTGGCTGTCTACTTTGTTTAGAAAGAGCATCAGTCCAACTGCCCAGTTTTGGAAATTCCAGAGCTGCATCAGACATATTACTGTACTTTTCTGACTCATGTTGGCTCTGTTGAAAGATGGCCATTCATACATACAAAAGCTTTTTGGGAAGTTTAAGTCAATTATTTCAACCCACATTCTTTTCCTCTGGCTACCAGTCATTATGCATCATTAAAGCTCCGGCAGATGGCGCTGGTTGACGTCACATGACACGTCACATGACACGTCACATGACACATCAGGTGACCAAGTGACACCCCATTGGTCAGTCCATCGGAGGGCAATATTCCACAGATGAGAGTCGGTTTCCACAGGGCAAAGATCCGGCTGCCTAATTGGATTCTTTATGCAAATATTGGTAGCAAAGCACTCGCCATGCTCTTTGTATGCATACCCCGTCCCCTAGTGAGACTATAATCATCCAACTCCTGTTATTTTCTCCACTTTATGTTTGCCTCAGAAATGGACAACAAAGTTCTGCTGCCTTCTACTTCTTCTGTCTGTTGCTCTGTCTGTTGTTCATTGCACAACTCGACAAACGCTAATGGCGGACTGCGAACGCGCATTATGAGCTTGTTTTTCTCCTTAGTTTTATTAGGAAGATGAACTGAGGAGAGAGAGTAGAACTAAGAGAAGAGATAACTTAAAGGCAGAAATGAGCAGCAGAAAGAACAAAGTGTCTGCTCACAAAGTGCATACGAAGTGTACACAAAGTAACCGAAGCGACTGAAGAACGTGTGTTATGCTCTTGTAAATGAGCGAAAACAAGTTTCATAACACCTAACAGGCAGTTGCAAAGAAATTGATGCAACTAATACCAACACATACATACTGTTACATGTATATACACTATATATATGCATTATGCCTTAGGTGCTCATGCATATTAGAACAGCTAATATACCTCGTACATTAAAGAAAGCCTACACCATTACTAGCTCATTGTGTCTCTTATAACAATATATTTTGAACATATATAGAACCTGTTCAGAAGGTGTTTTTAACCTGCTTGAAAAAGTCTTCAAAGCTATCAGCAAGCTGTGAGACATGGTGTAAAATACGTTGTTATAGCTGGTGCATTAAGAGAACAGTGAAACTGCTCCCATTTGATATAAATTCAAACAAAAATCCTGAAGCAACAAAGTGAGGTGGGTAGAAAGTCTCGTGAAATCACGTTGGATCGTGATCTCACAGAAGCATGGAGTGAAATGCAAAGATTTTGAAAGCATCAAGCAGACTGGGAGAACGTGTGGAAATAAACAGGCTGGGAGAAAAGAAGAGGCAGGGCCTGGCAGGCTGGTGGAAAAACAGTCTTAAAGGGACACACGGAATGTGAGCCACATATCATTCAGGTATTTATTTAGTAAAATACAAATGTATTCCACAACAAAAGAATTAACACGACCTAACATGAAATTATTATTTTTGTATAAGTGGGTCTTTAGACGTTCCAGACATCTTTAGAACCATGAGCATATTGTGCACGAATAAATTGCTACTCATACATACAACACGTATTAAAACAGATTTTGAAAAAGTTACATTAAAACAGATTATACACAAGCTTGTGCCATGCATCACTTATAGTAATGGAGAAAGAGTATGTAGACATCACTTAGCAGTTGCTAATAAGATAGTGCATTATTGGGAGTCGATTTATTAAGAAAATCAGGAGGAGATTATCATCTTATTGCGGCATTCTATCAACAGGAGATGACATAAAGTGATTTATGAAGATGTCGACATGATGGTGTACATGAATGTTAGATGAGATTGGGGGAGAGAGGGGGGGGGGCAGTACATATACTCAGATTGGAGGTGTGATGGGAGAGGCGATGGGGGATGAGACATAGAGGATGTTCAGTGAAGAATTCGGCCGAGGAAGGGCTGAGGAAAGGCTGCTAGCAATCACAAGTGGATCACAGCTGGCTCTCCTGGGACACAGTTCACTGCTGATAACATACTCGATGAATGATGGTGTGGAAGCCCAGTCCCCAAGGAGTTTATCAGCCACATTAGGGAGACTGGCGACAATGCTACTGCTTGGGCACTGCCGCATCTACAGTATGCTGCTTCTGATGCTGCTGCTGCTGCTGCTGCTGCTGCTGCTGCTGCTGATACCAGCGATGTCCATCAATGGGACACGCAGCATCAAGTTGATGTCAAACAGTCCTCCCAGCAATATGTAAGGGATCCTGACACCAACCAACTTGCAGCAGATAAAACGGAGACAGGTTGGATGGTTTTCCCAATAGTTCAAACAACAGCATCCCACGACACAATGTTATTGCCTATAGCTTTGCCTGGCATCCAGCAAGACTTGCCAAGAGGCTTAGAGTCTTAGACTGCAATGGAATAACACTCGGATTTACATTTAAATGAAGTCAAGATTGAAAAATCCCACTCCAATACCAAGTCAACAAAAACTAATTAGCAGTGCCTCACTGGAATACCATTGGATTCAGCTAGTCATTCTAAAATTGTGCACCAAATATCAAGATTCAGTGGGTTTCTCAATAAATATCTTATCTCCTGCATTGACAAATTGGTTAATCAATTCTTCCACTAATTGAAAATTATATGGGCAAATTTCTATCTTAATTGGTCAATAAAACACTTTTTTAATTAGAACTGTTTGTTATCTTAGTAACTTGCTCCTTTTAAGCATGCACTATAAAGGGTTAGCCAGGCTTACAAAACGACACGAAATGCCCTTTTTATTGGCAAATGTGACAAGTTGCCATTCGCAGGAGACAAGTAGTGGCCAGTCGCCCTAATCTGGGTAATATGGGCCCAGATATTGTGTCTTTGTACAGCCAGTGGAAATAATAAAAGCTGACAGAAGGAACAACATAAAGGCAACATAGTGGCCTAAGTATTGTGGGAAATGGCTATGTTACAGCAGTGTGAGTCATCAGCATTGTTCAACAGACATTGGGCAGGAAATCTCAATCGGAAATTGATCAGGAGCACAACAGGTCGTTACATGGCTGGCTCAGTCTGTGTCAAGCAAACAGAACAAAGGGCGATTATTTCAGCCCATTAGAGGCAATGATTGGGACCTCAAGAGTAGTAGGAGGCAGTGCTAATTACATCAGTAGGCAGTCTGCGAGGTGCTTTGTCACAAAGTGCTGATTACTGATAAAGAGGGGCGACTTAATCGCCAAACCAAGGTCAAGGGTCATATGAGATGGTGAGATGGCTTATCTTCACTGGGCCAAGTCATGATGATGTCCCAAAGAGAGATGACCATGCTAGGATATTATCTGCACCTTCATCATGTTATTAGTCACGTATGCTCACATGCATGCAGAGACAGAGACAGACAGATTTAATCTTACGAGTGATGCCAATGACAATGGGTCCAGAAGTTTCATGACAGTGAGCACAATTACAATATTGCGCATTAAATTAAACCCATTATAAAAAGGCAAACTTCTCAGTAACATTTCCATATATCTTTCGGTGTCTAATTAATATATTATTGATCAATATTTTTTGCGCTGTCCATTGTCTAGTTGTTTATCTGATCCTTCTGCACTCATATGTTAGGCAAAGCAGAATCGTAGTGATTCTTGTAACACGAATCCTTGTTTGGCTTAGTGCTGGGTAAGCAAAGTTATTGTTGGGATCATTGAAGTGAGCTTGTTGTGCTTTGCCCTCACACCCTGACACCAGCAAGGGCCACCCCAAAGATCAGCAGTGGCACCAAGGCAGCTGACTGCAGAGGACTGGCATTAGCCTCCTCATCAGGGCGGTCATCATAGTCAACAGGAGGCAGTGACCGGTGCTTAACGCCATGTTTCTGGCTGACTGCAAGCTCAGACCTATCAGGCCAAGAACACTCGTTGGTATTCGCTTCGTTAAACGACACTAAATACAGATCAATGGGCGGTCAATGAAGGGCTGTCAAAAAGCACGGCTCCCATTCCAGCCGAATTTCCCCCTCATTATGACGCCCTTACAAGCTGACAAGGAGTGCAGGCCAAAGACAAGAGGTCACTGCAGGCAGCTCTGGTCACCACTAGTGGTCAGTAGTAGTGCTCACTAGCAGTAGTCCAAGAAGTGGTCCCTAGCAGTCCTCAGCAGTGGTCAAGCAATGGTCAGTGGAGGCCCTCTATGACTGCACCTCACGTACTCAATGCCAAATGACCGCTGGTCTACAGCACTCCTCTCCGCCTCCAACACCTTCCCCTATATCATGACTGGTGATTATCCAAAACACCTCTGCTGCTAAAGTCACCTTACAAGATGGGAATGGGAAAAACTCTGAAGTTGAGTCACAAAAAGGTCAGACCTATTCAGCCTTTCTGTTACAACCCAAAACATTATATGGCTGCTCAATGATGTAGAACCCTACAAAGATTGCTGTATATGCCAAAAGGATGTATAGCCACTCACAAATACTCAAAAATATCCAAAAAAGCCTACGACAGATTTTGGCGTGTTACAACTAAAAATACTAACTGCCCGATTTGCTTATCCTGCGTGCTTTTTAGGTGCCAGAGATGCTCATGAGTTTTTGCCAAAACAGCTATACATCCCACCTAAGTCCTAAGAATGTTTTTCCAATATCCCTTGCGAAATACCACCTACAGTCCTTTTCCAAAAATTGATATGCGCTTTGTTAGCATCATTGTCATATTTTATCACATTTCCCCACTTTTTACTTGCCCTATTTCCAAACAGTTCATGCACCCATATTCTTCAATAATAATCTCCAAGCCTTTTTCGGAACCCAAGGAGAACCACCACCGTAGATATTTGAGCAAATCCCATACTATAGGCTATCATGGACTCCGATGAAATATCCCAATAGTATTTGTGGTGCTATTTGACCTTTTTAAAAGCAAGCACTTTTTACAATTAGAGACTTTGGCATCTGAGACTTTTGTACCAGCATGCAGATGTAGCAAAAAGACTGCCCAAATCAATTATTTTCTTTTGTGAACATATTTATTAATATACTTATGGTTATTAGTAATATTCAATGAGCGACAATGTGGCATTTAGGCATAAATATCCATTGCCAAATTCACCAGAATATCACATTCCCCATATTCTTTATTTCCTATTAAGTGAAGTCCTTTACCATTACAACATAGCAAACAAAAACAGTATGCAGTCTGCAACATGAGATGAATGTACTCCATTTTTTTCCACTAACTTCTTGTTTCCATGTGCAACACAACTTGATACAACATGAACTCAGCGACCCTCCTGTCAATGCAGATCTCCAAGACAAAGAAAGTACAGGGATCATACAAGATATATAAGGGATCCTGCATTCATACACCCACTCTCTACATGAGGGAGGTGTTTTTGCACACTGCCAAATCTGCGAATTCTGATACTTCCAAGTCAATTGCAGGTTATAAACAATTCAAGAAACAGATACCGAAATTTGTCTTGTTTGGGTATCAAGTTCTGCAATTTAATCACTGTATTAAAATATATTGATTGTTCATTGTCTCGAGTCAGGTTTCAGAATGGTATCCAGTATGAGAAATTCCATTTATATTGAAACCACCAAAAGAACCAGAACAATACTCACGACTGAGTCTGCTGGTCCATTGTGATAAAATGTGAATCTTTTCAAAATTGAAAATATGTAATTATGTTGGTATGGGGGACAGTAAGGAGACCCCCAAAAGAAAAATATCACAGCTGGGCAAGGCCTCCGAGCAAGGGATATTCTGAAAGAATTTGGCCAAAAATGTCTCTGCAACACACAAAATGTTGAGTAAATGCTGTCGCAGGAACAAGCTGTAGTCAGTTGGTAAACACAGTAAATAACATAAAAGTGTCTGATGAGGCCTAAATGTGCAGGATAGATCACTGCTAGGTCATGGAGGGGAGGAAGGGTGTCGCCTTGCAGCCAATTCAGCCAACTCGGTCAGATGCTCAGCCTCTTTTTCAGCCACTGTGGATTCCAACAGCATCTCTCAACAACATGTTGCTGACACTGCAGGATCATCATGAGTGTGCTTCCAAAGCTTGCTAGGCAATATAGTATATATATATATATACCCCATAATGTTTACAATACCACATGAAAAAGCAGTGGATATATCCCATGTGGTATTGTGTTGTATACCACATGGTTTTTTGTATACTCAATTGTTTGATCATTGTTGATGATGTCATTGCGTTGTTTACTTTTGTGACGTCATGGTCATGGTGACGTCACAACATTGTGACATCGTCAGTTGAGCTGCTATCTGTGCTCTCATTGGCTGAGGCCACTGTTGAGTATTGATCATCAGAGTGACGTTCAGGTTTCTTTTGAGTTACAATATGGGGTATAAATACGACCAAATGGTTGTATGGTGGTATTTTGAGATGTACTCCCACTCGTGAAGATATCCTGAGTCCTCTGTACCCACTCGTGCTGACGCACTTCTGGGTACAGAGGACTCAGGATATCTTCAACTCGTGGAGTACATCTCAAAATACCACTATACCCATTTGGTCTTATTATAATATAACACAGTGAAGTAACACTGCTGGATAGTTGTGGGCTAAAAAGCTTCAGGAAGTCAGACCTGATTATTATCGGAATACACATGTGTGTTGATGCAATTTCATGACATCCAGCAAATAAATTATATATAAGTTGAAAGAGAAAATTATATATAATTTGAACGTTTTTCCGAAAACAGGAACCCATTTCATTCAATATCTCGGTCGTTATTATTTGTCCATCCACTGGTATATGGGCCAAAATTTACTAAGTCTGAAATTCTTGTCTCCAGTGTTTAACAATAATTCATGATGACAGAAACACTTTAAAAAATTTCGGGACAAAACTGGTTTTTTTTAATGGAAATGTATTTTTTGAAAAACCAAACTTCTATGCAAAAACCAGCTTGGATTTTTCATAAAACCATTTTGGATTTTTAAAAACCACTTTTTTCCCGAAATTTCTTAGAGTGAGGGCACATGCAGGACCTCTTGGTGTCATTTGTCACCGACAAGGATATTAGCAAAACTTATAACACAAAACATATGTAGCAGGTTATACTTATCCCATCCAAAAATTGCATTGAAGTGGCCAACCCCCCTGAAAATGGCCTGTCTCCGCCAACATTTTATTTGAAAGATCGCATCAAAAAAATGTAGTACAGGATTCTAATTAAATTAAACTCTTCCATACATGGAGACTTGACTATCACTCTTCTAAAATCTAGTTACCAACAGCTGAAATAATATGCTGCATAAGAGCAGGAGGTTGTTGTGTAAATGTCTCCAATATTGTATCATTAGCATCACACCGGATTTGTTTCTTAACAAAAATATAAGGGAGACACATTCTGTGAGAAAACTTTGTGTCTGACGTTATCCGAGAACCCTAGAAAATAACTGCACAATCTGTCGCTCTGTGTCATTTATGTAAACCAAAATATTTGAGTATTTCTGTTGGCATGTCAGTTGTCCTATCTCAATTTGTCATTAGCAAACACCTTGCTGCTCTATTATGACTGCATATTTCTGGGCCAGAATCACTGTGAACATGTTTCTGGTGTTCATAAGTCCAATGCATGCACATATTGCCAGACTGCCAGTTTTGCACTGGTCCCTACAAAGATTTTTACCCTAATTGTCATTAGCATCACGCTGTCATTAGCATCATGTCAAAAATGGCTCATTGCCTTTACCTCACTAAATTTTGTTGCAGGTGACTGGAGTTGCAATTGGCTGAATAAAGATTAACAATAAGTGTTTCATCAGAATGTTACATAACATTTGTGCTTGTTCCTTGCATCTGACATGCTTAGTATGAAATTTGATGCTTCTCTGAAACTGCTAATCAAATATGGGGTGCCAGTGACATTTTACCATAGTCTAGTTTCTGAAATATGGTTCAGCAAAGACATTGGGCACTGGAGGGAGTAGTGGAGACCATCTTTGTTACTTTTTTCACCAATAGTTTGGATTATGAATATTTTTGTTTTTTTCGTAAATTTCTGTTTCAAGAAAATGTTCTATCTTAATAACTATTGGTCATAGAGACCTGAAATAAAGCTCAATGTGTGCAGAATAGCCACTTTCCCATACATTGGTAACACAGTCTTCAGCTCTAAGTGGTGCAGATTTCAAGTTATAGGCGTGATGCTAATGACACACATATTTGGTATTTTAATTGACTGAAATGCATTATCTAAAAAACAATCGGCGCTAGAGACCTGGAACTTGGCCCAAAATATGCAAGCCACTTGCCTTATCATTGGTAAGGATTTTTTAGTTATATACGTAAGTGTGATTTTAATGACAGTCAAAAAAATTATGGCTGTATTCATCACCTCAGCACAGTTCAGCAGAGCATTGGGACCCTTGGACATGAAAGTGCAGTGATAGCTGATTGTTTGACCTACCCAATACAAACTTAAAAAGGCATTTCCAGACCGAACAATTTTCAAATTTTTTTCAGCTGAATTTCAAGGTTTCAAATTTTGACCTATACATTCATTTCTGATGAAGTTCAAATAATAATAAAGATCGAAATATTGAAGAAAATTAGATTATCTGTTTCCGGAATTACTTTCATATCATCTCATGTTATTTTATTCACTGTAACATCTCTATGCCATTGAAGATCACCGAATGGATATATAAGCAGAATTTTGGTAATTTCAAACTCACATTGTGGTAAGTTTTGAGGCATTTAGTTTGAAATTGCTGTTGCTGCACATTGTGTGAGCACAGAAATGTCTGGCAGTTTTTGTCTGTTCACCTCATCATTCTAAAAATGCAATAAACCACCACGATTTATTGCACAATTTATGGCACTTGAGTAGATGTCAGTGAGTTAATGAGCTGAGCTGCCTTCCTCAAAATCCGCAATCAAATTACCACAATGTTTAATGCAATAAAAGTTAAGTTCCGTCTGAATGAACCGGTCGATAACTTCATAAATTATAATTTTCAGATCAGACCAACCGGAAGTTGTAAAGATGAAGGAGTTGGTTTGGTAATGTGTGGGGAAAACTCGCAGATGTGCACACAATACATACCATGAGGTAGTATATAGTTGTTAAGATTTAAAAGTAATTTATGCATTTTATTGTTGGTGTTGTGAAGTACATTAGCCGATTAGAGGATGTATACATATTTAGATCAGGCTTACATGATTATCACCTATACATAGCATGCGCTTTGATAACAAAGGAAAACATAAAACCACACATTAAAGCGGATTCAATCATTGGAAATTTCAGAGAATAAAATGATCTTTTGAAAGAGAGAAGGTGGGCAGATGTAGCAATACCAGGTTATTTCGGTCTTCAATTCAGGCTTCACACAATTTTATTTTTTTCTGCACCGGCATTGGTACATAGTATGGATTATAGTGGCGCTTAATATCACCGGCGAGACAAATTGTAAGCATTTCTGCACAAGCTCACAGCCAATATTGTTCCATTATAGACACCCTAAGGTTGGCAAGTCCAAGTTTGAACTGTCCTGCAGCAATGCTATAATTAATGCGGAGCCTAGCTGATTCTTAAAACTACATACATGTAGAGATTATCTCGGACTTGTTCATATGCACAACCCAAGTCCATAGACTGCATACCCAGTGTAACTGTACAGGTAACGTGTCATTTATACCTGATTTCACGTACAGTGGTCCCTGTATTGTTGTAAGAAAGCCCCTCCTGTAGTTATGAAGCCTTCTCTCGTTGGGATGCAGTCTCTCATCGGGGTGCACAATGACAAAAAATACTAAACTGAACCAAATATAAAACGTTAAACTATTTCCAGGGCTTTATTTTTATAGATATGCTTCATATGGGCTGTTGAGTGTATGCTTCTGTGTAAGCAGGTATCAAATGACTCAGTTGCATGAAATCACTCAAGTTTGACCGTTTTCCGCATGTCTGTTGCCAAGTCTATCACATAGGGGTATGGCGAGGGGACAGGGGTATTAGGCACCCCATAGGGCAAATCTAATGATTTCATTTTAAAGAAAATGATAGAAAAGGCCGCACAATTCACTTCATTTAGTGCCACCTGACTAGTCAAAAAATTTGTTCTTTGAGAAGTCAGGTGAAAGTTTTCCACACACAATGATACTCCAATGGAACAATGCAACTATGGAAACAAGTTCTCAAACAGCCTAAACAATAGCTATGGAATGAAAAACGATTAGATTTTATCATTCAGAAAGACTTCAAACAACCTGTGTGTCAGCTGCAGGGGTAAACATCAGCACTTTCTTTGCCCTGCTTTTGCTATTCTCACAACCACACATCTGCTCCGTAAGAAAAGCATAAGAAGGGCACACACAGTACTGTAATTTGTCCTATACAGGTTGTTAGAGGTCTTTTTGACAGACCCTAGGCCTTTTTCACTCAGTTGCGTGCATATAGGCCATTCCTTGACCTGTTTCCATAGTTGCAGCATTTCATTGCAATATCATTGTGTGTGACAAACTCTGACCTGACTTCTCGAACAATAACATTTTAACAAGTCAAGAGGCACCAACTGATCCAAATTGTGTGGCCTTTTTCATCATTTTCTTCAAGCTTTCACACTAAATCATTAGTTTTGCTCTATCGAGTGCCTAATACCCCCATCCAGTTGCCATACCCCAGTGTGATAAACTTTGCCACAGATGCAAATATGAAGGTCAGAATTTAACAATTTTATATAGAAATGAGTCCTTTGACACCTGATTATACATATGAATCAACTCAACAGCCCAGCTGATTGATATACAGAAAAATAAAGCTCTGGAAATAGTTTTGCGTTTTTTATTTGGTTCAGTTTACTTAGTGCAGGAAGAAGGCAGTCACGTAAGGCAAGTCGGTCTTACAACAGGTGGTTTTATAATGCAGGTACCATTGTAATCGTTAAAAATGAACTAAATTGAATGTTTCGATCAGAAACACATATCAATTAAAGCGTACATCTCTTACAAGAATGTTTATTTCATTTGTATGAAATGATTGTTACATCGTAACCTGCGACGCAAGATCTTGCCGTCTCTGCTGAGCTTCAGCATACTGTTGATTTACTTCTTCGCGCTTTCCAAAGGATTCAAAATTTGCACACAACAGCTTCTGCAAGAATCAGCAGGACCTGCAGGAGGACTCGCTGCAACTGCAGGACTGCAGCAAGATGTGGGCAGAGGAGGCAAGATGTGCTGCAGGAGAGGAGGGAGGGGGCAAGAGGGTGTGGGGCGCCGACCTGTCTCCACACTGCCTGTCTAATTTGTCCCGACTACGCTCCTGCATAATGGATGAATGTCCACTCCCCACCATCCTGCATGATGGACTGCCGCTGCAGCCTTCTGTCAACCATGATCACTGCAAATTCTCTTGCTGCTGCTGCTGTTGCTGCTGCTGCTGCGTAGTGATGCTCCTACTGATGCGGCTAATGCACACACCATCACCATCTCACCCCCCCCCCGCACTCTGTCCTCCACCCACTTTGCTTCTTAACTTTTACATACATTGGTCTTATCACTTCTTTTCCAATTCAAAGTCTACCTGAGTCCTGTGTCCACTCTGTGTCAACACTGCTTCCACTTGTCCTTCTGCATTCTTTCAAATGACAAAAGGCATGCAGTCCCAAGAGCTCTGCGCTAGACCTTTACATATAATAATGTATCTATGACCTTGGATGTATATTTATAACTGATGACATTGTATGAATTATTAGCTAATTCGTCTCATCAAGATGTAAAATAATCATGACACCAGAAGGTCAAACGGTGCAACAGGTTTGATGACCCTTGGCACAAAAAGGGAAGTCAAGTTAACAAAAAAAAACCAAAAAAAAACAAAGATAAGTCAAGTCTTAAAGTGATTAGAACCCCCCCCCCCCAAAGTATTAAACTCGAAACAATTAAAAGATCACTGCAGAAAATAATTACTTTTCAGCATCCCTATATATATTTACACGTATTTCCAGCAGGCATGCATCCACTTTGCATTGGAAGGCAGCAGGCAGTTGGTCAGGTGAATCTGGGAATTTTGTGTGACTTGAGGAACTGGCACTACCTGTCTCGGAATACTAAGCTGGGGGTTGTTGATTGATTCATCCAGGGCTTCCTCTAACTCATTTCTATTCCAAGGACTATCCCAACACTGAGGCCTTCTCTCTCCCAAGAATTCACAAAGTCCTTAATTAGATATTGATGTGGGCAAATGTCTCCCCCTTGAGATATAGCTGTTCGGTGTCTTCCCCTAACACTATACCACCTTATTTAAATGGCTCAGCACATTCTTCTTTCGTTCCTCGTGAACGTAGAAAAGATGATATATCAAAAAAATACACAGGTAATTGCACTTTCAGTTGTCATGCCATGAGACCTACTCAATTGCGAGATGCTACCTCAGCATTTAATTGCAAGCTGTAGGTTAAAACAGAGTGAGCCAGTTAATTGGTTTTATACTCCATCAGCACCAGTATGGGCTACTTAAAGTCAACAAGGTTAAATCAGGACTTTCCCAAACCCACAAAGAAACCATGCATACAAATCTGGTTCGAATAACAACCTCCATTTTTTTATCATTCTGGAATTGTTTTTGGATTTAAAAGTAGGTTTGTTCCAGGTACGAGCCTTCTGAGATCTTTTATCATGAGATAGACGGAAACCAGCTTATGCGTGCTTCCTAAGTTGACATGCTAAAATGAAAAATCTTGTAAATCATTAATTTTGTTGTTTGGAATTTTGTAAACCATTTTGACAGCTGGTTGTCAGAGAATATCTGTCAGTTTGTTCCACATTGCACTGTGTTTTACAAAGCTTCTTTTAAGAAAGCTGTGCATATCCAAATAATCTCACATACTGTCAAAATTCAAGCTTCAATGTGTGTGCTTTATTGCAATTCAATAGCATAACACCACACACCACTCTTGTAGTTATAGGTCTCATATATGCCAGGATTGCATATGTTTGTATGAAGGGTTTTATAATGAAATATGCAATCAGTGGAGATGCAGCTTGTGTAGCATGTTACATCTTAGAAGGAAACATGAGATTTTCTTTTGTGTGGCCAATTAGGCCTTAGCTGAGGCCAGCTCTGGCAGGATAGTATCCGTTTGGGTATGACAATGCGTTTTCCTGGGCTTAAAGAAAGCGTGCTTGTGGAACTCCTTTGTGAAGTATTCCAAGGACTGCAGCACCCAATCCCCCTTTAGTACCATCCCCTACCCCCCAGTCTACCATGCAATTCTCAAAATGAGACTGGACCAGTTTTCCACTTTACAATCCTCGGCACGAAGCACATGACTGGTGAATTGTTCTTGAGTGATTTCAGTGACATTCTTGTGACATGACATCTCAGGTGCTTGCCTCATTATTGCTGTATATCAGAAAGCACATCTTCCTAAATCTGCGTGATTCTCTGAATTTCTCTGAATTTCTCCTCTTTCAGAATGAACCTGCTTCCAGATTGACAAGAATTCAGACCAAGGTCGAGATCCGTCACCGAGGTCAAACAGCTGGATCCCGTTGCATGCGGATACAAATTACGCACGGCTTGAATTATAAAGGCGAATGGATCTACTGGAGTGAACATCAAAAATGTCATCCACATGTTCCGCTGAACCGGTTATAATCCTACTGGCAATTTAATGTATAATCATAATTACAGATATTTTCCCCGTTAAACTTAAAGAGAACATTTATGAAAGGATTTTGTGGTACACATATAAGAAATTAAACTGATTGACCATAATTACATTCTTACATTACAGCACAAGCCTTAATCATATCGAACATAACAGAATCCCATATGAAACGCTTTCTCATCTTCAAAATTGCAATCAAAGCGATGTGATGCAGGTATAGAAAGTTCTTCATCTGAATAATTAGGAAATAATAAGTTGCCTGGGGAGAGAGATTCCTTGATTGGCAACAGCCATTTGCTACTTTTCCCCCTGTATATAACGATTCCTTACAATATGATACCCTGAATGAGAGAAATGAACAACTAACGCCTCATACCAATGAGCACTATCCAGAAGAAGCCTTATAAAAAAGACCTGCCTTTTGAATCAATATCTATAGCTGCAAACAAAGCTTTAAAACCGCCAGGTGAAATAATTTGTCACAAAACATCCTCCAAAGAAATTTAGAAATAATGCGCACACCATCACCATCTCACCCTCCCCCCAGCTCTCCGTCCTCCACCCACTTTGCTTCTTAACTTTTACATACATTGGTTTGATCACTTCTTGTCCAATTCAAAGTCTACCTGAGTCCTGTGTCCACTCTGTGTCAACACTGCTTCTAAGTGTCCTTCTGCATTCTTTTAAATGACAAAAGGCATGCAATCCTAAGAGCTCTGCACTAGACCTACATATAACATTGTATCCATGCCCTTTGATACATATTTATAACTGATGACATTGTACTCGTATTGTATGACAATTACTAGCTTATTAGTCTCATCAAAATCTAATATTATTATGACACCAGAAGGTTAAATGGTGCTACAGGTTCCATGACCCTTGGCACAAAAAAGGAAGTCAAGTTTAAAAAGAAAACAAAGATAGGTCTCAAAGTATCAAAATCCAGACGTATAAGTATCAAAACTCCAGACGTACAGGTATCAAAACTCCAGATGTATAAGTGATCAAACTCCACATGTATAAAAATGAAACTGATTGAAATTGTTCTGCAGAAACTCATTACCTTTTGAACATTCTTCATGCTTATTTCCAGCGGGCATCTACTTGGTATTGGAAGGCAGCGGGCAGTCGGTCAGGTGAATCTGGGAATTTTGTGTGACTTGAGGAACTGGCACTACCTGTCTCGGAATACTAAGCTAGGATTGTTGATTGATTCACCAAAGGCTTCCTCTAACTCATTTCTATTCCCAGGACTATCCCAACACGAGGAGGCCTGCTCTCTCCCTAGAATTCACAAAGTCCTTAATTAGATATTGATGTGGGCAAATGTCTACCCCTTGAGAAATATATCTGTTCACTGTCTTCTCTAACACTGTACCATCTTCTTTCAATGGTTCAGCACTTTCTTCTATTGTTTCTTGTGAATGAAAAAAATACATATATAAAAACCAAAAAAGAACTTTCCCGTACCCATAAGCAGGCGTATTTGAATTTGGATAAAACCATGCATGCACATCTGGTTCGAATAACAACCTCCATGTTTTGATCGTTCTTGGAATTGTTTTTGGATTTAAAAGTAGGTTTGTTCCAGGTACGAGCCCTCTGAGATCTTTTATCATGAGACAGAAGAACCCATCTTATGCATGCTGTCTGAGTTGACATGCTAAAATGACAACAATTTTTATAAATTGTTAATTTTGTTGTGCGGAATTTTGTAAACCATTTTGACAGCTGGTTGTCAGAGAATATTATTGTCAGTTTGTTCAACCATGCACTGTGTTTTACAAAGCTTCTTAAGGCAGTGCATATCCAAATAATCTCACATACTGTCAAAATTCCAGTTTCAATGTGAGTTCTTTATTGCAATTTGATGGCACAACACCACACACCACTGTAGTACTTATAGGTCTCATATATTTGCCAGGATTGCATATGTTTGTATGAAGGGTTTTATAATGAAATATGCAATCAGTGGAGATGCTGCTTGTGTAGCATGTTACATCATAGAAAGAAACATGAGATTTTCTTTTGTGCGGCCAATTAGGCCTTAGCTGAGGCCAGCTCTGGCAGGATAGGATCCGCTTGAGTATGACAATGCGATTTCCTGGGCTTAATGAACATGCCAACGGAGAAAAGGCCTCTGGCAGATATTGCTTTAACCTGCTTGTTTCCACCATGCAGCCCCCAGCATGCTCGGATCGTTATGCTACTTTCCTTGGCCCATCATCTTCTAACACCAAGTATAGCAACCAAGATATGTATAATGCGTAAGGCTATTGGGCAATGATGTAATAAATGTACTTCTACATCAATTGGGGTATATGAGTTCACTGCTACCTTAATATATGCTTTGTTTTTCCAAAATTGAAGTACATTTAATGTGGTTCAAATCTGGAAATATTGATCAATTCCTTAAAGTAAGGAGACATGATTGTACGTTTGCATTTATAATGAACTGAAGTTTCCTCAAATATTCACAAATTTTATTTGCTAGTTTATAAACCTTTGACGAAAGATGCATTTATGACAAGGGCCAATCAGATAACGTCCTTTGCCTTTTTCTTGACATACTTTAAAATCTACAGCAGCACCACTAAGCCAAACACAATTTATATGGCAAAAGAAAGCGTCCTTGTGGAACTCCTTTGTGAAGTATTCCAAGGACTGCAGCACCCAATCCCCCTTTAGTACTACCCCCCCCCCCTACAGTCTGCCGTGCAATTCTCAAAATGAGACTGAACCATTCTCCCACTTTACAATCTCCGGCACGAAGCACATGACTGGTGAATTGTTCTTGAGTGATTTAAGCGACATTCTTGTGACATTCTTGTGACATTCTTGTGACATGATATCTCAGGTGCTTGCCTCATTATTCCTGTATATCAGGAAGCACATCTTCCTAAATCTGCGTTATTCTCTGAATTTCTCTGAATTTCTCCTCTTTCAGAATGAACCTGCTTCCAGATTGACAAGAATTCAGACCAAGGTCGAGATCCCTCACCGAGGTCAAACGGCTGGATCCCGTTGCATGCAGATACAAATCACGCACGGCTTGAATTATAAAAGCGGATGAATCTACTGGAGTGTACATCAAAAATATCATCCACATGTTCCGCTGAACCGGTTAAAATTCTAGAGGCAATTTAATGTATAATCATAATTACAGATATTTTCCCCGTTAAACTTAAAGAGAACATTTTTGAGACGATTTTGTGGTAAATATATAAGAAATTAGACAGATTGATCATAATTACATTCTTATATTACAGCCCGAGCCTTAATCATATCAAACATAACAGAATCCCGTATGAAACGCTTTCTCATCTTCAAAATTGCAATCAAAGCGATGTGATGCAGGTAAAGAAAGTTCTTCATTTGAATGATTAGGAAATAATACGTTGCCAGAGGACAGATCCCTTGATTGGGAAGAGCCTTTTGCTACTTTTCCTCTGTATAACGATTCCTTACCATATTTGATACCCTGAATAAGAGAAATGAACATCTAACGCCTCATACCAATGAACACTATGCAGAAGAAGCATTATAAAAAGAGACCTGCCTTTTGAATCGATATCTATAGCTGCCAACAAAGCTTGAGAACCACCAGGTGAAATAATTTGTCACAAAACATCCTCCAAAGAAATTTAGCTTCATTTTCTCGATTTTCACAATCTGATTTCCTACTTGTAATTCTGTTGGAGAAATGTGCCGAAGATGTGATAAACAGTTTTACATAGGGGAGAGGCAGGTTAGTTGAGACGTTTTTCAGAAAAGCTCGCCTCCAAGCTAAATGGACGATGATATTGGAATGACGAATAGTCATGTGCATGGGGAAATACATTGTTCAAACATATGGGGAAACTTGACTTTCTCTGTTGGATAGTTTTTACCCCAGATGGTGTCAAAGTAGGTCATGTCAAACGTATCAACTAACCCACCTGGTAAGGTTAGTTGATACACCCAGGCAGGTTAGTTGATACACCAAACCCTGATGGACAATGCAAAGAAAAAGTCACATAATTCCGCCTTGGTAGGATACTATAAAACCATACACCTTCACCGATCTACTTTCTGTTCCCATGGATGCATATCTGCTACCATTGTGAGTCGGATCTTATGGTCGACCTGTTGGGAGGGGGAAATCTCATGATTATTTCAACCTAAATTCATCTATAGAGCTTTTTCATGTAAACTACTGAGTAACACCTAGCAATATGATTGTACTAATAGGTCAGGGTTGTTATTTTGACCAAGCCAGCCAACTAAACCTAACCAATCTGCTGTATCAACAAACCCATCCACTCGATTATGTCAGAAAACAGCAGGTCTCTGAACCACAGGTTAACCTAGGTCATCTTTGATGGCTCATAAATAACCCTTTTCACACACCTTATCCATATACTAAGTTATTCTGAATCATCCTTCACTATAGCGAGAGAAAAAAAAAGCAAGATTTCAGGACAAATTTACTTGGAACAGTGATTTTTGAATTTTTTGACTTTTCTCCTAAATCTTGATTCTGATTCTACATTGACCAAGATGAGAAGATGTGTTTTTTTATTCTGCTTCTTACAAATGCCAACACTTTCTCAAATGATCATTTCTATGACCAGGAGGTGGGGCGTATCAACTAACCTTGCGTATCAACTAACCTGCCTCTCCCCTACAGTAGCTCAATGTATTCAAGTTGGATGTTATAAAGAAATTGGATCGGAAACAAACACCAAAGAATTAGGCAACCTTTTTTTGGCTTTGATTAATTCTCTCACTGCAGTTATTTCCTTGAATTAGAGAAGACTATTTCTGCGAAGTATTGGCAGAATATTCACATGTGTACAGGTTTATCACCAAAATCTGTCGTGATGTGGCAAGTTTCTTCGCGAGGACTAGGGAACTCACGAAGGGCCAATGTGTGGCAAAGGCGCCATACTCTTTGATAATGTGACACTTTTGTGGCGAACTGTGAGGTAATTATTTGACAGTTACTGCATGACTGGAGTAAATTTGCTCGTTCTGTTGCTGCAGTGAGCGAATATAATGGCACCCACAATGCTGAGGCGATCCACTGCGTTTCTTTCAAGACGGCATTCACTAAAAACATCATTCAAGGTTGACTAACGCATTTCAGCTTTGAGGCACATAATGTACGGCTACAGTAAGCCATGTTTAGGCGCACACAGTGTGTGGAGACGGTTGGAAGTTGGTGACATTATGATTTCAAAGGTTGAACGTCAAGCTGCCTTAGGACCACAAAGCGGCATCTGTGCTGTCATGAATAAAGCATGGCTTCCTCTGTTTTGAAGTCGTATCGAAGCAGGCAGGGCTGGCCAGACCCCGGCTCATCAAAGCCATTTTCTGCTGCAAAAGCGACATAACTATTTGTATATGCCCTTAAGAAGGCCAGCTACATAGTTTAGCCACACAACATCAAACATACCTACTCTCCCCCCAGCTGTACCTTCTCTTTAATATTTAAACATGTGGTATTTCTTAGTGGCTCGCATTACATATGGGAGGGAATTACCACCAACTAATGCAACTAGATTGCCTCCTGGAACTCATGTGGTCCTGGTTGGTCAATGATCCTTATTTACAAGGTGGTCCTATCTGTGTTTACTCACACTGCACAACATAGTTGAACATACACATCCATGTGGAGAAAGGCCTTCAAATTCCTGCCAGACCATGCATTATTGTTCGGAAGGGAACAAATGGTACAACGTCATGGAGGGAAGGTTCTCTGGGGAAAACGGGGCACAATAAAATGGGAAAGTTTATTTTCACCTTAAATTTCAAAGAGTTTGACACTGGAATGTAAAAGGGCATGAACTTCCTAAATACATCTTTGCATTCTTCACAGAATCATAGATCTATACAGCAACATCCATTATTCATAATTAAATCACGGATCAGGGCTTCCATACAAAACTTAATGTAAAATTTACAAATGATACAAAATCAATGGGACTTGTGATGTTGCGGAAAACAAGATTTATGAGGGTGGAAAATAACCACAATTCGCCTCTAACTTGCTTGACAAGGAAAGACAGTTCAAAATCTAATTGCCTTTTTTTTTCCGGCCAAACTTTTGTAGTCGGCCCTTGAGCCTCGGGCCAGCACAATTCCGCTTTTGACGATTGAAGTTGTCAGCGCCAAAGTCACTCCGGGATAAAGACCAGTTTGTGACAAAATGCAAATTGGCTGTCCCCCAATTACAGTCAAGGGAATCTTTTTGCATGACAAATGAAATATTCAAGAAGGAAAAAGAAAGCAGAGGAAAAAATCAACAAGGCAGCGGATAAACAGCATTTGATTACCGGCAATCACAACACTTATTCAAATGCAGCCACAGATAAGTGCTTAAATTCTCAGCCATTATGCAGTTTATCGACAAACCATGAAAAATGATCAGTCTAATTTATTTGTAAATGTGGCCATTTCTAGTTGCCGCATAATACAAATCATTGCGGCGGACAATCTTATTCAAGGCTGGTGGCATTTGATCACTTTAAATGACATTATCGTCAATAACTTGCACTAGTAAAGCTATTATGGAAGTATATGTAATAGTGGTAATCGCTGTGTTGTCATTATCGTCATAAATTTCATGAAATATGTCGCCGATTCCCTATCTCGCAGGGCATAAAACAAGGAGATGTGGTGTGTCCTTATTGTACACTATATAAAAACAATGAACGCCATTGGCTTTAGACTGGCATGTTAACTGACATGCTATCAGGGCAGTCAATCTTAATCAGATTAAATGCAATAAATTCGAAAAGCATCTTACCTAATTGTCAAACTCTCCAAGGCATACTCTTTTTCCATGTTAAAAACATACCACGACATTTGTCATCAACTTAAACCAATTCGATTTAAAGAAAAGATAGCTGGAATATTTAAAAAATCTAATCGATTAAATGCCGCCGACCATTAAAATTTAATCTAGGGAATAACCTGTACTGAAATCATGCTTCGCAAACATATTTAGTCATGTCAATTTAATATCACACAGCACTTTTTGTTTCAAATACTTATTACGATACTTCTATTCTGCTTCTGCAAACGCAAACATGTTGTTTTGAAATGTTTTTTTGTTATTATTCTGTCTTTTACATTATTAAATGTGTGAAGTCTGTATATTTCGTTTACGCAAATGCAACTGTTCGCTTCAATGTATATATATACATACATAGATATAGCCTATTCAAGATCTGCATTGTACTCAAGAGTCTGCATTCAACTTGGCACAAACCACCAAAATTAATGCAGACTGCAGCAGAGAAGAAGGCTGACTGTCCCTGAGGCTGTTTGAATGACAGCCATTGAGGCTGGGACCTTTACAAATGTTCACACGCCTTCATAATGGAAAACACAGAGGTGCAAATTTCAGGCTGAAAGTGTCGGTTCTAGGCAATGCGAAGGAAGTTTCAAGGGCAGTTCATTCTGGGAGTTCTTCGCTGGCCTTCATGCACCTGCTACAGTGAATGAAATAAAGCTATTGATTGTTTGCGGATTAGTTCTATGAGTGAGGTTTCACTGTATCAGAAGTGATGTAGAAATGTGTATAAATGGATTACAATAGGCCTACCTCTTTTTGTAATTCCAATTTTCCACAAAAGTGTAACCTCAGAAGGTTTCAATAGATAGATAGATAGATAGATATGGTAAGTGCAGCCCTCTAAGCCCAGTTCTGGGCACTCACGAGGGTTGATTGATGAGGTGGGATAGAGAGCGAGAGTCCTCAACATGTTACACATTTAGCCCATGTGAGGGATCTTTTACCTGCCCAGCATAGACACTGATACAAGGGGTCACCAATTTAACGTCTCATCTGAACGACATCCAGCTGAGATTTTGCTCATGAATGTCCACTGAAAATTTTGGGTTCCCCACCCGGGGTTCGAACCCATGCAGGCAAAGACCTTCAACGGAGCAGGCAGGCACTTAAGTCACTTGGCCACCCAGCTGCGTCTCACATTGTGAATATCATTCTTAATCATGCGCATGTTATTGAAGAACACTCAAATAAACAGTCTTGAAAAGTTTTTGAACTGCATGTATACCATATCTTTTCCTTAACACAAGTTTGAATCTCATGGTTATGACTGCCGAAAAGCTACAAACGGAAGAATGACCGCTGGAAAAAAAGAAACAATTTTCTTTCTGGCCCAACTGGTTATTGAAACAGAAGAAACAAGCTCCAGTTTTTGTTTCACTCTGAGAGAGAGAGCCAGAGGGCAGTTAGACCAGACAACATCAACACCGATGGAAATAAATTCTTTTTTCAATTTCTCAGGCAATGAAGGAGTTCAGGACCTGCAGATGGGAGGCAACATGGCATTACCTAGTGACATTGACGGATGGGCCATAAACCCTTTCAGCGGGTTTCAGCTGGTTTCAGCTGGTCTCCTGTGATGGAATGACACAAAAGGTGAGCCCCAAGACTGTCTCACCACAAGCTCAATTATGTCCTTGTTCAACTGCCTTTCAAAGAACAAGGGTGCTAGCCAGCAGCTGCTTTCTGCAGAAATGAACTTTCTTGCAGGATTTGTGAAAATCAAGTTGTCTGAAGTTCTCTGAACTAATCTTCAGTATTGAACAATGTGAAACTGTCCAATCAATCCTGTTTAACTTGATCTAACTGGCTAATATGTACAGTTAAAACAGTTAAATTCCACATCTTGTGAACATGCAGACTTTGTCAATATTCTTGAGTGGAGGAAGACACTTTGACATGTGAGAAGAGGAGTATGAGGAATTTGTAATAAACCAAACAAGGCAGTATTTGTCCTGACTACTCAAGTGCTGGTATCGGACAGGCCTCCACAGCCATATTCAGATGGTGCTGCCATCTTGTCATATTCTGCAACCATAGCAACTGACCCCAATGACCTTTTGCACCCCGGGTGACCTACATACACATCCCCCTGTTCTCTTTGCCAGGCGAGGTCTCTCAAGCCCTTCTCTGAATATCCTTCATGACAATAGGTCTTCAAATGCTCCTCTGCAAGTTCGTGAGACTCAGTGAGAGGGACTTGGAGCATCCCCAGAATCAGCATCGCCAGCAGCAGCAGCAACATGTCGGAGAAAAGGAAAGAGACAAAAGGATATTCTTCCCCACATCCATTGCAAAGTAGCTGCATGCCATTCCAGTCTATTGGCCTCCTTTGCCGCCATTACACAGCCATCTCACAAAGACACTGAATCTCACTCGACATGTACTTGAAAATCAAAGACGATTGCCTTCATAAAGGCGCTAATTGTGGATGGTAAACGAGGAATTAACATAACGGTGATGACATCAAGTGAAATAATGCCCCGCTCCAAGGCCCTTACGGATACAATAGATGGCTCGTGTAGAGCCAGGGCCCACAAGTCTGTCAAGGGCACCGGGGGATTTGTTAATCTGCATATTTGATGGGTATTACCCCAGAAGCAGGATTTATCAGCCAGGGTGTTGATTGCCCACCCTTGTGGCCCAGGGTCATGACCCTTCTCTCCTGAGGCTGCTGCTGCCCTCTGGAGACGACCCTATGGGACAGCTTCAAGGTCATTGTGAATCATCAAGGTCAAAGTGGATTTTGTTAGTTGACCACATAAACATGGAGGGCGGTCAATAGTCGGACTGGGCAATGCCATGTTGTGTTGGTTGGCTGTTGGGTGGCATTAGTTGGACATTGGTGGCTGGTGGGTCCTGGTGTCACTGCAGAGTGGCCCTGTTGGTGGCCCTGGTGGCTTGACAGGGAGGGACAGGGAAGGACATGGGAGAGGGGGAGGTTTCCTGCATTAGTTTGCACCGCAGGCAATTGTACAGGAAGTGCAGAGAAGCAGAGACAATGGCGGACCTCTGCAACACTTCGCTGCTTTTTAGAAGGTTCCAAAGTGACGCCTCCCAATGTGCATGGCATAGCAAGTGCTCCTAATTCTAATCAACTAATTGTCTGCGGTCTCACTGCACACCCCTGACTTGTGAAGGTGCCTCTCGCTCCGTCAGACCCCGTCAGTCTTGCAAGATTTATTCTCTTATTTTCTGGGAGGGCCGCCAGATCACTCAGCCATGGCCTATGATTGTGTGAATATGTGAAGTCATTGGCCGCCAGTGGCCACCCTAATGCGCTATCCTGGGCAACCGACATCCTGCCAGATTCCTGCCAGATTCCACCCGTTTCCCCTCCGCCTTTACTCGGCCACAATGAATTCTGCCCTTTTCATACATCATTGTCCTTCGCCTTGTTGGCTGACATCCAGATCAATTCCACCACAAAGCACATTGACTGAATTGCCTTTGTGAAAAAACATGCTATTATAAGAGTGATTTAATATCACGAGGACCTTTCTTTTAATGATGAAGTTGCATCAACACATACAGTATAGATAAACAATGCACTGGTTATCTCCTGTACTGGTGTGCCACTGCTCTCTTGCCATCGATTTTCCACACGACTAGGCAATAAAGAATCAATCAGCTTGTCACAGGTCATAAAATTTGTTTGATTTGAGAGGACATGGACCAATCTCCTGCCTGGGCCACTAATGCTGCCTCAGATTCAATATGGACATGTTAGAGGCCAATAATGCTGGATGCCGGTGGATGCCGGAGGATGGGATGTTGTCGGCTGCCCTTTGTTCTTCCTTTGGGCCTTGTGTCCCTCATCTACTTTTTGTCTCTGCATCAAAAGTCATCAAGCAGAAAATACATGAGCACACCAGGCCACAACCCCCCAAGGATTAAAGCACAGTGCAGTCATCCCATGCTAACATTTCTCATTGCCTCATCTAAAAATTCTCATTGCTCCTGACTCTGGTCAGACTGTTGCTCTGAAGGTTTGTGTCGGTTTGTTCCCTTTAAGTCATCCGTTGGTCGGTCGGTTTATTACTATTTATAAAATTCATTTCTTTTTGCAAAAGTGTAATTATGTTGTTTTGAAATGGTTTTTGTTCTTCTTCTGTCTTTTACATTATTAAAATGTCTGAAGTCCATATATAACTAATTTAGAATAACTTGTCTTTTAGCATCTCCACAACTGTGTACTCAACAGGAGAACCTTTGCAAGAATCGACACTTTCAGACTGGCTTGTGCAGAAGACAAGCACTCAATAATTCTGTTTTGTCACGTTTCTGATTCTGCATGGTATACGCATTGTTCCTACTTATATATATGTATCATCTAAGTTTTCCAGTGCAATCCTTTTCGTTTTCAGAATGTACAATCCTAAGACGTATAGCAACTTAAATTTCAAAGCGAAATAGAGTCGATTGCATAAAGAAACAAAAGGAATACTTGAGGAACAAATGTCGGATTCCATGACCCAAGACACCAGAGATTAGCAGAGCAAAGTCATTCCACGCTAATGTACAGTTTGTCTCCACAAAGAAATACGTGACAGTTTGCAAGGTTAGATTAAAAGATGGTTTAAAAAAAGGAAAATAAAACAGGAGGCGGGGAGTCGGGTTACATGAGAAATCAGACTCATCAATAAGGTTTGTATGGCCCAAGAAAAAAAGAAAAAAGATGAGAAAAGGTGGATGTTGAGGGGGATAAAAAGTAAGATTAGAAGTTAGAAGTGAAAAACAGCGGGAAAGAAAAGCCTGTATCATATTTCTAAGACATCAATGCCCCCACTCAAGTCGAGGTAATCAAGTTTAATTGACCTCCGTGAGGGTTGTGGGCAGAGTGGATTAAATTGCCGTTGCAACGGTTGCACTGAGGTATAGTGGTGGGTATTCCAGGCAGAGAAAGGCATCGGCAATAGATTGCAGCAAATGAGTGTTCAGGAAATTCCCCGTGAAGTGTGCGAAAGAAGGACAGGCGCCTGTAGGCCCCAGATACGCGGCTACTTTAATGTGCAATGATATATCCTCACATGGACATCTGCTCCCCAAGAAAAGCCCCCACTCAACCATCAAATGCACCATGTGCTCAGCCAAGGAGTGTTGCAAATGGAGGGAGGCAACATCCCAGGACATGACTGATACTGCTGTTTACCTCTTCTCTTGTTTTCCACATTTGCCACATCGCTGCATAGCAGGTTTGGCCTATACGCTTATATAATTCCTTCAGGATCTTCAACGTGCCAACAAATTGCGGTATCTAATGAACAACCGGAAGTTGCTATTCTAGATATCGAATTTGTCATCTAAACTTCTAAGAGGGAAAATCTTCAAAATGGATCCTTCTACATACTTCTTGGGTTATCTGTGGTCTTTGTGCACACTGGATATCAAACCGGAAGTGGCTGTACGAGGTCATCGCCAGGCCACCTGGTGGCATTTACATATTTCTGAGGTACAGTACACTGAATGCAACAATGCAGAGGTTGAGCACAGGGAGGTTTTCCCAAGAGTGCGATTGTGTGGAGGTCAGAGCAGACTGGGCCGTCTTGTTGTGGTCGGAGCAAATGAAGGGCGGGCAGCCTGGGGAGGGGAGAGGGCCAAGGGAGGGAGGGGGCAACAAGTGGCCGAGGGGCCCTCAGCGGCGCTCTCGGATGCTCCGGGCCCCGTCCCCCCATGATGGATCTGCTTCTAATGTCATTATGGCCCGGTCCAGCCTGTTTGTCTTCTCCGCACGAATGTGCTCCCTTCGCAGCGATGCCCACTTCGCGGCCTAATGTTATAAAGAGAACAGAGACGGACTCACTAACCGAATCATTCATATCATAGCCCGCATAACACCATCCCTTGGTCCGTCCGAGGTGTGGCTTTCTTATTGACTGCTTGGAGCTGTTATGTCTTGGATGACATGGATTAGACCAGGGAAACAGGATTACCCATCAAAGGGCGTTGTGTTAATGTCTGCCACAGCCTAATGTCTAGAATATAGACCCTTTTGCAGTTATTCCTCCTTCTGTCTCCTCAGTGGTATGTGCCCATGCTGGAGTGATGCAATATGCAGGGCTTAGTTGCCAGCAGGTGCCAGCACAGTCTGACAAAGCAGAAACCTGCACATTCCGCCAGAGGTCAGTCTGGCTGCTGCAGATTGGTGTTGATGCAGCACAGGGTGAGCACTGGCTGCAGGCATTGCTAGGTCAGTCCATCAGCAGCCACCTGCAGGATGCTTCATCAGCAGCCGCTGCAGGATGATGAAGTGGCCCATCAGCTGCAGAAGCAACGTCGGCATGAGCCCGCAGTAACATCCCCGGGGTGAGACAGGCCCCAAACTGCATTACCGCAGCAGGCTGAATTACCTAACACACCTGATGCTCGCAACCTGAATAGAAATGAGCTCTTTAAACACAATCACATCTTTCCCCCATCACCCTCCCCCTGCAACACCCTGTGCATCACACCCTCCTCCTTTCCTAAAGAACCCTGCCTCATCAGCCTCATTTTGGTCCGGGGATGAATTAAAGTCTTATTTCACGCCAGGGTGAGCTAATTATCACAAGCACAAGCAAGAGTCATAAATCTCCAGCAGCCCATTCCTGCTGAATCTTAGTAGCCATTTTTCACCCTTGGGTAATCTCAATATGATTCCAACATAATCCAGGCACATGCTACGATCACCTGGTTTAACACATTATGCTCCCCATAAACCTGCCTGGCTCTGACACAGCCTCTATAGCAGCTCTCTTTATTCCTTTCTCATTTTGCAACACAGTGGTCTTACAAGGACAGCCATTCACTCTTGCAAGCAAACACAGCTAGTTTGCATCAAATTTGCAAGGGTCCTTCGTAAACAAATTAGAGGTATGGGTGACAGGCCTTTTGTTCAGACGACATTTTAATGCATTATGTATATCTAATGCATATGGATGATCATGTCTTGGGGCTAAAAGATTTCCTGCTTGGGGAGAAACCAACGACTGATGCTGAAGAAAGAGCTGAGAGTTATGCACTGCAGTGCCCTCTGGTGTCAGCTAGGTGCTGCCACCTCGTGTATAACAACGAAATTGCTTTCTTGCAGAGTTTCTCTGCGGGTGGTACCTGATCAGCAATAGCTTGGCAGAATACTGCTGGCACACCATTTCGGATGATACTATTTTCAGGAAAAAGGAAATTGGTATTACATTACGGATGAAAGTTGAAATTAAATAGGTCATGCAAAATGGTACAACTTCAGACAGAAAGATGTGCATTTTTTTAAAAAGAAAATGACATTGTCATTAGATTATGTACAAATGCTGTGACATTGAATAAGACTTCTTATTCTCCAATTAAGCTCTTACTTGTCAGCAGAATGGCACCTATACCCTGCATACTGACCAGGAACTACATTGTTTATAACAGTGACAATTCTGTGCAGAAGTTACTTTACAAAGTTTACCAACATTAGCTCTGGACAAGAGAGAGTGGGCAGAAAATGAGCTGGAGTGTGCTGGATGGGAATGGGCTGGGGCCACAGTGGTTACTGGTATTCCGGCCAGGTCCACCAAGCGCCAGTATTTCCTGATTGCGGAAGCGGGTCGAGATGAGCTCGGCTGAGTGGTCAGCGCAAGGCCACAAGGTTCACCACACAGTGAGCAGCACCACAAAGTGAGCACCACACTGACCGGCAGAACAGAGCTTTTCAAGGCCCCATCAGTCACTCTGCTGCCAGCCAGGCTTGTTTGCCCACCCATCATCTTGTATTACACCAATCCCACGAGTACTAGCTCTGCTTATAGGTAAATAACAGGAGCTGAGTCACCCCTTCCTGGAGCAGGGCACTACAGGCCTCTCAGTGAGAAACACAGCCATCTACTGTGATATACAGGTGTAATTAGGTTATCTCTACCCTCTCTGGTTCTTTGAAAGCCTTGTTTCAACATCAGATAAGGGAAAAAAGAAATGTCTGCAACATTACAAGGGTAAAACAACCCTTTCACCAATAATCCATAATTAGCTGCACTACCCATCACTCACACTGCCATTACATGTTATTGCATAAGGTGATTAACTGCTCACTAATTTGCTGTGTGATATCCTATTTGCAGGCCTTGCTCTATTAACAAGATTCACAAATGCATGTAACACATGACTAATTCATATTAAGCCCATCCTGTATAATTACTAGCTTTTATATTATACCCTGACTAGTTATAAAATGGATTAGGAGATGCGTTTCACCCCTGGCACTGTGTCCTCCGGGGTTTCATGTCTCCTTTTGTGATCATCACTTTCATTACTGGACCCCAAAGTCCCATAACACAAGCAACTGCCCTTCAGGATGAGCTGGGATGGCTCAGTATCAGCAGCATTTTCCACCAGAGCTATTTTATGCTCATGCGGCGCCCCCTTGTGTAAAAGGCAGAGAGATGCTGCAAACAGTGCCACAGAAGTGTGAGAAGTTAGCACAGATGTTTATCACACTTATCAATTGCATGATGTTCACGTGTTTGTCACACTTAAATAAACCTCTTGGCATTATTAATCTGCAGGATTTTGCTTTTTATCATAATTATATCAGCAAAATGTTAGAAAAGAGTAGGTTATGACTTATTCATAGACAGTGCATAGACATGGAGTGCATATAGACAACATAATTATGATATTGTACGGTTGCAAACAAAGGAGGATCATGGCCAAAGAGACTGAACAGAAGACCAGGAAAGACATGGCATGCTAAAAATCATTTTTCCAATCTAACTGATGCACATTAGAACTTTCATCAGCTTGACTTGACCCACAAATCTCACTGCATGAGTGTTGGTTAGGTGGTTTCCTCATTTTGGCAGCTGGCCATCATCTCTGGCGAACCTAGACTGCTTTCAAGGCCAATTTCGAGTTCATCTATTCTAGATTCAGCGAAAGATCTCTCCAGATTTCTTTAAGACTTGCAAGATAAGACTCTTGGTGCACTGGCTCACTTGATCAGGTGATAGTGCCATCATCGTGGAAAATTTAGTGAGTATCATTGGTTACCTTTACAGAAATGTGAAGGAATATATTTCCTGTTCTACCACCGTTTCCTCTGTAACTACAATCCTAGAAGTACACTGTAGAGGAATGCTGCACGGTGTATACTCAACAGCATAAAAGAATGCAGGTATATGAGATCTACTGGCCTGGCCCTGCTGAAGCTGTCACAGCAATACTGGGGCATACAGTTGCTGGGAAAAGTGTCATATGGCCCCACATTGACATTCACCCAAGGTCCGGGCTAACGTTAAGTGTCCAGGGGCTGCTTGACCATGGTGGTCAGGTCTTTTGGACTAGGCAAGCCCCACACTCACATCTCCCAGCCCAGCTCTGGTGGCCTATGATAAAGCCCAGGCATTGATTGGACTCTGCCTGTTGCCCACAGCCAATGTGCCACATGTCACCTACTATAATTCCACAGAGTACAAATTGCCAGTGATAGCTGTGATGGGCCTAGTCATCTCGCCCCCATTGTGTGCCTAAGTGTTAGAAGCTGCAGTCATGTGTGTGTGAGCTTAGTCCCAAACAAGAAAAAAGTGAGAAAAAAAACTCAAGTTGGCCTCTCAAGCCTTTTCAACCTAGAAATCTAGATGCTAGCATAGCACATAGATTCAGCATTTCTGGCACTACACAGCACAATGATTGGGCCTTTCATAACCCCTCAAATGGTGCTGTAATTGTGATGTATCAGAAGCGCAATTCTGAAATGTACTGATTGCGAACCCAAACAAATGCGAATGTACTCAGATTTTTGCTTCGCCCAACAGAATTTAATGAACTCTTCGACATTGCTTGGAACTGACAGCTTTATTATCGGAGCAGTTAAAAAGCAAATGGAAAGCTGGCCATTTAATGTTGAATTTTAATCATGTTGAGTCAGCAGATTCTATTTTTGATATTTTTAATTGTTAGTACATCAAAGACAGCTGTCTAACGAGAACTGAAATTATTCAAGATTAGAGATCAGCAAAAATTGGTAACTAACAACAAATCCTGTAAGTAGAACTTGCCTACTATTTGTGAAAAACAACTCACAAAGAAGTTGGAGAAAGTTTGTAATCTAATTTCCTTGCATGAAATATGAAGGGAAGACTTCAAGGAGTGCTGTTTAAAAGTAGGTCAATAAACATCACAGGGATATCAGGGAGGGGTGGGATGATCATTTTTGACCATCATCATCTCATATCCCAGAACCTGCTCCAGCAGCAGAATTGATCATGGCCATCAGTCAACATCCATCCTGTCTCACCTGACTCGGGCTGCTCTTTAATTGATTCGTATTCCGTATTTAATGAGTGAGTAATTTATTAGTGATGACAGTGATTTCCAAGTCAAATAGCTTCTTGCCTGTCCCCTCATTATGGCCATGGAAACGTGGGGCTTTATGAATAAAAGATGGAAAGAAAGAAGCACACTCCCAGCCATAGATACATACAGCCATGGGCCATCTGTCTGGCAATGTCTACAAGCCAGTGTCTACAGGCCAGTGTCTACAGGCCAGTGTCTACAGGCCAGTGTCTACAGGCCAGTGTCTACAGGCCAGTGTCTGCAGAACGGTGTCTACAGGCCAGTGTCTACAGACCAGTGTCTACAGGCCAGTGTCCACAGACCAGTGTCTACAGACCAGAGTCTACAGGCCAGTGTCTACAGGGCAGTGTCTACAGGCCAGTGCTCACAGGTCAATATGAATATCACGCACTCAGTAATAGTTTCCTGGTTTGGGAACAAACTGATGTAATGGTTAGATGTTAAATACACTATCTATTTTCTTTAATTTGAAATTTTCAGCAATTTCTGTGCATATTCAATGGGAAATAAAACACGTTGCACTGATTATAGGACAGTTAAATAATAGAAACCAATTTTGAACCATCTGATCTACTCCCACTCAGCTTCCCAATCCTTTCCAAGTAATCCCAGAGAACTTTCCTCTCCCCCAGCCTCACACTGTAGTTACAGCAGCATCTTGCAGGAGTGATTCTTCATCTAATAATCACTGATAATGGAAATTATGAAATATTAACTCCCAACTTGAAGCAAATTTCATTCACACAGCTTCATTTCTGCAAACAAAACAAAGGGAGCCAATTGTAATTGGTAAGTTGTGACAGCCCCAACAAGCCTCTGAACAATAACAATGTTTATTAGGCTCTATTGGCGATTTAACGAGACCCAAGGAAGCCATTGTAAAGGAATTGTGAGAAATGGCTGGATGGGTCTTGCTCAAAATATAATAACTAAGATGCCCCATGAATGTTCTTAACATATTATACAGATTAATAACTGTAATGAGGAGGCCTAAATTGTCTTGAAAGGCAATCAATTATGGAATAAGTCTAATTGGCTTTTCTTAAAAGCTGCTGACAGAGTGCACATCACTGAGATAATGCTGCAGCATGCATTAAGAGGCTTTATCAATTATTCAATTTGCTCAAGGCTAGAATTTGCAACTCATTGTGACGTCACTGCAGAGAATTCCATTGTTATATAATCTCAAATATCTTAAATAAACAATAGATCTGTAATGCGGAAGAGAACAGTAACGATCTGACTCATCATTCGAGGAATTTTTCTGTCTGAGCAATATCTTCACATTATTTCGCCGATACTTTTTCCGATACCTTCTTTCTGCACTTTGTACATCTTACACATACATTTTCACTTATTGCAAAGTCATTGGCATTGAAAGTTCAAAGAGCAAAAGATTGTGTTTCATCCCGAGGAAGGTCAAGCAGATTTGAAATCACCAGACAAGGACTGCTCAAGGAAGAAACATTGTGCAAGAAATAGCATGGATTTTATAATATGTACATACGTAGCTGGTGAGAGCGGTAAGCCGGTCTAGATCTAAAAGGCCCACGCTGTTGTATTGTCTGATTGCTATGTTTGAATCACTACCGTACAGACATGAAATTTTGTATGATTTTGCGTTGTTTTTGTGGACACCCGCAAGGGACGCCACCATTTCGGAGCGCCCTCTGTTGCATTTTTGCAGTTTTTCATGAACAGAGTCATGCCATATATGTCTGCACATGCGTGATAGAATAACGGTGGCGAGAATGGAGATCACGTGATTGAAAATGACAATGGCGGATCCCACGATTTTTTTTGAAGCGACAGACGTCCATGATTTTTCAGCACATATGTGACCAGTGTGAGAAGAATCGGTGAGCGATCGCAATTTGCTATCGCTTACTTCTCTATAAATGGCCCATGCAGTACAGTACTAACAAGCCTAGTCCCATAAAAGTCTATCAAAAATCCTCATTTTATAGCAGGAAATGCGGTTGCATATTCAGTGACATTTGTCAAGAGGATAGTGCATTTGCTCAGTAGGCTTGTTATGGCTCTACTTGACAATAATAGCTGTACTATCAAAACACAAAACCGCTAAACAGTCTTGAGGACGGAAGTGCTTGAGGACGGAAGTGCTTGTGGTGGGCATGCGCAGTGCACGCGGAAGCCATGAAAACAGTAGCGGATGTAACAAGGGGTTGTTGCGGTAATGAAGACAGGCTTGGATCAGTAAGATCATGGGGCAAAGCCTCGGTCACATATAGATACCCACTAACAACAATGCATGCCCCACACACCCCAGCTACTTGGCTAGCAGCGTAAATTAGGGCTTGGTGCAAATCCTACAGAGCCCTCTATCGGGCCATGTTGTAAATCACCCTCAGTAAGGTGTGCTTCCCAATAGAGCAGCCAAATCAAGGGGAGCAAGCCCTTATGTCTTCATTTGCAAGGTTAGCACGGTGGAATGCCGAGTAAATGCATTCAAGTGCAGCCTACACTTCGTACAATCTTGGAAGACTAAGGCTTCGGGGCAGCTGCTATTCAAGATTCCAGGCTGGCTACAACTTGAGATGTTACGTTGGGTAAAACTTGACATCACTGCATTAAGGGTACGGCTACCTGCAATTTAGGCTTTGCGGCTAAACCTTCACAAAGCCGTTACACTTAATCTTTAAAAGTGTGAATAATTTATGTGCCAGACAACCCTGAACAATATTTTGACAACATGTAAGTAGAAAGGTCTACATTTTTTCAGAAAGGTTGCACTTTAGTCCACATGTTTGTCTTATGGTGTGCAGGGCACTCGTTTATCAGAAGCCCATAGGTGGCGCATTTTGGCGCCACATTTGAAATGCTACTATCTATAAGGAAAGTATGCGGGCACATGTAAGTAGCATTATTGTAATACATGGGCAATTCGCGTTGCAATCCGAGTCATAAACCTTGGCTATTTGTTCAAGGCTTTGTCTTTAATTTCCCTTAAACCATCCAAGATCCAACAGTTATGAGAAAATGACGATCTATGCATACAATTATGTTGGGGAATAATTTACATTGCATGAGGCAAATCCTCTATTAGGTTGGGGGGAGGCACAAATACCACAGCTAACCGATTTATTAGGGGGAATCCTCCTGTTCAGCCTGGCGGCCTTACATCCATTCAGACATATTCAGTGGTTTCTTGAAGAAGTGCCTGTATAATCCTTATGTCTAGCAACATTTATGAGGATGCCAGAAGGGCAAGGATACCAGTCTGCCAGTCCTACCCCCCAAAGGCAGCTGGTCACTGTTTTTCCACTCCAGTAAGCATTACTACTTGCTCCTGTCTTGCCCACCCTTCTTTTGATCAATAGGAATGCACAACTCCCTCCATGATTCACCAGTTCCTGGTTTACCAGTCAAGCTCTCTCTCAGTGGCATTTGTCTCCGCATCTCAAGCAAATAACGTCTGGGTCATGTTTTTGATATGATTTACCAACCGCAACTATTTCTTCCTTGTGGCATGGCAAAAACAAAAGGCTATGCGATTTATATAACAAATGATTGATGCACACTAAACAGTTTGTGATATTTCTTTATGCCATATATGTTGCCCATATCAAGTCATAAGCAACCCTGCAAAAACCAAAGCTCAGTTTGTCTCAAATTCAATGTTGCAAAAAAAAGTAATAGAAACAGACAGTTCCCAGAAAGCAATTAGGCAAGGAAATAATTCGAAGGATCTGGTTTTCTTGAGACATATGTCAATTTCTTGAGTATTGCATGATTTCGGAATTGAGCGGACCATTTAGCTGGATAACGGCAACCCGAGGATGCAGGATATCCCCGAAAATCCTCTTCCTGTTTGGACGGATGTTGAGCACAAGGGATTATGGGCAGGGGAAGTGCCTACATATTTAATGACGGTTAAAACAAGGAATTCCACCTACCTGTCCAGCGTCCGCAGTTGGATGATCCTTCCCTGATTGAGTGCATTAAAAGGGCTTAAGCACCACACGACATTCAACACAATTGCGCTAAGTACAATTAAAACTCGCTCTAAAACCACAATAGCCGAAATCAAGTGACAATGAAACAAAGGTCCGGAGTAACAAGATTTGAGGAAACATAACTCTCGAACGACACAAAAAGCTGTGCTTAACATTGAAATATGTAGAGGCTCAAATATTGACAAGATAATATCAAAGGGAAATACATCAAGTGACATCTTTTATGTTTTTAACAAAGAGGCAAGGATAGAATTTCTGGGGACAGCTAATGGCATAACAAGTGTCTTTCTGATGCCATTCTGATGCTGTCCCGAAGCTGCAAGAGCAGCAGCCTCCAAATGGATTTAAAAGTGCTAGAAAAACGCCAACACCATGAAATAAAAGGGTTTACCTGACCATGCTGGAGATAAGGCGTCCAATTAAGGATCTCGACTGATTAACAGCATCTTACCTGGAAAGATAAAGAGCAACAAGTGAGACAAGAAGAGGCAAGGAGGGAGGCAGGAGACCTTTGAAGTGGCTGCTGGGGGAGGCCAGCCCATGTATTATGCAGTTTGTTAATCTGGAGAGATTCCTCATGAAAGACCTAAAGTGTCTCAAGCTAAGAGTCTAGTGCAAACGCAGATGTTTTTAAGATGAACAATGTTCCCGTCTGCATTATGCATAGCCAGTTAAAGGACGGGCTGCCCCGCCCCATTAACAATGTTCCGATGACACAATCCATCTTATCTATCTTGTCTATACAACACACCGTCTTGCCCTTGAACACCACTTTCACTATCTCTACATCACACCTAATCAGTAATCACACATGCAGCTTTCGCAAATTCATAGAGTACAAATTACAGAAAATAGCACAAATTACATTCTAACCGATTTCCTAATTTCATTACAAAATGCAAATGAACCACTTAAAATGTATCAGCATCTGCAAATTTCCATGGCCAATAAAATCAACACAACACCAATAAACTCTTGCAGATGAATATCAAATCAAGTGGCCTCAGTTGGAAAGTAACAATTCCAGATCACGCAAAATGTGTGGCATTGTAGCAGCGATATAAGACATGAAACTCCACCTTTGCCATTACATTACATTCAAATGGTTGTTTTACATGACATTTCGATTCAACTCTGCAAATGCTGAGTTTATTTTTCTGATTGCTAGATCAAGCTAAAAGTAGTACTTCAAGGAGGCGTTCTTTGACCTACTGCTAACATGCAGTAAGCTCCAGCACAATGGCCCACGCCATCCCTCTTAGATATGACCACATATAAGGCCATGGGGACATGGGAGGCTCCTTGCTCGCTCCTTGCTGGCCTACAAAGACTCTTTCATTATTTATGGCCAGGAGACATCCTGGGTTTCCGCAAGGTGGGAATAAAGTGATAAAGGAATGGGCCTACTTTGTTGTGGGGTTAGCCTGACATATCCCATCTGCTGGCCAGATCCATCACAAAATATGGAACGTTTGCTTAATGTTTTAGGCAGTATACTGCACCGCCGTTTGTCTACTGATGTTGTATGCCCATTCATCATTTTAGGCTCATAAAAAGGAACTATAAAGACCTCTAAAAGATCACTTTGAAAATAATTAAAAGAACAATTTCCATCTTCCAAGACCTGTTGGTGATGAAAAGTTCAGACAAGTTGAAAGAGTTAACAAGAGCAGTAGTAAAACAGGAGTGCAGATCTCAAGTGCTACCTACTCATATCTTAATTTGGTCTTTAAACATTTAGAAAAGAGAATTCTCAATAGCTGTTCTCCTATTCTCCCATTAGAACATTTACGATTCAGCTACACGAATCGCAATTTAAACATATCCTCCTTCCTTCTCTGGGAAATCATATCTTAAAATTACTTGTGGAGTAAAATATAAAAAGTCTGGTAATGAAATTCATCTAAGCTCTAGGAATATAAAAGGAATGAGGACTATTCACTTCTTTCTGCGTTCACAATGAATAACTCAATCCGCTACTAATCTTTTACTCATAAAGGCTTGCCTTTCACAATATGTTTCACCCCATTCTTCTCTTTTGATCACTTCAGTTATTACAGCCGGATCTTTTCCGCAACATCACTGAATACGACGCGGGATGAATTGGGAAGGGACTGGATGTCATCTTAAGTCTAAAAGCCTTGCGTAATAAAAGAGACTGGTGGTGCCTTTTGTAAATGCTGTAGCATCTAAGGCAAAGACCACTTGGGGATTTATATGAAAAAATGTTCTCCGCAAAAAAGATGACCCCCATACCATTAACTAACAATGATTGGTGGCCCGGGAGCGCTGCAGGATTAGTGCGCGGGCTGACAGTAAATCTGAATCCATTTAGGCCCATGTTGTTTGGAAGAATTAGATGAGACACATGGTTTCATTGAAGTGTTTGTCTTGATTATTTCCCGTGTGTTGGTAATAAGGCAATCAGTGTTTTGGTGAGGCAGTTTTCCTGGGGAGTGTGCAAGGGGCCAACTTCTAGGGAAAAACTCTTATAACTGTCATAATTGGATGAGGTTGCCCCAAACTGCCTGTGTGATGCTATCTGTGGTAAAGAGCTCTTGGAGGTATTTCATTAGCCCAGGGCACAGCTGGCACTGCCATGGGATGCATCTGGCCTGGTCTCTCCAATGGCCTAACAAGCCTTCTTTCGTCCTATCACGAACCTCATGCTGCTTCAGCCTATGGTGGTGGAGCCTATGGGTCGAGCCTTTGGGTTCAGCCAGTGGTTTGGCCAGTCCTAGTGAACAGTCTCAGTCCCACTTACTCCCACATCCATTCTTCCATATTCCTTTTGCCTTCCCTTTGCTCTCCTCTGCTCTCCTGAGTCTCCTCTGCTCTCAGCACTGTCTGCTCTCCTCTGCCTGCCCTGGTGTTAGGTGGGCTTGGCCTCAGGTTCACACGATGATTGCATTTGGGAATTGATGAGTAAATATCAGATTTCATTCTCTCCTATAATGCTCTTCTCCGGACTCCCAAACATGATTGAGCCTTTTTTTCGATTGCCATATTTTTCCTGTCCACCACAAGACTTATTAAATCCGATGAATGGATATTGCAGCTTCGTGCTCTTCAAGAATGAAACCAAAACCTGACCAATCAGAATTTGCAAATATCAAAAGGAAAATCAAAATGTCAACCTGATTGTCCTTCTCCATACCAAACGTACATGTTTTTTGGCAATTATTCTTTTTTCACCCCAGCAGAAACCTAATCGTTTTACGCTATGGATTCAAAAATAAGTTATTTTATCACAAAGCGGACAGGCGAGTCGAGGTGATGTTACACAAAAGTCACGTTAGACAACACAATAACAAAATAGTGTATCCCTCTATGGCATGTAAATTCCATCACTTTCTATTCTTTAACAGCTAAAAGTATGTAGCGACGGTCAGCACCAGTGCACAAAATGCCACCGATGTAGTTCCGGCGCCTGAAGTTTTGGCATTCTAACCCTTCATTCACAGTGACACCTGATGTGGATGACAAGGCCTCCTGGTAACCAAACTGTTGACATCTGCTTCACGAGTGTTGACAATCACTCAAGGCAAAGTCTATCAACCACTCAAGCCCAGTGGACTGTCCACTCTTTGGAGGTTTAACACTTCATCCAGTCACCGGCACAATACATTTAGTGACTTCTTGACTTTTATTTTTATTGTAACGTTGTTTGGTTAATAAATAATTGATAATTTGGAATATGAGATAACGTAGGAATATCAAGTTACTGCATGGTTGAGATGCATACAATATCTGATCCATAAATATCTGAATTCACTGGATGAAAATATGACAGCTGCATCAATTCAAAAGTGTCATTGATCTATTCATATCATTTTGTGTATATCATCCATATAAGACTCGATTCTCAGAATCACAAAGCAACTAAAATTACCCAACCACGTCATGATTGTATTCATTTGCTTTTTGAACGAATGTGTGAATATTTGATATCACATTTAATTGGAAATTTCTAAAGCATACTTATGGGCAGACAAAAGATTGTCAGAGGATTAATCTTTTCTTGGAAATTGTTAAGATTCTGGAATATTCATGGCCTTACACAATGTGCTGTTTATTTACTTTATTCAAACTTAAACAAGTTGACTACTTCTCCCTACTTGTGTTTAAAAGTGGACACAATATCACAAAATCCAGGAAAAAAAACTCTGCAAAATCGAACAGTGTGGTGTTTGTGTATAAAGAACATAGTATCATCCAGGGAACATTTGGAAATGTGTTAAATGTGACCTGTTTTCCTATTCTCTGAGCAAGTACACATGTGCAGTGTGTAAGTAAATATTGAACAATACTACTGCAAAACACCAAAGGGCATGGAAGCGGCATGTCAACTTTTTTCGACTCAGGATGACAAGCTCTACAATTTCGCCCCCAGCCTTTTATCCGGCATATTCATACATAAAGCCTTTATGCTCAAGTGTTACGCCAAACAATCCCTATGCAGAATTCTGTGCAGTTTCCTAGAATGTGTTATAAACAATTCATTCAAACATGCAACTGTATGCTCAGACACCTTTTTGTCCGGATTTCAAATGGAAACTTCAAAGTTTAAAATTATTTGAATCCGCACCCAGAAATAATTCTATTTACAAATCTAGACAAATAATTCTGCCTAAAAGCATTACCTTGCATTTATTGTGGCTTGTAATTATTGCAGACAAATTACTTCTGAAATAATTAACTTTTTAAAGAATTAACAATCTGAAGGCATTAGGTTCTGCAATGCCAAATAATTCACATTTCACAAGGACCAATTAATCAAGCAACACATAACTGTGGCAGGTAAATCTCAGTCTTACTTCAATTAGGCGAGAAATTCATTATTATGATTATCATTATAGGCTGCGATGATTAACACACAAAAGACAGTTGGCCTTGTGAGAGACTGAATGGTTCCAATTAAGATTGTACATCTATGAGACATTAAAGAAATGTGTCTCTTTTTGTTTGCTTCTGGTGAATTTAGCATGCGATGGCCAGAAAGGCTGACGAAGAGTTGACAAAAGCTTTTGGATGGAGTTTCAAGGTTGCGGAGTTCAACAAGATGAACTTAATGATGGGAAAGACATTGCCAAGCTACCGCATGGCTACATCATCAGAGCATCAATGTAGCTTGCTCTTTCATTCTGATCTCCCTTTCCAGCTCCCTTCTTCCCTATCTCTTTCTCCTCACTCTTTCTCGTTCTCTCTTCTCCTTTCTCTCTTTCTCCTTTCTCTGTCTCTTCTGTCTCAAACTGCAGAAAACTCCTCATTGTCACAGATCTAATTAGCCTGCTTCTTGAAGATGCAACTTGGTTCCAATTCAAATGGGAAGAGTCTTAATCGCATTCATTACAGAGTATTAAAACTGTTGCCAAATGTAGCTAAATGTATGCTGGCTGGCTGGGTGAAACGAAGAGGAATTGTCACCGAGGAAGAGCACCTTGTTGCAGTTGTAGCCAACATAACATACCTGTGCATATATATGCTTAATTTGGAATGCATGAAGCTACAAAGTGAAGATAAACCTAGTAATCCATGCTTTGACATTTATATATACAAACAATGACACGATGAAAATTAAGATTAATCGAGAAATGTCGTAAAAGTCAACAAACTGTATGGTGTGCATCGTCAATGTGGCAGAGAAAGATTCAAGCTCGGATAGGCCAAAAGTGCCACAATTGCAACACAACTGCAGCGTTCCAAAGACTCCTCATTCACAGACATTTTTTGTGTTTAAAAATCTTCAGTTGATGATATTTTAGTTCCAGACTCAGCATGTTTTAACATACCTAAAATAATGATAAAAAAGCATGTTAGGGCCACAAACACTACACAAGTATATAATCATAGTTACCCTGTATGACTAGCTTGCAGTACAAAATACACAACTCACAGTGCAAAATATACAACAAAGCCAATGTACTATATTGGTATTTCCCCCAATACGCTAAATTAAACAACAAAAGTATATTTAAAGATTTTCATCTCTAAATGAAAATGAGACACAATGCGTGTTGAGCTGCAGTTTGATATTTGAGCTTTTTCAAAGAACTTTCCCAATAGAAATAACTTCCAACATACAATCTATGTACGTACTTAGAAATAATATTTCGAACCATATGAGACATGTATCCACATATACAATCATCTACATTAACATTGGTCTTCAGCAGAATAAATTTGATTAGAATTTGACAAACTGATAAGTTAATTTGTTAGAACAAATGAAAAAAAAACTGCTTCTTATGATTCATTCTTGAAAGGGCTGATAAAAGGCACAATGTGTTGTTACTTTGTCCTTGCTCCGCACAGTGGTCAGTTCTGAACTTTTAATATTTACAATCAGTACAGCAATTGGTTGGAAAGGAGTTCTTCCAATCTCGATAAAAATAAATCTTGATTTGTTAGTCATGGTGTGATCGTGTATGAGGCCCATGTGTAATCTGCTTGTCATTGCAGATATTCCACTCCATGTTTTTTCAGTCTGGTCTTCTCTTGCTCATCTTTCTGCAGGCTGTTCTGCCTCAAGATTGCACCAGCAGCTTCAGCTCTTAAAATGAGTGAGGGAGACGTGGGATGAGGCTGGCCTGACCTGGGACCCATCTATCACTCCTTTTATCATCGGAAATTGACGCCGGCACCGGATAGTACCGCAGAGTCCAGCCAATCCGTGAATCGCATCAAATATTGCCCATTTAAATAAAATCTACCTCTGTATCTCTCTTTCATCTCTGTTTCATCTGCATTTATGGCTGGATTCATATCTGCCTTGTATCAGCTTTTATATCTGCACTGTTGAATACATATTGAAACAACCAGCGACATGTGTGCACATTAAAACGTATAGACCGAACCATCCTACACTCATCTTTGAGAGTTTTGCCTATGCAAAATTAATGCCTCTGCCTCCGGGGAATTTCCTATTTCAAGACAGAATTTTGCACGTGTATGTCCAGGAAGTAAAATCATAGATGAGACAATCTTGAGGCAAAGTGTGCTATGAATTTTCCCTTTCTACTTGTAGATGTCAGAGACAAGACTTTAAAAACTAATGAAAAAACAAGTGCCTATCCCATGCCTATCACTTTGCTCAAATAAAAATTAGTTTTGAAGAAAACTTTAAAAGACGTATCTGATAATCCCGTAATAGGTCAGCATTGAGAAAGTAATCGAGCAGATTTTTTAAATCAATAACCAATCTTTCCTGGGATGGTATGGCCTTAGAAAATTAATCTGCATGACAATCCAAAACATTTTTAGAAAAAAAAATTCAATTTTTATAATAATATATCATGGCGAAAATATCTTTGCTATTGAGAGAAAAAAGTTACAATTGATAATGAATACCATGCAGAATCGCAGATCTATGTTTTTGTGTTTTTATGCTATTTGACAGACCACTTCATTTCCCATACCGTCTAAATTTATATAAGCGGATTGAATGTACAATCATCCTGTCTGGCAAATTTATCAAAAACAAACAGCAGACCTAAATTGATTTGGTATAACCACTATTTTCATTATCATCTTCCAAACAAATGCTGCATCTTGTTTACTTGTTGCATACTCCAGAAAATGTTCTGCGTCTGGAGCATATCAAGCCTTGTTGTTGTGGAGCTGAGCTGATGCAGGCTATAAATACTGCTTTAGAGATGAGAAGATCATGGAAAAAGATGCAAGAATGCTAGTTAAAATGGAGCATTTATCATGGAAATGCTAAACAAAGAGGATTGCGTAAGATGACAGGAGTCATGGTAAGAAGCATAACAAACAATATGACTGGCACACAGCGGTGGGAATTTGCATGGCTAAGCAGGAGCTCTGGAAAATGTGATACTTCCTGCAAGATGACGTTAGCTCGCTTGACCTATGTCCCGGGGAGATGGGTCCACAATGGCACTCAGTATTACGTATGTAGATCAGGATGGAGGCGAGACAAGCCCTGGCCCCATCTGACAACTTGTCCCCCTTGCTCATCTATCACCCCGTTCGGGTCACAGTACAAAAAGCCAGGTGTGTGGCAGGCAATCAGTGCCCACCAGCAAGCCCTCAGCAAGCCCTCGGCAAGCCAGCAGCAACCCTGAGCAAGCCATGAGCAAGGCTTAAGCAAGCCAGTCACAAGCTGCCATTGCTGCCTATTGCCCAGCCAGGTCAAGGGTCACCGGAGTGTCATTCTGGACAATGGTCAGTCTAGTAGTGGCTGGTGACATGGCACGAGTGGGCAGCATGGTCTCCCGACAAATGGTCAACATGACGGTCAACAGGACGGTCATCAGGATGGTCAGCCAGCGATTGTCGAGGCATGTCGCGTGGTCTTGGGTGACAGAGGAAGTCCCTGCAAACAAAGGGGAAGTAGGAAGGAGGGCATTGACACGGCTCAGAGGACAGTCGGGGTATTTTGTTGACATCTTTGTGGACTGCGTCACCACATCTTCACCACAACTTCACTATAGTGGTTCACCGCATGTTTACCATGACAAACAGCAATCAGAAAGCTCTGTGGAATTGAGGCAAGGAATGCGACTGGTATTTCGCGAATGTCTTTGTAAACTGCTTCACATCAGTCTGCCATCAACTACTGCAACCAGGACCAGCAGTTGACTGCGCCAAAGACAAGATGCAAGCTTGCAAGAACAAGTTGCAAGAACTGATGCAAGGAGTTAGCCAAGGAGTGTCACTGTGTCCTATGACTGGATCCAATGACTCGTCCTTGTGGTTGTTGGGGTTCACCACACAGACATCCCATCATTCTGATCACGTAGAACCGGGCCTTACAGAGAAGTTAGCGGGCAGAGGCAGGGGCCGGTCCCATCCTTTCCTGTTGAGGCCAATTAGAGGGGCGTTAGTTAAGGTCCCGGAGAGATGGACCGCGTGTCCTATAGGGCACTTCTCATGCCCGGCATCTCTTGGTCAGCTACTGGGCGGCTACTGTTATGCCCTGGGCAAATGACCTGTCAGTCAGTCGGGGTGAGGTCATTACCTGCTCTGGGTTGATCACTCCCTCAGGAGACCTAATGTCTTCTTTCTAACATGCACGCACTGTTGATTTCCACCTTCTTCACAATAAACCCACTCTCTGCTAAATAAGACACCATCAGCCGGCGACAGATTGGTCGTTGGTGCTCAGTGATCTGTGTGATGGCCGAATGACCGCGCTATCAAAGTGAGCAATGGGGACAGCAAAGACTTCCTAACCAGACGCTGATATTTCCATTAAGAAAGCATGCAGGCTCTCACTGAGACTCACTTTAAGTAATATAAAAAGGAGGGAATCATTTCTAACATAGGCCTACTGCAATATTACCTTTGAAATTTAAAGAAGAGTCCAAGTCAAACTAATGTAGGCCTAATAATATATTAGTAGTATAACCCTTTTTTCTCCCACTGATGGTTGTTTGTTCTTGGTAGGTTCATCACATCACCATGAATACACAGCTGTCTTTATTAGCAGAAAACCCAGACAGCCCATGTGTGGATATAAAGGAAGAAGAATGATTCTATCCATGCATAATTTAGACAAGGAGTCACAAAAAACAATAATGGGACAGTAATGGACCTTGGTGTAATGAACATGGCATATTCTGGCGAAGACCTAGTGTTATGAACTCTTCTTAGCATTGTGTGTGCTATTTTCACTTCAAATAAACCTCAAACTTTGCAAAAGATCATTTACAGGGTTGGCTCTGAAATAAACTTACATGACATTGTGTGGTAGGCTTATGCCGAATTTTATCTTTTTTCCAACATCCAAACTTACCAATTACTTCAGAATATTTCGATTAACACTCAAAGCCGACATAAAAAGATATCTGTATGACATCCAGTTGTGAGGGAACAAGAACTATTAAACATGCATAGGTCTAAATATAGATAAATTTTACTTATCGTGATGACAATCATCCATGAAACCTGCTTCAACTTTGCATCTTTCCCAGAGAGCAGCTACCTAGTCGTCAATATCAATTTCATACCCACTCTGTGCTTAATCCTCGGCAAAAAGCTATGTCCCTTTTATAACCCATCTGGCTGGGGCTCTGTGGAGAATCATTATCCCTGTGATATATCCCACTTAACCACTTTGAACTGCTCCCATTATTGTGATGCTTTTTCTATTGGGTAGGGAGGCAGGGAACACATGTCTGTGCCTTTTTCCAACTTTTCATCATCCTGTTTCCCCTCATACATCGATAGCGGGCCCTTTGAAGAACACCATTGCCACCGGTGCACCCCCAAGAAAGACTCGCTTTTATATTAAACATGGCCCACTATTTCTCACAGCTGCCTACTACCGCCTGTCTACAAAGATATATACAATATCCATATTATGGCATGTAGTGAGTCACAATTTCCTTTTATTGACTGTAACTTCCTCCTGTTTGTTGCTAATAATACTGGGAGTGTTGCGTCATAATAGCTGTCAAGATTACTGGAGAAATATGTCAATATTTCATAAAAGCAGCAAGCCGGAAAACATTGTAAACACATTCACTTGACAATCTAAAATAGTTCATTCCAGCATTGGCACCATTTCAGAACAAATTTGTCAAGTATTGATTTATAGCTCCAAAGTCATAATATGTATCCCTTCATAATTTGAAGTATTTGAAGTAGAGTAGCTTGTTGACAATTTCAGGTAAACTACAACATATCAAAATAAAAGGGCCACCCTAATAGCTGGTGGTGAAAGCTTGTTTACCAGAAGCAGTGACACATATCTGTGAGGAAGCCATTGGATCGCGCTTGATCTTCACCAGGGCTCGACAATAGAATTTCCAAAAAGGGTAACTAATCGGGATGGCTGTAATTTGCATGAGAAAAGACAGAGCTGGATCTAGCTGGATGTATGGCATGGGCAAGTAGACAGGCAATGGCTGTAGAATGCTTGTTTCTTTGTCATCACGACAATTTATATCAGATTGATGGGCTGAATAATCGCCCCCAGCCATCACTATGCCCGGCTGCTTTCACTATCACTGAATTTAATCAATTTTATCAAATTACTATCGTTTGTCGTTATCAACTTGACTTTAATTAGCACAAAACAAGATTCTTCGCTCATCGTGCCATACATCAAAAAGAACATTACACGTTGCTGCTCACATTTTGATTACATGATTGATTTGCATTCTAATATTAGTAATAAACTGAATTCCAACTTTAAAACCTCTTCAATTGTTTTGCACCCGAGTTACAAGTAAACAACACAACATAATAATATATATTATCCACATCCAGAGCACAGTATGCAGTCGAATCATGTCCCAACAAAGGGATTGTAGACATGTAAATAACCTGTGAACCATTACGCAACATCCTTGCAATTAATTTCATAACACTGTATCATATTACTTATTGGCCTACATTTTTCAGAATAGTGTACACAATGCAGCCAGTCAAGAGATTGCATCTGTTGCTTGCATTTGAAAAAAAAAATGCACCGATCAACCCCCTGCATTATATTTTCTGGAATTTTTTACAAACACCAATGTCAACAGATATCAACAGATGTAGGTCGAAGTCAGCTCTGAAAGGGACAAAAGAACTGAGAACATTTGGTTTCTTTAAGGAAGCATACATGTGTGACACCAACAATTTCGACATCGCCCTGTGCCAAAGTAATACAAAATCATATTGAATCACTTATTGATGCTAAAAAATCGTGCCAAGTCTATTTCAAGCCAAATAAGCTTACACATGACATTGTTCTGGATATAGAATATGTATTATATCACAAAATTACAAAGGTGAAGATGGTCTAAGAAGCAAACTATTTGGATTTAGCATAAATCTACCGAATTACCAGCACCATCAATGACCTCACTCAAATGCCAATTGGTTAGTGCTACATCCTCCTTTTGAGGACTGTCATGGCATTTGGTTTCAGACCATTAAAATTTAATTTCTTGTTATTTCTCTGTGAACATAATGGCCACCATCATATTGCATTGAAAATGGTGTAAATGTATCTACAGGTAGCAGAGTAAATCTCCAGTCAGGAGCTACGAGGCCTATACATTCAGTGTAAAAGACCTGGAATGGTGTCCATATAATTTTGAAAAGTCGTTCATTGCATATAACAGCCCACAAATAAACGTATGTATGATTATCAGATTGAATTGCAATGAACAAAATTAGTGAAATGTATGGATTGACTGACTGAGTTTATTTAATGCAAGGAAATACTATAATCCAATGCAATAGCAGAAAATGCCCATGAGAAGAATTGTTATATAGGAAAGCACAAATTCATAGTCAGTTATTCTGGAGAGAAAAGAGACAATTATAAAACCAATTATAACATTTGAATAAATGTAATTCACAAAAGGTCTTGGAACATTTCCATTTTAAATAAAAATGTCAAAGATGTACATCACACAGATCAATATTTACATTGTTACAAACTATGGCTTAAAATAGTCAGAATGTGTAGGAGTCAAAGGAGTCACAAGCAATAAAAAAAGGAATTGTTAACCGTTTATCATAATTTCATCTGGGGGAATAATTGAAGAGGAGAGAAGGCTACAGGTCGATTTGGGGTTTAATCTGGAGTTTGTCAGGACTGAGGAGCCGACAGTTGTCACAGCCCTTGGCGCTTTAAAGCACGCATGCCATGATTTAAAGGCTCTAAAGTAAGCCATGTGGAATCCATCATGTCTTGGGCAATATTGGAGGCAGTGGTTAGTCAAAATGCTAATAGGAGTTTGTCACACCATGAGGTGCGAAGAGTGAGACAAATATTCAGACCGAGAATCTCATCAAGTGATATAAAGTGGAGTTTGAGCCGGAGCAGTGGAAGTGAAGAGTTGGAGACACACAAAATTGGAGGAGAATAATGCCCACACATTGTATAGATGGCCCGCTTCAAAAAGAACCTTATTGTGGGGAGGACAGAGCTCTTTCTCAGTGACAAACACCCGATCACAATGATGAAAATTTAATAAAGCCGTTGGAGGCACTTAAGACAAAGGAAGCAAGATGAATACCGTCACTGCTGGCCATGCCCATTTGTCAGCCCCAGTCTGACAGCAGACCAGCACGCCAAAATATAGATTTAAAGGTCCCCGTGCACTATTCTGGAATATGTAATGGCAGCCATGGCAGAAGACTTGGCCCAAGCCATTGATCTCGCCGAATCTCGCAGAGCACAGGAAATTCATAGTATGCTCTTCTTATTGACTTCGGCTAGATGTTAGACGCGAAGCTCCAAAAATTTGTAATTCTTTGCATGAAATAACACTTAGAGAGATTGATACTGTCATAGTCCTGGTCTCAGGCTAATTTATGTTCTCCATCGATTTTATCAATTCTTCAGCAAGCTGCGCTGTTATAAGGCGTGAAAATAGGCCTTATCGCTAATGTCGGATTAATCTAATGTTGTGTTGCAGCCAAGCTGGTGCTTCAATTTGTGTGTTAAAAATGCATGGAATTTCACTTAGAGCACATTATCATACGATCAAATGAAGGCATTAGAGCAACACAGGACTCAATGGGCTGTGATGTTGGACTTGAGGGAGGCATGGATCATGGATGCAGCAGTTCACTTCAAGTGGGCTTAAACGAGGGCCCCACGGAGTGCCTTAAAGGGCTCCCACTGTCATGGATACAGTCAGGCCCAGTCCCTCTCCTCTGGCCCACGACACTGCAATGCTAAATAGATGAGGAGTCAGTCAGATCGCTCAAGCAGCCTGCTCACTCTGCCGCTCCCTTTACAGTCGCCTGGCCCTGGTCTGGCACCCGAGGTGTCCATTAGCTCAGCTGGACTGTCCATTCAGCATTGGCTCACAGCATTGGCTGACTGCATTGGCCCACCACACAGCCCAACAGCCAGTGGTCAGCTAATCCCAGGATTGACCGCCCAGCACTGGATATCCACACTGCCATCGATTATGGGAGTGGGGGACAGGGCCCGGGCAAATTGCATGCTATTATGCACCATAAACACCAAGTCAGTCACTCTGCTATCTTCTACTAGTCCTTTGTACTCCCTCTGTCTCAAATTCATTCCATCAGAATGTGACCGGATACTGATTTAGGAGCACTGGTTACCTTGGAGTAACTCAAGTCAACAGCATTATAATAGCGGGGCAGGTATGTAAAAAAATAGTGCATTTATACATAGAAGCATGAAACTTGGCGCACACTTAAAAAACATCTATACAAACATATTTAGATAGGGAGCCACTTCAGATTTAGCTTAGGTGGCTACTGGCAGCCATTTTCCAAAATGGCGGTCAATTCTTCCATTTTGCTGCTTTCTGTGTAGTTCCTACAAATGGAATACACGTAAATATTGTTTTTAATTTGCTTCTCTAAGTATTCAGTACATTACTATAACATTTTTTGGTAGCCTCGGTCTATTTTCAGGCTTGTTGGAATCCTTTTTGTTAGAAATATTAGAGAGGTTTTGCTACACGTTTCCGTGTGACGTGTACGTGGGAGTTGCCATGACAACAATGTAATTGGATAGCCCTTGTACACGTATACGTCACACGTGAACGTGTAGCAAAACCTCTCTATTGATTCAAACACTGGATTTCGCGGTTACGGATGGTTACGCCAATTCTTTATAAATCTCAAAATAAGTTACATATTTGAATTCCTTGTAAGAAGAGCTTTCAAATGAGTACCCGCATCAATAGGTTTCGTAAACTTGGTACGAAAATGGAAAAAATGAAAATAAAATGTTTTTTGAAGATTTTGTTTTTTCTTTAATTTTGACAAAAAAATCACGGAAACTATTGATGCGACCATTCATTTGAAAGCTCTTCTTACAAGGAATTCAAATACAGGGTGGGGAACCAAAATTTTCCATGAACTTCCTTGTGCTAAAAAAGCATCTCACATCTACAGGAAAATTTTGAAAACAATATAGCATAATCATTAAGGTATCAGCCATACCTGTGGAAGGTCAGAATGAGCTGTGATAAAAGATGACTCCACAGGAGACAAAAAGGTAGAGGTGGTCAGATTTGCTTCAGTGCCAAATGAACTGAAAAACAATCCCTGACATAGTCAGAGTGACCTCACAACCGGAATACAATATCATGAAGGCAATCAATGATGGGAAAGGAATAAGAGGGAAGTCTGGGAGTTTGTGGAGAGAATTAAAAGAGGAATGGAGCATTCCTGGAGTCACTGACGACAAAACTGACAAGGTACCTGCAACCTCCATGAAAGAGGCGGTTGAAGAGCTTCATTTGGACCTCAAGGCTGCCAGAGTGGCTATGCAAAATAATTTTGGCCTGAAATCATATGTCAGGACCCCAAAGACACCATTCGGCCTATTCTATGACGGCCAGAAGATAGAAATGGTGAAAAAATGATGGGCTACATTAGGAAACATGGCTCGATATTCAATTTTTTTTTCAAACTATAAACGTTTGGTTGTGGATTCTATTGTCAACAAAAGAAATGGCAAATTCTATATAAAATCAATAGAAGATGTCGATGGGACATTCAGGGCAAAGTATCCAGCTCAGGCAATGGTTTCGGGAGTCATGACTTCAGATAGAAAAATTATGCTTTATTTCTTTTTCATGCGAGTAAAGAGGGACGGACCTGATGCATACTAATAGGTCCAGTGATGTCATGTTTTACCATGGCTGGATGTGAATTACCCCAATGGTATCTATGGGCAGACTCAGGATGGTTCCCCATGCCTTATGGCCAAGAAAGTTCATGATTTCCACTTTAAGAAATTTCAGAGATTTCTGGGAGGCCAATTTCTGGCCCTTCTCCAGCTCGGACCTTAATTCCCCTTACTTTTCCGTGTGGGGCATCTTAGAATAGTTGGTCAACAAGACCTGTCACACCGATGTTGTTGTCCTCCTCACTGTCTTCATGGCTCACGGCCTCAAAATATGAAGGTGCTTTTTTTCAAAGCATCACCAAGTTTAGACGGCCATATTGAATTTTTGATTGGAGATAATACAAGTCAAACTTCACAAAAAGGATCCTTTTCGTCTTGTTTCCAAGGCCTGAAAATATGAATTTGTTATGACTTAGCAAAACCTTTCATTTCGACTGAAGTTTGAAAAATTCCAAATTTTGAAAAATTTGCTTCCTCATCCTGTATGTAGTGAATCTTAAAATCGATAGTGATCCCATGAAACTATGGGAAACCGCGAAAATGATACATTGTCTTCAACAGTTCTAACAAAAAGGACCCTGACTACCCTAAAACTGCTCAGTTCAATTTAGAAGTCAATTGAAAATGTTTTTTAGATCAGTAGAAGGAATAATGAGCATTGTTTTCATACTTTCAAACTATAGGCACTTCACAGAAAGCAGGAAAATGAGATAATTAGCCGCCATTTTGGAAAATGGCTGCCATGGGTCAACCAGGTCAAATCTGAAGTGGCTCCCTATCTAAATATTTTCTTTAAAACGTTTTTGAAATGTGTGCCAAGTTTCATGCTTCTATGTATAAATGCACTATTACTCCCCTATTCATGACAAATCTGCCCCGCTATAAGCAGAACTGTGGCCTGTGGGGTCATCTTAAATGTCAACAACCTTATTGACTTCCAACAATTAAGACATTTGAGATGATCAAGATCTTCACCAAATTAAGATTCCACATCTGCGATGCTGAAAAACTGCCAACACATTGAAAACACATTGAAGAAAAAAGTAGTCACTTGGCCTTCATTAAGGCTGGCCAGATTGCCTCGTCCAACACAAAACATAAGCCTGAAAGGTCACAGAAGAAATAAGATGCCTTAATACTCTCCCGATTGCATCAGCGGGAACTGTAAATTGCACCCACTAAGTATAGACCGCTGCAACATAAATGTGCCAGTGCCAACATATTTGGTGCACAGCAGCTGCCTCTTGTAGAAGATCATACATGATGAAAGGAGATGCTTTAAAGTCAAACAGTGGTCACAGAGCTGACCTGGTGACCAGCTGGCTGCCCATCAAGTGTCAGGGGAGCAAGGGAGGCTGGGCCAGGCCAAGGGAGGCCAGAGAGGACCAGGGGAGAGTCATGGGTCCCAGTTGGCACCATGCAGTGGGTGAGATTCAGCCAAGCGGACTTCTTGGAGCAGTCGTCTAGAAAACGGTTTGATAATGGTTGATCAGGCCTGCAAATGGGAGCTCAATTGGCCTGCAGTCAGCCCAGCCAGCATCAGCCAGCATCAACCAGGCTGCAGTCAGTGGAGAACGATGGTAGTTTGCTTCACGCCTGTCTTCACTCAGTAGCCAAAGCCAGCCATGATGTCAGCTCGCCCTTACCATCACATGAACTCATTTCGCTGAATTATTACATAAATTCGCCCCTCGCCACAAATTACAAGTCACACCTCCTCGCGAAATAAATGTGCTACAGCGGCGGCCGTTTTTTGATGAAGCCATCAAGCAGCGGGCAATGTGGCCATGCGGCAAAGCCTGCTCCTTGTGTTAATAGATTTCTCATTAGCATTTTCTTATTAACACAACAGCCCCAGCCAGAACAACCTTCCGCGTGTGCTACTACCCATATGTATTATGCAGTTTGTTCAAATCCCACAAAATCAAAGACGGAAAACATTGACTTGGGAGCTTGCGCAACAACAAATTTACCAAGAGTAAATTAAACAAAAGGTAATATTGGCTGAATTGGTTGGCGTGGAATTGCAGTTTAGTTAACCACTGCAGTCGAACAGCCTGGTTCAGTTAAAAGTGCAGACAACTTTTGCTGGGTATAGCTGCTCAATGTCAAGAACCTGACAAAAATTGTTGAATTTTGTAACCAACTGCCTTCTAATAATTACAATAGTGAAATAATAGCCATTTCCGTGGATGCATGAAGCCCTTCTTCCGTTAAACACCACAGCAGCTCTTCTTTTTGGTCTTATCTAGAAATTTCTAAAATTATTGTTGTACGATCTATCACAGCATTTACAGGTAAGATTCAGAGAGGTCAATTATTGAGCCATATGTTCCTATTAAAGGTTGATTGTTCGTCCCACATGGTGCCATTGCATAGGGTACAATCTGAATCTTGCCTCCTGAATTTATGCCTAATTTGTTATTTTTGTTCACATGTTTGCTAATAGGGCAATAACTTTTTCATGCAAGTATACTGTCGTCAAACAACATTTTGAAGAATAACACCTTTCACATAGGGCAGAGGATATTGGTTGATTCATCAAGACTATTTCTAAATACATATTCAACCAGAAGCTACAGTTGACATTTGATAATCCCTGCAAATGTATGTCGAGGATGGCAGGAGCATTAATGGAGCAATGCATGAAAGCTGGTTGGTGAGAGGATGGCAGGAGCATTAATGTAGCAATGCATGAAAGCTGGTTGGTGAATTTATTACAAAGTGCAAACTATATTATAGAATTTTAAGCCCTTTTTTGTGACAGTTAAACTTGAGCATTGTATAAGAATGCATTGTTAAGAGCAAAAAAAATTTATAGTAATTTTTCTGGCATACTGAGGTGAATAACACTTTCCCATTGTGACACCACTTCCCAGCATACTCTGGTGAATAACACTTTCCCATTGTGACACCACTTCCCAGCATGCTCAGGTGAATAATGCTTTCCCATTGTGACACCACTTCCCAGCATGCTCAGGTGAATAAAGCATTCCCATTGTGACACCACTTCCCAGCATACTCAGGTGAATAATGCTTTCCCATTGTGACACCACTTCCCAGCATACTCAGGTGAATAATGCATTCCCATTGTGACACCACTTCCCAGCATACTCAGGTGAATAATGCATTCCCATCGTGACACCACTTCCCAGCATACTCAGGAGAATAACGCATTCCCTTTGTGACACCACTTCTCATCATACTCAGGTGAATAAAGCTTTTCCATTGTGACACCACTTCCCAGCGTGGTCAGGTGAATAACGCTTTCCCGTTGTGATACCACTTCCCAGCATACTCTGGTGAATAACACTTTCCCATTATGACACCACTTCCAAGCATGCTCAGGTGAATAACGCTTTTCCATTGTGACACCACTTCCCAGCATTCTCAGGTGAATAATGCTTTCCCATTGTGACACCACTTCCCAGCATGCTCAGGTGAACAATGCATTCCCATTGTGACACCACTTCCCAGCATGCTCAGGTGAATAAAGCTTTTCCATTGTGACACCACTTCCCAGCATGCTCAGGTGAATAACACTTTCCCATTGAAACACCACTTCCCAGCATACTTTGGTGAATAATGCATTCCCATTGTGACACCACTTCCCAGCATGCTCAGGTGAATAACACTTTCCCATTGTGACACCACTTCCCAGCATACTCAGGTGAATAATGCATTCCCATTGTGACACCACTTCCCAGCATACTCAGGTGAATAACGCTTTCCCATTGTGACACCACTTTCCAGCATACTCTGGTGAATAACGCTTTCCCATTGTGACAAAACTTCCCAGCATTCTCAGTTGAATAAAGCATTCTCATTGTCGCATTCCCATTGTGACAACACTTCCCAGCATGCTCTGGTGAATAACGCTTACACATTATGACACCACTTCCCAGCATACTCTGGTGAATAATGCTTTCCCATTGTGACACCACTTCCCAGCATGCTCAGGTGAATAAAAACGCTTTCACATTATGGCACCACTTCCCAGCATACTCTGGTGAATAATGCTTTCCCATTGTGACACCACAAGTCAGTAAATTGTTCTGAGCATAGACCCAAGGATAAGGGTAAGAATAAGGATAAATTTAATTTAAAGTTGGGTTACAATGAGCAATATGAAGCAAGCATTTCAGCCATCGGCAACTAAAAGAAGACAAAAAAAAGTGACCTGTAAAACAACTACAGCATTTTCCAGAACTACCAAGGAATCAAATAGTGACTTCTTACAAAGCTACTTCGAATATTTTCAGCAATGTAGCAAGATCCAGCTTCGAGCACTCAGCCAAAATTCCAACTTGGTTTGAGTTTTCAAACTGCACTAATTATCAGCAATCTCAACATAGCGCAGACATATGAGCATATAAATATGTAATTAGGTTTTTTGACAAATCACGTGTATTGCAGCAAGGCACATCAGTCTATAAATCGAACAGGACTGGAAATGTACCTTATGATGACATGTCTGCAGATTGAATCACTGAGTCACATTTGGTGATGAATTATCTTTGTCTAACATAAAAAATATCAATGAAAGTTTGACTTTCCAAAAAAAAAAAATTACCAGTTTGGAATTTTAGTACATTTTGCTCCATATGTGATATGGGTCCCATATTGCCTGCAATTCCAAGTATTTGGTGCAAAACAAGGACAATATTTCCTGGCAATCTAGCTTACCAAGATGTACAACCAAAATTTCACAATACAGTGTCATAGGCAACTGTTGTATAATGAGCTGGACACCACTGATCAGCTGGCCACACCTGAGACCTATATACTGTATACTGTGTATATGGAATACATGTTTCTGTATATACAATTATACATGTATGTGTGGGTCGGGTAGCAGAGGAATCTCTATAGGAAAGGCAATGTTCGTGACCAGTGCGGAACAATAAAGGAGATCAGATGTTGTTTTATGGAGAAGTGGGGAAGAAGCATCTGAGAACCATCATGCACAGTGCACATGGTAAGACAATCTGCAGCATGGGGGAGACTGGCATGCCCACACTCTAAAAAATTCCAGACAAAATTGGTTTTTTAGATTCAAAATGGTTTTTTGAAAAACCAAATTTCAATGCAAAAAACCAAACATTTTGGTTTTGCATTGAAATTTGGTTTTTCAAAAAACCATTTTGAATCTAAAAAACCAATTTTGTCCCGACATTTTTTAGAGTGCAGAGCACATGCTAACTCACTCATATCAATCAGACACACCAGCCAGAAATGTCCTAAGAAGCAGAAATGTCCCTTTGAGTTGGGAGAGCCTTCAGTGCATAAGAATGTGGATCTCAGGTTGAGGCAAATACTGCTTGGCTCCTCGCAAATTCTATGGCCCCTGCCCTGCTCAGCCCTGCTCAGCCCTGCTCAGCCCTGCTCAGCCCTGCTCAGCCCTGCTCAGCCCTGCTCAGCCCTGCTCAGCCCTGCTCAGCCCTGCTCAGCCCTGTTCAAGCCTATGCTGTGGCTCTGCTCAGGCAAGTGGAAATACATTACAAGTGTGCTGGAATATTTATGCGATGATCACTTGAGTGCTTCTTGTAGAATGTTACGAGGGGGGCCCAAGGCATCCTTCAGTGGGCAACCTTTTGTCCCTCCATATTAAGTTAGTAACCAGATAGCCTTCATCTGGCGGCCTTCATAGGAGATGCGCTGCTCCACTCTACCACATTAACACCTTAATTCCACACGATGGCTGCCCCCCACCAAACTCAATTTGCCCCAAAAACTTCACGGAGGAGGTAGGGGATGCGAAGGATGCAGGGCTGGAGGATGGGGCTGCAGCAACAGGCCCCTCTGGAGATTTACATCCTCAACCTACCCCCCCCCCTGCCCACCTAGCTCCCATGCCTTAAATTTAAGCCTGCAGCTCTTTGCAACATGTTGCTTGCCATCGCATTATATCAAAGCCATATATTATTCATGGAGCTGAACCAATTACGAATGTAAGTCAACAGATACGGAATGGAGAAAGGGAAAACCCAAAGCGACACTCCATTGAGGTAACACTACACCGTTGACTGTGCAATTCAAACACATTATCTGGCCGCCACTTGTCATGCTTGAAAAATGTTTGCGCTCCCCTTGAAGCGCCTTCCAGTGTATTTCTCATATTTTGCGTTTTGGTCTTCAAAGCTTTGTAGTCCAAATGAATTAAGATGACAGTCTGCAGAGAATGTCTATGGACATGAAGTGGGAATTAAAATGGAATAGAGAGTCAATAGGGAGGCCCAGGAGAGGGACAGAAAGAAGTGAATCAAGGTGCTCTGAAAACACACACAAGAGAAAAGCACAAAACAGGAAGAATGCAGGAAGGACGATTTAAGAACAGAAAAAAGAAAGCAACAGCATATTACCCGGGAAGATAAATCTGCTCGCTTCCAGATGCCGCTGCTGGCTCAAGGTCAAACAATAAGGTCCAGACGACCTCAGGTCACAGTGGGTGAGCATATGCAGGGAGGTCAAGTGTTCCGTTTGCCTTGAGACAAACACATAACCCTTCGACTAAATGTCCCTCTCAATGCACCTACACTAGTTGTCATTTTTGATGAAAGAGATTCGCCTCAGCTAAATTATACATTGCCCAACATTCCCAACCTGAGGCGAGCAAACCTCATAAATTCGGACTCGGCTGTTTTGGTTTGGGCCTAAGGATTGATCACAAGACGTTATTTCGGTAGTTTCCGCAAAGAATACCAAATAAAGAAGATATCGCATTTATCAGACTATTTACTTGCCATATTCTGCAAAAGAGAGTTAGGCTGAATTTTGGGCAACAAGGTTGGTTTTGCTTTCAGGATAGAGACCCAAGAAATATCTGTATGTGCGTTTGAAGTTCAAACCATGCTTGCCATGTACATTATACTCGTAATTCAATGAGAACAACTCTTGCTGTAATTTACAAGTGCTTAATAGTACATACTGAACTGGAAAAGAAGTTAATCTATATCATCACCATGCATCTGTATGTGGTGTTCTTGAGACAGACAACAAAAATAACATCCTGTATAATATCAATCCTCCCAAAACACATCCAAGTTTTGCGGTTTGTTTGCCTCTGGCCAAGCGGAGTATAATTTAGGGTGGAGCATTTCCATCGAACAAAAATGATATGCATGGGGTGATGCATATAAATGGATTAGCGTTTGCACCTGATTAACATGGTTAAGCGATAAAAGACAATCCAGAAAACCACATTTCTATAAGACGATAAAGATTCTAAATCTGACATGTGTGTAACTGTATGTACGAAAGCAATCAGCTTCATACCATCTATTGAGAATACGACATTGTTTAGTTAGCTATACACTGAAGGACCGAGTTAGTTACCTTGGGCACATTATAGTACAGTAGGGGCAGTTTTTAGTGGGACTTGCATGGCACAACAGTCCATCTTTAGGCCACATAAAGCAGGTTTAATGGCACCTTTAAAGACATAGCATGCAGCCAATGCCAGGGGATGTGACAGGCTGCAGAGAGCTTGGGGGAGCTTGAGGGACCTGAAGAGGAGGCCAGAGTGCTGAACGGCTCCTTCTCACCATGGAAATGTATGGGCCCATGGGGGCAGGCAACTGACAGCACAGAAGGCCAACCTTGCAGCATTGGCCCCCTCCTTCTCCCGGCCCTGTTTGTGCTGTGAGTGTGTTTGTTAGGGCAGCCTCTGATCACTGCCTTCTTCACATAAACCTGTCCTCGCCAAGATTTCCAAGCTTGAAATCTCCATTAATGCTGAGGGAAAACGTCCCCGCAAACTAAAAAAAGGCAACCAAAAAAAGCATGCGAAAAGCCAGGGTAAAAACTGAAGAGGAAAAATGCAGACATCTCCACATTGCTGTATGGAGTGAGCAAGCCATGATGGAGAATTTGTATTTCTCTTTATGGTTCTCACCAATTGTGCCTCTCCAATCCATCAGCCCCAGGCGAATGCAATTGGAACATCATATATCATCAGATTACAGACTTCACTGGTCCCCCTCGAATAAATTAATTTATCCGGCATTTGCAGATTCTCTGTATCTTGCAAGCAAATTAAATCAAGGAGTAGTCCTGGAGTGAAATAGTCTGTTATAGCTGTTATAGCTTGGATGTTATATCAAAATAATCCAATTTGTTTGTTGTTGGGGTTTTGTTGAGCTGAGCTCGAGATGTCCCTATAGTCTAGGATGGTCGTAATGCTGGCATCACACTTACAAGTATGATTGTGCAGCACCTCATGCTGGATTTATCCTTCTTAGGAGTTTTGAAGAAGCATCTTCAGTCCAGTATCTTTCTCTGTGGTACTTTGGGAGTTGTTATATATGTTATTGAACAATTCGGCAGTGACTATGTTACTTTGTTCTACACCTGTCAGCAGCTAATGTTTTTTTCCTGCAAGTTACATTATAGATCGGCTGTAATGAATCACCCATACACAAATTGCACACAATGCACAGAGGAAGTTAATGAAGCCTGAGGCGACGATCATTGGTGATCACTTTAGCAGCGATCAGTGGTGGGAGCCCAGCAGAAAGGAGAAGACAATTCAATTTGCCCAGTGCCTATTACAACACAGTTTAGGTTTCCTTTACATTTAAGCAGTTGCTGGCCTAATTGACAGGGGTCCGGGGAGAGGTAAGTCTAATCTAATCATAACTGCACTATTCCGTGTGAAGAATAACTCAAGGGAGGGCTGCTGGAAGAGAAAGGGCCATGGCTGCAGGAATCTCATTAGAGAAGACCAAGTCTCAACAGCAGTCAGAAGTCTCAGCACTGTCATTTGAGGGGCCACCTCCAGGAGCAGGCTGGAAGTACCAAAGCAATCTAGTAAGGGGGTCAAAAGGGGCTGGAAGGATGACCCAGGTCAGTCAAGGTCAGTGGGGTCATCAGAGGTCAGTTGGGCAGGGGGTTCAAGTGTCCGGGATGCCAGGAACAGACAATGAGAATGAAGTTCTCTTTTCATTCGGCGGCCGGAGGAGCCCCAGAAGGCCAGCCAGCTTATTCAACGTGACAGTTTGTAGATGCACCGCAGTGAAAAACGACTCTCTCCTCACCATAGATCTGAGTTTATTAGATTGCCCACTTGATGTAGCTCATGGTCTCGGCTTGGCCATTCGTAATCGTCAGCCCATCGCCTCCTTTCTGATCTATCAAAGATGCATGCGTAAACAGGGTCCTAAACATCTGCTGAATGAGAATAGCCTCTGCGCGGAGTTCATTAGCTGGAAAACGACTCATTTCAGGAGGTTTAAGGTCTCCATCATCATTTAGCCTTGGGATGCAGCTTTGAAGATATCATGATTACTTTGCTATAATGAAGCACTTTTTTATGTACGCCATTACATGGAGTGTAAATGTGACACCACAGATGCTCAGAAACTTATGCAGTGTAAGGCTTAGCCCTTTGTTTCCCTGCAGTAGAGCACCTTCAGCTATCTGAGCAAGAAGTGAACAAGAAGTGGAAGTTTCAGCCCCATAAAAGTGAGTGGACAGCAGGTGAAACTTCTTAAGTGTCCCTTTATGCTGACCATATTGTGACTGTCACTTGGATGTTTGCTAGAGCCAGGCCAGTCCTTCAGAAGAAGTCTTTATTGACAGCATTCAAGCAGCCATTACTGCTCAGTGTTTCCGCCATCTTGGCCAATGTTTACCCCATCATGGCTGGCGTTTTCCTGCCATTCGCCATGATTTAATCAGTGTAGCGTTTTTATCAATAGATGGCGGAGTGTGGGACCCGGGGTCTCTGCGCTTATTGACTCAGTGCCCGTTCGCTTTGGAGGACTGGTGGGCCGTCAGCTCAGGCGACTGCAAGGGGACAACCACAAGACTGAGGGAGGATGGAAGCAGGATGGAGGCAGGATGGAAGGAGACTGGGAGAGGACTGGGGAAGGGCAAGTACAGTCTGCGACCAACTCTGCCTTGTTTACCCGCCTCTGTTACACAGTGTCCGTTTACCAGGCAATCTATCAGGCCTTCTACAACCTGTTCTGTTCACCCCGGCCGGCTTCCCAAACACCCGTTGGAAAAAGGGACTATCGAATTCTGGTGAATGGCATTTACGTGAGCCCCTGTCTGCGCAGCATGTTGACAGAGTCGGAGGTTACAGACCGACATGGCTATGGCCGCTTCAACACGCTGGCTACAACCATGCTCCCTGAAGTATCCCTTCACATTTGGCTTGCTTGCCACACCCAGGTAGCTCTCAACACAGATGCCACACACATGCTGCTCCAGTTGAGGGGAACAAGCGTGGCAATCTGAGCAAGGAGAGCATCCCGCAGACTTCCGATATGATAGAGTAAAGGAAGGAGCTGCTCATCATTTGCCTCTCCGCTCCATACGAGTTGGTAAAATTAATGGAAGAGGTGTCAACCTGATCATGTTTCAGCTGGCTTTTCGTCTACCCTTTCCAAACTCATGTGTTGCAGCCGCGGATGAAAAGGTGTCTTGAATTACCCGAAGCTGTACGAAACATGGTTGCGGGCAGAATAATGTAATTATGCACTGGCATGTAAATGAGTGAAAAAATATGGATCTGCACTGTGAAGCGTGTATCCCGAATGACTAATGAAATATTAATGCCAAAGCTGAGAAATTTGATTCTGTGCCTTTGGTATAACTGTGGCAGAAGACATATGGTGCAGGATTTATATTACATGCTAATACACTGACATGAATACAATTTCCAAAAAGGCAATTTCATTTCAAGTATTAGGGAATGGATATTGGTGAATAATAGGCCAACTGAGTATTCCAGAGCAAAATTCAACATTATCTAAAAAATAAACCTGCCTTTCTATATGGTGCCTGACCATTAAAAACAAGGCAATATATGTACATACGCATGGTTGTAGAGTGTAGATGTCTGAAATGATAAGTAATTGAAATAGAGAACAGACCAAGACAAGACCCAGGTGCGTCAGTGATGTCACCACGTCAGCACACAATGGGTCATCCTCTGGGGCTGTGTGGAAACTGCCATCTTTGATAAGATAGGCATAAGCAAGTTTGAGCACTGGTAAAAACAAAGTAAATTGCAATTAAAAGATCTTAACACGTCTGTGAGCTGCAGGTTCTGTTAATTACAGACTTGGAAAGAGGGCAATTGGGAAAAAAGTCTTATGTGAAGGGAAAAGACAAAACTGTAGGCGGGTCTATTCCTGGCGTCACACATTTGCCCATTAATATGACCCGGGTAATTACAAGAATAATCCCATTTTAATTAGAAGGATGGGAAGGTGCAATGATTGGTATGCCAATAGGATGACATGCAATCCTTAGATTAACCATCGACACAGGTTCCTCCACTCTGTCTCTCACTTGACCAGGGTATTGATGTGACCTTGGCCTCTCAGCTATAACTCAGTTGTAGTTCAACTTCTGTCAGTCTAAACCTCTTTTTCGCACCTTTCACTCCCATTTTTGCCAGATTGTTGTTAATCTTCACCTGGTCAATAAATGCAATAAGTGTAGAATGGCAGGACTCACGCCTGTTCAATACCAGATTCAATCCCTGACACCAACAATGATTATATCATAGCGATACGAGCGATTAAACCGGCTTGTTTTATTCTAATCGATACGCTTTCTATCTCTCGATTCTGTATCGCTTTCACCCGACCAGCCAACCATGACCAAATGCTCCAGGTGATTTGCATTTGAACCATGAAAAGGTGCCAAGTGGAAGCCCTGATATAAAAATCACTAAATGCTGAATTCAATTATGAACACCCCACACCCACTCCGCTGTAAATCAAGTGGGGCTGTGGCATTCATCAGCCAGGAAATGTTTCACTTGATCTGATCCCTACTCGGCTCTATCATTTGTCTGGAGGCTAATTCCACTCAATTATTTCATTGCAATCGAGTAGAAACGTACATGTGGCATTATAGAGCTTGAGCAGGAGCATGTTTGTTTCCTATATATGCAGTAAATACCTGAGTTGGAAGTTTGTAAACATCAAAATCCAAGCCTGTAATCAAGCAAGGTGTAGACAAACGTGTGTCAATGCTAACCTGACACGTGAACAAGCCACTTTCTATAATTAAAAGCAAGAAAATGGAGATTTCTTTTTCTTGCGTTGGCTGATATCATTTTGCTACATAGACCAACCACCACAAGAGATTCGGATTTTGCTTTGTCACTCAGATCCCTCTTCTGTCGAACGTAACGTTGAAAAGTTACTCTGGTGAAAAACCTATGACATTGTAGGTACATGCAATGAATCCATACCTCCAAGTTCCAAAATTGCAACTAAAATATTTAAAAAAGATATAATGAGGATAAAGTGAAATAGTGTAATTGAAGTGAAGGAGACATTAATTAACTGAAGCGTCATTTCAGAAGGAAACATGCCAGGAGCTGAAGGTTCATCCTTCCATTCAGATGAAGCAAGGCTTAAGTCAAATTTGGCGAGGAAAAGTTATTCCACTGTAATTCCTTTGAACTTGGTGACGTTAATCCCCAATAAATTGAAATATCATCAAGAGAAGCAGGGGAAGACAATGAGGCGAAATGCTGTGGCTGATGACATATGAAGGAAAAACAGCTGCCTCCGAGCACTGCTTATAAATTTACTGTTAATGATGCTGCTGCAGCTGATACCACTGCTGTTGTTGTGGGGCGATGCTATTTAAAGTCCAATGAATGCATCGAATAGCAGACACACAGTAATTGCCATCTTTGTTGTAACGACAATTGCAATGTAACTATATATGGTCTCAGGAGATTTTTGTGTATAGTGCAGATGCCAGTTATACCAAATGACAAAACCATATAGTGAAACTCAAGAGTAGTGATATTGTTGTTGTTGTTGTTTTTAATATACATATATTCTTTGATAGGTCAGACATATACTATTGTATTGGAGCATTTTGCATGGAAGACAAAACTGGTTTTTAAAGCTCAGAAACAAGACTTTCAAACTGGTATCACGCATAATAACATTAGCTGCTAATTACCTGGCAAATGATGTTTAGTTGGATGTTATGTTTGTCTCAGATCTTTAGAAGTAAGACTTTGGCCTACATTTATCAATGACAACTAGTGTCAATAGGCAGTTGATTACAGTGATACTGTTGATGATGCTAATGGATTCAGATTTCTTGCTACAAAGCAGAGATTACACAATGGGTGAGGACTGAGGAGTGCAGAGCTTCGGTATACTCAAAGACAAAATTCCAAGCAGTTGGAGTTGATATGAAGCAAAAGCAAAGAGCTGAATCATCTAGAGCACAGAGTACATTGCTGTAGCTCCATACAGAGGTGCACTGCTGTCATTAAGGCAGCTCTGGGTTCCTAAATGAATGAATTCAACAGGATGGCATATTGTCAGGGATGCCTATAAACACTGATAAAGCCGAGCAAGGCACTGAGGAGATGGAGTGGCCCGATAATAGAGCTTTCATTTCATCACCAGTTGCTGAGATGATGCTGCAGCCCTGATGACTGCTGCGATTATTGCCCACTAGATTTGTCTCCCTCCTCAGGTGAAACAATCACACATTAACTGCTCCCTTCTGTTCTGAGCTGTTCTCTGAAGCTGTGGCAGAACAAGGAGACACCAAGCTTTTGTACAAATGTATATAAATGTTGTCTTTAAAGTAGAAAGGATAACTCGGAGAAAGGGAAGAAAGGAAGAGGAAATTTAGAAGAACTTAACACGCAACATTGGCCTCTATCGTGCACAGCACTGCACACAATCCTCCATGGGTTAGGTGGTTAGGCAACCAAGGAGAGATAGGATGTTGACCTCGGTGTGAGTGCACTCAGATATATACTGAACAAAGAGGAACATGGAATGTTGGTAATTGACTAGATAGACCACAATACACCATAATATACAACGTAGCCTTGGATTACCACTTTGTCAAGCCAGTGTGCTGGTCAAATGGTGACTTGCAAATGTCCTGCAGTCAGGCTGAGTCCAGCAGTGGCAATAGCACTTGGTGACAAAGGGAAGGCATGTGGTAAGCTGTCCAGGCTTGCAAGGAGGCCAAACGAGCAAGGTTATGGAGCTGGTGGTGTTGGCTGTTGAGCAGTTGAGGATGGTGGGCTAGACACGGCGGTCACTTTGGATGGAGTCAGGGGGTGGGGGGTGATGGCCATCTCTGCCCCCGGGTGCCTGCCTCCTGCAGATGCTGCTCATCCCCTTTTACTGCAACCCTGCAACTTACAGGAGGCAACTGCAACTCGCAAGAAACAACCACTGCAACTTACAGGGCTTGCAGGACTTGCAGGACTTGCAGGGTCTTGCAAGCAACTCACAGGCAAGTCACAGGCAAGCTGAAGGCAGCAAGGCATATAGGCAGCTTGCGAGTACCAGGAGGCAGCTTGCGAGTACCAGGAGGCAGCCAGAAAGCAGGCTGCATCTGCCTCATCCTGGTCCTTTCTTAATGGCAGCTGTGCATAATCTGTTTCAATGTAGCAGGAATTATGGCAGTGAGACGCTGGGCCGGCACTCTATCTCAGGACATAAAGGCCGGCAATGGACTGGCAACTTGCCCATTTCTGGCAGTCTCACAAATTGACGAATTGTCCTATTCTCTATTGCATTCCAACACAGTCCCTTGAGCAGAATAGTTTCGGTACTTGAGCTCAAGTCCTGGAATGCTGATGGTACATACTGCTCACTAATTCCCCTTTAATTCACTGCACAGGGCTGACTCCTGGACAGGCACTTTATGGATAGGGCTATAAAAACCACCAGATATATAGCTGCATGACAAGAGTCTTTAGCCAAACGTTCAGGAAAATCTAATATGAGCTAACAGGTATATGACTCCTTTGATTCAATAAATCTCAACATGCAACATCCCCCACAGCAAGGAGCAACACTCAGACAGAGACCCATGCTGTCTATCTCTGTGTCTACTTAATATATAATTGTCTATCTGCACATGAATTTATTTAATCTATCCACATACATATAATAATTAGGCTATATAACAACAATCAATCTATCTATCTATCTACCGATCTAAACTATTTATCTTTCTATCTATCTGTAGAGTATATGCTTGAACAGTTCAAGATATTATGTATGCATTACGTTACATTTGCTACCAGTTCCTGGTTTAACGTTGTACTGCATTTAGTTCCATGTACATATATAATTCATGGAAGCTCAAAACATGCTCGCTACATGTAATACGGAGATTACTTTGTGGCGTTTCTCTATAGGCAATTGTTGGGAGACTTGAGAGCATAAATGAAGTACATTCATGCAGCAGCTAAGGAAGGGATTATACACGTTGTCTTCTGTCTCAAAGTCTTAAGCCCTTGCAACACGTTTTGTCTTAGAGACAATCGAAAATAGCACAGAAAGGCAGCAGTTGTGATAGTGAGCTGGAAGCAGTGAGCAAGGAGCAGTAATGTCTCATCATAGCACAAAGTGAGGGAGCCTGGGGTCACGCTGCCTTTCAACCCAACCTGTGATATTTACAGTGTCGCCTGTCAACCAGTAATGCCCTGGCACTATTCCTCCATGAGACTAAGGCATAGGGTGAGGCACACCAGCCAGGGGCTAGTAAGGCCAACAGCATGACACCTGGACGTGTGACAGACAAGACCTCAGCTGGACCTCGCGTCCTTGCTTCTCCCATTTGACCTCTCGGGCCATAAAAGACCTTTCGACTGACCTCATGCGCTATGGTCACAATAAAACCCGACCGACGCAGGAGGACACCGCTAACAAGTTCTACATGGTTTGTTGCAGGGATCATGGTTATGACGCATACATGTGTGTCAGGCCAGTTGTAGGACATTCTGGACACAGTGCCTGCCTGACATTGCACAAGTTGGTGACATTATTGCTGACCTGCTGGGCTGACATTCCAGCAGCGGGTTGCCAGTAGAAGCTACATGTAGTAAACCGGTTTCATAGTTATACTACCACCAAAGATATGGCCACTGCAGCCAGTGAAAGTTGTAAAATAAATCTAACCAACTAACTAGGTCATGACGATGTGCCCAAACCACTATTGTACACTGTTCCTGATGAAATTCATGACCAGGCACCTGTATCTACCTACCAAATGTTGTTCCTGTGGTTCTGTTTATTGCAGGGATGGGGGTTTATTCAAACCTTACCAATAGATCTGGAAGGGCAATAGTCCCAACACCAACCTCCATTGAGGAGATTTATCCCATCGCTGTGAGGCAAACTATGCGACATTAAAAGACCATGAATAGAAGGGCGATTTTGAAGAGGCAGGCTCGTTTCACGTCAATAGCTCCGCTGCTTGCCATGGCAATTGGCCACATGCAGGTGGAGGGAAGGGGGGGGGGGTGGCTTAGCAATCTCTCATGCAACCATTACCAGTGTTGTATGGCAGCTGTATGGCATATGTCGCCCTGTCCTTTCATACAGCCTCCCAACAACCAGGGTTAATAGCAACAGGGCATCCCATGCGATCTGTTCACATCGCCATCTGTAGCATGTGAGCCCAGTCCTATCCTCCAGTCCTGTTCTCCCCATCACTTTCACTTAAGGCATCAAACGCATCAACAACAATCTGAGAGCCACTCTAGCTTTTATGGTATCCTTTTCAAAACGTGGACCTATGGCTCTCTGCTTTGCAGCCAACATAAGGCAAATTAAGCAACACTTTGAGAGACGTCGTTACCCATGTAGATTTCCATTTCATTATCTAAGAGCAAGGCCACATTGGGTCAGAATATCTTCTATTTGTCTCTCCATGCAACAAGTATATATGTTCTTTACTGCTTGTGCGTGTTTACCACATCATACAATGGAGATAAAAGGAAACCATGTCATCACGAAATTGATGAACTTGCAAAAAGGAAAAGAGTTTTCGTAACAAGGCTTTTATACCCCTGCAATAAATATATCAGAGCTCATTTATTTGCAAATGTAGGTCAGCCTTTTCACAGTAGATCTTTTTGGTATGACTGGCACAGCAAGGCCCAAGGTGACCCTACATTAATCACAGATTGTATATGTGCTTTGGCGAGGCTGGCCCAGCAAGATTTGTAGCCTATGTTCTGCTTGCCACTGATTAGTGGCTGGTGTGAAATGCTGCCACAAAACGGCCCAAGATTTGTGGCAAGGCTGATACGGGCCAGCGTTATTTAGGTGACTGGTCAGGTATGTTGTAAAGAGTGTTATCAGCCACAGGTCAGCTTTTCTTCAATTTAAGCCGCAATGGTGAGCAAGGGTCAGTTCAGGTGGGCCGCATGTCCCTCAGCGACTCCTTTCCCCGATTGCTATTTATCACGACGCTTCAGCCAGACTGCTAGCCTACCGTAGGGAAATGAAGAAGTCTTGACCACGAGAATGTGACCTCTACAGCATCCAGGCCCCGGTCAGGCCTGCTGCCTACTTCAGTCCCTGAAGTCGAAAAGCGCAGGGCTTATGGGGCACATCGCTTGCTTAATGGCGGATTATAGGCGCAATCACACATTACGAGGAAGGAAAAACCCCCATAGGCACATCAGAAGCTCCTGGGTTAGTGGACAGAGCAATCAGCATGGAGATGCCGTGATAATAAAGACGAAGTGGCAAGGCTATGCAAATGGAAGCAGCCAGATCATGGTCTGCATGACCAACAAGTCCATACAAGCTCACACATCTTCACTAGGCTCTTCATCTCCATCCCAGGGCCGCTGAGGCTAGCCCGACTGACCAGCACCGCTCCGCCCTTGCCCTGTCCCACCGCCTGCCTCTGACAAGCCCCTGTTCTGTATGCCATCAACGCCTTCCCTCCCAATATCACCTAAATATCCCCTAAATATCAGCAGAATATCAACACCCGGCCACTTCACTCTGTCCTTTGCACGCTTATTACACCACGCACTGTCAATGGTCGCCGTAATATCGCAGTTTTATATCACTCTAATCTCAGCAGAGTGGCTTTTCTCTTCTGTTGGGCTTTGCTCCTTGATACCCACCCTTGCCCCTCTACCAGGCCTGCATTTGTAAATCCATTGTTGTTTCTGCAACGTGGGGCAAACAAATTGACTCAGGAACATTTACGAGCTTAGCTGGCCACAATGTTTATCGCACAGCTTTCAATAGCTGCTGCCCACGCCTTTCAGAGACTTACAATGTACTGAAGATAGCCAACCAAGTGCAAGCATATAAAATATACTCTACTTACAGCTTTAGATCTGACTATTGCCAAAGTAGGTCAGTGATTCCGCTGTGGAACCGTCATGGATGCGCACTGGTATTGAACCAATAGCATGGGCCTAAATGCCTGCCTCAGAACAGGCACTATTTTAAGCTGCAGAGTGGTTCATCATTCCGGGAGACTGCTCAGCCATGCAACCCTTTCAAAATTTTATGAGACAGAGAATGTGAAAGTTGCCTACTTGGTAGCAATTTTGCAAGTTTAGAGTCAACAGAGCCGCCGTAAATTCTCTAAGGAGAGGGAGTTAGCGCTGGGCCATATCTATCATAAGCGGAATTAGGAGTTAGCAGGTGGAGATGGGGATCTGACCGCCGCCTTGACAAGCGCGGTCCCATGCAAAATCAATTAACACCATAATTAATCAAAGCTGTTGTGAGTCGCTGGCAGCCGCATCGCTAAGAGCTGCTCGAGACTGGAGACATCTCCAAAAACATCCTGTCTCTGAAAGGATAGCGTATCCCCTGTAATATCCTTTCATGCCTAAACCACAATATGCCAGACTAATCCCCCCTGTAAGCCGCCTTTTTGGCCAAATATATTGCCAATATAGTTTAATGTCACACATCTTGCAGGCATCGCCAAAGATGTTAGGTGGATGGGAAGGGTCTCTTGGAACTACTGGAGCATGCCGTTATTGTATCCATGATTGCTGGTAGCGAAAAATCGAAAAGAGAAAAGTAGCGATTTCTGGATCCATGGGAGTCAATTGTGACTATTTATAGCATCAATACCCACCAGTGATGCCGAAGCCATTACAAAGTCCCAAACCAATACAAAACTCCCCCAAAACATGTACGCGGAGTTCTCTCAATCAGCCAAATGCACGCATGACCAGAGAGGTTGGCTAGCGGTTGGCTAGCAGAGTCCGGGGGCACAGTGGCGGGGCATAACGCTGGCTAAATCAAATAGTTCCGCTGGCTTGCTACGATTATACGAGGCTATCCGGTTATTTTGCCAGATCATATTACACACGGTTGGTTGTGCAGTGATCAACTTGCTCCTGGCCCCACAAGCATACTGAGAAGATATCGCAACATTCACAGAAGTCTCCGGCAAGACTCCGAGAAGACTCCGAGAAGATGAGCTCGTGGGCCACCTGTCTCTGCCCAGCAGTCGTCCAATTGTGGTCACAATCATAAAGAAGCATTGCGCACCCCAAGGCTAAGTGTGAATAAAACAACTCTCATGTCTATGGCACGATATTCAGCCATAACATAGCCATCCGATGAGATCATGACATATATTTCTTAATAGTTACTCGACATCCTAAGTTTTGGATCTATGGCCTACTTCTAGATGACTGCTGCTGCGAGAATTGCAATGGAAAACACTTACAAACATTATAATTCAGTTAGAATCACACCAGGACAGATGTAGAAGTTTAACCAGATCGTGTATAGCCTACATTATACAACGTAATACTGCATTTCAGAGACTAAGACTGAAGACATGTAATGATCGAGCATGCATAACAGCTATTGAGTGAGAAAACACAAGATAATTTAGCTGGTAGCCCAGTAGGCCTACACATTTCCTGGGTAACAGCATTCATAATATGGTGCAGACCATCTGGTCTGATATATTCCAACCACACAGCCAATAAAACAGGCCCTGAGGAGCCTTAATCAAAGTCCCAAGCAAGAAACCCTCGGGTGTATTCCAGGGGCTAGTGCACAATGAGTTAGCTCATTTCTCACTGCTTCTTGTCAGAGATATTGGGGGACACATGTCACAGCCACTTTCTTGCCATGTATTTAACTCACATTGCCTGTCCAGCCATGGCAAGGATGGCATTGGTCAGGAAGGCAGGGTCCCCTCTGTTCGACCTACTTTGTCTTCCTTTAACAGCAAAGTGCCCCAGGCGTAAATAAAATATGGTTACACCCCAAGGACAAAGAAAGTTCACAGCAGATAGCACATCTATTCTTAGTACATGTCTATCAAAGATAAGCCCGAGTCAAGAAATAACAATGATGCAGGGTTTATAAAACATTATAATTTAAAAAAACTGATTAAATGGATATTTCCATGTTTTCACCACACACTCTTTTCAGAATTGTTATGCTTATCTATATATAGATACATTGTCACATAAGCCTATTTCGAAATTTCACTGTCATCCAATATGTAACAGGAAAACCAAAGCGAAGTTCTTCAGACACATAAAAAAACGTTCATTTTACTTTAAAAACGGCTAAGATCGTGAGACATTTGCGTTGACACCTACTTGCTCGATTCACTCTATTCTGTGTCAGCTGATTCGATACTTTTTGTCCTGTTTTCTTTTCTTTTCAGTATACAAACTGTACACCATAACTGGTGAAGATTTCTTGTATTGTTGCGGCTGCAGGAAAAGTTCACAGGTTGCGCCGTTCGATGCCACTTGTCACTGTTGTAGCAAGCTTGTACACACAGGACGAGATTGTATACGAGAAATACGCATATTATACAGCAGTGTGTGACACCAACGTCGAATATTGTGGTACGGAAGTGTGAAACTAATATATATATGTAAGACATCAAAGAACGATTATTATCTGAAACAAACAACAGTTGAGATAATCATTTTGAGACAATAATACAGTCACTTTAAGATACCTAACCGTGAGACAATGTGTAAAAAGTTAAAGAATACAGACCCTACGTTTTACAATTACTATATATTGTGAGAGAGTATCGCTGTGAGTTTTTAGAAACCAGCGAGAAATAAGATAATGTTGAGAAACCATATAAGACAATCAGTGTTAGAAATAAGTTTATTCACTATTTCAGGGAAACTATTTCAACATCCAATGAGAAACCAGATATATTTTACATAATCACTAATGTGAGACACCAAATTGAGACACCAAATTGAGACACCAAATTGAGACACCAATGCGAGACACCAATGCGAGACACCAATGCGAGACACCAATGCGAGACACCAATCTGAGACACAAATTGTTGTCTCAGCATTAAGAGAGAGGAGTCTGAGATAGCAGTTTTTTGTCACTGTTGTAACAAACCCTTGAGAGAAAGAACTGGGAGGTACCTGTGTGAAAAGCACATTGCACAATGTACCAGGCATCAGTGAGAGAGACCAGTTGGAGACACTGCATGTGTGAGACGCCAATATGAGAAAGCTATGCAAAAAATCCAATATGAGACAAGTTGAGACACCAGTGTGAGAAACCAATGAGACAGCAATCTGAGACACCAATGTTGAGACACCATGCAGTGTGAGACATTAGATTTACCATGAAACACAAGGCATAGGCAGAAAAGGTGCTGGTGTCATGCTGAACACACATAGACAGGAGGAATATTGAAGGTGGGGGAAACCAGAACTGTCGTTCATTAGGTGGCAGCCATATCCAGTGACGGCCAGGGATGACTGGGATGACTGTGAGCTGCATCTTCAGCTGTCTCCCAACACGAAGCTAATCAGCTACAGGCCAGATTGTCTGTCACCTTGTCAAAGGAGCCCAGCACACTCGGCTTATAACAATAAGCAACTGCACACTTACCCGAATTATTTGCACCTATCATATATCTAATAACACTGCCAATCAATATAGCACTTGTCACAACACATTGCTACACTCTACACAAAGGGAAGTTCTCCTGAGCCGCTCCAGACAAGACAGCGTTCATCTGTGTGATGAATTTGGATCAAGGCTCACAGCCTCACACACACACCCAGCTATTACTGCTTGTTGCGGAGGATGTACAGATGTAGTGAGGTCGTTCATCCAGCACAGATTCTTTCAGATGTTTTGTAATCTTACTACTCAGACTTGCAGTGCAAATATAGGAAATCTGAGAATGAGATTCGTGTATATGGGAATGGAAAATCATGACAATTATACACATACCAGGACAGCAGACATATCAGCCACTCTGGTTATTGAAATCCCATTGCGAAAAAACCTTTCCTTTTTCTCTTGCTCCAGGGATACATTGAAAGTGGATAACAAGCTTTCAATGTACGTATATGTATATTTAGATGTATAACAACCTATTACATAAATTGTGTAGATGGTCCTCATTCACAGATACATTATTCCAACATCGCACATAAAGACATTCTCAACAGACAGCAATCTCACATAAACTGCTACACATGCAGAAAAGCATCTTTCACGAGGATAATTTGTCTTGAGCAGGGCTGTGTATGCAGCTGAAGATAAGTCTTAAAAGGCATTAATTCGGTTGGGAAGATGTCTGAAGAACAATTTCAACCTAGTTAACAATCAGTGGGGCGTATGAATCTGAGCAAGGGCAGGGAGGCACTTGAGGCTTTATGCAGTGAGGTGATAAACAAGCAGAATTATCAGGCTCCTCAGTCTTGCTGGCACTGGACAGGCCTGGCCACTGGCTACTGGGGGTGTGAAAGGCTGGACATTGATTAATGGAGGACGGTTGGGACACTGACCAGGGCTGCCATATTCCTGATAACAGAGGCCTTTCGTCGGACCAATCGGACGGTCACTGATAGATGACTGCACTCTTGGGACGCGATTCACACAATCTACGCTCAAATTAGCCTCTTCTATCAAAAATTAATTGCCTCATTCTAACAGCATTAGCCACACGCTCCGATTCAACTCAATTCTATGTTGATCTTTCATGACAAACCCTAGCAGAGGCAATTACAGTGTTTCCAGCTGAGAGCCAAGAATTCTCCTTTGGCTGCTCTGTTTGTCTAATTACCCATTGGCTGGTTTGTGCAATTCCTAAGCAGAAGCAAAGCATCTCCAAGATAGGCCAGGCTGGCAATATGCAGGGGCTTCATCAGCCCATCATATCTGCTGTTTTATCACCCTACCTGACGTGCGCTGAAATTCAATCGTGCTTTTTACACGACGAGCTCTCTGCGGTGTGAGCGAACATCATTCAAAAGAAATGAACTCTTCCAATCTAGAAAGGCTCTCGAAAAACCCCAGCAAGATAAAACACTTATTGGTGGACAATTTAAACCAATTATTCTTTGGTCTGATGTAATCAGTGACAAAAGCACAAAGCAATTTGAAATCTATCATTTCTTTGGTGCTTCAATGCGAAATGGGTGCGGTTTTCACGCTGTTGACATTTAACAATGGCAGCAGATGGTAGCTATTTTCTGACAGTAATGAAAAGGATGACATTTACTACAAAGCACTTTTGGAGATATGAAGCGATTTTAGGTCCAAAATACCTTCTTTACAAAGCGTGGAGATAAAACACACAACCAGTTTCCGACCTAACAGTAAGCTAAGACAATAATGACATGTACACCACATTCATTAATAGCTAATATATTATGCAAGCCTGTCATTCCTTGAGGCAACTGTGCTTTGCAATATCTTAATGGGAATACAATGAAGTCTTAAGATTAGTTTAATTTTGTACATCCTCTTAGCATGTTCATCAGAATACTACGAACATTTTGGCCCCAGAGGAGTTTATATAGTGCACAAGTTACCAGGCCAGATAAATTTATAAAATATTGTGAGTGAACAAACCAGCTGCGAAGTTGTGATTTTTTCCTCTTATTTTAGTTGTAAAATATTGTGAGTGAACAAACTAGCTGCCAAGTTGTAATTTTTCCCTCTTATCTTAGTTAAAAAATATTGTGAGTGAACAAACCAGCTGCGAAGTTGTGACTTTTTTTTCTCTTATTTTAGTAGTCAAATATTGTGAGTGAACAAACTAGCTGCAAAGTTGTGATTTTTCCCTCTCATCTTAGTTATAATATATTTGGAGTGAACAAACTAGCTGTGAAGTGATTTTTTTCTCTTAGTTGACAGAAAAGAAAAGAAAAGAGGCCAAAACATATATGTGGTATGTGGTAGAACACCTGTGCCGTGACAGAGGCATGTGGCCATCACCTTTTCTCAATCGTCTTTCCAGCATCAAAGCACCCACCACAATGGACCCATATTGACAACTTCTTCCTCTGCCATTCTATAAAGTTGAGATCAATGACACCTATGGACCACAATGGGCCACGTAGGGCCAGGTCCTTTGCAGCGGGTCCTCTGCCGCAAACACCAAGCTTTGTCACAAATCAATAGTCATATTTTCTCGTATTGTTACAAGAAGAGATGATAATGCCTCACATGTTGCTTTCTACCATGGTTGGCACCTGACCCAGCCAGATGTGAATCTAACAGATGACTGCCAACGACTGGCAAAGAATATCCCAAGGTTGGCAGAAGGAAATTTAAATTGAAAGAGAACAGAATCCACTAAGTTGGCAAGAGCATGCTACCATTGATGAGAAAAGATTTTCATCAACCAAAGGAAATTTTTTACTAAATGAGCCATGAGCACCTCAGGCGATTCACAAAACCAAACTGTTTTGAATTTTCTTGTTTCCGGAAAATCAACATGTCAGATGTAAATACAAAGATCTCCAATTAAAACGACCGGTTTTACATGTGCGCCTGATCAGGAATATTTTGGCTCTAACGGCATGTCGAAAAACAAAACACTTGCAGTTGCAGTTTGAACAACCAGCAAGATATATAGCTGAACCAGTGCAATGCTAGTCTAAAAGAGAACCCAATATATCAAGTGAGCCTTGAAACCGTCGGTACATTATCGAGTTCTCTTTACTTGTAAAAAAAGGCCCGCGTTTGCAAGCAGTGAAGATTCATCAAGTTGCATGAACAAGTGTAAATACACAACTTTAGGAAAACATCCGGTATTTTGGGAGCTCAGTCAAATGCTTAGCCTTCAGCAAAAAGAGGGATAATCACTTGCAGCATGAAGTGGAACCATTCTGTTACAGATAATATTAGATATCATCTCAGTGTGCGATATTATTAAAACTCTGCTACATGTGGCAGACCAGTGGTATACACAAAAATATAATTGAGTACCTGGTACATGGTCTGAGGACAAACAAGTCAGCACTTGCATGTGTATGGGAAACTGTTTAGAGTTGTTTTTATCAGCTGGTTGCAGAGAGTTGCAGAGTATCCAGGTACATGATCATAGATGATGGGAGGTTGGAGGTCAAGGTAGGTGTAAAACACAGGTGTAGATGGCAAGGAACGTAAGGTTAGGACACAGGTAGATCTGCTTGTGACTTTAATGTGGCAGTTTTCCTGCTTAACACCTGGTTTGGAGCTCTTTGATCTGTCGACACCTGAGGCTATTTTGTCATTATCCCATTATGCCGGTGCAGCCTGCCTTTCCACTGGTTTCCACCGGATCAAAAATGTCCCACCTCCTGCTCTCTCTCTCTCTCGGATTCTCTCTACAGTGTATGCTAGGTGCAACCAGTCAACAGCTCAACCAAAATGCACTAGTTTCACTTCAACCCACTGAAGCCAAAAGGTATGCACCAGTAACCAACAGGTTGAGATCGATGCTTGATCAATAGCAGTACTTGATAAACCATATATAATTCCACTCCCTCTAATTCTATCTTCCCTCCCTTTGCCTTACCCAGTTTTACTCAGTTTTTTTGTTGTTGCTTTTTTTTCCGCAGCTAAATTGAGCTTTAGTGGATCATTCACCTACTTTTCAAATTTAGTGTATATTTCAAAGAAGAAAATGACAAGAAACCTGGTGTAAATAATAGACCCAGTGAGGTGTCACACATTCCATAGTCTGAGTCCTGTACTCAAAGAGTGCATACCACCTACAGCAAGTCATCAGCAATGGACTAAACAACAAATAAAATGTACTATACAGTTGTCAAGCCTGTAGTCCAATTTTTATAAAGACATAAAAATATATGAAATATAGCAAAAACATAAAAGGCCTAAATATAAATAATAAACCGAATAGATTTCAAGCTGTCGTGATCCAGTCTCACGATGTAATGCATGAGATAGAGCTCCATCGCTGCAGAGGAATTGTGCATCAAATTCAACCTGATGCAGCAGATATGCAAGTATGACGCAGCACAGAACGATGTTGCAGTACATTCAGCGGAAGCTGAGAGTTTAATGAATAAAACTCACATATTTTGTCCAAGTTGACGTCCTAAGCAGATGGAGCGTTGGTGTAAGAGTTACAATCTATGCAAGTACAAAATCACCATGGCACACACACAAATCTATGGTAGGAACACTGTGTGTCGAAATTGGATTTTACACTTAATAAAGAGAAATAATAGATTGAATCAAAAATTTACTGAAAAACTGGATATACTAATTAGTTCCAGTGAGTTTGTAAGTCATACGCATAGAAAAATTAGGATTTTTGCTGACAAATGAAGGATCCGTTTGAACCAACGCCAGGCGCACAGCCGCATACTTGTGAAAAATGCATCGTACTGTTCCTAAATTTCCATGACGATGGCTCACTGATGCTGTACGGGGGAGATAACAGGAAGCAAGAGCTGCAAAGGGCAGCAACCAGGTCCTTTCATCAAGCTAATCCACTTCATCAGGCGATTACAGACTCGTACACTAAATGTGTTGACTCACCATTCAATGAGTGTGTGAACTTCACTTGGAAGCCGCCATGACATGCAAAAGTATGATTCCTGATTTCTCAACAGCCCTAATAACAGGCTGCTCTGCAGAAGTGGACACAGTGAAAGACTCTCTAGTGTGTTACTCCACAAGTACATAGAAGTGGTAGAACATGCATCGATCATGAAATACATGTTAACATTGCACTGGGGTGAACTCCCTTGACCCACTGCCCTCAATGTACAAATTTAGAACATGGTGGCATTTCCACTATCCATCCAATGTACAAATTTAGAACTGATACAATTTCCACTTTGAATTCAAACAGCAAATTTAGAACTGATAAGATTTCCACTATAAATTCAAACAACAAATTTAGAACATGGTGGCATTTCCACTATCCATCCAATGTACAAATTTAGAACGGATCAGATTTCCACTATGAATTCAAACAACAAATCTAGAACTGATAAGATTTCCACTATGAATTCAAACAGCAAATTTAGAACTGATAAGATTTACACCATAAATTCAAACAACAAATTTAGAACTGATAAGATATACACCATAAATTCAAACAACAAATCTAGAACTGATAAGATTTCCACTATAAATTCAAAAAACAAATTTAGAACTTGGTGGCATTTCCTCCATGGATCCATCCAATGAATTAGAACTTGATAGCATTTCAACAATAAATTCAGCATAAATGTATACAAATTGAGAACTTGCTGGAATTTCCACTATGTTTTCAATGAACAAAATTAGAACTTATATGTAGCAGCATTTCCATTATATATGTAATGTGCAAATTTAAGAAATGGTCGAATTTTTACTATCAAATATCATTTATGCAAATTCGGGGTGTTGGAATATTTTCACTATCTATATTCAATGCTCTGACTCGAAGATGCGTATCTCCCCTGTCTTTTTTAATATTTCTGCAAATCAAACCTACTATCGCTGACATTTTAAAAACTGAAAGTTCAATGTTTGATATAACCATACCAATGACTTTAGTGACCAGAGAAACATATTCAACAATACCCTTTTCGATCCAATTTCTAATAATTCTAAAATGGAGCATTTCTTTCAAATCGAAATAATTGAGAAATACTACACCTTTATGAGCTTTTTGCTGTGTCTTACATTGGTATAATATGCAATGGAAACAGATACAAGTAGAACAATGGTGATTTTCTTTTCAGATCTAAAATCCCCAATCCATAAAGAAAAAGAACTGCCCTGAATAATTGACAGCCTCGAAATGGAGTTGTGTGGGACGGGCTCGAATCCATTGCAGACACAGGGCGAGTAAACAAGCATTCATAATATTTGACAGGGAAATCAAATAAAAGGAGCAACCCTTCAGAAAAACAAGTGAATATCAGAGAGTAGCAAAGTAACAATATAATACACACGTACTACATTGATCCAAAGTGTAAAAAATCACATGTCTGGTATTTCATAGATGGATGGCTTCAAAAATTGGTGGTCCAAAACGCAATAACTCTTATACGACACGTCGACATTGCCAGAATTGAAAGCCAATTTCAACAAACCAATTTCATCGAATAGTCTGAGGTTAACCGCTGAGAAAATGTCAGAACTTCTTTTTTAAGACATGTTATAAGTAAGTTTTACTTCGCTCTTCCAGTATTTAAACCACTTATGCCACAATATCACTACATACTTACAAAAATGTTGCTATACTATAACTGGCAAACAAAAAACATCACAATCGAGATTAGGATAGATCAAGGCAATGTGGTTGCAGATGCTTAAGAAAGGGAGACGTAAGTCGCTTCAGCTGTACATTAGAAAGAAGGCATATATCATAGCACCCCATGACAAATAGTGTAATAATGGTTGAGGGAAGGTCTGCTAATTGGTCTATTGCGTGGCACAAGCCACTGAGTTGCAGTTTGCATTTTGTATTTCAGTCAGGTGTTCAGAAGATCACAGAGACATCACTGCAATCAGAAGGCAGCTCTGCTGAGCCAGTAGCCTTCCACTTTTCAATCGCACAGATGAGCAAATTGGAAATGCTCCGACAAGGCCTATTGGCAGTGTACAAGGTGTGATTCCAGGCAGCACTCCAGGTAATAGCATGACATAAAACAATTCTTGAACACAACATCAGGTGCCAACCAGAGTTATAAAAGACAAAAGAGGATTATTCCACAGAATTCAGACAGCTTCGCAGCTTGCCAAGGTAACATAATCCCTTCCATGCACATCCCCAGTATTATTCATCCACATTACTCTTCATGAGGAAACTGTGCTGTGGTTGTTGTGTTCACCTGAAGGTTATTAGATGTGGTACTCCAAGCACTGCAAGCAGGCACATCGTAAATGCATCACATCAATCACAAGAAAGTGTGAGAATCATAAAGTATCTGAATGACTTTGCAACCACTTCATCTCTCAGTTCAATATACAAATTAAGAACTGAGTAGGACTTCATTAAACTTTCTCTATGTGTTCAATGTACAAATTTAGGACTGGATAGAACTTCATCTCTCTGTTCATATGAAATAATTTAGACCTGTATGAGTGAAAGTTACCTTTTTGGAGTCTAAGATTTGAGCTGCAGGAGGTAACTTTCACTCATATGGATTACATTGGAGTCAAGTAACAAAATTTATCATCATAAAAATTTAGACCTGGTTAGCACTTCATCTCTCTGTTCAATGTACAACTTTAGAACTGGATATAACTTCTTCTCTCTGTTCAATGTTCAAATGTAGATCTTTGTCTCTCTGTTCATATGAAATAATTTAGAAATAGCACTGCGTCTCCCATTCAATGTAAAAATTGGAAACTGAGTAGAACTTTGTCTCTCTGTTCAATGTTCAAATTTAGAACTTCATCTTTCTGTTCATATGAAATAATCTATAAATGGGTAGCACTTCGTATCTATGTTCAATTTACAAATTTAGAACTGAGTTGAACTCCATCTCTCTGTTTAATGTTCAAATTTAGAACTAATACATTTGTTTCCACAAGATACATCTATTATGTGCATAGCAAATCAGGAATTGATTATGTGGGTTTTTTTCCAAATCTGAAATATGTTCAAAATGAATCTATTCAACTCATCCTATTCGTTTAGTCCAAGGCTATTCGGGGGGGGGGGGGGGTATTCGTACTTACACTGCCTAATAACAAATTACTTAACTGTTATGAAAAATTCAGAACAAAGCAAAGGTGGTTTTATTTTAAACTCTTGTGTGCAGACCACAACAATTTCATCAACTCGACAGAATTCCTTGTATTATCTCGCAACAGTTTCAATTCAGGTAAACAGTCTGACAGGAAGGAATTTAATATCTAGTGAATTATTCTGTTTGACAATGGAGGCGTTTCACACATCTTTCAAATATGCTGAGTACTTCAAAACTACTTTTCTGTCGCCTATGATGTAACAACACAGTTGTCTCCATGTGACATTGTTCTCTCTTATCATAATATAATAGTTTTCCTCCTAGGTTACTTCCTTGGGTATATCTTTGGATTAGAATAGTGATATCTTCTAGACGATGACCACCATGACACGTCTAATACTGTGAAAGGTAAGTGATGATTTTGCATGTTAATGTAATGCAACAGCAGTCATCTTATGGTACATTTTGCAATAGTTACAACTTTAAAACGCTGTTAAACAGGCACACGAGGTCTAGTTAGATACATTTTTAGGTTCCAATAAGCATTTTTTGTCATTTCGATCCATATCGATTTCTCACTACCACATAATACATTGGTGTAGCCCTATGCACAACTGCAGTGTTTTCTGAAAAGTTGTTCATAAAACATTTTTTACTTAGCCAAATATTAAAGATGTATTATATAATAATAAAGATAATCTTATATGACAAGTATGGTGTGCTTGACACTGAAGGTGTTTTCACTATCACTGGCCAAAACATGTCAAAAATAATGCTTTTTGCATCAGCTGTTGTGTTACGACAGCACAATGTCAGCAAATTTTTGAAGACGTGTAGTACGCATAGCCCTGAATTCACAAACTCTGCAATTTCAGTATATGAAGCGTCTTTCTCTTATATATTTGCAAGGCCTGAAAGATATCATTTTAGCGGCTGGTGGGTGTCAGGGCCCTGTCTGTTGTGTTGACTGCATGCTTGCGTATCATCACCAGGAGATGTGAGGCGGGCACTAAGTGGTGCATTTATGCTTCTGCTTTCATAGCCACCAGATTGATAGAGACACATAGCTGGAGTTGTGAGTGATGGTCTGTGCTGGCTGCTCTGGGTAGCAATGCTGGGGAGCAATGTGTCTGCTAGTGGGGAGAAGGAGTTGTGTGTCTTGTTTGTAAACTATGCTCCACCTGACAACAACTTGGGCCAACTCTGAGGGAACTCTGAGAGAACTATGAGGGAACTGTAGCCCAAGTCTTGACACGTTCTGACAAACTGTGACAGAAGTCTTGACACAGTCAGAGACCCAGTCAGAGACCTAGACTACCCCAGTCAACCCCAGTCAGACTAGCAACCAGAAAAGCAGTCAGAAAGCAGTCAGACCAGAAGAATGAGAACCTCCACCAATCCGCCGTGCAAGTGAGTGGAGTGATCGGGTATGCCGTATGATGGAAATTCAAGAGTAAGAAGAGAAGGAAGCGGGGAAGACTAGCCCTGTGAAACAACAGAAGGCGCAAGCCTTTAAGAAGGGAGCAGGCAAGCGAGGCACTGGAGGCAGAGGGCCTTGAGTAGAATTTAGTATGCAGGTCGTGAGGCAAGCCGTAAGCTGACATTACGAGGAACACAGGTCCCTAAATCTATCTTGGTGTCGACAGAGCAGACTTCTTTGTTTTCCTTCCTTTCTGATTAGTCGTATAATGACGGCAGGAAAGGCCCGCAAGATGCCAACAGTCCACCAATCCCCTCGCCTAGGACTTAACCACACAGACAAATGGCGCCTCCATACATCCCACTCTTGCTCAATTTTCCTCCGGAGTTAGGAGATAGGTCCACTCCCCACATCCACTCCATAGGTCCACCCCGAACAGTCTCAAGAAAATGTTTCTTAACTCAATTGACACGGGATTGGAAATTTGGCAATTTGCTCTGAAATGGCAATTCCACAGAATTTCTAACTACCACAGAAATCAAAAAATGAAAACCAGACTGCTATTCCTCTAACTATTCCATTACATAAATTTGCAGTTAATCTATTCCTAAATTGGAGCTTAATTTGAAATCAAAGTGAATAATTTTGAATAATTCAACCTGGAATAGCCACATTTCTCAAAAGATCACAACTGTCTTAAAATCGTACAACTTCCCTGCCACTTCTCTACAACACAAATACAATAATGAGAATACATATCTATGGTTTCCACTTGAAAGCAAAAGCCCAGCAAAATTCATTATATAGATGCCACTTTTAACCACCACTAAGCTGTTAAATATATAGCTTCCACTCAATTCTAGCTGAAGGTATACCATTTGAAACCATTTGAAGCCTTCTTCATAACTACCTGGTACATGTAGAAAGCTCTTATAATAGAAGCATCTTGATAACTTTGAGGTGACTTTATATGAATATTCACATGAATACCAGGGGCTTACAGGGTACATATTAGCATAATACACATATATGTCATCCACCTTGGCTGGTCTTATTAGGACATACAAATAGAAAGAATACAACATGAATCAGGGGTCAGCATTTACCAGATTAGCCCAGCAGTAAAGGAAGACAGGGAGCAAAGAAGCACATTACTTATACAAGCTAAGCCGGCTCTGCAGGGGCTTGTTGCCTGGGTCATACAGTTTTTCTCCTAATCAGCAACAGTAAATTGGGTTTATGATGGGCAGGAGACAAGCAGTAATGACAGGAAAAACTATGAGCACCTATGTGATTACAAGCCGGCTAATCCTCAGGTGGCGATCTTATCTCTATTCCTACACAAATACATGACAGCCCTCTTACAGTTAGCTTGTTTAAGACCTGCCCACTTCCATACCTCATACATTATGGAGCCCTTATCTCACTTTGGTCAAACCAACTCCACTTTTTAGGGCTACACCATTTCCATTAAGCCTGAACATGGTTATATTAAACTTGACAATTACTCCACAACATTAGCCAATTATCAGACCCACCTAACACTTGTCTATCAGCACTCAGGGAAATAGACTCAGGCAAGACTGTAAATCCCTCTAACATTTGAGTTAAAGCTCAGGTCACATGACCACCCCAGTTGCCAGCTATAAACGCCTGTCACAGACATGTCACTCACCCAAACTATCCACCTATCCTACTTTTTTCGACTTATATTTCACATGGGCGCCCACAACCGTGTAACTCCTCTCTCACTTCCGTTTGCCAACTCCACCACCAATCTCCCACCAGGAGTGCACGAAACAGCATATTCTCATATTTTACTCCACCACAGAGGGAGCCACTTCTCATAACCTTTTTCCGACAGATGGCAGCACCTATCTTCATCTGTTTTTGCCTGGAGACAGCCCGAACCTTACGCAACTGGCGCGTTGCCCCTATGTTATCATTCATCCGATTGCCTGCTAACGTGGCTGTAACAAACCTTCTGATTGCCCCGCATCCTCTTTTTAGTACATGCCACCTACCAGGACGAATTCCTCCTGCTACAAATCACATTGTACGGTCACACTGGCCTCCAGCTAATATCTGCTTGCCATGTACACAAATGTGTCAACAATTACCCATGTTCTAAACGCCTACACATCACTCTAAATACGAGGTCTTCCTAAAATATTACCTTATTTTATCAAGACAGCGTTGACATGCAGCATCCCTTCACAATAATGCATTGTCAAACTTCTTTCACTAATGGGCATTTTCTAGTAATAACATATTTTCATAATCCATGGGAAAGTTTGAAATCAACCCATTTTGATTGGATGGCCTGTAATCAGTCACTCTTGAGACATTCCCACGGGAGTTAACTCTGAACAAAAGAACCAACTGGTTTGGGGAAAACAACTGGGCAGTCATAGAGTCTCAAATACCAGCCTCTTCTGTTTTTTAATTACCATACTCAGCAACTTACTTGCATCTGATTGGTTTAGGACATGACCATTCTCAACAAATGTGATAAGGTCTTTTTTTATAAGGTGGTCTATCATGTACTAGAGCATCTAATTTCAAAATTAGATTGACGAATCTTCTAAATGAGGAGCCTCATCTCTTTTCTTTTGGTCGACCCGACTCTTTTCCGTTGTTTATAAACATTTTCCGTGTCAAACAAGAGGGCCCAGTCAATCACCATTAAGGAATAGTACTCATATCACCAATCAATTATTGCAATGTCTTTAACCTGCATCTAATCATTTCTAATTAATTTCATCATGAATATCGAAATCTGATGTATCGCTATCCCAACTTTCGTATTTTCTCCGTCTCCACTGATGTTACAAGTATACGGTGTCATCACGAAGAACTGAAGAATCATGTACAGGATACATCTTTTGATCTGGATTTCATACCTTGACCACTTAGAGACCTTTACATCTCTCACCTGCATCTAAATATTTCTTATCCATTTCATTATACCAGAATCTAATGTATCCCAACTTTCGTTTCCCCTCCGACTCCAAAGATATTCCCTGTTACACGAGTGTACAGTGTCAGTCACAAAGAACTCCAGAATCGTGTACGGGATAACGAGATACTTCTTCTGATGATTTGACATCTTGACCAAATATACATTTATAGATCTTTACAAAGTATATTATATAATTTATCCACAGCTCTTTACCACTACATATACCTGGAGATTGCATCCTGTGTGGCTCCAACAAATAAAAAAGAAATTTACATTTACCTCGATTCCGGAGCGACCAGCATTTAATGGTAATTATATCCCAACGGACTTACCTGCAAAGAAAGAGAGATACATTAAAGCAAGGACAAATAAATAATGACAAATAAACATTGGAAGAATGTCAACATGGCACAGATGCTCAGCAGATAACACAAATGCTAATATTTGGAGTTAAAAGGGAATAAGGCATGCACACACAATGTGAATATTGTTGATATTGGAGGAGAGATTTCTGGAACATGTCAGCATGGCTCCTGCATGTGAGATAGGGAAACTCCAGGGAAATCATTGTAAAATCAGAGCTGATAAACTTGCATGGTGTAACACACAAACATGAGTGGCACAGCAGGCCAATAAATGGTTAGCCGGAAAGGGTTTGGGGTCCACTCTTTCTGAATAAATATCCAAATATGGCTAAATATGTCCAGCAATGCGTATTATCATGGCAAGCTGTTTTGTCAACACATGTGCAGCTCTCAGCCCAGCTTTCTATATAATGTTATAGTGTGCATCTAGAGGCAGAGCAGAATACCAAATATCCTTTTCTACAACCTCGGGAGTACCGAGTAATGCATTCGTAACATAACAGTATTTCCAAGAATGAAGTAACGCAGCACTTTACAGACTAATATGCCTGATATTTTTCATATATCGAGATTTTATATATATATAGAGGCATGAAGAAAGGTGCATGACAAGTTGCTTAAAGGTGAGAAATAAGTTATTTCGAAGTTCAAGTTCGAAAGTGTCATTAGCGGTTATAAAAGTATTTACACACTTTCTTCATTTTTTTAAACATCATGTCTATACGATATGATATTATATATAATTTCAAAGGTCTGGAAATGTCGATAAAGACACAGCTGGTGACTTCGGTAACATTTACGATCTCAAAGACATGGAATATTTTATGAGTAAAAAACCATTTCGACCTTTCAGAAAGATGTGATGTAAAGTTCAAGATATTGAATTGCATATTAGCTTTGATAATACAATGAATGTAATCACATATTTTATTAAAATTGTATTTCATGTCTAAAAAATTCCATTTACAAGGTATATTGATGACATTTCGTGATAATCTTTTTTAAAAAGAATTCTAACCAAATGCCTGGACATTAATACAAAATCAAGACGGCTGAAAACATGTTCGCTTTCAACCTTCCCATTACTTGCAAAAATGCATAATATGAATACGTTATTTGAAAAATGTCATTTCAAAAACAGTATTGACAAACAGGATGGATGAAGAGAAGATGTTCACAGTTGGATGGAGGAACAACAAAGCCTGGCAATCTGCTGACCAGCTAAGAGAAAAAGGGGAGAAAAAGAGCAGAAAAGGAGAGAAAGGGACAGAAAAGTAGCCAGGGTTGGCCATGGAAAAGTTTTGTTGAGTGTTTTCGTGTCTCATTGAAACTTCCTCTTGTGAAACCAAGACACAATGAAAAGGATGCGGCTCATCCATTTGCCTCCGCAGCAAGAGCATCAACAGCGGCCTCAACAGCGGCCTCAACGGCAGCATCAGCGGCCAAGTAGGATGCGGAGTTTTGCAGGACTTGTGTCTGTTTGCAATTGCGCCTGATTGATATTCCATGTTATTTGCCGAGAATAACGTATCAAGGCGTGACGCTTTTTTACCAGGCGGTTATCAACGAGTCATTAAAGCGGCATCCAGAGGAGAGCGGGAGGGGAAGAGAAAGATCAGGAATTTAGCGGTGATTAATTTGGCCCCGCTAAAGAAGGCATAGATCATTGCAACACAATGATTAAAATGTTTTTCTTGCTTTAATTTTGAGAGGGAAGGTCGGCCCAATGGCGGGCCACAAGGAGCTCCACTTAAACCACGGCTGTGAAGGGGGAACCTTGGCTGGGAATAAAACAAAAGGCCAGGGAATGTGAATGAAGATTTACTGCCAGCTCCAGTGCATATTACAGCAGACAGGACGGGCTTTATGTGCTTTGGCTGCTCTGAGTTACGCCTCCCACATCATGAAGTCACAGCTGCTCCTGAACCAGTCACAGCCGCTTAAATCTCCACAGCGCTGTTTACAGTCACTCTCAAAATTAATCACATACACCAAGCAGCAGTTTATCCGAGGATTGAGCAAGCCGAGTCTAACCTTGGAGCAGTCAGCAGTCAAATGACAATAAAAAGAACAAGTCACTGAAAGGATCAAATATGAGCAGTTGATATTAAACAGCAATTGTGAAACAAGCCAAGCCACGGACAAATGGCACCTCAGGAAAGGCTGTGTTAAATGGTTCTTTAATGGCATTGTGGCGAAATAGGAACGTAATTGTCAATGGTATTATTAGATGGCATTGCAATAAAAGAGAGAGGGGATTGATACAGATCTGAAATGTGGGAGTAAAAAGGAGAAATTATCTGAGAAGGATGTGAAGGGCTGGCCATAATGGCATGAATGGGCAGTTTGGGGCAGTGCGGACGTGGTCAGTTTGGTCAAGAGGTGGCCAATGGCTGCCAGGGACGAGCAAAGGGAGTTGAGAGGGGCTGGAGGGAACTAAGGGGAATCAAGGGCCTAGGCTGTCATGCTGCATTTGGGGTGGGGAGGTTGATGGGGAAGAGGGTGTCCCCTGGCTCCTGCTTGCTCCTGCTTCACTCACCCTATAGGTGCTATCAGGGCACTAGCACCTGTGCCCCTCCTGCTCACCACTGCTCACCAGGGCTCACCATGCCACCCAGCTCATGTCACCTCCCCTCAAGCACTTTGACTAGCAGCACACGTCCACCCCACTATACATCAGGCAGCACCAGATGCACCCACCACCATTGGTCCACCAACCACCCATCCACCTTTTACTCACAATCTATGTTAATTTATGTTAATACCATCATGGCGTCACTACGGCCATCTTAGGTTGTGAATACCTCAGAGTATACCGATTAGAAGTAAAACAACTGTGAATAGGTGATCGACATTTCATGTATTCTTCTGATTTAGCACTTTATTTCACCAACCATCTAATATAATTATATGGAAGTCATTTTTACCTCCAAGACGGAATCAAAGTAGAATTAAGACTACTTTTGTAACAAAAAGAGAAGGTGCAAGCCAAATACAGTGAAACAGGTGATGTTTTGTATTTGGGTAAATGTTAAACATCCTCAACTATAAACTGCTTTCGAAAGCATGGATTCTCATCAGATGCGGTGAAAAGCCAAAAACATATTGTGCAATAAGGGATTATATTTGAGGCATGTCGGATACAAATGGCTGCCAATTTTGTTTCGTCTATAATACATGAATCAATTGGTCAAAATCTATATAAGCGAGTAAATTCCACTCCCAATTTTAATAACGTTGGCCTTGCGTTCCACTACTAATCAAAGATTTTGACACCTATAGCAACCATTTCTGCCCTAATGTTGTAACACATTTCATCTCACTGATGATTGAAGAATCCATTCTTCCACAAGCAGTTTTTAGGGATGTTATCTTGACATTGACCCGAAGCAGACGTAAAACATCCCCCGTTTCACTTACTTTCAAGCAGGACTGTAAAATTCAGGTCCCCATTTGAAAAAAGGCACCTTGATGACGTCTTGTGACTAATTAAACTTGCACTTTAAACACTCAAGAAAAGAGTGCCAAATACTGACTTCTAGTAATCTCGTGTAATCTTTCCTATGTCTTATTCAGTGTCCTTGGGAACTTACTGAAGCTAAATTGTCTAATCAAGCTAAACCACTGCTTAAGTAAAAAGCACAAAGAAGAGTATTCATGCAAAATCTGCAAGGACAGTCGAATAGTCAGTGGTTTGTGTCTATAGAACATACAACCGAAGAAGCCTCTTCTGTCACCTGGCCGGGCCAGAGTAAGAGCAAATGTTCAAGGTTCATTTTCTCCTTGTTGATTGAATCCTTGAATTGTGGAGAATGGATAATTCTCCTATTCTTTGGCTTCAAGGTAATGTGATCAACGACATGAAACAGTCGCTGATTGAGGTTACGGAGTCAATCCAATCCAATGACATTATTGAAATTAATCCGAGACAGAGCTCCATAACATTTGATAATGACTGTCTGCATCTCGAAGCCATCCAAGTTAAAATTTCCCAAGAAAAATGTTCAGTGAGAATATTTAACTCAGTAAGAGTGTGCAAAGAAAAACTATGTTAAATCTTCGTTTGAAGATCATGCAGGGTATCTACCCAGGGACATTGGAATATGCTTAGATGTGTTTTAAAAACGGCTCATAATTCAAAATTCAAAATCATTCTGGGTCAGTGGATCATTCCTCATTGCACACAAAACTTCACAGGCACATATGAAGCATTTAAAAGTGTGCACCAGGCAGATGCCAGGCAGATATGTCCTGTCCTGTGTTTGAATGTGATTTTTTGTTTGAATCAGGCTAATGTCACATTTGCGTGCAGGTTCGGGAAGGTGGCAAGTCCCTCAAATGTGGGGAGCCTGACATTGGCACAAGGCACAGGACCTCTCTAAAAGGCTTCTTGGCAAATGGGCATTCTGCTTTGGGCTCCTTTTTACTACCTATAAAATACACTCAAACGGCAATAAATATCAATTATTTTCCTGTTCAAACAAGCCAACATATATATGTTCAACGCATGCTAAAAATACGTACACATATCAGGCATTATCAAATACAATGAATTCATCGTTTTATAGCCACGACATTCTGCACTCCATCAATCACACACATTCAGAGCCGCGTTGGTGATTTGGTACACAGGTGGATGTATCAAAGCTCATTCTTTAATAGAAAGTGTCTTGTTCCCAGGTTTGAGATTACCTATAGCCTATTCTTGGAATGAAGGTTTGGCCCTTTTTGATCGGCTGAATCTCAAAAATATGTTCCTCAAAGAGACAGAACATAATCCGAAAATGGCAATCAAAGAAGAGCCTTTTTTTGTATAGGTTCGTATATTCAACAATGATTTTCACCAATATCAAGTACCATTTTCTGAATAATAGAAGAAATAAAAATGTAATACTTTTTCAATTCTATATATTCAATACCCGTATGTATTCACCATGACAGGCTTTTTTGCCCTAAATCTCCGGAAATAAAAATAAATCTACATGAAGGTTCGTATATTCAACAATGATTTTCACCAATATCAAGTACCATTTTCTGAATAATAGAAGAAATAAAAATGTAATACTTTTTCAATTCTATATATTCAATACCCATATGTATTCACCATGACAGGCTTTTTTGCCCTAAATCTCCGGAAATAAAAATAAACCTACATGCACCACTAATGTAATTGGTGTATTGCGTTTTATGAAATGGAAACTATTTCGGCTCATCCAAGTCAAGTAACATCTATTTGAAGAAACCGAGCAAGGATAAAGCTAAAAATCAAACAAAAAGAAGCCATGAAATGCAATTTGAATCAATGAACATTGTTTGCAAGTTACTATATTTAGAAAGAGTTGATTTAATTTAACCCACTGAAATTTCCAATTTAAGAAAATAGAATAGATTCACGTCTGTTTTAAAGGGTAAGCAATTAATATTGAAATGGACAATGCATCATGAAGGTTGTATATACAATTTTCCAGGAATAATGAATTGACGCATACCTTGCATTAACAAAATACACAATGTACATGTATTTTTATTATGATGAGCCGACTTGTACCACATGAGTTTCCTTATGGACTAAATCAAATATATCCTTTTCGTTTTATATATATCCTTGATTTGAACTTTTAGTCTCCACATCAAGAGTCTTTTGAGACAGAAATAAATGACATGCCATATAATAATGTTTTTCTAGGATAATGCTTATTTTTTGTCAATTAAGTGAAAATAATAGATGAACCACCCAATATATATATGTCTCAAATTACATCAAAATCAGGAGATGGTGTAAACGACATGTAGGTCAGGACTCAGTAGAGATAACTTAGCGAACCACAGCTAAGTCAATGTTAATCCCTTGACCAGCGGCTTTCTCACTGTTCTGTCAGGGTCCAGACCTGTGGTTAGCAGGTTGTGTTCACTGTTCAGCCAATGGTCAGCAAGACATGTACATCAGTAATGGTGCATTAGGGGAGGGAAGGACCTCAAGTGCAGTTGCCCTCTAGTGTCAGAGACACGTCTTAATGAAGCCAATGCAAGTGACACAGTCATGACAGAAGGACTAAGAAGGCAGAAAAGGGAATGGGGAGAAACAAGAAGAGAATGAGAGAGGCTATGAAGAGAATAAAAGGGAATAAGATAGGAATAAGAGGGATGGAGACATCTGGACTGAGATCCCTCCCATCTGGAAGTCCCAGGTCATCTTCTTCATCCAAGGTCACCCTTCCTTCCTCTTCCTTTCTTTCTTCCTCTGTTTCACAGACCTGTGTCCCACTGTCCTTGCCCTTTCTAATACTATTACTCTATTACTATTCCAACTACTTTTCCGTGCAGCACACAATATCATGCCATTTGGGTCTGTGTGGCCACTGTATGGCCAGTGACTACTAATCCATTTATCACATTTCCAGGCAGAAAACAATGCGGTTTGCCCTCCCACAACTCCCGGCACCACGAGAAGCATTAGTATTACAAGGACAAAGTGATACACTCGTAATACTTTCTATTTGCTTGAAGTAGTGGCTAGTAGTCATAGCAAAATACAGTGATTTTATAAGCAACATTATGCTATCCAGTTTCTAGTTCACATAATTGCCTTTTCTCACGTCAGATGTGCATGAGCAATGATTTAATATACATGATAGTATCTATTGATGTAATATGCCATCTAATACATGGCATGTAATAGATTAAAAGATGTATAAAGATTCAAGTAGAGGTTTGGCATTTCAGAATATCTAACACATTTTAGAAATAACATGATCAAGAGATACTCCAAGCAGAGTCGAGTTGAATTAATCTACTTTATCTGCAATTTGGAATAGCTTGTTATTTCAAGCCACTGAAAGGGAATGTTTAGCAACTGCTCGAGGCAGAGAGACAAAAACCATTAATGTCACATAAATAACATCAAACGTATCATCACACTGAGCATCTTTTTGCTGCAGTTTCAACCTGTGATTACCAGTTGAGTTTGCAGTGGCAAAGGCTGTGTGTAGTGAATCTGTGTGATGAAGGGCCGCGTCAGGAGGCAAGCAGCAGTATTTCATGGGGGGACACTAAGCTGTAATATGGAGAGTGGCCTGACCATCAGTCTGTGGTGCTAAAGACCACCCCGTGGCCCATTCTGCCCATAACTGCTGCCTAATTGTAAATGTGAGCCACTAATGGTAGGAGTCTTTTGCATCCCTCCAGATGGATGGCAGTAGCATTTTGTTGCTCCCATCCTGGTCCATTGTCAGGGTGAACTCTGTATCTGTAGATAACAGGCTGATGAGCACAGAAGCGGTTATAAAGGCAGACACTGCCAGACGGACAGAAAACACATTCATAAGGACAGAATAGAATAGAACAGGACACTGGATAGGACAGAAGAGAACACTGGATAGGTTAGAAGAGGACCAAACAGGGCAGAAAGGGATAGAAAAGGATAGAACAAAGACAGAACAGGCAGTGGACAAAAAGACAAGATTCGCTTGGACAGCCACTCTCCGGAATGTCAGTGAATGACCATAGATTTCCTGTCATTTCACGTGCTAGCACAAGAAGACCAACATTGTCTATTCTAAACTGGTTGAAAAGAACGGTTGAAAAGGGTGGTTGAAAAAGTGTGAATTTCTAGAATTCAGTTGCCAGCACCACTCAGCTGCAATCGACCTGTTGTAACGATTCCAGTCTGAATAAAAAGGGGAAGCCTGTTGGAGGATGGTCGATAAGATGGTAGCAGTCAACAGGGCTAAGCAAGCCAGTTCGATAATTATTGATAAGGGGCCAAAATGGGGGAAACAGTTGAGTAGCCTCTTGGGGCATGGGCCTGCTGCTCCCTTCCTTTTATCGCCCCTTCATCTAATGTACTCACTGGAGCGGAATGAATTTTTCATCACACATTTTAGGCCTTATCTGATTCATATGGAAAGGTTAGCCTTCCACTCAAGTTACTTTGTGGTAATTGGCTGGATGGTGTCTCCTAGGAGCAAGCAGTTTTTCTCCTGCATAGAACTTGTTTGCTTATTTTGTACACATACATCATTAGCCATATCACGGGTATCTGGTTGCAAGCTCCTTGCTATTAATTATAAATACTGCCGCAACCACACAGACATGCGCATGTTGGGATCAAAGTGAGTCAGTTTTGCTGAAATATGACTAAACAAATATTAGAAAATAAATGTATATTGATGCGCTTTATGCGAACATAGATAAATATAATTTAAGTGACCAAGCAAAATGAACAAAATATGTGGAGGTGTTAATTATATTATATGAAGATCAATGATAAAGATAAGGGGTCACCATTAGGGGTTCATGGAGGGCTTGCTGTGTTTTACGACAAGAAATAATTTATTTCACTGTAACTCCAATCCCCCTCCCCACCCGGACTTCTTATGGTTGCCCCATTACCGGCTCCCACCAATATAAGTTACAGTTCCATAATTCAAGGCTTATGGTCTCATCCCTCCCAGTTATTCTGAAAATGTATTAATTCACCATAGGCGTATACGAATATATATCGTATATGTCTGCTTTAGTAATCTAAAAACCATTTTCTTTGATGGCTTGATGGTAAAAATGGATGTCACGAAGCTACATTTGTTCACTACAGGAAATGCACCAGACTGAATTTAGCCCATCTTCTTGTTGCAGCGTATATTTGTAATCCTATTATTTACTTGAAATGGTATTCTTATATTTTGTGCTCACGCCTTGACAATCACGATTTGGCATGGTTTTGTCAATTCCCAATATTCCTGTCAAATGCTCAATAGCTTCCGATCGATGTGGATGGAAACTAGACATTTTGCAAGAAAAAAGTAAAATGTCGATATGCACAATATCAAAAGGGTCTGTTGGATTCAGACAGAAAGAGGAAACTTGGAAAGGAAAGAGAATTTTATGGTATTGACTGAAGAAGGGTAGACACCTTTGTGTCAATCCCTGAAGGTTCCTGTATGTTCTTCTGAGATCCTGTAAGTTCCTGTTGGTTCTTGAATAGGTTCCTTGTGGTCCTGTGTGTGGTCCTGTGGTTCCTAGACGACCAAGCGAATACAAAGGCCTCCAACGAGCAGTGTGCAGTACATTGAACTGCCTCACAAAAGCGAAAAATGTTAAGAAAAAGTTGTACATTTCGACCCTAGTGCACTCTGTTAAGGCATACTGAAGAACAGGCTAAATACATAACATGATTCCGCTTCTCTCCACTTTGCAATTTTCACCGATTACATTGTAAGTTTGCTGTCTTTCACCCAGCAGTAATTTGACACAAAAAATAATAAGCTTAAGGGAATTCAAGGCAGGGGCTCATCCACACCTTGTTTGCCCAAATTCATGCAAATCCCAAAAAGATTCACGGGGAAGATTCACCGGTCTCAAAGTAGTCCTACCGCGGAGGAAAAAGGTGGAAAAAGAGTCCGGGCAAAATTAATCACGGACAAACAATGCATAGATCTGGTCCTCATTAAAAATCTGAAATGAGGAAGGAATTCATGTGGGATTGTGTGCTGAAGGACGTCTCACTCAGGCCGAATTACAAGTATTGTGAGGGGGATAAACTGCAAATCTCCTGTCATTCCCTTCGCCTCTGGACTGCCTCTGGCCTGCCTCTAGCCCTTCTTTAGCCTTTCCACAGCATCTCTCAGCCAGCCGGGCCCAGCCTCACCACTTGATGATGTTGATAATTAGAAGCAAGCGGTCTTTTCTACTATTATCCGCTGGCCTAGCATTCACCATCAATAACACTTGTTTAATTTCATTACGTTTATTGACACTGCTGGCTCTCAGTCTTGCAGTCCTGGCATCCGGATATCCTGGCATCTCCCACCCTGGCATCTGCCATTGTAGGCTGGCTGGCTGGCTAGGCATCTTAGTGGGGCAGGTTGGCAAATTGGGAGACCTGTTGCAGTGAAAGAAAAAAGTCAAAAACAAAAAGTTTCCTGATGCATGCAGTGTGTCTACATGTAGTCTTGGACTGGACTCCTTGAAATGAGGAGATGAAAACAAGTTGCCCAGAGTGTTCCTTGGCATTCCTTTGCAGGACTTGCCATTAAGTTGGGTAGTTGGCAACATTACCACAACTGCATCAGTATTAACACCGTCAGCAGCAGCAGCAGCAACTGCATCAGCAACCAACCTGCACCTCCCTTTGATGGACAGACGTGAGGTAGCATTGCTGACAGCTTGGCCAATCCCCAGCCCAATGGAGGCCCAGCCAAGCCCAACCAGCCACCTAACTGCTTCCTCCCCGCACCACTTATGGTCCATTTGCCTCAGGCAGCCAAATGAAAATACTAATCAGTCCATCGGAGCACACATCATCTCCCCTCCTCCCTTTTGCTTTGTAATTATGCAGGTGCACAAGACAGCTCTCTTGGCTAAGTGATCTCAATACCCTTTAACATGTCAAATATCACATCAACATTAAAATTGCACCAAAACCAGCCATTCGCTGAATCTAATTCCCCAAATGATCCAAACATGTCTTATTATCACATCATGATTCACATTTGACCAAGTTACAATCATCAATAAAACATGAGTGTTGACCAATATTTACAAGAAAATGCTTCAGCGATCACCTCATACTGAAAGTATACATAAACAACCATCTCATAGCATCAGCAAAGCACAATTTGCTTTTAACCTTATCACAGAAGAAAACTAGAATGCCATGAGATCTGGCGCAGACGTCGACATTTACGATCGTACTTGCACACGTGCACACTTCCTTTCAAAATGAGTTGCCAACAAACAGCATTTCAGCATTTCTTGGCATTTTATATTGCACTCATACACAACCATCCAAACCATATTCCCACACTATAATACCTTTGCCCGGAGTGTCACAGAGCAGCTTAACCATAAAGAAGTGAGCCATGAAGTGTGCCAGGGACATCAAGGGAGAAGCGAATATCCCATAGCAATCTCGGGTAATATGAAGCGAGGATATACACGATGCACGGTAAATGAGTGGTCATTGTCCAGCCAAGTGTCCAGCATCAGGATTCATAGAACATTAACTTGGTCAGTACTTTGTATGCAGTGAGAATGGCCCAAGGGGACTAGGGACAGTTGGCATGTGTGCCCATGAACCACACACAATGACCATTTGAGGGCAGCCTGGGCCTGGTTGGCCATTTCTTTTGCTTAATTCCATGGACAGAGGCCAAGTGAAATTCACCATGAAAGAAATTACTCTGCCAACCCTGCCACCATCCCCAATGTGAATTTAGTAGCCTAAGATGGGCTTCTTAGGTGAAATGTCTTGGGTATTGCAAATGCAAGGACAATTTCAAAGGATGGCTGACCTTTCATGACAGAAAGGCCCCTTCAATAAGCAGGAAGACAATTCTCTCCACACACAAGAACATGCAATTTTGCATTAAACGATGCCCAATTAGAACACTTCTTTTAAAAAGAAAGGGTTATATGCCCTTTGCTGAGTCTATATTGCCATATGTCAAATTATATATTTCCGTCAGATTTCCAAGAAGTTGTCAGAGCAAGTAGTTATGAGAGCGAGCAATGGGGCAACATAACTGGTCAAGAATATTGACAACGTAATCATTGCTCAGCTGCTTAATTCAACATAGAATTCAAGCATGTTGCAAAACACATGCAGTTGTAAACACCGGATTCTCAGCAGTCACTGAACTCTGCACTCGACTGGCCATAAATTTTCCCGTCTCTTCGCAGGTCCTCAAATTAAAAAGAGTGAAAAGGCAGCAGGGGCCAACCGGTGTTGATTTGGTCAAGCGTTGACCGATGGCCGGTCCACTTAGCCCCTTGGATAGGTCTTAATCACCCACCCGCCTTTATTGGATGTTAGGATCAAGCTGTATTATTAGGGTGTCAACGAGAGATTAAGCAGTACAAAGGAAGTAGGTAGGTTGAGGTCATATTGAGGAAGCAAGGTCTTTGGCCACTGATATACGCCCTTTAAATCATGGGAAAGCTCTTGAGGAGTCCGGCCGAAGCAACACTCATAATGATGGTGCCATCCATCATGGCCAGGACCAATCGACAAGCAAAAGCGCCCTCTGCAGGCAGGCATAGCATCATCCAAAGGTCATGCGATTATGTCCACGACATATTGGCGATTATTCAAAATATATTAATGGCTGCATATTCCATGTCGCATTATGATAACAGGCTTATAACATGCCGCCGCGATGAATGATTGGACTGTTAGTGGGTAGAGCTTCAACGAGACTAAATTCCATTAGACTGGCTGGTGCAATTTCGAACCTTTAGAGGGAAAGCTTATCAGGCAGATAGAAGGAGATAGTCTTGGGGAAGTTGGGCCAGTCATATCGATGTGGTCATCTGGCCCAGGGAGACTTCTATCAGCAGACAGGTTGACCAGAGGGACACTGGCAGGCCACTCACAGTCTGTACTTGGCCGTCTGCACGTCTGCTCACGTCAACATCCCTCTTCCAACAGCGAAGAAGCCCTTTTCACCACCAAGGACCAGGAATCACCAACCATCACCACTGAGCATCACCAGTGAGCATCACTGCTGAGCATCACTGCTGAGCATCACCACTAAACTTCACCACAAAGTACTGCTTCAAAATCACCATGATCACCACCAAGTCAGTGCGAGAGCTATACAGCCCAACAAACTTCTTATCTGCTTACCATATAGGACATGGACTGCTCTGAGGCAGTCAATCCATCATCTGAACTTCAATTTAATCTGCATTAGTCTACATTAGATCACAAACACTCAAGATTAAGACAAGTAATGCAATTGCCGAAGAAGATGAAGAAATCTCTATTGACACGAGGCATCCGCATATCAACGGACTTCGAAAAAATCAAATATTGCAGATGATATCTGTAAGTAAGACCTCTTGATGTTCTTAACAAACTAAGATAAAACAAATATAACTTTGTGGAGGGTATAATTACTAGATCACTGATCAGTGATCACTAATTGGAGAAAAAATCCTCCACAGAGAAGTGAAAAAGTAAAAGTTTTTGGGAATGACTGAAAAATGACTGGTAGCAATAATTACCACAGCGAAGGTTACAGCAAAAATGAGCAAAGGAATGGCAAAAGCAGCATGACCAGGCATGTCAAAACTGCTATGTCAGGGAGTCCATATATATTGCTGGCTTTCAACTATATCTTGGATGTTGTGAATTCTAAAAGAATTTGCCAGAACATAAAAGAACATATCAGTTTAGATCATTCCCTGATAATCAAATTCTCTGTCATATCCGAATCAAGGCTTCAAGCTTATCTTCTAATCTTGAAATGATCTTTTTCAGAAGTAGTAAGTCTGCAAGTCTTCCTATGGGACTTGATATAATTACAGTTAATGTGATTTTTCTCGAACTAATAAGATTTTATTTACAGCAGCCTCTAATGGCTTCTTGTTGTAAAGAGATTAAAAAGAAACGTAATTTCAGGTGTGTCAAATAGATGAAGAGTCTGCAGTCTTCACCTAGACAGGTTCTGAAGAGTTGTCGACGACTCATTGGAGCTTGGGCTTTCTGCCTTTTAATTGACGATGAATGGAGCTAAGAAGCTTACGTTACATGAGGAGGGGATCCATGCACAAAAAGTGATGACGTCACGAAGAACCCCCTCAGAAGATGTGGTGCGACACAATTTCCGCCAGACACAAGTAGCTCAAAAGCGATATGGTGTGTTTTCATCAATTTTCGCAAAGGAAAAAAAACATGAAAAAAAAGAACTAGAAGATTATTAGCACGACAATAGCAGTCACACAGGCAGACACGATTGGTAATGAAATGCAACATTTTGCCACAGTTTTTCGGTATCTTTTCAGTATCTTGTGTCCAGCCAATATGAATAATAATTATTGCAAATGGTTGAATAAGGATATGATATTTCAAAATTTTAAAAAATGGAAAGGTGGCATATGTTGTGCTTTTTTTTTGCTTTGCCTCTTCCAAACAACTCATAATCCTCCATTTTTCGTTTATAAATGTTGATCTTCAGTTTCCATTACGTCTTAAGCACTGATTATCAAAATTATGTAATTTGACATTTGTATATCAATGGACCTTCATGAACATTTTCAACAATACATTTCTGGAAGTTCTTAGTACTGGTACCTAATGGTGTTGCCAGAGGGTGAACCGATGAAGCATATCTTTGTTAATTGAATAAATCTTCATTTTGTCACAACAGTGGGTGCCAATGCCAGACACAGCTTACTTCAATCTGACCTACATGTACCTATCACTAACCATATAATTATATTTTTGAGAAAAAAACTGGGCTTGGCCAGTATACCATTGCTGCAATTATGTCTATCTTTCCTTCTGCTTATTTGAAAAATAACAAGACAAACCGAAATATCGATTTTCATAATTGCCTCCAAATTATATGATGTTCTCACAAACGGTATAATATTGTGCCACTTATAAAAAACGTGCAGAGAATGTACGAAAAATGAAATCCATGGTATTGCAGAAATTGAGTATGGGCAACAAAAATAATTGGAACCAGATACTGCACAATAGCAGCAAATTGATAAACAAACTGATACGATTCTAATTTAAAACACAAATATGTTACATTTGTCTATTGTTTGTTTCAGATTTAGTTTGCAAGACATTATTGCTAACATTCAGACCCTATTGTCAAGTCATTTAATAAACATGTATAAACCTGTATCTTTTATGTTTCCCTGTCAAGTTACATAAACTTAAGCTAAGCAAAAGTTACAGTTTTGCTAAACAACACCTTCATGTGCATGTAGCATTTACACTTGGTTGGGAATTGTCAGAAGTAATCAGTCCTTTGAAATGGTAACCCCAGAAAAGAGTTGTGCTTTGAAATGGAGGGGATCACTTTCTGACACATGTCTCGAATTGATTGTCTGTTCACTCCTCATTGTTTGTAATGTGGCATGGGTGTATGACATACTTCATATTTCTGTTTATGCTACCATAACTATGGTGACACAGTAAAACACATTAACATTACTTTAAATAATAATAGAGGGATAAAAGAGAGCTCCTCAAAGAAACAAAATTTATTGGGCTTTAAAAAACAGCAACAACAATGAAGAGATCATCATAAACAATTTGATGGAATTTCATAAGGTTGTCTTCGGAGAGTAAAATAATTGTAAAAAGGATGCACCAAACATCTCATCTATTCCTAGATTGGTTCTAAAGAATTCTTGGGTCTAAATAATTCCTTATATTCATCTTAGACTTTGAAGTAACATAATACCATTCATGAAGAATATCTAAAGTTACAAATGTATTTCAAATCTCTAATCACAAAATAACAAGTTTTATAAATTGCAACAAACAATTAAAAATCCTAGTCCATCATGGAGTATCTTAAAATGAGTTCATTTGTAACATAAGTTGGTGATCCAGTCCATTGCTTGATATCAATTCATTCAAGTTGGGCTTGCTGAAGGAATGGATCCACTGGAGTTTGTGCTTTTGAGGAAATAGTAGACAAATTAAATGCCATCAATTCCATGGAATTGCCAGCAACTTGGCTTGTATGATCTGCAGCGAATGCTGATTAAACCCAGATTTGTGAAATTGTCAAGAACAAATAAGCTTAATTCTCAGAGCAGATATCATAATTCAGTGGCTTTGTTAGATGTCACTGCCAACTAAGGTTTAATTCAATTAGTGAGTTTGTGTTTCAGCAGCACATGAATTTGGTAAAGCAACTGCTAGCAAAGCAAGTGGTGAGAGGTGAAGCAATTATTGAACACAGCGAGTCCGAACCAAATTTAGGGTTAAAAAAATGCCCCAGCATAACGATAGGCACCGTTACAAAGCTGAAGATGAGACAACCAATCAGTTGTAAAAGACAAAAAAATCTGTTGAAAACTTTTTGAGATATTGAATTTTTTCACTTTCTGATTTATCACACCCCATTTTTAACATCACAAGTCATGTGGAGAGTCTGTTAAATAAGCACCGCCTTTGCAAAACCAGTTTCAATGATACAAAATATCATTCAAAAGACATAGTAATCTTTTTTCTTTTTTTTAAAAATTATGCTGTTGCATTTAATACAAAAAAGGTGTGACAAACTCATGCATGCGTAATTTCCAAGTAAAGTGTACATTTTTCATAAGAATTGCAAAAATGCGCATGCTCAACTATTCCCCGGGCATTAGCAAGTAGTATTATGAAACGTATGTGCGTACATATTTGACAGAGCTTTTGTACTGATATATTCTTATCCTATCAATTAGGGAGAGTAAGGAGAAACATTTCACTTTATTTTGATTCTATGAAACAAACAAAAATGTTAGCTGAATAATCTAACATTACTTGAGCTGTTTAATACTGTTTGACTACAATCCAATTGTATGATAAAAGGTTTTTTAGTAGAAGAACATCCATGGTCTTCTGTCATTAACTTCAACCCATTTCAGGAATGACATAACAAATTGATAAACCATAGCGTTATGAATAGCTAAAACACTGTATATTAAATGTCTATTTGAGTTTCCAAACCTGTGCACTGCCTGACATCCAATCCATTCACCCTATTTCATAGTTCTGTGATTTTATTTTTAAAATGAATGTGAAACCAACTGATTAAAATTAAGATACCAAAGTTCATAAAACCAATTGCACACTTCTTCTTTCTTTTAAATACAAAACTGCCAAAGGCAAGCACACAGGCAGACATCTAAGTATTTATAACCATACATTTCATGAAGAATTATACCTTTCCAGAATAGCGGTCAATAGCCATATCTTTTTATTACTCTAATTTTCAATTTTATTAAACAACAACTATTATATAATTTGTTTTGTGTCAATAATCAAGAAATTGTGGTATTTCCTTGGTTAAGACAGCAAATAATTATCTATTTCTTGTGACAAAATTCTTATAAATACCCAAAAAGAAGTTTGTCACACACTACGTCAATATGGGACTTTTCCCAAAAAAGATAACATTCTGTTTAATTTTAAAATATCATCTAAAACACAAAAAAATATTGTTTTGAAGTTTGCTCACATGAATTTGTAACTTGCACCCCAGTCAGAAGGTATATCACCCAAACAAAGGAATGTGACAAACCAGAAATGGAAAAATTGCAATATCTCAAAAAGTTTTCAACAGATTTCTTTGTTTTTTACATCTGCTTGTTCATCTCATCTTCAGCTTCGTAACGGTGCCTATCATTATGCTGGGGCATTTTTTTAACCCCAAATTTGGTTCGGGCTTGCTGTGTGAAGCAATTGGTGAAGCATGTGGTAAAGCAAGTGGTGAGACATATGGTGACGCAGACAGTGAAGCAATTTTTAAATCAAGTGGTGGGGGCCACATGGTAAAGCAAGTAACAAAGTAAGTACCAAGATGCTCAGTGAAGAAAGTGGTAAGGCAAGCGGTGAGGGATGTGGGGAAATAAGTGCTTAAGCAATTGGTGAGGTAAGTGGTGAAGCCTATCTATGAGCATTCTACTCTCAAGATCTATTTCCCTGTGTGAGTGTGGGAAGAAGATTGCTAATTGAAAAAAAATACACAAATATCAATTTCTCATGATTACCTCCATATCATGCCATATCAAATAATGTCCACAAATTGGTGTAGTATTGTATGCAATTCTTAACTTTAAAAATATGAGGAAATAACAGTTTTATTAGGTATGTCAATTGAAATTTCACGGCATTGCAGAAATTGAACAGGGGCCACAAATATATTTGAAACAGAAACTGCATAATAGCATCAAACATATTCGATGCACGTGTGACATTCTTTTATTGTTTGTTTCAGATTTTGGTTTAAAAGATTATTACTTACATTCAAAACCTATCGTTAAGTCAATCCTAAATCTGTCTCCTTCAAGTTTCCCTGTCAAGCCACATAAACTAAAAGTAAGCAAAACTTACTGTTTTGCCAAACAACACCTTCAATGTCCTTCATGCGCATGTAGCATTTACACTCCGTTGGGAATTGTCAAAAGTATAATCAGTCCTTTGAAATGTGAAATGGTAATCTCAGAAAAGAGTTGGGCTTTGAAATGGAGGAGATCACTTTCTGACGCATGTCTCGAATTGATTGTCTGTTCACTCCTCATTGTTTGTAGTGTGGCATGGATGTATGAAATACTTCATATTTCTGTTTATGCTATCATAACTATGGTGACACAGAAACAAATAAACAAACAAAAATTTAGTGAAATAATAAAACAGGGATAAAAGAGAGCTCCACAAAGAAGTAAAATGAAATGGGTTTAAAAAAAAAACTACAAAGATCATAATAAACACTTTGATGATATTTCATAAGGTCATGTCCTACAAGTAAAAACAAATAGAAAAAAGGATGTACCTAACATTTTATCTATTCCTCAATTGGTTTAAAGAATTCTTCATATTTTTTAGATTTTGAAGTACCATAATATCATTCGAGGAGCAAATCTCAAGTTATTGAATCTCCAATCACAAAATAACCATTTGAATAAATAGCAACAAGAATTTAAAAATAGTATCTAAAAATGAGTTCATTTGTAAGATAAGCTGGTGATCCAGCCGATTGTTTGAGATCAATTCATTCAAATTGGGCTTGCAGAAGGCATGGATCCACTGGAGTTTATGCTTTTCAGGAAATAGTAGACAAATTAAATGAGCAATTCCATGGAATTGCCAGAAACTTTGCTTGTATGATCTGCAGTGAAGCAAGCGGTGAGGAGAGTAGCAATTGGTAAAGCAAATGGTGAGGCACCTGATGATGTAAGTGCTGAGGCAAGTGGTGAAACAAGAGCCAAGGCAAGTGGCGAGGCATACGGGAAAATGAATGGTGAAGTAATTGGTGAAGCATATGGTAAGGTAAGTGATAAAAGAATTGGTAACGCAAGTAGTGAAGCCTCTCTATTAGCATTTCACTCTTATGACCTAATTCCCAATGTAGGAAGACGATTACCAATTTTAAAAATAAAAAATAATATCAATTCTCTATGACCTAATTCCCAATGTGGGAAGACGATTACCAATTTTAAAAATAAAAAATAATATAAATTTCTCATAATTGCCTCCATATCATACAACGTTCACACAATTGGTGTAATAGTTTTATACCATTTACGCGGATTTACACAGATATGGGGAAACAACAGTTGTATAAAGTATGTCAATTGAAATTTCATGGAATGGCAGAAATTGAGTATGGGCAACAAAAAAATCTAAAAAAAGAAACTGCATAATAGCAGCAAACATTTCAGATACACATGTGAAATTCTTCAATTGTTTCTTTGAAATGTTGTATTTTAAAGATTATTATTAACATTCAAAACCTATTCTTAAACTTGTCTTTCCTGAACCTGGATCTTTTTAGAAGTTTTAAATTTCCTTATTAAGTCACAAACTACAGTTAAGCAAAAATTACTGTTTTGCTACAATGTAAACAACACCTTCGTGTGCATGTAACATTTACACTTGGTTGGGAATTGTCAGAGGTAATCAGACCTTTGAAATGGGAACCTCAGAAAAGACTTCAGCATTTAGAGGGAGAGGATCACTTTCTGACACAAGTCTAGAATTGATTGTCTGTTCACTCCTCAGTGTTTGTAGTATGGTATAGATATCTGATACATCTCAATGTCTGTTAATGCTATCATAACTACACTATATGGTGACACAAAAATACACACATGGACATTTATTGAAATGATAATAAAAGGATAAAAAGATGAAATCGTCATAAACATCAGATGAAATTTCACAAGGTTGTCTTCTGCGAGTAAAAAAAAATTGTAAAAAAGGATACACCAAACATTTGATCTATTCCTCAATTAGTTCTAATGAATTCTTAGTAGCATAGCATCATTCATCGAGCAAATCTCAGGTTACAAATATATTTCGAATTGCCAATCAAAAAATAACCAGTTCAATAAATAGCAACAAGTATTAAAAATCCTACTCCATCATAGAGAACAATAGTATCTAAAAATGAGTTCATTTTGTAACACAAGCTGGTGATCCAGCCCATTGCTTGAGATCAATTCATTTCAGTTGGGCTTGCTGAAGGAATGGATCCACTGGAGTTTGTGCTTTTGAGGAAATAGTAGACAAATTAAATGCCATCAATTCCATGGAATTGCCAGCAACTTGGCTTGTATGATCTGCAGCGAATGCTGATTAAACCCAGATTTGTGAAATTGTCAAGAACAAATAAGCTTAATTCTCAGAGCAGATATCATAATTCAGTGGCTTTGTTAGATGTCACTGCCAACTAAAGTTTAATTTAATTGGCCCGTTTGTGTTTTAGCAGCACAGGCATTTGGTGAAGCAACTGCAGAAGCAACTGGTGAGGCAAATGGTGAGGTGTGTAGAAAACAAGCGGTGAGATAATTTGTGAGGCAAGTGGTGAGGCAGAGTGAGTCCTGAGGCAAGTGGTGAAGCAAGGGGTAGGGCAAGTAGTGAGGCAATGTGTGAGACAATGGTGAAGCATGTGGTAACATAAGTGGTGAGGCAAGTGGTGAAGTCTATCTACTATAAGCATTCCACTCACACGACCTAATTCCCATATGTGGCAAGACGATTGCTACATTTCCTAGCAGGGCAATTCCGAATTAATGAGTCATAATGCATGCATGACGTCACCTCATAACTGCTCTCCCATGCTTTTGGTTAGTGCCATCATAAACGGGGCCGGGAGAGGAGAAACTGCCAGTGGCCCAGAACCCGGCCATTGTCAGGGCCCAATCGGATTAATGTGTCTCTGATGATAAGTTGTAAAAGTAATGAATAGCTCTCCAACGTTAAACACACCAGCAATGTGAAAGCAGCACAACCAGAGACCATGGTTAGAGCAAAGTGAAACAGGTCCTTTTTGTGTGAGGAAGTGCCTGAGGCTAGTTGCATTTTCAGAAGCAAAATCTCACACAAAGAGTGACATGAAAACAATATGGTGTAAGTTCATACTGGCTTAGCCTGGGTCCTATTTTCCTCCGGGCACAGACCATCAGAGCAAAAAGGCACAGCACACAGACAACAATTCCTTTAAGATAAGGCAGTAAAAGGCTGGTGCTGACTAAAAGCGTTGATTGCCATCTACCGGGTAAAGGGCTACCCCAGCGACCTTTTCAAAGCAGCATGACTGATGTGTTATGACGTCCGATTGGTCATTTCACTTTACCAGTCGATGGGATGGCCCCGTGGCAGGGCCCTGTGGCAGGTTTAGACTGACCTGTAGACCACTGCCACAGAGTAACCAGTCAGTCAGATCTGGCAGACTTAGTCCATGCAGCATTTGAGGCATTTGCAAGGCAGGCAATGTGGAGGCAATGTGGAGGCAGGGGGCCCAGAGGGCATGGCAGTGTTGACAGGCAGGGACACCCACTGTCCGAATTGACACCCTCTAGCCAGGTATTAGCCAGCCAAATAGCTCAATGGTAGTCAGAGAGCCTCTCTTCAATTGGTTTATTTTGTCATGGGTTGAGTCTAAGGCCCTGGTTTATTCGCTGAGCCCGGCTAGGCAGGGCCCAGATGAAGTGGGCGGAGGGTGGCCATTCCTTTGCTATTGACACGTCTCTAGAATGCCATTGTGTCTCGGGTGCCAGTCCAAGTGCTCTGCCAGTCCAAGTGCCGAGCCTATTTCTGAAAGGCAACCAAAAGCGAACCAGTCCCTGCAGCTGCCCGTGGCTATGGCGCCTGCATTAACACTGCAGCGGAGAGTTGCGTGAGGCCAGAGGAACTGCCTTCTAGATCTAGCTGATCCCTGTGATACCACCGGTCTCTCAACTCAGCCATCTGGATGCACTTTAGTTTTAACACCATTAAACGCTTGTCTTACTTCCATATCATATCAATAATGCATGTGATGCGGGCTTATCATGGCTCGGTGTTCACACCTGAAGCTACGTGCCTGGCCTCCTTGGCTTGACCCCCGACCCATGCTTTTAGGGCTGACCTGCCTTTTCACTTGAAATGTTTTATGAGCAGCGATTACCATGGGCCAGCAGATTGATCTCATGGAATGTGTGCAGCGGTGTGTGAGTGTGCGGTGGCCACAGTCTGCGAATCACGACAAGGCCTCGCAAAGGTGACAGTGTCCGTCCATTAAAACCACCATGGGTCCAGTGTGGGGCGAGTCGACTCGGTCGTGCCCAGTGTCAGACACCTTTCACAGCTGTGAACTAACCGCAGTACATTGGACTAATCCATACAATCAACCACCATAGCTGAACCGAAGACTCGTTAACCCTCACTGTTGTGGACTGGCAAGGTGGTAATATACGATGGGTACTTCTGGTGATGCAAGTGATGCTTGCTGATGAAGCTGAGATGGTTCTGGTGAAGGATGGCAACAGCCTGATGGTCCTGATTCCACACTCTTTACCACAGACATACTCATAGACACACCACCATCATCCCTGACACCCAAACCACTATAGGCCAGTCTCTAACAAATACTCGTAAGTGCCCCGGAGGTATTCTTTAAAAGCAACAGAGCTGAAAGTGCATAAAAGCATATGCAACCCATAATCAAATTACTGTTTGATATGGCCCCAGAAAGCACTTACATTGTGGCTTAATCCAGATGTATCTATTCTATATTAAGAAATAACTACACAGGCTGATTCATCAGAAAGTTATAGCATTTAATTGTTCAACTTCATATATGGAGGCTCTTTGTGGATAAGAAGAGGAATCTAGAATATCTGGAAGTTAGTGGTTGCATTAAGCACTTGCCTCGACTGAGGTCCCTTGTTTGAATCTTTGGTAAGAGCATGTTCCAAAGGCCTGGTTTAACAAAGGGAAAGAGCTTATTCTGTGTGAATCAAAAATGTATTATACCAAGAAACATGTCAAGAAGCAAACAAAACTCATTATACGCCAGGTCTATCCATTTACCAAGACCACTTACCTGATTTTAACATGTATATTGTATATCGGTTTGAATTTTACGATTACATACGAGTGGGCAAAATTGATATTTGAGATATAAACCATTTGTCAAAGATACATTTATGCTACATCTGCCGATCTGGTAACTTATTTCATTTCAATACACCATGGAATGAATATCAACTCAGTGAGGGATTTGAGAGAGTATTCAACATGTAGATCCCTGGAACATTTATGTGCATGCAATTTCAGAGGAATATAACTCTCAGATGGAAATAAGGTGGAATTGCTAGCAGCCAGAAAGTGCCTTACCATGAAAGTAGCTGGTAGCTATTCCTACTCATGGTAATTCCATAACACCCTGGATTTCACCACACCATAGGCTGTTACTGTAGCACCGGCAGGGCTAATATTAAACTGTGTGTATGAATACAGTCAGCCAATACATGCTGATGGGCTGGCCAAACTGGGGACAGCTCAAATAGCAAGCGTCATGGACTATCACGCCTGCATGGCCAAAACACACTACACCACAGCAAGTAGCCTCTGCCACTCTTCTCATATTTCGACACTGTGTTAAAATGTACTTTGTGCTGTCTAAAATTCAGAAACATGAAGGAATTCCGACAGAGGAAAAGCCGATGGGATTGCATAAACAAAAGTTGATCATTTGAAACCAGGAATTCAGTTACCATATTGGCTGTTGTGATTCTGCATCATGAGTCAACTGAGGTTGGACCACAGCAGCCACTGCTTATGCTATCTTCCCAGCATGTTGCAATCTGAGCCACATTTTCATCACTCTCTGATATTATTGGAAAGATATACCTGAGACTAAAAAAAAAGAAGAGAAAAATGAGGTAATGAGAATGAAGAAAAAATCAGCAGTTAAGTTCAATCAGTACTAAATAAAGGGACCCTCGTTACACTTACTCCTCTGTACTCGACACTTTCATCCAGCTTTCATCTTGAGCACTGCGTGATCTGCCCCCCCCCAATAACCTCTTTTGCCCTCACCTACTCCCTCTGAGGCCCTCCTTCTATTTGGATACACTATATATACTTCAACAACCTTCGTGGAATTCTCGCAAGAGTTCGGTTCAAATCGGGAAAGTCCGCCCGGCAGTGATGGATGGGGCTGTGGCGTTGTGGTTTTCAGCCCGGTCCAATTTGATGCCAATCTGGCCCAATTGAAATAGAAGGAGGCGAAGGACAAGACTACACTCTTTGGGTAATATACACAAAACCTTTCTGACCCGATTACCAAACTTCACTGCCAGGCGAGAAAAAAACACATAGTTGGGTCAGAATAGCATTGTTTTACAGAAGTCTCTAAAACACAGCGGAAAACAATATGTTCCGGTGTCTTCACAGATTGAAGGCACCCATGCAGGGTATGCTGTAAATTGTAGACTTGATTGTCAACTAGCTATTCTCCTCTCTTCTCACAAAGAGGTTTTTATAATATTATACTGTACTTTATATAAATATATTTTGAATTGGAAATGAATAATAAAAAGGTAATGAAAGTCTGAAGAGCATTATGTTGTTTGCAATCATGACAAAAATGGATTACGAAAAAATCGGAATCATGGTAATCAGCTTGGTAGGGAGGTATTCTGTCATATTACTGTCAAACTGCAGCAGAGCACAGGAGAAGCATGTTTGACTCAAACAAAACCATTTTCTTAAGCCTTTCCTAAAACTGGAGGAGCTTAGACATTGTTGATGTTGGGAAACTATTTTGCTAGAGCATGGATTCTGGTTACAGAGCTTCTAACTGAACTGGGTTAATAGGCTCGTGACACTTAATTGGAGTGATCATGCTATCTTGCCAACTTGCATGATGAAGTGGAAAAGCTGCAATTGAAGGGCAAGCAGCCATCCCAATTACATCTGACAGTGCTACTCGACTGACACCTCGCTCTACATGGTATTTCAATGTTTCACTCAGCTCTCGATGTAACACTGACAAAGCAGTCACCGATACAAAACATTCTTAAGTGATTCTTCTCCATCACTACATAACATTGGAGAATTAAGGAGTGTGTTTTGAGCATCTAAGATGGTTCCTACTTCAAGACAGGTCAGTAGTCAACTATTCGCTCGTACATGGAGGTATGACGTTAACTGACTCATTGAGCTTGAATCTAACTTTATACTCTATAGTCTGGGAGCAACTGGAATCCCGTGGGACTTTGATGCAGAAATTATGAGCCATATACCATTTTGTTCCTTAGAATGTCAGCTTTCATTTAAGCCATGTTGGCAAGCTGGGAAATGTGTCAGACCTGAGTTATAAGGGTTTTAGTAAAATGGTATTAATGCAGCTTTTTTTAACTATCGAAAATGTGATATTTCAGAAAAAACATTGAATATGGCATATTACACATCTGGTAGTGGTGGTATCACATACCATTGTGTTCAGAACAATCACAGATTTAATTTAAGCTATCTTGCAACTCTGGGAATTGAGCAGGACAAGAGTTATAACAGCCTAAAGTCAGTAGTAGGACATCGACCTTTATAGATTTGTGAAAATATGCTGTTTCAGTATGGGGGCCGGTGGGACCCCCCCCCCATGTACCCCCTCCCCAGGAATGTATGAGTGTGGTACCAAAATGTACCAAAATGTTCTGTAGAGTGTCCTCTTTCAAATGAAAGATGTTCCAAAGAAAAAGTGGGATGAACTACCTCATTTGCATGAAAACAAAATGGCCACCAACGAGCTACCGAAAATTTGAAAAATGCTTATCTCAGCTCCTAATTGACTTATCAGAGCACTTTAAAAGACCAAACAAGGGTTTTACTGCATGAGGAATTGAACTATACACTTAGTTTACCCCTTTCTGTACTTTGTGATCTTAGAATTGTATATACTTTCAGAAGAGGAGCTCTCGCAATATTCTCCGCCATCTTGTCAATTTCAGTCACTTTTCTTTCTTTTAGTGGTGTAGCCAATATATTATTCTTTACTGTTAGATGTATTTCTTGTTAATGGGAGGTATCTATGCCGGAAACAAAAAACCCGATGTTACAGGGTTCCCACTCAACCTGGAAAACCTTGAAAACCTGGAATTTTGAGTTGTGCTTTTCCTGGCCTGGAAAAACCTGGAAAATGTGATATTTCCAACAAAAAACCTGGAAAAAGTCTGGAATTTGGGGTTCTCTTGCCAAAATTGAAACGGTCAAACAAATTATGGACAATGACGACTGTCCGGAGCTCAAAATCAGTTTGAAAGAATTGCAGGTTTAGACCTTGAAAATTGGTTTTGGCAGCCTTGAAAAACCTGGGCAAAAGAGTGTGAACCCTGATGTCAACATGAGTATTAATGTCCGATGGGGTTTTTATAGCGGGCCATTTTAAATAGAACTTGACAGCAGAAAAATATTTCTCAGAAATTACCAGTTCAGGTCAGTTTGATTATCTCTAGAAATATTAACAACTAAGGTGCCAAATGAAAGCTGACACCAAGAGCTAGATGTCAGCTTTTATTTACCACCTTGTTTTCCTTATTATTACAACTGTCAACCCTCCGAAAGCTAAATAATGTTGGCGTCGCAGTTAAAAATCTCATCAGAAACGCAAAATCTTCCCATGTTTTTTCAGCTCCACCTAACCTTATCACTAAATAAATCATTCCTAAACCACAAAATGGATGTGGATGGATAGCCCTTGATATCAGCTTTTATTTGGCATCTTGGGGCCTTGTTATTGCAACTGTCAATCCTCCAAAAGCTAAATAAATGTAGCTGTCAGAGTCGAAAATCTCCTCAGAAACACAATATCCTCACATGCAATAGAACATGCACGCCATTTACTTATATTAGCTCTTGGGAGATTGACAGTTGTAGTAACAAGGAAACCAAGTTGCCAAAAGAAAACTGACATAAAGGGCCATCCATCCACATCCATGTTGATTGATTAGGAGTGAGTTAAGGATAGGTGGAACCGAAAAAACCATGAGAGGATTTTGAGTTTCAAAGGAGATTTACAATAATGACAGTAATATTTATTTAGCGTTTGGAGGGTTGACATTGGTAGTAACAAGAATACCAAGGTGCCAAATGAAGGCTGACACCAAGGGCTATCCATCCACATCCATTTTGTTGGTTAGGAATGTGTTACCTGGTGACAAGGATAGATGGAATTGAAAACAAATGGGCCGATTTTGTGTTTGCGGGAAGATGTTCAATAATGACTGGGACATTTATTTAGCTTTTGGAGGGTTGACAGTTGTAGTAACAAGGAAACCAAGGTGCCAAATGAAAGCTGATATCAAGGGCTATCCATCCACATCCATTTTAATTGGTCAGGAAGGAGTTATCTAGTGACAAGGATAGGTTGAACTGAAAAAACATGAAAGGATGTGAGTTTCCGAGGAGATTCTCAATATTGACAGCACCATTCATGTAGCTTTTGGAGGGTTCAAAGTTGTAGTAACAAGGACACCAAGGTGCCAAATGCAAGCTGATATCAAGGGCTATCCATCCACATCCATTATGATTGGTTAGGAATGATTTATTTGGTGTTAAGAATTGGTAGAATTGAAAATATATGGGAGTATTTTGTGTTTCCAAGGAGATTTTTGACACTGACAGCTACATTTATTTAGCTCTTGGAGGGCTGAAAGTTGTAGTAGCAAGGAAACCAATGTACCAAATGAAAGCTGATATCAAGGGCTATCCATCCACATCCATTTTAATTGGTCAGGAAGGAGTTATCTAGTGATAAGGATAGGTTGAACTGAAAAAACATGAAAGGATGTGAGTTTCCGAGGAGATTCTCAATATTGACAGCACCATTCATGTAGCTTTTGGAGGGTTCAAAGTTGTAGTAACAAGGACACCAAGGTGCCAAATGCAAGCTGATATCAAGGGCTATCCATCCACATCCATTAGGATTGGTTAGGAATGATTTATTTGGTGATAAGAATTGGTAGAATTGAAAATATATGGGAGTATTTTGTGTTTCCAAGGAGATTTTTGACACTGACAGCTACATTTATTTAGCTCTTGGAGGGCTGAAAGTTGTACTAGCAAGGAAACCAATGTACCAAATGAAAGCTGATATCAAGGGCTATCCATCCACATCCATTTTAATTGGTCAGGAAGGAGTTATCTAGTGATAAGGATAGGTTGAACTGAAAAAACATGAGAGGATGTTGAGTTTCCGAGGAGATTCTCAATATTGACAGCAACATTTATATAGCTTTTGGAGGGTTCAAAGTTGTAGTAACAAGGAAACCAAGGTGCCAAATGCAAGCTGATATCAAGGGCTATCCATCCACATCCATTATGATTGGTTAGGAATGATTTATTTGGTGATAAGAACAGGTAGAATTGAAAATATATGGGCTAATTTTGTGTTTCCGAGGAGATTTTCAGTAATGACAGCAACATTTATTTAGCTTTTAGAGGGTTGACATTGGTAGTAACAAGGAAACCTAGGTGCCATATGAAAGATGATATCAAGGGCTATCCACCCACATCCATTTTGTGGGTTAGCATTGATTTATCTGGTAATAAGGATAGGTGGAATTGAAAAACCATGGGAAAGATTGGTTCTCCGAGGAGATTTTTGACACTAACAGCTACATTTATTTAGCTCTTGGAAGATTGAGTCCAGTAGTAAGATGGAAACCTAGGTGCCAACTGAAAGCTGACATTAAGGGCTATCCATCAACATCCATTTTGGTTGGTAAGAAGTGAGTAAACTGGTGATAAGGATAGGTGGAACTGAAATACATGGGAGGATTTTTATTTCCAAGGAGATTTTCGATAGTGATGGCAAAATTTAATTAGCTTTTGGAGGGTTGACTGTTGTGGTGACAAGTGATACACATCCTTGCGAAGCTAGGCAGTGTGAAGACTGAAGAGCAACAGTTATATCCATATTATCAAAGGTGATACTAACTGAGCACTTATTTAAGGGTCCTAGTTAGGCTTAGACCCAGCATTGCCCCTGCCCAGGGTGTCAGCGCAGACACAGCCCCATGCGCCTTGAGTATAGTTTAACACAGTGGCAGAATTGATTAAGGCGATTGCTCCACTGTTCAACATAATTATAATTGATTGACAAATTGTTCAGCCACTACTTCACTTTTATATCACACAACATATTAATGGTACACAGGCTGTACCTAAAAATGACACACTCAAAAGAGCATGTATATTTACAATGATTTAAGCACCTGTTACTTTCTTCAGATCCGTTTCTCAGTGTGCCAACATGGCTTAAATCAAAGCTGAGGGCTAAGTGAACAGCACTGCAAGCAGGTTTGTCAAGTGTTAATCATTTGTATGGCCCTTTGTTACCTTTAATACATGTTTTATGATAAACAGCATATTTTCACAAATCTATAAAGATTGATGTCCTATTACTGACTTTAGGCTGTTATAACTCCTGTCCTGCTCAATTCCCAGAGTTGCAAGATAGCTTAAATTAAAGCTATGATTGTTCTGAACACAATGGTATGTGATACCACCACTACCTGATGTGTAATATGGCCCTAATCACTGTTTTTTCTGAAATGTTACATTTTCGATAGTTAAAAAAAGCTGCATTAATACCATTTTACTAAAACCCTTATAACTCAGGTCGGACACATTTCCCAGCTTGCCAACATGGCTTAAATGAAAGCTGAGATTCTAGGGAACAAAATGGTATATGGCTCATATTTTCTGCATCAAAGTCCCACGGGGTTTATTATCAGTCCATTTGCTCCCGGACTACTACTCTTAGCAGGCTTAGAATCTATATTAGCCCAGAAATGCATATTTCATATTTGGAGAATTCAGAAGTATAGTCACCTATATTTTGAGTATACTTTAGACTACTGGCTACCCAAAGCTGCACAGTGCGAAGCGTCAATTGTTGGTGACAACACCACGCCGTGGTTCAGCCACAGTTCAGCCACAATTAGCGGCTTCAACAATCTCGGGCAATCTTTGCCTGTGAATAGAGCATTGTGGCCAATGGAGTACAGCCGTCTGCACACACAAAGGGGGGATCCCAAGCATTGTGGCCAACTGTCACACACACAGTGACACTGGGCCACCCTGTCTCACACCTTGCCTCTCACCAGTCACCAGAGGGGATAAACACTCACGTCCTTCTGCTTTGCTTGCTGCTGCCTTTGCCTTAGTACTACCTTTACTTTATGCCTTTACTTGCTGCCTTTACTTGCTGCCTTTACTTGCTGCCTTTGCTTGCTGCCTCTGTCTGATGCCTTTGCCTGCTGCTTGTGCTTGCTTACTTTACTTGTACATACCACAGAAGTGTCAAGAATACTCAGTATACCATATACTTTATTGCAACAGAAACTTATCTATTTTTTGGAGAAGAGGTTTGCAAAGGAAGTTTTGCTAAACATGCTAAAGGTAGAAGTATTATCCTCACTTATGTTAGTGACATCACTACTAATAATGTCAATTTCCAAAAAGAAGTTGTAGTATCTTAACTGTATAGTAGTATCAAAACTGTATAGCGAATGTTGCATAGTCAATGTGGGCATTTTTTGCAAACCCCCAATGTAGTCATCAATATATCATGGGTCTCTTCTGTCATGACTGAGATAAAGCATAATTGCTATAACGAGGCACACATTTTATTATCTCATAGCAACCAAAACTTGCAAAGAATAATGGGCAAAGTTTGACTGCTGGTCTCGGCTCAGATGAGCATGAGTTTTTTTCTTTATTTCTTGGCGCGATGAGCACACTTTACCAACAACTATTCTGTGAAATTTGAATAGAGGGGAGAAGAGTGAAAAGCGGAGAGCGGAGAGCGAGGCAAAGACTATGGCACGTAAAACTGTGTGAGGTAACACAAACCCTTCCTACCGGAGGAAGTCAGCGGAGGGCTCTTTCTGGCGATAAGACAGCGGGCGAAATGGGGGAGGCCATTACCGAGTATCTGACGCCCTCAGCTTGAGTATTTAGAGGCTGTTCTGTGTTTGACAGGAAACTTCCACCATCACAAAGTCCCTGCATTAATCAATGAGCCATAAGCTGCATATGAAACATCTATAAAGTTGGGCTTGGATTCAGCTCAGCCTGAAACATCTTTATAACCCACAACTTAGGATAGAGACTTACTCCCCCGGCTCATGGTGGAGGCTGTAGAGGCTAGAAAGGCATCAATAAGAGACCAGGGGTGGACTGAGGCACAGGGCTGCAGTGCACTGGCTGCCAATAATGATATACTTTGATTTGAATGGAGTCAGGCCATCATGCAGAACCAGCCATGATGCTTCATTATGTCCCAGGCACATAATTACCATTTTGATGGCAATGGGACGGAATCATCAGGCAAGCCATATTAGACACTATCCATTCCACATCTAAGCCCTTTTTTGCTCCAGCCCTTTAAAGGCAAGCTCTTTGATTAACTCAGACATCTATACCAGCCTAGTATGTTGGAAATTTAAGCCTCCTCATAATTGTCAATTGTCTCTGACATAGGAGAAACTACAAAGATATAGGGCTTGATTTGTCACAACCTACGCGAACTTATGTTAAGTGTGTTTCTCTGAAATTTAACAAATGAGCTTCAGTTTCAAAGTCTATTTGAAGTAATAGTAACAGGATATTTAACGCAAGATATTTTTACGTTTGGCTTCACAGCCACAATCTGCTGCATCTGCATATGTCGTCTGCTGCGCTGTCCTTTCTGGGCTTGCCAACTGCACCTGTTTGAATGTTGGGCCCTAGAGCTGGCAGGAAAGGTGCTATGCTTAACAGAAGTACTTTCATTATGTCCTATTACTTATTCATGTCTGTCAGAGTTCCTTAGTGTCAAAAACGGATAGAGAATCTGGAACAGGGCTGGTTCAAAGTTGGCGAAGAAAGGCAAGGACAAAGCGACAAATCTGGTCGGTGTTATGAGCTAGCGGTGCAAACAACATCAAAGCCGGCAGGGCTTGGATGGCACAGCCAAAGACTTATCGCTTGTAATCTGCTCCTGAATTCCACATTAATAATTCAGGTGGAGCATGCATTGACCTGCTGACGAAGCAGGGGCGGTTGGCCTCATGCACAGCCCTCCACCTAGCCACACTCATGGTCAGGCCTCTTGCCTCTGTTTCCCATGTTTTGCCACTGCTGCACCGCCCCAAAAGCTGTGGTCAACAGAAGCTGCAATATCCTGGAGTGGCTGTGCCCATCCCGAGTTCCGCCTGGTCATCCAGTCCATCTTGGTCCGCGGGGAATCCTAATAGATGGAACCCCGAGGCTCTTGCCGCCCCTTTCGTTTTGACACGTGTTTACATCAGCTGCGGCTTGCCATTAGAAGTGGCCATTAGAAATGCAAGCTGATGCACACTTAGTAATGAGGGGCATGCCCTCCTCCTGTATCCTCCCAAATACTTGCAGCCTGCACCGCCTTGGTGCCTCCAGGCCAACTTTAGCTATAAAAGGTTTGACTAAAAAACACACAAGTAAACTTTAAGCCGGTTTACAAAAGTTTCACAATTCATGCAAGCAGATTTCCTGACTAAGTAACAAGTTAGTGCACCTAGCTAACATTTTCTATACTCCTGTGCTATTTTAATTGGCAACAAGGGACTGAATGAAGTCTACACCAGTATCATGGTCAGGTAACTAATTGTACATGTATTTAAATAGTTGCCAATGCGTGTCAGATAGTAACAAGAGGTTCTAGACAGGCGACAAAAAATCAAACTGAAAACAACAAACTGCACATAATAATCTAGTTAGCTCTTTCACAAGAGGGCCTCATCAGCACAGATAAATACTTTCGGATTTAGTTATCTTGAACCATCACAATAATATTCATCTATTTGGAACTATATTCATTCATCATGACTTTAATTCTTGGGATATTCTTCTTCATGGACTGCATACAATATCACAGACAATGTGCAATATCAGTTATGAAGAAAATACTAACATGCTGTAAGATGCAAGTCGTAAAGCTTATGCACTTAAAAAAAGATTTCACAACACTTCCCACAATCTCATTCTTGGAAAACATCGCAAAGTAAAAATCATAATGCCAGATCATAGCAACAACATCCTCAAGTGCATATTCCCTCTCATACAAGATGCCTCAGAGTTAGAGACAACTTTTCAAGATGGTTGTTAGGGCCAAAAATTCATCTAGACTAAATCAGTGATGGTAATTGGAATTGAATGCAATATTGGATAAACTACATGTAGACTGAATGCATCCAGTAAGTTCTTAGGCTGGCCTAGAACCTAAACGCACTCTGGAAAGAGGTCTGTCTGGAATAAGGTCAATATTGAAAGGGAAATTGTTAACTCCTTAGACATTTTCAATAAGTAAATGAGAGAGAAATCATATGTGATATGCCTGTTAATAGTCCCATAAGTCCATATATTCATAAAATCATTAGTGTTGGTTGAGGAATCAATCAAGTTTCTTTGCAAATGAACAGAACCATATTTCTGGCAACACCTCAAAAAAGGAGAACATTTATATTGTATCAACAGCTGAGCTAATTGGGTGCCTGTTGCTCTTATTAATATAGTGTCGTGGGAAATTGATATATTACTTGGGAGTAATGGATATCATAATCACAAGTGTGAAGACTGTAATGCTTCAACAAGATCCATCTCCTCACATTAGCTTGCTGATGCCTTATACATTTATTGCAATCCCAAGCAACCTGAAGGGATTAATTACAAATAGGCAAACCCAGTTTTGGCATGCATGGCCCAGAGGAGACAGGCTTTTGGGCAGGTTTCATTCATCTAGAGATAAAGACATTGGATGCAAACGACAAGAAGAAGCTTAAAACAGCTTGATGAATGGATCGAGGTGGTAGTTGTCAGTCTGAGCGCATCACACCAGTGCCTCCATGGCCCAAACAGGAAAGACAGAAAACAGGACAAGGGAGTGGGAAAGAAAGACAGAAAGAAGGGCTAAAGACAACACAAGGGAGCTACCCAGAAAGAAAGGCATAAAGACAGTGGAGTTAGACAGCTTGAAAGCCGCACCCGATCAGCTGCTTTCAAACCCAAGCCAGCGACGAAGAGGTGTAAGAGTTAGCAGAAGGCAGTATTGTGATGTAGCTGTTGAGAGTACAACGGTGTCTGGGAGAGCAGGTGCCGCTTTAATTGATTTTTACTTCACACAACGCCCGCGGGCCCCCAGCGGTGCAACAAAAGATACCCGGAGAGACAGACCAAGGCAGATTATGTGCTTGGAAGAGGGGTAAAGCAGCGCCCACTGCTCTTAATCACATCATCACAGCTTGTGCCTAACCAGCTTCTGACTCTAACACGGACCTATGGCCATCCTTTGCCTATCAGCCAGCCAATTGGCCGCTCCACCAAGTTTACTGCTGGTAAATGCCCAGCATTTTAATAGACAAAACGCACCTTTGGGGGACTAACTCACTAACCCTCTCCAGTGAGGCATTAGGTCAAGTTAATCTGTCTTTTCTCCTCTTAACAAACTCTCACAGCACAGGCTTTAAGCACTCAGGAGAGCAGTGAGTTGAAACCACAAATTATCCTGGCACACCGCTCCTGCTGCTGGGTCTCTCAACACATTGCTGTGAATTGTAGCACTTGGGGAATTCTGTCTATCTGCACCAAGGCCATGGTGTCCTAGGAGAGACATTGCCACTTGCAAACACTGCGGGCTCTTGATTTGTTATTACATCTGTTAAGCCAGTTATTACTAACTAACCTTGGAGCAGTATGCCCAACAAGGCATGACGAAATCTGCAATCACATTGCATTAGTGACAACTTATTTCAGAAATTTTAAGGAAATTCGCAACATCTTCTGCAGTTTTAGATAACTGAAGCAATTCTATGCTGATGACGCAACTTCATTAATCCATTTGGCATTGGGAATGCCGCGCAGAGTGAGACTTCCTCCCCTCAATCTGTAACTTGCCGATAATAAATAGGAAGCGCAGTTGTCACAAGAAATATCAACCCGAAGAGCCAATAGTGTCAATCAAATATCTTTATCGCAAAACATCATTAACATGCGAAAAACAGCATTACAGATTCCGATTTTATTCTAATTCACAGTCAAATTGTCAAAATACAACTTTTTAACCTGACAAGTATTAAAAGCCTTATACCATGACTGAGCTAGCTCTGAGTAAAGGCATATGCTTTTATGTGACTTGAACATCTTCATATTGTATCTGTAATGGTTAGTGTACAGACTGTACACCACTGTGCAGTGGATGCTAATGTAGAAAATGTACGTATACACAGCTGAGCAGCCTGTGGAGAAGAGCAATAAAAAAGACCAAATTAAATGCTCTCCAGCCTTTTTCTGTCCTCGTTATCCCGCAGAAGCTCCTATTTGGACAGAAAGAAATATTTTGTGTCGTAATCTGCTAAGATTTGCTGTCGTTATGTGGACTGCTGGTCCCAAGTGTTGTCAATAATGTACACAAGGCCATTCCAATGAAGGACTGGCACACTTGCCTTCTCAGCTCTACCCTGGGGATTCAGTGGGGAGTTGGTCTAACATACCGTAAAACCATGCAACATCTCTTCCCAAGAGTTCTTGACCAGTTACAATCATGCAAAGCGTTCGATGCTTGTTTCATACACTGTAAACCCATGCCGTAGGTGCCGTTGAAAAAGCGCCGTAAAACTGACGCTGATCTAACCGTAAATCTTTAAAAACGGTAAATTACCGTTAATTCAACAGTAAACCGTAAATGTGACATTGACTACCGCAAAACCAACAGGAATGTGCCGTAAGATCAAGAAAACGGCAATTAGCCAATTACTGTTGATTTTACGGTAACTGTTACTTTTACGAAGTTGCCGTATAGGCCTAATTATGAACTACAGCAGCTTACCGTTGAAATTTTGTTGCAGCAGGCCAACTGTTCTGAACCACAACACAAACAATGCTGTCAAAGCAGTTTGTTTGTTTGTTTCTGCAAACATGACTCTTGGCTGTTTATGATTTATAACAATAATCTAGACAACTTAAATCTATTGTACTTAAGTCTGCCTTAATGATATTTTCTGTCAACTATATTGCCGGTTGAACACTGTATGAGAGACTTGAGAAGATCTGTATTCACAAGGAAATTTTAAGTTTCAAGGTAATATCACTTTAAATATACATGTGCCTATTAACACAGGAGTATCAACCTACCCAAAGAATGTTGTATTAAGTGAAAGAGGTGGATGGGGCTGACTACAAAATAATTAATTCAATATTAGTGCTATATATAAACAAATGAATTTTCTTGTGAAATTATGCATTACTAATATGAATATTTCCAAGTACATTATTATATTGTCTTGTTATTCACTTGCTAGCCTTTTACAATATTTTTATGTGCAGGAGTCTAATAGGAGGTACTGGTGTAAATTGTGCTACTCACTGGAGGTCTTTTTTATGAGCAGTAGGGGAGAATGGGGTTAGTTTTACCATGGGATAAGTTGTACCACCACTGTTGTAAATATAATGAGTTTCATTATTTTCAATGATTAAATAAAGCGTTATCATTGGGGTGAATTGAAGATCTGGGTGAATAAGGCAATCCCACTCATGTATTCACATTTGGTGAATGTCATTATGAGCCATGGAAAAAAAAACCTGCCAAATATAATGCTACGAAAAGCAACACTCATAAGTTCAAATTTGTTATTGAAAACTTGGAAGTACGGAGGACTGACATTTTTGTTCTCAGTCATCTGGTATTGGTATAAGATGATGTCATTCTGATAGGATGGAGTTAAGGTGTATATCTAGATATATTTGTGTAGTCAGATTTTGAAATCTTGCATTGCTGGTTTACTTTTGACAACCAGTTTTCTCCATTGTTGGTTTATTTTTTACAAACAGTTTTCTTCAGAAAATCAATTTAGGGTAAGTACTGTAATTTGGAGTGGGTTGAGTTATGCCAATGGCATGACATAGGATTTAATTTTTTTTAAACCTATTTTTCTCTTCATTTTACTCAAAGAATAGACATCTTTTGAAACAACTTACACTGAGAAGAAATGTTAAAAGTGTTATATCTCTTAACAATTAATAATCAGGATTTTGCAGCATTTTTGAATTTTTGTGTAAAATGGCTTATAACTGTTTAATAAGTTTCATGTAGCATATCATACATATGATAAACTCATGCTATATGGGAAGAAATAAGCAGAATGATAGGTTTTTATGGAATAAACTAAATCGAACAATTTTCACCATCATGTGGCACAACTTACCCCAGCACTTGGGTACTTGACCTACTTTTTTCAAACACTTGCCATGATCTTCTATATGGTCTGGTCGCCCTGAAACTTGCTTCGATTCTTATCTGGCCAATTTGTTATATCATTGATATCTAATTATCAGATTACATGATCAAGCTTTGGTTTTTTGGGAATCTCCCTGAAGCAAAAAATGGCACAACATACAATGGTCTCCCGACACAGCTCAATTTTATGCTCACCCTCTAAGCCTTTCATAAATTATAAATTATTAGCATACATTACATTAATAACACAGTTACTGTAAAGCTATTTAAAATTTCCAACCATTAAGGAACAATACTAAAACCTAAGTTTTTTTTGTAAAAGTGCAATTCGACAGCAATGGCAAGACATAAAATTTTGTATGTAGTCATATTGAGTGTCATTGGGTAACAAAAAATAGTAAGATTTGCAAATACACTTGGAATACTGGTCATATAATATTATGTTAAACAAGAATCTGCGGATCCAAAAGCAGAGCTTGGCATTTCTGTAGGATCTGCCTTTAGAACTCGCTCTGTCCTTTCATTGGGCATGGGGGCCTGTGAATAATACACAGCTTTAGTTGATCTTCCTGCCCCTGAAAAATCAATCCATTGATTCAAAAAAGTCTGTCAAGATGGCATCATTACACATTTTCCAGCCTTAATGAGGGCTCACTGCCCTCATTTGTCATTAGATGAGGATGTCTCTATTAATGATAGGGAAGGAAGACAGGGGAAAGTTATTTTTAGCACATTGGAATACATGTATATGGATGATGACGGTAGGCCTTAGAGAAAAGTGGGTAAAGTGGCACAACTACATGTATGTCGCTGGTACAATTCGTTTTGTCACTTGATGGGGCAATTTGTAGCACCAACTTTATTCCAAAAAAATCTTGTGTTTCACCCATTTCAAGGGAAGGATCCTTCAGGTTTATATCCTGTATATATGCAACTATTTAGCTTAATATTAGATTAGGGACTACAGCAATGAGGAAAGGTGCACCATTGCACAAGATGAAAGATCCCTCTGACAAGGGTTGCCTGGATTGAGAATCGAACCAGTGTCCCTGAGGTCAGTAGGCCAAACATTACCGCTGAGCCCTTTAAATGGATGGCATTGCCTTCTTTACTAAATTCTTCCAAAAGTGGGCTACACAAGTTGCCCTTTGGCATAACTTACCCCCAGTATCCATTATACATTAACGTTACTGATCGACAGTACTCCAAAGCTATTTAAATGTAATTGAGGAGGTTTAATATTTTTTGAGACGTTAAAAAATTTGCGGTTTGCCTACAAGATTTAGGTTCCTTCACAGCGACTTAGTCTATGTTATCTACTGATGTCATTGAGTTTTCAGCAAACAGCTGCCTTATTATAACAATTCTTTTTGTTGCAGGGGACCCTATAAAATCCAGTTAAAGTTACTACAAAATGTTGTCCTTCTGCAACCAGTCAAGATGCAGTACCATCCAAAACTCTCCTACTGAAGTCATCTTATTCCATCTGATGAGTTAGACAAATCGTCATTCCTGGCTGAAGTAAACAACTCCAAGAAATATCACCAATGCATTTCAACCCATACTTTCTCACCTCTGCCAATGACCAGCAATATTCATACAATGTGTAAGTCATTTATATAAACATCATGTCAGAGTATAAGATATTTTAAACTTAATTTTTTCTGAAGAACGCTGAATAAGAATATTTATTTATTTTTCCAGAAAGAGAATTGTAAGGTTGCTGCCTGAAACCAGGATGGACAGCTTTAAATTTGGATGCCATTGTGATGACTTGGATCAGAGATATTGCCCAAATGTAATATACGATATGACATCCTAAAAAGTAAAATGGTAAGTTGTGTCACTGTTTACCTTGGGCTGATACTGTATGCCAAATAAAACAATTTTTTTCTAGGCAATCTCAATATGAGATATTATACAGTTATCCAGTTGCAAAATCAGTGACTGATATTGAACAGGTGCTGTGCGCTGATAAATAGTATGGATTTTGGTTGCAAATGCAAAGAAAATGGCATGAAATCAGACGTGTGAAGTTTTTGTTTCTTTTGGCATGCTTGTTTTAAACATATCTCATCATAACTCAATAACTTTTGCACCCACAATTAAGTAACATAAGCAAAATAAATAAGGCAAATGGGAGAAAAAAAAAAGGAAAAACAGAATGTGGGCATGTGAAATGTCAATTCAATCTTTTACACATTGAACTTGCCATGCAAAAATCGGCCGTGCTATATAAAATATAGCACCGCTGCAGACCAGAAGCCAGATTTCTAGCCTTCCATATGATATGAAAACATAGCATCTTGTGCCTCTTTGAGACTGTGGAAGCGTATTACCGCCAAATATTTTTTATTTCGGGTTTGATACAAAGAAATTTTCAATTTTCATCGCAGTGTCGGGTGTCAGGGAAGTTGGAAGTGGAGTTGAGAATTGGGAGGGCAGTTGGAAGGAGCGTTGGAAGGATTTTCGGAATTGAAGATGGAATGAGAGTTGGAAGTGAAGTTGGAAGGAGAGTCGGGGAAGGAATTTGGGAGAAAACAGGAGTCGGAGACAGGAGTTTGGGCGAGTTCAGGTAGAGTTGGGAGGGAAGTCAGGAATAGAGAATTGTTGAGAGTCAGAAGGAGGGAGTAATGGAAAGGTGGAAGAAAGGAGTCAAGAAGAGAGTTGAAAGGGACATTGTTGGAGGTCTCGATGTCGGCCTTGTTCTCGAGGTTAGCCTCGGGGCTATATTTTGATGGCCTTGGCCTTGGCTGGGTCTTGGATGCCAAATCACAGGCTTTGCCTCAGTCTCAGGTGTCTTTGGGCCAGTGTTGGAGGCCTCGAGAAGACTCATCCTCAAGACCCGTCTCTGGCTTATGTTTTGATGGTCTCGGCCTTGGCTTGCTCTCGGATGCCGAATCCTTGGCCTGGCCTTGGTCTCGGATGTTTCAACCTTGACTGCATCGTTGGTAAGAGTGTCTGGAGAACCGAGTAGGGGAGAGGGGATTTTTGAAGTCAGGAGTGGGGTTGAGTCGGGAGGTGCATCGGGATTAGGGAGTTATTGAGTCGCAAGAAGGAAATCAGGGAGAGTTGGGAGTCTTGAGTTTGGTGTCCCTTCCCGATTATCCCAACTACTGACTCTACCCAACTCCCGACTCTCCCCTAGCCCCTGACTCTTTCAAATTCCTTCTCCAACTCTGACTCTTAACTCCATCCTCCCAACTCTCAAATCTCTCCTCCTGACTCTCCCTCTTCTCCCAACTGTCCTCACAACTCTCACTTCCTGACTCTGCTGACAACTCTGTCTGACCGCTCTTCCAAACTCTCCTTCTGACTCTCCTCTTGTTTCCCCTTTCAGCCTCCTCCAAACTTTCCCTGACTCCCTCATCCCTACATTCTCCTGACTCTGCTCGACTCTCTACTCTCCTTTAACCCCTTTTGCTTTTTTGCTGAGACGGAAAGGTTTTTGCATTAAGCCAAAATTTGATTAAACCGAAAGCTTCTTTGATTAAAGTTTTTCATTTGAACCAAAACCCCTTTTTTGTTTATTAATTTCACTTAAAAATTATTTTATATGAAAAAGGATCCAGCTTTAGGTTTGACTGCAAAGTGCTCAACTCCTCCTCCTGACTCTCCCAAATTTCCTTCTTCCAACGTTCTACAACTCACTCTTCCAGACTAACCTCCATACTCCTGACTCTCCCCAGTTTCCTTCATCTGAATCCAGTTATGGAATGGGAGGGGAAGGGGGGAGTTCAAGGGAGCTGAGCTCCCGTGATAAAAAAAAACAGGGGGAGCTATGACCTGCTACGGCTCCCCCAATCATCAGAAGAAACAGATAATTATCATGTTCACTTTTTCGGTCCTCCAGGTAGGCCTAAATTTAGCCAAAAATGAACCCTGGTTTGGAATTTTTCTCCCTTTTAAAAATTTGTGCCTGTGCCCGACAGCTGATAGCTCCCCTGACAAAAATTTTTCCATTTCCATCACTGTCTGACTCTCAACAACTCTCTCCTCCAGACTGCCTTCCTGACTTTCCATGAAACTCTTCCAAACTCCCTTCCTTCCAATTTGCCTCCCTCCTCCCGATTACTCCCAACACACTTTTGATTCCCCCTGTGTCCTGCCAACTTTCCACAACTCCTTCTTCCTGATTCCCCCCTCCTGAATCTCCCCTACTCCCTTCTAGCAACTCTTCCATTCGCTCTTCCTGACTTGCCCTTCAATCCAACTCCTTATGACTCTCACAGATTCTCCCCAAATCCATCCTCCAAACTCGCCTTCTGACTCCTCTACTGATGCCCCTCCCAACTCTCCATCTGACTTCCCTCTCAACTTTCCCCCACTGCATCCTCCCGATTACCAAACCCCAGACTGCATCCTCCTGACTCTCCCCAGCTGCCTCCTCATGACTGTTCCCAACTCATTTCTCCTGACTCTTCCTGCTTTTTTGCTAAGACTAAAAGTTATATCAAAAATTTAATCTTGAATAAAACCTAAAGGGTTTCGGATTTTACTCAAAAAAAGTTTTTATAGATTAAATAAAAAAGATTTTTGGTTCAAAAGAAAAAACTCTGAGATTAAACAAAAAGATATTTCGATAAAAATCAAAATGTTTTTTGGTTCAAATGAAATACTCTTTAAATTAGACGAAGGTTTTTGGATTACACCAAATCTTTTATTTGACTAAATGAAAAAGGCTTTTGAATTTCAACCAAAAAGCTATTGCAATAAACCCAGCAATTTTGGATTAAACCAAAAGGTTTTTCATAAATTAAAAAAAGGTTTTTGGTTTAAACAAGAAGTTTTTGGAATAAACCAAAAATAAAAAATATCTTTGGCAGTAATACGCCTCCGTACTGCACATTGAGTCATCGGTTCTTGTTGTTTGTTTTTTCAGATAAATCAGACATTGTCAATCTTATGCATATAAGTAATAAAGCTACAGTCTTCAGCTATCTTGGTCTCAAATGTCAGTGGTCCTGAATCTCTCTTGAGCATTTTTCCTTGATGGAAACAAGCGTAACTTTAAAATTTCCAAATTACCCAATACTTTACAACTGCATAATGCATATCAAAACTATTACTCAGTGAAGAATTCATTATTATATATTTAGAATAATTAAATTTTATGAGCACCCCTCGCATACTAAATTTTTATATGGTTTAACATGCACACTCTCTCCTGCTAATTATATAATCAATTATGAACCCTTCTTATAAAATTGACCTAAGAGGAATTTGTCACTTTTCTGAGAATGACAAACAACATGCATATAAATTGTACATTTACTTGTCATTATGTTTGCACATTTCAGGAACAAGGCGACAAAAAAGAGAGATCTGTTGCTTCGAAGTTTGGAGGCAAACCAAAAGAAGAAAAAAAATCCAATTGACCCAGGAAAGATCCAATGGACAAAATTTCAATTTCAACTTAAATAAATGTTCTTTTAGACTTTTGGATGAATGAGAAATAAAATCAAAATTTAAAATTTATTTTAATAATTGTTTTTTTGTTTATATCCGCTAATAAATGTATTCTTATGACAAGCTTTCTTTTGTGTTTGATTCTTTCTCAAATGATAATGTTGCAATAAAGTATGAGGCTAAAAATGATCAATGCATAAAGCAGAAATTAACTGTAATTCCCTGAAAGAGCGAAGGTGACATCTGGTGAACTGCAATCACAGACGAACAATAGCATTAGTGAGGATAGCCGGCCAATTAATTTGAATTACCTTGCAATGAATATACATATTGATAATCCATAAGGGATATTCACTGAAATTAAAATCTGTAGTATGCTTAAATTTTTTATATGAAGGTACTGATCACACATACCATTAAATTTACGGCATCTTGCTGTCATCTCTACAGTAGCTTTGAAAATTTGTAGTTAAATTAAGGCAATATTGCCGTAACATCAAGTAACGGCATAATTTGTAATTTACGGCAGCTTACTGTTAAGGCAAAGTGTACGGCAATTTGCCATTAGCATAAAATTACAGCTACGGCAATTTGCCGTCTGTATCAAATTACGGCAAGAGAGTGTTAAATTTACAGCAACTGGTCGTAAATTGAATAACGGCATTACCGTTGATTTTACGGCAAGTTACCGGCTAATTTGCTGCCGGTAATGCCGTTAAACCAACGGTTTCGGTTTTACAGTGTAGTATTCAATGGATAATTAGCAGTCCGTTTTGTCTACATGGTTTAAATGAAACAGATTATCAACATCTTTTCTCAGAAAAAAGTTAATGATTCAGTTCGAGGGTCAGGTCCCAAGTTACCATCGATGAACGAAAGCTACGAAACATTTACTTTGTGCGATTCGCATTGAATGTCAATTTGTTTACAAGACTACTTTATATATATATGGCCTACATAGATGTAGAAGCAGCCAGAAACTATTTCATTTATTGCTAATACTCTAAACTGTGACTGAACAACAAAAACATCAATTTCTACTTCAAAACTATGACCTAAATTTGGGCTGACGAGTGGGAGTTACTGATGGCGAATCTTGCCAATTAAATGCTATCAACAAAAAGGTTCATGTAAAGAGAACTAACAGTATCATTAAACAGTCATGAAAGGCAATGTTCCCACAGAATCTAATAGGTAAATTGATAGAGTCTGAGAGGATTTGCACAGCATCATTGTAACAGGCAATAGACGAGGCATCAGAGCTATAATCACCAAATGACATTTGCGGAGGTCTTTGCCGGTAGACTAAATGGTATGAATATTTTGCATGAGAGAGAAAAAGTTCACCGAGGGCAAAGAGAGCATTAGTCATTATAAGAAGGAAATCTCTCAGACTCTGTAATGAGACAGAATTACCCTCCAATCTGCAACTTATTACACATGATACTAAACGAAGACAAACAATTACGGAGTGAAATGGCAGGGAAAGTCATTCAAGCCAAGTCAGAGTTGGTCTTGAGTTGTTCTGAGTTGTTCTGGCTGACGGTGGCTGCTGGATTCTCCCCTGGTTGTTTCCTTTGTCATGGACATCTAATGGTCGGAATCAGAACCGCGACTACTGTTCAGCTAGCTATCAAAGATCTGAGGCTAAGTCAATTTTCTTAGTGAAATTGTGTTCATGAATATTTATGCACAATTATATGGGATATTTGATGTGGGGTTAATAGAGCATGTGGGTAAACGCTGCAGTGCATCTTGGCAGGGGCGATAAGAAAGAAGTGCTGGGCCCTGCAGGGGGTGAGAAGAGCTGTGGGGGTATTAAGATAGTCCAAGGAGTCCTCAAGATTCAGGGGGTTAAGAGGAGGTTAGAGAGGTCTGTCACCCTATTGATCCCATGGTAACAGACAAGGGCAGAGAAGCAGAGGAAGGCGGTGGCAGGGCAGGCAGCAAGGGCACAAGGAGGGCATACCACAGCACAAGATCCCATATACACAGCATTACACAGCATCTGACCAGAAGGATTGCATCCCCTTGTAACGGTGGTGCATACCAGACACACAACTGTAACATTTATAATCCATTTATGATGCAGTTTCCACCAAACCCAAATGTGTGCATTGTGCAGTAAGGGCATTGGTCTCAAGATGCTGGTCCTAGGATTGCGCCCTGAGGTACACCTTTCTCTCAGTAATTGTCCCAGGCCTCAAGACAGCCTCAAGACCAGCCCCTGCAGGCCAAGCATTGCTGTGCATGGGAAGAGTGCCCAGACCAAGAAACCTTTTAGTGGCTTTGATGCCCATGTCTGCTCAGGATCTGCAGGCTCACTCTGTGCTATTGATTCACTTACACATCTATTCATTTTATACTCATATGTAGGATAGCATAAAAGGATGCACCATTCACATATTAGCTGAATACCATGTTTATGCCTGCAGCCTTGAGTGTAACTGCCTTGAGTTATGATAACACATATCTGCTACTAGGGGCCCACTACAGGGTAAATCTGCACAATATAAACATCACAGCCCCCTACACATACTGTAAGAAATGACCCTGCTACTATGGTGCTACATACTACAGTTCGTGTAAAGTAGGTCAGGCGTCACCTACAGCTTTTTGGGGATGATCTATTGCCTTTATGAAAAACCCAACGCTAGAAGAAACTCACACGACAGACAGCTATGAAATATACAGGATGTAGAGTTGACCGACCTCGCCTTACCCCGAGTCAGGCGAACCTCTCATAATCGGAGCTTTGTTTTAAGACGAGATAAAAACACAAAAGCACCAGGACCCGAGTCACGACCCTGCAAGATATGTCCTTAAGCTCAACGAATAAGCTTTGGTTTCTGTTATTATATACCTCTTCAAATATGCAGTAGATTTATCAATCAATCCTAATTATCTATCTATTATATTAATTGGGCTCTTGTTTCCATAATCAGGATGGCTATTGTCAATATGCACAATGGGACCGTGGCTATTATAATATCTATAAATATCCTTAAGAGTCATAATGCACCCCTGTATTTTGGCAGCATGCAGAAAATATAACACTACGATCTGGTGGAATCTGGAAAAGATCCTTCGATGCAATTCTTCAATGTTGGCAAGTATATGAGAACAGCAGCATAGATCCCCATCTCACTTCAGCTGCAGCATGCTGAACATGTCAGGCTAATGGACCTGCCCACCAATGGCCACCATGGCACCAAACATTGGAATTTTCACAAAATTGACCAGTGGCAGTTCCATCACGGATGACAGGGTGCTGTACAAGAGAGCTGTGAACTGGGGGTGAAGAGGAGGGGTGTATTGGAGATCACTTACCAAGATTAGTCAGCCCTTAACCTTTGACCCTCTTGTCAGATCACCCTGCTCTTCTAGCCCCTCTGACATGCTTTTGCACGCCCTGCTTGGTCAATACCAGCCCTTCCAGACTGTGCATTGAATCAGGCTAATGTTCAGGCTCATCCTACAACAGGGTTAGTCATACTGCAGCACTCATGTCTTGCAAATATACACAACACGCAGCTCCAGAATACGGTGTTGGTTAGAATCTCCGGATCAATTTCCATCAATCGGCATCAATTTGAAGACACCGCTTGATAAATTGATAATGCCGTAGACGCTGCAGAAATCTTTAAATCGATTCTAAGAATGGATGTGTGATACCGATACTTCAGATAATATTATAAATTTATAAGCAAGATTGATAGAAATCTGTAAGTATTGAGTGAATAACAATGTTGCCAACTAGTCAAGAAGCTCACAATACAAGTTGACGACCATGGTTATTCATGGGCATCTAGTTTGGGTGAAATTAGGAGTGAGAGGAGGCAATTTAGCAGTTTCTTTGACATCGTAGTGCCAAAAACAAAGCAACAGTAATGGTATTAAAACAAGGATGGTGATACAAAGGCAACGAATCATCAGGCATTATCGAATCAACAACACCACACTTCCACAAAGAAATTTCAGCGACAGACTGATGGATCGATACAATACAGAAAGATAAGATAGATAGATAGATAGATAGATAGATAGATAGATAGATAGATAGATAGATAGATAGATAGATAGATAGATATCCCAAATCTTACTTACTAACTTACTAGTGCCTATACAGATCTCCAACAATATGAACTAAAGATAATATTTCTGTTTGCAACTACAAACAGCATACATTGACACTATCTCCTCTAGCAAGCCAAAACATTGTGAATATAATACGACTTGAAAGAGGCAAGGAGAAGACATCAGAAGCATGGATGACATTGGCTGTCCACAGGATGACAAATGAGATGAAACATCCACTTTGAGCTCGTCAGCAAACCACCTTCACCAGGTGGTCAATGGCAGTGGTGATCTTTGCAGAATTAGAGGCACTAAGGCCTCAGCTTGGGACTCAATCTCCTTGTAAGGTACTCGTAAGGGAGCCAGATGTTGTTTGTTCAACCCTTATCGTCAATATGTACAGTGTACACAAGCATTGCAAACATGACCTTCTTCTCACTTTCTCATTCTCATTTTCCTCAACATTCTTTGCAAAAGTAGTCGACAGACCCCTCACACTGCCCAGCTGTCCCTGACATTTGAAGCGACCTTTATTCAATTTACGTCTCAGCGACAAAATCGGTGCCTTGGCATTAACCGTCTGGCGGACAAAGCTTTCATCAAGGTATAAAAAAGGAGAGGAGAGCTGTAAAAAGAAACGCGGCTGCCTTTGTTTTCAGCCTTCGGAGGCCACTCGCATCCTTTTGATGACAAATAGTTGTGAGAGGAAATCGGGAAGGAAACGCACCCGCGCCGGAGAAGAAAGTCCAATTCCGAGCATCGATGACATTTTGCCGGAATAAGGCCAGAGGAGCAGAGTTCTTATCACATTATCACAATCCTTTCTGCAATCCCTTCCTGCTTTTCATCTGTAAATGACATAATCAAACGGCAACGAGGTGCCAGTTAATGCCGCATTTAATCTTTATCATTTTATTAATTTGCGAGATTGTGAAAAGGTGGGAAAAAGCCATGTGTGCAGCAACACCAAGGCCCGGGGACATTCTGCCAATATTCATGTTGTTGAATACCTGGCAGCATATTCACACACACACACACACACACACACACACACACACACAGGTAGGTACAATGTACATAAAGAAGGTTCAGCCCTCTGAGGAAGGTTCTTGCTTTTCATATGGGCTGATTGATATGAAGTGAAAGAGAGAGGGGTCCATTTCCACAACATTTTACACATTAACCCTGCGATGAGGATGATGTTTCATTAGAATCGCAACAAAAAGAAGAAAAAGCTTTGTCCTTTGTTTTAAATCCATGAAAAACTTCAAAGCACATGCTTTTCCTACTTGCTGACAGCATATATTTCTAAATGGACACCTTTTGTACAATCAAACCTTCATAAAAATGTCGCAGTCCACATTGCTCCTAAATTCCTGTCAAATGCTTAAAGTGCACCGGTTTGTGTGTCTCATCTGGAATCATACAATTTAAGAAGAGAGAGAATAAATACAAGGCAGAGAGAGAACAAATACATAGCAGCAAGAGTAGTAATGGCCCCGGCACTCTCACTTGAATGTGGTTACTTTCAGATGTAACACATCCCCTGGGTTTAAACGGATTAACTCCAACTCCTCATCACCCTGAGTGATGCAATCCATAAAAGGTTGAAGCGAGTAGCCTTTCATTTGTTGGGACTGTGAGGAAGCATGCCAAGAGGCAGCATCGAGTGGCAAGTAATTAAGTCAGTCTCAGACTAAGACAACTCCCAATAAACGCTTATTGTCGGCATAACCTACAGCTCTGCGTAAAATGAGAGCTATATATGTCGAAATCGTCCTTGGCATAGAAAGTGCCACATCACACGTGTTATAAAGCGATCAAGAGAAGATAATATTATATGGCTGATAGTGATGTGTAGAGAGTGATACAGCAAGACATGGAAGGGAGCATCCGGAGAGGCACCGAGAGAGGCTGCTGAGGGGTGCTTGGCTGACCCCTGCTGTCCATTAAACATGAATAGAGCCGACCCACAAGATGAAATATGTGCACCTGGGGAGCAGGAGGGCAGCAAAAATCTCAAATTAATTTTACCAGCCAGGCAAATGATGGCATGCATTTCAATTGGCTTCTGAGCTCAACGGAGCTCCACAGAGAAGGTCAGAGCAGCAGGCATCCCTAAAAATTTGTCAGCATGGCTATTGTGGATCGCAAGGTGATGAACTGCAATGGCATTGGCCATAGGATGCTGCTGATTCAGTGCTGAGCCTGCGGACACAACATCTGATCAAACCGAATGGACCACCGGCAACGGTCCAGCAGCTTGTGATGTATAGTGGTGCAGCCAGGCAGAAGATGTGGGGGCTGGTCAATTTGGAGCAGTATTGAAGGACTGGTGAGTTTTACTAAGGACCAGTGCAGATAGCCAGCTAACCAGCCAAGTAACCAGCCAAGTACCCAGCCAAGTAACCAGCCAAGTAACCAGCCAGCTAACCGGTGGGAGATGTAGCACACACAAGACGAAGAGAAGAGAAGAAGAGAAGAGAGAAGGCCGATACACCCCGCCTTATTACCAGTCCTAAGAATTCCAGCCACCTTGCCAAATGGATTATCGAACTCTCGGGGAAGGCGCAAGTTCCTCTATTCAAAGACCTCGTTTTACACACTCAAGCCCAGGCTGCTTTTTTTCTTCAGCTAAACACGTAGAAGTTAGACTCTTTAGCAGAACCAAGGGGATGAAGTGACTCACCTACAAGATGATGCTAATTACGACCATCCTTCCACACCAGCTACAACTTCTGCATCTATTCCAAGCCCTGTAGTTCTTATTCAGAGGGAGGAGGTTAAGCCAGGGGGCACCATGGAGTGCTTCTGACACAGGAATCCTACACAAGACTATACAGTTGGACCATGGCTATTGTTGAATAACAGGACAGATACAATCATAAGGCATTGCGCTTTGAAAATGTATACGATAATGGGCTGACGAATGCTGACCACATTGCACTGCATACCATTTTACACATTTTCATGGAATCGGTTCTACATGCCCAAATTCACGAAATAGTATTAATGGACTATGAAGCATAATCGTCATATTTCAAGCTTGTAAGTTGTAGCTAATGGAATCACAAATGCCTAGTATTTATGCTCCCACGTCATTGTGCATTGTTTACTACTGTGTTATTATGGGCTATTACCAACATGTCACACTGTCAGAATGGTAAGCATTGTTCACCCAGTAGAATCACATTGTGTGACTATTAGCAGGTAAGCTGGGCTGCAGTTAAGTGACCATGTATGGAAGGTCATTGGCCTGCTTGCAGTGCTTGGTTATGTTTCTCTACTGATGAGATCTGATTGGCCCATTACATACGGTTAGTTTCACCGTTTACATTGATTGGCTAATTCTTGTGACAAGCTCGCGTGTCGGGCCAAAAGAAACGTCAAATAGTCAGAGCGGAGTATCAGTCAACGTGTCACACCAGTCATTCCAACCAGACTAATGTGCCCCCAGTCTTCCTCTCCTACCTGCTAATAATCACATGGAAAAATGAATATTTCACGATTGATGTGAGAACTGGCCCCATGCCAAACCCTTCCATCCAGGCGTGATTGTGGATAACTGTTAAGCCAGAGACAAAAACAGTTGTATGTGGAAGCAGTTGCTATAACTTCACAAATGTCGTTGGAAGGAGGTCACTGAGAGGTTACTGTGCTAACAATTGAGACCTCCCAGTACATGACACCGATGTACATTAATACGGACAGAACATGTAAGTCCTTCAAAGGGATACTTAACCAAATTTCAAGGCAGTGGATGTTGTGTCTGATGGCAAGTTTCAAATTCTAAGCCGATTTAAACACAATGTCATGTACTTGATGTTTAAAATGGGTGGACACTGGACAACTGGACATAGGGATACTCATCTGAATTTCAAGACAACTGACTTTGTGTCTGATGGCAAGATATATATCTAAAATGTCATGTACTTGATGGTCACTGGGTGAACAGCATCAGTTTCGGTATACGGTAACATGTAAATCGCATAAAAAAAACCGACAAGAATCAAATCACAGTCTACTCAGTTTCATTAGCAAAAGAGAAACGAAGGCAAATTCACTGTTAAATTTGCAATTTTTGATCATCATATATTCCATAAACATGGGTGTCCCAGAAAAGCATTTTAATTTGAAAATAATTTGCAGCTTGTTCACTTCAATGTGATCAGCCACAGTGCGGGTGAAGTGAAAGTACACCTGGAAACTACATGGAGTTTTGATCTTGAATACGATTTGTAAGTTTATTGAACTTTATTTGCTCATTAGTTTCAAAGACAAAATATTTTGGAAAGAAAAACAAACAAATTGTATTTATAAGCAAGGTAAACACTTTAAAATACGTGAGTAAGCTTTTTCAGAGATCTGAACAAACAAATTATCGAAGTAGGCTCAATTAGTCAATCAATTATATGCCTTGATCAACTGAGCTGACATTTTATAGCTACAGCTACAGCAGTGGTCATGCTTCAATCAAGTTCAATGCCTTCTTTGACATCAATAGGTACCAGCTACTGTACAGGGCATATCTTAGAAAGGTTCTTTTGACATTGTTGCAGTTTTTTATATAAAATATGTAAAATCACCTTCACCCGATCCATCTTCGTATTCAGCATATGCTTCAAAAAAATCATCGTCATAATAATCATCATGATAATAATCATCGTCATAATAATCACCGTTAGAAGGGTCAGACTCACCATAGATAATGCAGCACGTTTGCAGGACGAGAAGTACCTGCAGTATCTCCCCTATGCTTCTCATGCTTGATGATGTTTCAATGCTAGTATACTATGGCGACAGTGGAGCTCTTTGTGGTACACTTCTGAATATGTCCAACCTACTGGGGAAATTGCTTAATAAGCCTATAACAAACAGTAGTGTTTACGGCACTGTGTGACATAGGCGGAATTTGGTGGGAATCAGGGGGGTGGTGGTTAGTGACCTCATAACTGATGTATACCATATAGGTTGGCAGGGTAATACATTGAACAAAAACAATCAGTTACACGCACTGTAAATTCTGAAATTCTGAGTTAGCCCAAATGATTGAGTGAGATGGTTGCACGATTTGTTTCAGCCATGATAGCTTGCTGTTTTGAGTTATGATAATCTTTATGTTGTTATAACTTGCAAACAACAAGCTATCTTGGCTCAAAGGAATTGTGCAACCATCTCACTCAATCAATTAAGCTAACTCAAAATTCAAAGTTTACAGTGCATTATATCGTATTGGCAGGCCAGATCGGGGTCGAATAAGATATTCCAATGGCAACTGCAATGTAACTGAGTAGACTTTGTTCTATGAAGGTACTTCATTAATGCGTGAAGCACTTGCACGGGAATCTCATTGAGATCGAAGTGAGCTTGATTCTTATTTTGGTATACATATACAATACTTAAAGTTCTGTAATGTCATTAACGATAAGAGACAAATCAGTTGTATGTGGTTATGTATTTGGAATGATGTCACTTGGCTCTGAATTGAGACTTCCCAGTACACGCCACCAATGACCAATGTATTTGTATATACAGAACATCTATGCCCCCCCCCCCCCGCATCCCCTACACTATCTGCCACTGATTGTTCAACAGCATTATGTACACAATCCCATCGCTTTTTAACCATTCGTCTGACAGATGACCTTAAAACAATAAGTCAATGAGGCAATTAAAGCAAAAACTGCTGAATATCATTATCATGACCCATTGTTAAAGTTTTTAAAACTTGTAAACATACAAATGTAGTGAGTTTGGAAGATACATACAATTATTCCATTTTTTAATACCAGATCACATGCATGCAAAATAGGTCTTTGAAACTGCCCTCATTATAATAAGCACCGTAAATGTAGGAAAGTTGCACTGTATGTATTTTTATATCATCATTAATTAATTATATAACAGCTCGATTAACTCCATAATTATTGTGCAAGTCGACATCAGCACAAATCATGTCACATTATGCCTATAAACGTATTTTCAAAATGTAAAATATGATAGGCTTCAAAATGGTCTTCAAAAGTGCATTGAATGCATTGTTATACCCTAGATTAATTATCAGAAGGAGGCAAAGGGCAGACAAATATGAATGGGATACGAACATAAACACTGTGACACGATTCAACAAATAAATCTGACCCACATTTGGGAATAATGGTCGATGGTTGATGAGGGACTGAGGCTGCTTGCTGACGGGGCACATTGTGACACATACAATGGAAGCAAAATATGACAATGGAGGTGATTAGACAATATGCACTTTGACAATGCATGGGTGAAAACTGCAGTCAGTCTGTTCCTGTATGCTCTGGGTGCATAGCTGCAAGCCACCATTGGTGCAGGGGATGGACTCAAGGGAAAGGGCAGTAGGACTTGCAATTGGGAAAGGAACTGGAGACTGGCGAGGGTGGCTTCTGCAGTGGAGACTTGAGAGTGGCCTCACTAACCTGGCTAACCTTTTCTTTCAGGGACCAAGGATCAGGAAAGAGAAGTGATAAAAAGCAAGATTGAGAGAGTGGCATCAAATATTCCTTTGTAGGCAATGCAGCTCATTGTGGCATTCTGATCACATAACTGCCTGCTGTTTTTCCACAAGACACTTAATCGGTGCAGGCAAAACAAGGCCAAGCACCAGATAATCATTACATGAAATCCCACACCAAGTGAAAGAGGGAGAAAAGACGAAAAAGAAGCAGGGCCTGTTGCTCCGAGGTAATATGACCGAATACACTTGTGGAAAAGGGTGAATGAAGCAGACAGTGTCAGACGCACATTCACTGCATTGGATGCATCCAATATGGCCTACACACTTACACTATCTGAGTATCTGAATAATAGAAATATTGGCAATTATGTAATAGATTATGTAATAGATGACCAATCTAATATTGAGAATCAAATTGCAATCTTAAATAGCATCCCACTGGAAACTCAATGGAACCAAAACGACAACAAATAAGGACGTGATGGCAGACATTTTGTGTTCTTTCCCCACTGCTCTGCCATCAACTGCACGGGGTAATATCAGATATCAGCACGTGGTCTCAAATGCTGCAGCCCATTCCATGGCAGCCAATAATTTTCTAATGGCTTCTAATCCGCTCCCTTTGGATTGACACTTGCAAAGCAATTTAGAGATTTCCGAAAAGCTAAATACACTCAACTGAATCCGAGTTCAAACTATTTTCTACAGTGCATTGTTCAAGATGGCTAATTCAAAACAACTAAGAAGAATAGTGTATGATGTCATATGCAAATGTGGCTATGAAAAATGGGTGTCCTCTTCATATTCAAGTTGTGATTAGCAAGAAGGAAAATATTCAAAATAACAATGAAAATCTCAACAATTCAGATTTTGGTTTTAACCGGACAAACTACATCAGTGTCAGATGTTTATTGTGACGAAAGATTTATATGCATGACTGTTTTATTTTCGAACACTTACAGGAAGGAGAAGTACTAAAATTGGTAGCTTGACTTGTGCTTTTTAAAGTGAATTACATCTACATTTGAATAGTCTGCACACGTGGAAATACTACAGAGTTTCAGGAGCATACATTATTTGTGACATGGAGCAAGAATAGAGAGAATGACACAGGCCACAGGTGTGTGGATTCAAGTTACTAAAGGATGGAATCACACAAGAACTGACAGCATGGTAATAGCATGTAGCCTCCAGGGGACTCCATGTTCACTGTGCCAAAGACAAAACGTCATATAAAGTGAATCAGAACATTCAATGTCCAACTATAAGGTTGTGATGCATGTTTCACATACAACGTACGACATTTGGTCATTCCACCTGTTTTTCAACTTGGACATGTGCTGTGTGATACAGGACAGTTTTGGGCTCAGTAGGCTATATGTCTATATATAAATTAATATTATAGCGTAAGTATTGACCAAATAGACATGAGAAACCAGACATAATGATAGGGTTCCATAGCTATGTACTGCATAATGACAAATTTTCATTTTTTAAAACATAAAAGTTTCCCAAATCAAAATTTGAGCAGGAATCACAATATAATGGCTGAGTACATGACCATGCACCTTCAAATACTCTCCTTGATATATCAACCAATCTTCAGCTATAAATTTGAAAATTTTTAGTTAGTTTTCTATATAGAAAAATTCAAACTCAAGTGACACGTGTAGCCCTTTGTCGTAACGCCATTACAATTCGATGCATGTAAAACTGAAACTGAAGCATCAGAACAGTCAATTTGCAATGGCAGCCATTCAACTCGAATTTATTTCAAAGGGGGTAATTGTTGTCATTATAACCTAGAACACGTCGTGTGATATTTTCAGCATTCCTGCACTTTGAAATGCCACGATTTAATGGTAATTCGTGTGCCATCATTCCTCCTAAAACATCGTTACTCATCGCAGACGATTATTGTTGGTGCAGCAGGCAGCGCAGAAATTAATGATGGTTGATAAATGAGTTTTAATGAGGGAGAAGTCATTAAATTAGAAACACGATGAAATAAAGTCGGTCGGCCATGAGCAAGAGACAAAGCTCACATCAGACTTGCCGACTCATCAGTCAAGTTTACAATCAAAATCGTGCTTGTTGAAATTAAAAGTTATTAGGTCAGACTCTAATTACAGCTAATGATTCAAATTTCTGGCAGTAATTCGGTATTAATTCCAGCCACATGGTTTCGAATATGGTTGTAACAGTTATTCATAGTTGCACCACATTCTTGCAGAGCTTTGCAGCCATAATCGCTGCGAATCACTGAGAATCACTGAGAATACATTGAGCTCATTGAACGACACCCACTCATTTCGAGACGGCTATTTTCATTTAATCAATGGCCATCAGCGGAACACAAAGCAACCTAGCAGGGGTTGCAAAAGATCAGGCACCCAAGGATCACAACAAGTGTAACTGGATTGTTAGGCCATTGTAACGACCTCATCTTGACTAACAGCCCTTAATAGATGCAGACAAGTTTGCGTGCGCAATGGAATCCCATACACACTATTACTCTAACGGGCTCTGTCCCCAAAAATGGCGGCTAGACAATGGCGCCCCGACTAAATTACATGGTGCAAAAACGTCTCTTAACATTGGCTTAGCTGGATGCTGTAGCGACAATGCTTTACGGCTGTCCTCTGCGCAGATACAGCTGCTTCACACAAAAGCTAAATCAAGTTGGGTTTTTAAAGCATCATCAAAAGGGTGTTTAGCGTCTATCACGCACCAGCATTTGGTTCCACACATTCTATGTGCTTTATATGCGGTCCCATTGCTGATCCTTGCTATACAGATTATCCACCTGGAAATCTGACAAATTGAACATGCAGCTCAAGGAGCGAGGTTCTTATCAATCAGAAAATACATTATTTATATGGATTGATCAACTATTCAAATCTTATATGAATTTCCAATACGAATGCCTTGTTAGGACTATAAAATAGAACCCAAATACTATAGTGTTAATCTTGGATATGTTGTAAATGAGGAAACAAATGTACAAAAAGAGTCTTGGAATATGATTCTGTTTGTTTGCTTCAGAACAGCGACCCATTTAATAGCTACGACAAAGAAACAAGTTGACAAGTAAAGCAGATTAGCGTTTGACATCTGACATATCAAGGTGAAGGTATAATGGGAGAAATCTTACACAAGTTTGAACATGACAAAGGAGTACACATACAAGGAGAGTGACTAATGCAGCTTGATATATGGTATGAAGCTTGTTTGTATTGAAGATGCATGCAGAGCAATTGTCATACAACAAGAATTCAGAACATATCTCCTATTCATATCATAAATATATGACCAATAGGTTAAAAACATTAAAACAAGTTGTCAAATGCACTTGGTGTGGCCAGTCAGCTTACACATGCGACAAACAAGTCATCAGAGCCAGGGCCTCCTTCAGAAGTCGAACAATAAAGTGTCTCTCTTTTTTCATCTGACACACGACACTTAGATCCCCGGAGCTTTACACAGGTACATCTGAGTGTTGGATCTTTTTCAATCATGATCCCTGCTACACTTTCATATTGCCATCTGACTCACTTGGAAAATGACATCCAACGACCACTCACAGGCCATCTACAAAACATTCACAGAATAATCCATAAAAGGATATACGCAGAGAATCCATAGATCACCTTCCAAAGCAATCCATTCGTTCAAATTCTGTGTCTGTTTATGAACCATCAGACTTTGTTTTTGGACACGAGTCAAAGGCAACAAACGATTGGAGATTTATGAAAGTGATTTAGGACAACAAACAACTCACTCAGGGAATCCGTATGAAGGAAAACCGCAATAAAGAAGGCAGTTGAGTCAGATAATTATCAACTGTCACTTGATAACTTAATTACTCCTCCTAATTACCACAAAATTTCAAACCCGTTTTCCTAATTCGCTTTCCACATCCGAAGTTGGTAAGGAAACCCTACATTTTCACGGATTGAGTGTCAGCAGCAGCAGCTCAAAAATATCTCGGTTGTAACCAGAGAAAATTTAGTGCTTTCCTGACAACTTTCCTGTGGAAACACGAATCATATTCTGGCAATAGATTCGCTGATGGTAGATTGATACTTCATGAAAAGTACATTTATTTGCTAAAGGTTTCTGGATAGTTTTTTTTTCTTTGGAATTGAGACGAACCACCTTTGGGCATAGAGGTCACATTTCATAAGGAAGGCTCACCTCCAGTCTGGCAAAACGAAAATATGGGTAACTTATTACATGTATGCGCCTTGTTGTGTTTTCTCTTTTCAGACTTCTCTTTCAATCAATTGCTCAGTTACCACAGACATCCCATGGACATGGCGATAAGGAACAAAGAAGGGAAGAAGTGTTGATTTGCAAGCGGAGTGGAGGTGGGCCAACCGCAATTGGGAGTAAGGTCACGGAAATGGAGGTGGCACACAGGCTGGTGTTGGAGGAGACGGTTGGAGGTGGGAAGATCAATGTCCGGGTGAGGGCCATATGTCAAAGGGCTGGGCGAGGAAATGAGAGTGGTCACCTCTCATAGGCCAGCAGCATTGCCAACACAAGGCAGGCTTCAAGTTGTCATCAAGCTCTTGCTCATTTGTGCCCAATAAACAGACGATGAGTGGCCCCAGGCGAGCAATCTTGCTTGAACAAGTCTCACCGAGCCTCGCTGGGTCTCACAGAGGGTCTCACAGAGGCAGCGCTTGATTTCCTCCACCTCTCCTGTTTCTCTTATGGACATCTCCGTCTCATAAAACCACCTCCTGCTCATCTCTGCTCTCCTCTTTAGGCCGCTTCTTGCCTGCTTCTTGCCTGCTTCATGCCTGCCATTTGACTTTATGCTCCCACCAATGAACAACTCTAACACATTTCTTGCATGAATAAAACTCATCATCATCAAGACGTTGTGGTTTGCCTTTAATCAACAACAACTGGGGAGAGGCAAATATACTCAAATGGCACAAACGGCACTCAAACTCACCAACAGGCAATGCGATAAAACAACTGAAGCAGCTAGTCATGTAAGAGCAAGCGCAGTCCATAAAACAGAACGGTTTGCAGCATCACCATCCTAAACCACTAAAATGAGTAGATGAAAATTCACAGATTTAGATATTCTACATTTTGTATATCATTAAAGATAAATGAGAGGCTGGTGCAGAAGTCATAATGTATGCAACTTTATCATGTTGTTCTGCTTTTACATCTCGAATACTTTTCAGCATTTCGGCTCCCCGAGGCTCATCTCCGGGGTGTTGCTGTGCAATGAAGAAGATTTATCCCAGGAATAAAATCAGATTGCAACAGTTGGGACAGGGTGGAGAAAAGAGGAAAAACAGCTGATAAAAAGCAGCCTGGGATGAAACAGAGAGAAACAACAGAGGAATGATAGATACACAAGAGCATTAGGGAGGCAAGAACTGCAGCACAGTTGTTGATACACATGCTTTGGCATAACCTAGTCAACAATACTCCCAGATTAGACCCATTTCCCTCTATGTTTTCGCCACTCTGTGCAATATAAAACAGCTGGCCATGTGTATGCATTTGATGGTAATTCCGGAGGGGAATTTGATGGAATAATACATAAGGGCGAATCACCCTTCGCACAGAGGACCTGTATGGCGCTGTTTAGGTCTGCCTGGCAGCCTCGCTCTGCTCGAATGGTCCGTCTCCAATGCTTGTTAGGATCGTTTGTGGAGCAGTAAAATTTTCTCAACAGTCCCACATTTTTAAACTCCCAACTAGGATGTCCACACCACTCACTTCCACAATAGTGACGCTCTTTTCTTTTTTCACCCATGCAGGTGGTTTGGACAAAAGCAAACTTAGACACTATAATTAGGGGCTACATATATGTATACAGTACTTTTCAACATTCAGAATGAAATGTTATAAAAATGTTATCATCAAAGCTTTTCCAAAGAGTTGGGATTTTCTTAAAATACCTCAATGGAATTTATCAACAACAAATATACATTTATATTAAAGTTTTATCGCTAGCAAATAGATTCTTTATTGAGGTTTACAGAAAGATTACAGTAAAAAACAAGACCCATATCAGAACGCGATCAGCAAAAACCCATAAAATGCAAAGACAAGTATTTAAATAACCATGAAGGCAAATGTGATACACATCAAGACCCATTTCCTGAAATATCATATAAGTCTTGCTATGGTGCTGGCAAGATACTCTTTGGGAGTGCAGTTGGCATGCATCCAAGCTGCATCAACTCAAAAGATACAGAAATAGGAAGTATGTAATAGTCAAACTTATAATAGATCATAATCGGGGCTGTTCTGTGAATTAGTGACGCTTGTGTTTCGTTTTCGTGTGTCAAATCTATGTAATTCTCAACGCGAAAATATTATCTACAGCGCTGCCTAAAAGTGACGGGTACAGTTTTAAATGTTTTGCCATTTAGGTCAAAGCTAAACATCCGCAACCAAACTGCCCATGGAAGCATGGATTCTCAAAGAATGACACAAATATCATATTTTGTGATAAATGATGATTAACTATCTGAGTACAGCAATTAAAAGATTCCGCTGATTCTTGCAGACATATACCTTACGCATAGATATTCTGTTAATGTTGTAATACATTTTCATCCAATCAATTGAGAATGCGTTCCCACAACCAGTTCATCAGCATTGACCCAATGACGAACCATCCCCAGTTTTACTTACTTTCAGACGATACTGTATCTATCAACTCATCTATTCTTATTATAGTAACAAAAGGTGCATATACTCTCTCCACAGAGAAAGTAATAGTCAGAACAGATTAGTGCATTATTCTGATTATGGTGAGCCAAACTTTTCACGCCATATTAAATTAGAAGATTAAAGAAGTTGGCATGGAGTTCATTCCTTACAATCTCTGAAGATATATATAGCATAATATAGCAATTAGACGGGAGTCTAGCTACCTAAGTGAATCTAAGCATAACATAATACCTCATGTTATCATCTTATTGAAGATTTCTGAGAAAACTTATAGGAATTAATATATAAGTCAGCATCTGCAAAGCAACAGCAGGCTGGCAGGCATATACATTTATATCACAGACGGAGTTGGTCTAGATGTGGCATCATGGGAAAATGCCTTGTCCTAAAAAGGCAAACAAAACAAGTCAACAAAATGACAGAGTTCAGAAAGGAACCATTGCCTTATGGACATACATCATTCGTGCTTTCAGCTTTCCAATCGATCCCTTTGTTGTACTTTTGTTGTGCTTTGTTGTGCTTCTGTTTTCTTGGGGATCCATCTTGCCCACTGACAATGTGCTCGTTCTTTTTCTGCCCATTTACCACGATTTCACTCTTAATATCCCAGTAAACTGTGTATAGATCGGGGACAAAAGACAGCGATTAGCAATCGATTGCAATGTTTGAATTTGATTTTGCGTGTGATACATGTACTTTATAACATCGGCTCAGGATGGGCCATCCATCATTGTGTGAGTTTACTGTCATGGACCATAATGCATGGGCCAGTGTTGTTCATGCAGCTGATTAGTTGCCCTCCCGTCCCATATCTGCCGTTTTCAGCCAGCAAAAAAAGAACCATATTGCTGTGCACCAGTAAACCTTTGTTCATTTGAACCAGCAAGGTTCAAAAGGACCCAGCAAAAAAAGACCCTGCAAAAATAACCACACTCTAACAATTTGGGCTCTTTTACATTTTGTAACTCGACCACATGCCTCCTATCATGTTTCATAATGCTGCACAAAAGCTCCAAAGCAAAGCATTAAATCAAGGAGTTAAATCACAGCATCAATATATTTGGCCAGGATTCACATCATTCAGGGGAATTTCTGTGCGGCTCAGGATAGGTTTCTGCAGATAAACAGCTTGTGCAGTCATTTTCTGTCAAATAGAACCAAACTGATCAGTAGCTTATAAACAAACAAACAACATAATTACAAATTCATTGCCCATTACTGCTAGATGAAATATTTAATGAACAGAATATCTTGCAATATTGTAAACCATCGCCATTCTAAAACAATTTGCAATGTGATACGCGTTCTTATAAATTAGTGTTTCATATTCTGATGCAAATTAAACACTGAGAGAGTACTGGAATGTTTCGTAAGCCTTGCCATTTCATCATTACGCCTGTCTCTGGCCACTACTTATAATTATTGTACATTGTAATATGAAATATCCCCAGAACCAGTCGTACTGAGACATTGGACTTGAACAATATAGAACACAGACCTGTGCAGGTGGAATGTAAAACCTACCGAAACGGGGGCAATATTCAATTTGTCTATTTTCCCTTTTGAATGCCTTACATTGACCTGCACAATATTCTACAGTCCCAATGAACGTTCTTGCATGTATAATGCAAGCCATAAACCAAGTTGACTGCGGAATAATCGTGGCATGTTATGACATCTGAGTAATCTGCGGGAACATTTCATTACTCGGGCTCTTTGCATGGGGTGCAGCGGGTGTGCACTGGGTGGTCATTGTCACCCTTGACCCTGAGAATTGCTCTTGTGGTTTGCAATGCCCAGTTACAGAGTGATATTAATATTAATATAATGGGCAATTGGCAGGACGCGGAAATGACAAAAATGGATGGATTCCCTGAGTGTGACGGAGTGAAGAGTGATGATTGACCTGCTCCAGTCTGAGCCGATCAATCATCACAGTCTTCAAGCAAGTTTGGCCAGCTCCTCCACTCTTCTCCCCTACATCACCATATATCATTGATAAGACCTAGCAGACCAGTCTGGCAAAGGGCCTTGTGTCACATTCTCGCCAAGTATGACTTAGTCAAGACCACCCATAACACTGACCTACGAATTGACAATGAATTGAGCCGCAGCAATACTTGTGTGAGTGTGAACAACAACTGGAATATTACAAATTTATGGAACATCCACAAGTGTAGGGTACATTTTCTAGATTATAATAATTCACCAAACGGGGTATAAGACACAGTGGTAAAATGCTGAACACAAAAAGTAATCTTTGTGTCCTGGATTCCGCCAAGCAGTGGGAGTTTGTAATTATTGACAAATTAACTAAATCAATTAACCCAATTGTACACACTCCCACGCCAAAAAGTACATTCATACTTCCACGTGCCATAGCACCAATATAGGCCTACTTTAACCTTCCCATGAGAGAGTATATAAGGTCAGAGTTGATGAATGAATATATCTTCAAGGATGTCTTGGTGACATTTGGAGGTGTGAAATCCATGCTGACATTTCAAACATACGAGATTACAGCTTTATGCATGCATATATGACTAGGCAGGGAGATGGGCGAAAGGTGTATGCTGCTGTATGTATTATCCAGAGGAAATTAGCCAGGGGTACAGTGGGCTGTGACTGTGATTTAGTGCACGGGGTGATAGTTTGAGAAAGTGGTAGGGGATTGGAATGGACACTCCAGGGTGTGAGGTAACTGTTGCTGAGAGCTGAGTGGAGGCATGCAGCCCAAGAAGACAAAAGGACCAGGCAGGCAGGCCAAGGCAGGCCAAGGGAGGCAGGCCAAGGGGGGCTGGGCAAGAGAGGCTGAGCAAGGTTTCCAATAGATGCAGATGGGTTCCTTGAGCCTGGGGCAGACCCATCAAAGTCAGCAGCCCTTGATCAAGTCAACCCGCAATAAAGACAGATAGCCCAAGCACATGCCCTTGGCAGATCAGCCATGAAGTGTTCAAAATGCACAACACCCATTCCCACAAGCCCAACCACCCAGCGGAACAAATATTTCACACCACGCCTGAATGTCAATTATTCAAGCAATTTGTAATTCGACTGTACGGCAATGAATCAAAATGCCAGCCATGGAAATGAAACACAGCAACTGGGCCCACAACCAAAGAAGTTGTTGTTTTCTGCAGAAACCACAAGGAAATCACAACAGACAACTTATCTATCTTAAGATAGTTTCTTCAGAAAGTTGAAAGGAAATTCCCATTGAGTTATATATATGGCCAAACAACAGCTTCTTTGAACTTGGTTTTTTTGATAAGAAAAAGCTATTTCTGACTCATGATGACTTCACTTCCCAGAACAAGGCGATAAGACACAAAAAGATACAAGAATAGTGAAATAGTCTTGGCTTAGTCGGCTGCATAATATTTTTGACTGCAGAGTTTTAAGACACAGACAGTAGTATTATCATTTTTTAAAAAACGCTCCATATGTTTTGAGACGCAGCCTATTTTTTTTTCACCTTTATGTCCAATAACATTGAGGAGCCAAATTACAATGTGTGAAAATCACATAATATAAGCTACACCTAAAAGTGGGAAACCAGAACAATACATGATTTCTCTGTGGCACCAAGTGATTATCCTGCTAGTGTCGTCGAGCAGAGGAAGTCTCGTCAAGGAGGAACCCTCGTGAGACAGTCACGTGGTCTGGGATCCCAATGGGCTCGTTAGCCAGTGCGCATGCGTGTGCTTGTTAGTGGGTCATCATGGCGGACAGCTGTAACTTTAGGCCCATTTTGGAAGCAGTTTGGGGCACTACAAAGGAGGGAATGTGAATTTAGGGAAGAACAGTTTAGGGCAGTGGAAGAGGGAAGCTATTGGCCGGAGAGATAAGCCCACCACCAACTGGCATCCAGCAGAGGTGGCAATAGCAGATATGTGTGTAATTGATCGTGCCAATTCTGAGCCCATGCAAAGAAATTAGCAGCCTTTCCCAAGCTGATAAATATCCTTCCGTCCCTAATGTTTCAGACGCTTGTGAATGCAAAAGTTTCCTCCACCATCAACATTCCTCCATCAACAGCATTCAACAGCATCCAGCAAGAGCATCCAACAAGAATGGCCAGCATCTCCAGCAGCTTCATCAGCAGCATTGGCATCCCATGCATCAGTCTGTCTAAATGTCCTGCCTCATTCTGTGTCAATGCACCAAAAGACAAAACGCCAAATCTCCACCCCCTTAATGAGAAGTTGAGAGAAGTCCGTATTAGCTTTTGGATAACATGGCTCACAGGCTCCGAGCAATGTTGCTACAAATGGAAATAAACTTACGCAGAAAATTTATTTTGCAGGTTTTTATAAATTTCAAATACTTCCTATAGGCCTCGGTACTGCTCCTGCATCATTGCATAAGTACAGAAATGCGTAAAATTGAAAATACCTTTGACGTAACTTTCCCAATACAATAAGCCTGAATGTTGCAAATCTGATACATATTCAGATATTTGACATTTAGGCCAATATCCTATGGAAATTCCTACAACTATCAATTATGTAATCTCTGCTCTCTGAGCACTAGAAATATTGCGATCTTTTACATCTTCATCCATTTTTGCTGTGCATCATGAAAGGCCAACAGGCGTGTCCATAAAACTGTGGCATAAAGGCAGAGTGTTTTATGCAAGTGGATAGACGCTGATCCCTTGTATTGATTGCATCTAGCTATTTAGGGAGGAGTGGGGGCAGGGTGACCAACTGGGACCAGTGGGGACTTATTCTCCTGCGAGGGGCTGAGCCTGCCGATAGTCGTGTAGAGGGCTTTGGCAGGGCCCTGGTGGCATGTGTAGGGCGCTCTGTCATACATGCTGAGCCAGGGGACCTTGCTTCCGGTCCGTTACGCTTGGCCGAGCACCGACAAGAAGGCCAGGCGGGCGAGGGCAATCGAGCAAAGACCCCGACGAGCCTAGACATGACCAGACGTGCCTCGCTAAATCAAGCGACCTGCTGCCTGCTTGCCTTCCAGTGCAGTCCTGCCTCATACAGCCAGTCCTGCCTCATACAGCCAACCTTGCTCCATAGCTTGCCTCATAGCTTGCCTCCTAGGCCTGTGTTATGGTCTTGCTTCACTCTCAGTGCTTGCTTCCACAGCTTGCTTCCACAGCCTGCTTCCACAGCCTTCCTCAATTCCCTGCTACAATGCTACAACACACTGCCGCAATAACCATCCCAATGGCTATCACACTGCCTTTCAATGGGCTGACACAGCCTCCGCATGCTGGTACAGGCCACAGGGTCCAACGCCCCGGACAATTCCACCAACTCAACAGATGGAGGGAAGCAGGCTGTTATAACAGAGCCTCTGGCTGACTCACACTTTTCAATACAATCCATTTAATTTCCACAGCAGCTCAAATCTGAAAAGCTTTACGGCTCTTTAGCAGCGTTTAAAGCCACCATTTACATTATTGGCAAAGGACGGTGCATGGGACTGATTCCTCGGGAGAGACAAAAGCGTCTTAGTGGCCTGCAGTGTGAGGGACTCGCTTTGATCTGGGCCCCTGAGATTGACTTGCCTGGACCCTAACACGGATTTTGTGGGACCTTCGTGTTTTTGGGGGTGAAGCTGGAACAACTCTCGAATACGTGACAAAGGTAGAACCTTCTGGCCAGAGTCTAAAAGTGGCTCAAATAATCTAAAAGCAGTTCAATTTGTGGACCGAGTTAAGTCTCTGAAGTTAGAATAGGGCTTGATCAAGTCACTCAATAGACCAAACTATGCTGTATAAGCTCAAGTCCGTGCTCAGCTGATATTTATATGAAATCTAAGTCATATAACCGGGTTGCTGCAAACCTCACTTTCATTTAATGTAGGCCTATATTTTACCATTAATGATGACATTTGGAAGCAATTGAATAGTCAGTCTAGCGACATCCCTGTTTCCTGGCATGGAGGAACTGCCAGGTGGGAGATAGCGCGCAAATATGCGTTAAAATATATAAGATACACATACTTTTTCGAACAAACAAAATGTGTTTTTCTCTTTCCCCTTGTTTGTCACACTTCTGTTTGTGTCAGAAGAACAGAGCGCAAAGTAATGGCAAAGTTCACTAGGAATAACACTTTTGAACAACACGGTTCTTGGAGAATCAACAACATTCTTCGTTGAATCAACTCTCCTGTTACAGCAGTCTTAACACAGCCTGGAATGACCCAAAATGAGCTGACTGGCGGAGGCGACGGGGGCACACAAGGTGTGGAGGCATTTTTCACATAGCTACCAAGTGATGTATCCATGGAGGCCGATCTTATTCACGTCCAGCAGCGCTAAGTGAATTTGGAGCAGAGTCGATGATATGAGGTCAGGCCTCACAGCCACCGAAGCAGCCCGAACCAGGCTGATGCAGCCGATGGCAAGCCAATGGCAAGCCGATGGCAGGACTATGGCAAGCCAATGGCAGGACGATGGTAGGCTGATGGGGGATGACTTATCGCGGCATTTACGACTAACTGACGTTGTTGGGAGCCTTTCAGATTAGACGAATCCCCAAGTAAACTTCACTCTATCACGCTACGTCTATACAGCAGCTGTTTGGCCCGCCACTTTGTATACTGTAACAGCCTGCCAACTTTTCTTTCATACTTTAAAAGCCTCTGGTATTTAGGACCTAAGGGGATTTATTTATTTAGCCTCAGAGAGTGAAACTCTGGTTGTTGTAGGCAGCACAATGCACAACTCCACGTGATTAACTGGCGTTGCACAAAGTGTCGGAGCACAAAGTGTAGAGCAGGGACGGAGCAATGCAGGCAAACACGGCACACAATTTGACAGATCTCTTTGATATCCCATTGTATAAATAGATTAAGCCAGCAAATAGCTTGATGCAGCTGCCTATAATACTGGGCCAAGTGCAATTACTGCCAGTTATCAGACTTGATCTCCCTTTCTCTCCTCCTGTCATAACCAGCGGCGCTGCAGGGAAGTCTAGTGGTCCTCCTTGAAGCCTTTAACTGAAGTCCGGCTCCCTCGCCATCTTTTGTCATGACGTGGCTCTGCCTCTGAGCGTCCATGGTGTTTTTGGCTAGCTGCACTGGCCTCTGACGGTCTCACATCTGCTGCTTTTATCTCATATGCTTTCATCTCCCCTGTGACGTTTGTGTGGCCACTGTCTGATGTCACTGTCTACCTGTCTCCTGCCATGATCTCAAACTGTTTGTTGAACTGATCAAGTTCCATTCTTTTCCCCCACTCTTGTCCTTTTTCTGTCACGTTCGCATCCACGCATTCTACTTCGGGAAGCCCAGAAGCCAACCAGAAACGCCCTGCTGTCTGAAATTACCAACAAGGGCTTCCAAGGGAGCATTTCCTTACTCATTTGCCTTAGGCCAAGATAAATATAAAACAAGTAAATTTCATTGAACGCGATGAATCGATAATTTCAGCCTGAGGCACGGAGCGAATGTACGCAACCATGCTAAAAGACAGTGAAAAGAATTGCGAGACAGCACAAATATATATATATATATTAGCAACTACTATTTCAGACCATATACATATATTTGCAAGTGCTACTTCCACCAACTCTATGCACCAAGGTAAATATCATTGTGTTTCCCTTTGTGTGGTGGAGCACTTGATTCAGAGAGCAGCCCTCCGCACTTATTTGCACTGGTAAGTACACCTCACACAGGCTTATATGCACACATCCGTAATATCAGCCAGCATCAAAGAGCAGACTGAATCACACATCCTCTTGCTCTCACTAATCCTACTGGTTTCTCAGCTATTCCTTGCACACAATTCCAGCCATAAGGACTTAGTATAGATTATTCTCCTCTTACGAATTACCACCAAGGTGGTGATTCTGTCTGTTGTGAAATAATACTAACAACTTCTATGTCAAGTAGTCAACAACACAAACAACAAGTCAACAACAAAATCTTTTGCAGGGTGAAAATCACCAGCATCCTGGATGACTTCCAGGACTCTAGAAAAACAGAGACATTTGCAGTCAACTTCTAAAGTGATGTCTGTACCATCCTTCAGCATCATTCAACATCCTTCAGTTAGAAGATTGCACATTATGACTAGCAAAGTTATTGCATCAGTGATTGGCTGTAAGCTTCTGGTAATGAAGACACAATCTGGGTGGTGCTCAGGGGATTGCATGGCTGACATGGGTGACCTTGGTCTTCCCCCAACCATCCCATGCAGCCTCTCTGCACTAAGCCTTCCCTAGCCAGTCCTGCTCCCTTGATTGATTTCAAATCCACTCTGGCTGCAGTCTTCATTTCCCCTCTGTCCAGAAGGCAACCCTGCTTCCTGCCTGGTCAGTCCTCTAACCAGCCTCCCGCTGTTTCTTGTCTGCCTACCTGCTGACTCAGAATAACTCAGATCACCTGCATCCATCAAATGTGCCACTGCCCTCCTTTTGCCACAGAGGAAGTTTAAGGGATGGTAAATCCTGCAGGGCAGATGGTCAACTTCAACGGTCACCAAAAAAAAACAGGGCCACAGTTTCCAGTTCTCCAAACACACATCAGATGAAAACCGCAGTCCACAAATATAATAACGAAACAGCGATTTGTGGTATACACTATACAGCACAGAAAAGAAATTAGCAATCGGAGCGGCCCCAAACATTTCAGAATTGTTGCTCCAATGTACACATATATACCAAATGATATCGCTTCAAGGCAATGCAGTATATCCAACATATGGATGAAAGAAGATCTAAAATGCCTTTAAAAGATGTATTCATGTGCATACTTGAAGGTTGAGAGTATATTTAGCGAGCTAAGTGAAAAGATCTGAAAGTTCAAAAACTTTTCTATTAGCTCTGCGAAGGGGAGTCTAGTCTTGTCATTGTACCATGAAGCAATGATAAGGAGGGGAATCAGGAGATGCTAGACAATGCAGGATGATGCGGCCTCACATACTGCGAGATCCATCCCAGGCTGATATAATTGAATATGGATGCGGCGATCACTGGCCGGGGCGATCAAAGCGAGGGGATGAGAGCGAAGATCCTCAGAGGACGTTTGTGGCCATTAGAAGTAATGTTTGTAATGGCGAGACATCTCCTTGCAGCCTTATTGGACCTTATCAAGAGGCAAGTGTGTGATGAGGTCCTGTTTACAAGGACCCTTTACAAGGACCCCATTCAAGGTGCATTTACTGACAGAATGACTCCTCAGTCCACTGACGGTCCACTGATGGTCCACACTGGTCCATTGCTGGTCCACTGCAAGTCCTTTGCTGGTCCCCTGCTAGTCCACATGTCTCAGAGTGACCATCAGAGAAGCCATCAGTGACCATCCAAGCAATGAAAGGCATCTTGACCAGCAAGGATGAATGTAAGCCAGCACCATATTGAAAGCAGGTCGCAGGGGACATGCCTCCATAGACCTTTCATGGACCTTTGATATCAGGCCAGAAAATGGACTTGGAAACAGCCCACAGAAACAGAAATGAATCCTGGTTGCTTGTCATGACATGATTCCGTAACAATGGGTCATTCAGTGCATCCTCAAATACTTTATAGTACGACAGCCAAATTGCCTATTCACTTCTGTGTGAAACTAACTTTTACCAGCAAAGGAAAAAATACTTCGATTATACCTACTTCATACATATATTCACCACATAAATCAACTCATCTATAGATGTTCTGATGTGTTTGGAGCCACTGCCAGGTATTCCACAGCATAAAACCAGTGTGTTGTTCCTCTGTTGTTTTTCCAACTATTGATTGCCTTGTGAATATTAAAAGGGAGTAGTTTGAAAAGAAAGTGAAATTTTCTTCAGGAGTCAGCCTTTTTCCAGATGACCTCGTGATTCATCAGACCATTGACATCCGCAAGCAATCTCCAAATTCTTGGAAGCCATCAAGTTTATTTATTTTGCAGGAACAATGATTCCGGTCTGTCGTTAAGAAGATTTGCTCTCGCTTCCAAGTATTTATCGCCATTAAGAAGGTCTATCTCTGCTTCGTTTATTCTAAATATCGCCATATATCAGAGACGTGTTTAGTCTAGTGATAGTGTATGAATTAAAGTATGCGCTTTCTGATGTTAATTATTATAAAAGCATCACAGCATCTGCTCTTAGTTTCCCCTCCCCCTGGGTCCATTATCATAACCACTATCTAATACCTCAAAACAGTTTAGCTTTTCGGGGATGTTTGATTTTAACCACATCTACAGAGGGAGCAGTTAAAGTGATCGCTTAAAAAGCACCTTGACAGGATAAGCCATAACTGGTTCTTAAATGGATGAACACAAAATGTAAACACTTGGTGTTTGTTTGAAGCAAAGCATTTGGCAGGAGGCAAATCAATCGAGCAAGCGGCCAGGCTAGACAAAGCTTAAGCTACATATCATCAATTATTTGATGAAAGACTGGAGTACTGGGAGGTCGGAGAGTCATGCAACCCTAGTCTTACAGTCTTATTGGTCCTTATCTGGTCTTTCCGGAGGTAAAGACATGGTTTTAAAATGTCTGTGGAGATAGAAGTTGTCACATAGACTCATACAATGTACATTCTCTAGAATAGAAGTCGGGATATTGTACGTCCTCCACAACAGACACAACCGAGCCATTCATTTGCTATCTTCATAACCAATCTGGTCACGAAGGGACCAGCAAATTGCTAGCAAGACAGACATCAATGGCTCATCAATTTTTGAAGCGGCATCTGGCTCCGGTGCTGCTTTGCTGGCTTCTGCCGAGGAAACAATACCTGTCAAGACGCCTGCTGGCAAGTTTTGACATCGATTGGACTCAGCAATGCCATTGCACATGATTTCCCATTCACTAGCTTCCACAGAATTACCCTCCCCACCAGCCCTGGGTGATTCTCTGTGGGCCAATAATGCCTCGCATAACCCATCACATGGCCCATAGAGCACATCTTGTCTGACGAATATATATAGTTCTCACAGAGCCCTCTAACAGTTACACCAGAATACTGCATACGCGTCTGTATTAGTCCACGAAGTTCGCAGATCAAAGAAAAATCCACCTGCGAATCTGATACCATTTTCAGTTCTAACATCTTCTCGTCTGGTGATAACACTGTTCTTTGCATATCATATGATGAACAGATTAGGTAGCACCTTGAAGGTCACAGTGTTCAAGATGAAATACAGCTTTAATAAGAGACTCACACCTATAGGAAATGAAAAGGATTGTGCGTATTACTTAGCCCACGTACTGAAGAATCAGGGGAGATGCTTTCAGATCAAATCGGCTTCAGACGAAAGTACCTATATTAGACATCATACTTTCAATTATATGCACAACCAGCCATAATACAATATACGCCTAGCGATACGACACTTTAATGGCTGGAATATCAAAAACTTAGGTTTAGAGATTCATAAAGATGAGATACATTTATGTCTTTACGAGAAGTTCTATCAATTGATACAATAATACCGACAGAGAAAGCCAGAAACGCATTCAGCGTAAACTGTTCTGCAAGGCGTATATGATACTTGCAGATGCATGTGATTGAAATCCAGGCTGTTTTTGAGGGCTTGGCAATACATCATGTATGAATTAGCAAGCAATCTGTTGCTGTGGGATAAAAGACAATAAGGGTTTATAAACAAATCTGCAATGTGCTGTGCAATTGCTCACAAGATGGATTAGAGAGAAGTCCCCCTGATGCTGCCAGCTCAAGCAGGATCCTACAGGCAATGCCAGGTATATAATTCACATATGAGAGCTATGAATCCATTACACTCCTTTGCACAAGTCAGGGAGACTGTCAAAGTGGGACAGCCCCGCCAATCCACAACCATCCACAAGCAGCAGCCACAAGCAAGCTGCAAGCAAGCCAAAGGCAAGGCACATTCAGGCACATTGAGAGAAATTCATGTCAGAGCACCAACAAGCAAGCCACTATCAATATTGGTGTGAGTCTCTGTGAGAGTAGCGCAATGCCGGAGATGTCCCTCGCTCATTCACACATTCCACTGCAATTACGGCTTAGTGAAGAATGCATCAATATCATGCACAAGTCTTTTAAGAGCTGCCAGGTGATCTTGACAGATTGTCGATACATCCTAACTTCGTGTCACGTATGAACGGCCAACAAGGATGCAACCGCACAGTTTGATTTCATGAAAGATACGGAGACACTGAAATATTCATCAGCATTGTGCCCGTGAAGGATGATCGAAGAGAAATGTTTGGTAAATATGGATGAACCATTCATGTACATAACGCGCCAAGGCAATGCAATGTTTAGCCGCCGTGATGCATCTTTATCAGCCAAATCAGCGGGTGTTTATTACGGGGTATTTCATTCACGAAATTGACTTAGCGCAAATGATAGCATTCATTACTTACACCGCATAGCAGACAACAGTCAAGAGACAACAGTCAAGATGCAATGATAAGGAAGACACAGCATGGAAAGGATACCTGATATAGCTCAGTCCTAATTGTTGCAGAGGTACTTTCCAGAGTCACCATGCCAATGCTGCGAGAGAAGACAGGGAAGAGGAGAATGGAGAGAGGAAGGGAGGATGGAGGGTGGACGGAGCAATGAGAGGGAAGGAGAAAGAGAGGAAGGAGAGAGGAAGAGGAAAGGGGAAGAAAGGAGGAAGAAAGGAAGAAAAGAGGAAGGACAGAGAGGATAGAGAAGGACAGAGAGGATAGAGAAAGACGAGAGGAAGGAGAAAGGGGACACAGAGGATAGAGAGGATAGAGAGGATAGAGAGGATAGAGAGGATAGAGAGGAGAGAGGAGAGAGATCTGCTGCAATCTAAGCCAATCTTGGTGGAGCAAAAATGTGAGATGACAATACATGTTTAATCAAAACCAGCCAGATAAAGAAGAGAGAAAACAGGGCTAGGGTGAGGAGATAGCTGGGTGAGCTAATGCACAGTTGGTGTGTACCGTCACCATAAAACCTTTCTCAGTATGCACTTGCAGAGAAGCACAACAATAATACTGTCTGGGGTGCAGCTTCGGCAATGAGTGCTGGTGTTTGGCTGTGCTTGGCTGTGCTTAAGCCAATATTTCAGCCGAAACCAGCAGGGAACACCTCAGCGAAAGCCACGACCACACTTCAAGCCAATCTTCCACTGTACAAATAGTATATGATGCATGTGAATCCTATTTGCCATGGAAGTCACATGAGTATCATGTACTTCAAGTGTCGTACACAAAAATGTACCATGCACGTGCATTAATCAAAGTTTGCCCTTGGTAGCAGATCGCTGAAAAGGAATCATTGAATCAAACGGGTATTCTTTGAGTTGGTCCCTCCAATACACACACACACACCCACATATATGCATAGACCTACCTATATAAATATATGCAACAATAACAGAACGTGACCTATATATCAAAGTGTATCACATTGCCATCTAGATGTTCTAAGCCCAACGAGAAGCCCTAGGTTGGCTTGGTGAGATGAAATCAACCTGCGACATGATGAAAAAGGGTGGCCATGAGCCTTGCAGCTTGAAAATCCCTGCCTCAGCTGGCAGACACCTAATCAAGCAAATAGATTATAAACGTGCCTCCCCCACTGATACCCAGATGTTTGCCTGGCAATGCTATAGCCAAGGTATAGGGCAGCTTCTTCCTATTCATGGGTATAAATTTCTTAGGAAATCAGACATATATGGCTCTGAAGATTCTCATGAATCTGATACTTTTTTTCTTTCCTCTGCTGGGCAAACTCAGGTGTGCTGAAGTGTGCTTCATTGATAAGGTGTACCACAGGGAAGTGTTGTACATAAATGTATACACAAATATTATATATATGCAGAATATTGTATTGCTTCTATACTGCAGTATAGGATATATGACTAAATGTTTCTGCCATGGCATGTTTTCTTTATTTGGACTATACTAGCTGTTCTCCCAGAAAAGTATGCCAATTTCATAGGAAAAATACTGAAATTGAATACATGTGGTACCAAATTATAATATGAACACAACATAGAAATGCATATATGGCACAATAACAATAGTGTTGTCAATTAATATAAATTCTGCTACACCTCTTGTGAATTACCGACATTTCAGCATTATTTAATCAGGAACAATTTCCCTAATAATTTTTAATTTACACAATATTTAGTGTTATATCAGTCTGTTTGCTGTTTGCTGTTCAGTCAAGAATTGAATTAATGGTTGTGGACATTAGAATTAAATCAGAATGGAAAATCAGAACAGTATGACGTCACAGCGGGTCACGTGAGAATCATGTGACATAAGCATATCGACGGAGGCGAAAGAGGGACCTGTAGGGATCGATGCCTCTGCTCCTCAGGCTTCTGTCGTGTTTTGGCTGATGTAAGGGCTCACAAATAGGAGATAAGTGATCATTAAGCAGCAAACCTGTGCAAGTTTCTCTTTCCTTTATCCCTGACACACAACAAAGAAGCGAGTTTCCAAGTTTGGTTATGTGCTCTTGTATTTGGACCATCAGTGTTGAAGCACTCCTGTATCAATTCTTACGAATCATCTCATTCTCCAAGAATAGCCCTCCCTCCCTCCAAATGAATCACAACAACATGCTGATGCGGCAGAATCGTCCATGACATTTAGGGTTAATCTCTTACAACTGCTAATGATTAGCACATTTCAAGTTTGTCATTATATTGATGAAATTGATCAATACCACGAGGATGATATCTGGGACGTCCTATTGTTTGATACAACTAACAACCACTTTCTCTGTGTCTCAATACTGGAGCAATCTAGCCCACACATGCCTTGTGCAGTCTACAATTCTTAGTTTTGCTTCTTCTAACTGCTTAAGACATAGCAGATAAACAAGACGTCAAGTTAAATCGCCAGTAAACAGAATTCACGAGGAGTTTAACAGGAGTACACAGAGACAAATGGAGTGTAAGGAACTTGCCATTCTTCTGGTCATTCCTCCGGTCAGTTTGCACAACATCCGCAGCTATTGGTCAAACTAGTGGTCAAGCCACAGTCACTTTGGCCAGCACTGTTTCCTGACAAGCTGTCATCTTTGAATTCTGCTGGTCAGTACCACTTGAAAGCATGGTCTGTTGTGTCCACTTTAATCAGCCTCGGAGTCACCAGAGATGAAGCATTGCACAGGAACAACTGGAGCTCCCAGTTAAAGCACACGCTTCATAAGGCAAGATATACCAAGTACTGACTAACAACAGCAGTTGTAATACTCCATTGATAGCATCAGTACATATGGTGCTCTGTAACAATATGCAATTTCAAGAAGTATTTTTTGCATTCATGTGAGTGTCCGTAAACTCTTGAGGACAGACAAAATTGATCATTAGCTTCTCGGATCTTCTTGAGGCAATTTTTTTATATTAGGGTAAGCTCAATTTCTTTTGGGTCGGTCAATCCGAGAAACCAAACGCTAAATATGTCTGGTCTAACTCAACAATGGTTAAGATCACATCTTTGACCTGTAATGGCAGAGTATACGGATACCAAAACAAAGCCGGAGCAGAATCTTTCGAGGAATTTTGGGTTGTTTTCCAACTTTCGATGTAGCAAACTCTAATTAAACACCCGGTGCTCAGCATGACCTCACATAGAGGACATGCAGATGCCATACATGTGTATCGGAGCAATCCTTCTGGTGTAGCCTAAATTGTAGGGACTAAACGGTGTAGATTTTAGGAGACTGCATTCATCAGCATGTACTGGAGAGAATGACAAATTGCTAGAGCACTGGTTTGTGGGGCCAGTAGGCAAACACATTAGCTGGGAGGAAGGCTGGCTTCAGGAAATGATGAGTAGGGTGACAGTGGACCAGCTACACGCAGTCTGCTAAGGCAGAACGATTAGCACTCTACAAACGGTCACGCCATCTCCTTTTAGTTTCCCCAAACAGAGCAAACAGAAAAAAACACAACCTGCAATAAAAAGCCAGCAGGGGACAATACTGTGCCAAGCAGCATCTTGCTTGAAATCATTCAGGGAATTCCTTTTGCATGTCACAAATGGTTCACTTGTCTGCCTCTCCTCCTCTTCCTACTTTTTCCACTTTTTGTCCACTTTTTCTCCCTGCCAGCCTGCCTCCTCCTTTCTGATGCGTTTTGCCATCCCATGAATTCTCCCCAATTGATTATTCGTGATTTCGTGTCACTTGAATCCGCTGCCAATATTGTCAAGATCATGCAAAGGTCCTGCATGTCAGTAGGGATCAGAGCAGGCTGCTTTGAGACATGTAGACGTGTCTATGGCTATGTCACACCTGCGTCCAAATGTCCCCAGGTAGTCCTTTGGGACACCTAAGCCCTGCCAGCACACACTGCCTGTAAAATGTCTCATTGGCACAAAATGTGTACGGTTTCCATTCAGCCTGAAGAAAGCCAGTAGAGCCAGATGGCTCCAGTGAATTTGATAGGGAATTTGATAGCTGGCTTACATGTGAATCAAGCAGATAGAATGGTCTATTTCTTGGAGATCAGGAGGATGTTAAAACCAAATTAAACGGCAACAGTTTTGATGCAAAACCATGGAAAATGCAACAACACACAGACATAATGGATGAGCTGAAAGAGAAGCACTCGGACTGACTCAGCAGGCGATTAAGATTGAGTTTCCAGGGCTCATCGGTACCTCAAAGTACTCTCCAACACGCTAGCATGATCATCTCCAAATACAACGTAATGAGAGGATGCGCTTGAGAAGGAGCACGCGGAGGGAAGCAGCGATCCTCAATCTCACCGGTTGCTAATTGTAAATCGTTCAAGAGTTCTGGGCTGCGATTTTGTGTTGGTTTCCATGCAGGATTCTGTGCAGAGTGCTTGGCTAGTAGCATGACAACAGCTGCCTGGAAATTGTGTGAATGTGGGAAGCAATGAGGAGGAGCCACTGGTGGTGATGCCCAAGTCACGCGACAATTGACCAACCACGAGATTCCAGGAGAATTCACGAGAAGAGGAGCACGAGAGGGCAGATTGTCCCATTCAATTCAAAACAAAGATGGGACGGCAAAAGAAAACACGTATAAAAACTACCAATTTGTGCGGAATACACAACCCGGATTTCCACAACAAGCACGCTTAATTCGTTTGAAAACTTTAACGAGGTTTGACAAAAAGCTGCCGATTCTTGAATTTAACTGGAATTTTATCAACTTGCTGCTCCGCTTCATGCTCGAGTGTGAGCTGAACATGTGTTATAAGAAAGCAAAGAATGGACAATTGCCATTCTGCACATTCTGCATGGGTCCCAAATGCACACTCAGGTCCACCAGGCTTGGATGCTCTCATAGCATGACACCACATAGCACAGGGCCATGCGGAGAAAAGCACAGCCATAGAAAATCGCTCCTGATGCTATTAGCCGTGTATAAAGCCCTTTTAGGGCAAGAAATGTATATCGATTGTAAGACATAGCCTTGCCTAATTCCACTTATAAGACATGTTCACAATGAAATTGTCCGCAAGAGATGCTGCGGGCCTTGGTTCGTCTTCATGCCATTTTAGCTTCCCAAACAACTCAATTCTGCCATCTCAATTGGATTTTAAGCTTGAGGAGAGGCCACATCCACTGTAACAATGAGATAAAACGCCTGGCCAAAACCCAACCAGGATAATACAGGAGGGGAAGAAAGGGACCAAACATGTCTAATCGTTCTTCTCTCAGTTTGTGCAGCAGGGTAATTCATCCAGGGTTGGTTGTGTGCATAACAAATAAGAGGTGACGTCACAGGGGATCTTGTTGTCACGAGATTGCTAGCTAACTAGTATTTTGCACACGTTGGTTAAAGACGATCAGGCAGATTTCCCCGAGGTGCTTAATGGCGCTCAATAAAGGGAGTTAACAGCAAAATGCACTCATCAAATTGACAGATTAAAACCAAGTGTTGCTGGCAGTATGTGCCACTGTGTGGTATTGTGGCTTGAAATGCTGCTTGCAGTGGGTCAGAAGGCAAAGTGGTCCTGCAATAAGTTGCCTGCACACAAGTCCATATCATTATTTCTGTGATGGTGCGGGGCAGACGGGCAATGAGAGTAGATAGAGATGAATGTGCAGTCATCCCAGCCCGGCCCATGAATCAAGTGCAACCGTGTGCTCTGCATGCCTCCACCCCAGCAGCTCCCAGCAGCTCCTCTTAGGTCAAAGGGATTTCCCCTCACCCCGTGACGTCGATCGAGGGTCACTGACGTAAGACGCGCAGGTAAGCCGTGAGACGCAACGTCCTGACCCCAGAGAGACGCTCCTTTGATCAGCTATCCTTCCTGGCTTAGTGAGGCATCAGACTCTGAGCTCCTTGCTAAATAGACCGGGGCTGCTTCCACACTTCTCTACTCTAGCTCTTGCCATCTGTGATGCCGTTGTATGTATACCTGTGTGAAATGGTGTGCCTCAATAAGCTTATATACTTTGGGCTCCATTCTATTAATGGATCATCATGGAAAGTCAAGGCACAACAATTCAATGATTTCAATGTAAACATGCAACAGAAGCTTCAGTAGCAACTAATGTGATACATTAGGCAAGCATGGGAATTCAGAATTGAGACAATTCCCATGCAGTCTAACCACAGCTGAATTATGGAAAGGTCAAATTAGCATAATTGCATGACACACCGTGCCACCTCAATTAATATGGATCCTTGTGGACCTTCCAAACTCAAGTGACCTTCTGTGAGGAGTTGGGTGTCATTGATGAATTAATTTGGTCAGACCATCTGGTGGTATTTTTATAGTTCTGGGATGCCTTTGTGCAGAACGTTCTTAAATTGCTCTGACCCAGAAGAATCAATGTGGAAAATAAGTGACCACTAAAATTACAAAACAATCATTGAATACACACCAATCAAAAGGCAGCACTGACTTTGTAAAGTATAATCCAGGTAGTTGATAAGATGGAATTGAGCATACAATTGTTGGCTTTGAAATATGTCATAAGCTGCTCTATAGCCTTGGTTTGCATCTATCAGGAACAAAATCAGCACATGTGGTGGGGCAAAAACTGTTGGAGATGCGTTGGTTGAGCGTGAGGTTATAGCCACACTTAACACCGGGATAAATAATAGATGGATTTAGTATGAGTGGACATGCAAAGGAATCGTCCAGTGGATTTGCTAACAATCATGAGGATTAAACAGGTCAGAGCTGGTCAGCATTGCACTTTCTCAATTAGGGATGACTCCTGCTAACCTGGCTGACCTTCGTGAGTACACACAATACAATGATATTCATTAAATGTCACTCTTATTTATTGCTCTTACCAAATGATGCTCAGTCTAGTTGCTGTGTTTGCATTGCAGAGCATTGCAGAACACAGGCCAGTACACATTTTGTTGTGTTTTGGTAAATATAGATTCCAGTGCAGTAACTGCAAATACAACCACAGTGTACCCAGTGTACTGCTCAAACATAAAAGGTGTTAAAGCAACAACCACTGTTTGACATTCTCTTCAGTTTCAATTACCTCTCATCATGTAAGGGATACTTAGCATCCTCAAACAAGAAATCCACTCCTGTTAATGTAAGTAGCACCAGTTAAAAACCATTTAGAAAGGTGTTGGAGAATTAAACACCACAGATGGAAACTAATCCCTATTTATCCTCAATCAAGAGGATTGGAATAGACTTGAGTTCTCTGCCTTGTAAATAATGTATTTTCAATCTGGATCTTTGGCGAATTTCCTATTAGCCTAAATTAGACACGTGTTTACCACATGCACTGGGTCTATCTGAACCTATCCGAGCTCGTTAGTATGAGATGACTCTAAGGCTTCGAATAAACTGTTATCAAATTGAAACAAGTCTATTCTTACAGAATATCGGGCAAATGTATCACTGAACTAGATTCATTGTAAAATCTAATGTGTATACTATACAAGTATAGTAGGAAATGTACACAAGGTTCAATTAAGTCAATAGGAATGTCTTGACATATGTTCTCAAGACTGAATCAAGTCAATCCAGACATCAGCCGGCCTCAGTTTTTGTCTGCCTGGAAGCTAGCATAGAGTATACAAGCCGTATCGGATTGTTTCGCGGATCAAAGTTGCCTAATAACAACCAGGCTGAACGGTGTAGCTATAACGTTATATAGAGCATCAGACAAAGCCACAAATTGGGAATAGTGTGGAAGTGGTGGTCAGCAAGCTGCTACAAATGCTCTCCGCCATTGGATTGGACGATCGGCTAGTTGTCCCCTAGACATGCAATCCGCTCGTTCAGCACGCCCAAGCCAGTTTCCGTCAACACCGGCTTTATGTTGGGAACAAGAGTTAAATCCAAGCAGCCCGAGCCCTCCCCACACTCCCATACTTCAGGTGCCAAAATCTTTGACCCGGCTGAATGAAAGAAATCTCCCCCTTTGCCAAGAGTAACTGGTGGCAAACACACTAGTAAATCCCAGTGAAAGGTTATTCACAAAGGCAATCTAACGAATGGCATGCAACATGACATGGTTTGCCTTTAAACTGACCCATTCCATGCGGTATCTGGTGCAATTCGCATTCTTTGCATCCGAGAACCAGAACATTCTTCTTCGTTCAAAGACATATCGATGAATCCTGCAATAACAACACACAATGCATGCAACCTCGCTTCATGGACGGTTTTTGTCTTCGAGCAGGTCATTACAAGCAGATGGTCAGTTCCAGTATTTCGCTTTGAGCTCTTGCAAAACAAAGCAGTTCTCTTTATTGAGGAACACAGTGCACACCAGCAGACAGAAGACCAATATACATTTTTTCAACATGTCTCCAAAGATTTAGCATGGCCCACAAGCATATTTAGAACATAAAGTTGTCTGATGAGCCTGTGGCTGAGCGGATGAAACACTTTGCCCTAATCCCATATCTAAATTGGTTTTCCACTCTGACATGATCCATATGGCCTGAATGGGGCGTGGGCATGCACACTGGGTATTGTTGTGTCATCCTTGCTGTATTTTGCCCCAGCAGCTGTTGATGGCCATCCCCATCTCCTTACTATGAATAGCATCAGCTGTGATGGACTGGCTGATATCAATCTGAATATGACCCAGGACCTGAGAGCAAGACCTTGCACAATGGGCTTTATGACTTGTTATCATTCTTGATGATCAGCTGTGATGAATCTGAGCCTGGTAATGGACGCATAAAGGGACTGAGTGCTCACAAAGACAGCAGTACAAGCATTGTCAACCTCAGGCATTGTGGGGCAGACAAGCCAGAGGAGGCTGAAGCAGAAAGCAGAAGCAAGGCTATGAAGTAGAACAAGGAAAAGCTAAAGAAGAAGGCAAAGCAACAAGCAAAGCGACAAGGCAAAGCAACAAGGTCACCACAACACACCGGGTGCATGCGGGATGCATCTGCATTCACAATATGTCGTGTTATCCACTTTTATGTCTAGCGAGACAGGCGTCCTGGGTTCACGAGATACTGACGATGTCATAAAAGACTCTTAACCCCATAACACACCAGATATAAGTCTCATTTATGCACACACCTAGCATCTGCTGCTGTTCAAGACTGCATCATGGACTAATTACTTCCGCGGTTATGATGGTTGTCCCATTTTCAAAACTTTACAGCTCCATTTTGCCTTATTGCTGCCTGAAACGTCAGATTGTCATAAGACTGAAGCACCTCCACCAAAAAGCACCTTGATGAGATTAATGGTGCTGCAGAGCCTTGCATGTGACATAGAGGGTGGCCCAGGTACCTTTAGTACATGGCCATGGTGTCTAATTGGAGGGGCATGCTGCAAGGTTGTGCTAAACACTGAATAGCCTCTAAAAGATGCCGGAGTCATAAATTCAGCTCTAAGAGCCCATCGAACTTGATAAGATGCCTTGAAACATCTAAAACCGCAAAACAAGCTTTGGTTCTTATTCATCCAGCAATGGTTCAAGGTACATGCTTACTGCAGAACGGAAACAGCAGCTTAGCTCAGATCTACCTCCCCACCTGAAACTCCAAAGCACATGTGGAGTTGTAGACATTAATCTCCATTAGTTCAACACTCCCTGACAATTAGACTTCGATAAGACACAATTCTGAAAGATTCTTCCACAGAACTAAAGCTGCGTGAGTAGAAGAGGAGCTACACTTTGAATCCTTAAGTGAAATCCAAACAGAAAAAAAAACACGAAGAAGACTCCAGAACCAGCAGGAAAGCATTTTAAGGTGGTCTTCCATTTGCCCCACTGGCTCCACTTGCCCTCCCCTCTGCTCAAGTGTCGATGACTGGGCACTTAACACATGGCATGCACCACTTAGACTCCACTTAGGTATGTACTGCAGTGTGCACTTGATGGGGCTGCTGCAACAAGAGCATTAGAGGGGAGCATTAGAAAGTATGAGAGAACCTAATCACAAGGCCTAACCCAATTATCTCACCATCGATTTTAAGTAGCTACACTATGCTATTTGACGAACAAGTTGATCCAAAGGGTAATGCGATTTTGATACAGTAAAATGAAGGGAGCTGAATAGTTAATGGCATGTCCATCAAAAGAGGCCTCCTAGTGTCGAGTAGAATCCCAGGGGCCAGCGGGATGTGCCCTAACGTCTCCAATACTCATCCACCCAGCCTACATATTAATATTTCATCATTTAATATGTGTTTAGAGCGGAAGCCTTGCTTAAGGCTCAAACATCTCTTGAATCGTGCAGAAAATAAAGGAGGAGATGGAAGAGTGGAGAGGAAAATGATGGTAGCAGTAATAGAGGGCCAGCCAGGCAGAAGCGGATCTTAGAGTATGATGTATCCGCGTCTCTGGCTTGATTCAGTCCATCTCACTCAGCCGGAAGGTCCTGATCAAGTTAGCAAAGCTTGGTCGGACACAGTTACAACTGTCATCATTACGATAGAGCGACTTGGTCTTTGATGTGTTCCAGCAAACCGCTCTGTCCTTCATGGCACTATCCTTGTGAGGTCCATGTGGTGCGGGAGAATTCCCTGTGAGGGCCCGCGAGGCGCAGGACGCTACAACACTTGCTGCCAAGTGGGGCGACCAAGCGTTGTCCTCAACGAGGTGCAAATGAGAGGCTGCTGCCGCAGAAGCTGCTGCAAAAGCTGCTGATGCTGGGAAGGAGGTGATGGAGAGACTCTGGATGAGGAGGATGCTAGCTGCAAGCTGTGGAAGCGGTGGATGCTCTTGATCAACATGATCTATCCCTGCGACAGCATACTCTCCTTCACATTGTGCCTCTTAATGATAGTCACCATTACCGCGATTTTATGGTAAATTGCACCTGGCTAAGTACAAAGGTATAAAACTGCAGTGAACAGGCGGTAGCGAATAGCCCGTCTACCCATCTCCAATAATAGGAAATGATGGCTCCCCATACTTTAATAAAGAACAGGGATTAATCTTTGGCCTGCTGTTGGTCAGATAATCAGCTTTAATGGCTGCTACAGTTGGCTTGTCTGTGCCGCGCGAACAACTTAGCCGCAGGAGTCAACAGAGAGCAAAACAAGCTGTAAGTGATCCGCCGTCCTGTCGGTCCCCGGTGACCAACCACACACCAATGGCCAGCAATTTATGGCGACAAGACCACCGAGTGACCTGTTGCCGTAAACAGATCAGGGACGGAGCCAGTGAACCACACAATGGTGTTACCGCTCTGGGACCAGCACTCTCCTGTCCGATCAGTGGCCAACGGTCTGACTAACACTCCTGATGATAGCGGCCGGCTAAGACAACCTGACACATCTCGCTGCCCTTTTCAACCTCAATGGATTATGGAGCCTTTGTTGCGTCAGTAATCGCTGAATCAGTATTTGACCTCACTCGTGTGCGGCCTCCTATTTTGCCACAAGCAATAAACCTACAATATAAAAGCAGCAACATCGTGACAATGAGCGATTGATATCAATTTAATCTTTGTAAAATAATAAATGAATCATGAAATATGTACAATTTATCAAATTTGTATCATCAAAAGCAAATGGCAAACGTAAGCATTTACACTACAGAAAAACTCATCCAAAGAAATAGAGACAGAACATGAAGAGGGTTGTAAGGGAACGAGTCCCATCTGAGGATGAAGGAGCAGCGGGGATGACTTATAACGTGCTAGGCCCCTTTGTCCTCATTCATGGTGGATGAAATCAAGAGGGCAGGAAGATTTAAGGTCCTTAGCTGCGCAAAGTAAGAGGCACTTGAGATGGAAAATGGCGGTCAAGATGGCTGCTCCTCGTCGGATGTGTATGAGTTAGCGGGAGGAGGTGATGGTGATGCAATGCATGAATTCATTGGGCTGCATAGGAAACACCAAGTGAGGGAGGTAGGTATAGGAGGCCAAGCCAGGCTCTGCCAGGCCTTGCCTACTTGCAGTAGCATCAACCCATTATAGCTATAGGCCCTATAGGCCCTTGCAGTATGCTAAGTTCATATTGGTGAGTCTAGTCACATGCCAGTAATGAGGCAAACACAGACCCCTGAGGTACTCCATACCGGAGAGGCTGCAGTAGCCGTACTATAAACCCAGTGATCTAGTATGGGAGGTGGCTTCTGCCTGCCTTGCACATGCTATATACGCCATGCCCCTGGGTGGAAGCTGCATTAGGATATGAAAGGGAAATTATGGTGAGATTTCCAGGGCAAATAACAGGAACACAGGTCCTCCATCCAGATAAGGGCGGATATTTGCCCTCTGATAGGACCACATACATAGTAACTCGATGGGACACGAGGACAACCTCTATCAAATCAATTTGTGCCCCACAGAAATGGGTGCATACAATCACGTTGACCTGCAATGCCTGCTTCCAACGCTGCTCCCAACCAGCCATAAATACTTCAAGAAAAATCACAGATAAGCCAAGGCCTAACAAGGATGAATGTTATCATGCGACCCATTTATGAAAAGTCAGCAACATGTATGCATTGCAAATGCTGAGAACACATTGGACGCCTACACGTATAGATTGTTACGTAGAACAAAAACCGGCAGACTAATAAGAGCTGTGTTGACACAAAGAGAAGATGACACATTTATTGATTGTTGTGAAGTGTCTGGTGTAGAAGTCTACTTCCTGAACATAGTAGTTTAGAACTGAATGTTACTTAGAACAAGCAGTGCAAACAAGAGTAACGGTTACTTTGAGAATTTGCGAGAATAGGAATTTCAAATAGGAGCAGGATTCCTGAAACGTGACAAACCATTTTGTGATTTTAATAAAACAAGCCGCGCACTCTGCGGATGGTTTTCCCACACATGACATGAGAGCTGGGGAATGAACGGTGCTCAATGAGTGAGCCAGTCATTATGGAGTTGTTGTGAATGCCACAAAGCATAGACCCATCAACACCAGTCAATCTCCCTGGTAATTAAAAGCTAACAATTAGCTTATCGTGTTTCCCCCATCCTGGGATTTGAACAAGCACGTGCCTAACATTCAAGAGAATAAAACATGTTCCATGCTTCCAAATGTGCGTTCAGCAAATTTAAAGAAGGGTCAGATTTCGCCAGGTGACAGGCACAAAGTGTCAATATTTGGACACCGTAATCCTCGGCCGCGGTAACGAGCCATCACACAAAAAATACTGAAGAGCCATTTAATTGGTAACACATACGCCCAATATTGAAGATTATCTTTAGCGACACAAACACAGATTGTTTCACATCATAATATATATACCATGAAGTGTTCAACCGGTACAATCTGGATCATGGTCCGGTATTGGATTTCTCAATTGCATGATCACGAATTCAAAAGAAATATATGAGGACAAAGCAAAAATAGCAGCAATTGGCAATGCAGGAGCCATCCAAGAGTCCACTATGCATGCATTACACAAGCTTCAGAGGCTGCAAACAAGAGCAGATGAATATTTTTTTGCATCAAGCCGGAAGAGTAGACCAGGGCTCGGCGGATGTGGGACACGGCATCTTATGTTGCTGCAGCTGGTGGAAGATGCGGGCGATGATAGGGCAGGGCTTCAGCAACAGGAAGCAGACAGATACAGCAGCATCACAATCACCAGCCGTCCTCCATTCGCATCCTCCACTCGCATCCTGCCCCTGACACATCCTCCTCTCACATCTCCCAGATCCTGCAGGTGACCAAAGGCTTTGCAGGACCACAACTGACCACTGATGACCACAGCTGACCAAAGTCGGTCAAGCCAACTGAACCATTTGACCACATCTGATTAATAACAACCGATAACGGACAACTGCATGCCAGACAACAGAATCACTGGTCTCAGACGATGGTTGGTCAGATCAGGAAAATCATAACTTTACCATTTTGTGATAGAAAATAGTGGTCATTCACACCAGTTTATCATAGGGCAATTCCGTAAAGTCCGATTCACGGATTTGACACTTTAGCAGCTTGTGTAGCCCTACCATTACACCTCAAATATTTCATTGTTATCTAGGCATGAGCCCAGGTAATAGGGGTATCAGACAAGCCACCAACCAAAGCTCCAAGTGTAACAGGAGCTGACCTACAAGCCAAATGTCATGGTGTCGGACGTACATCACACGGTGTACGTCCGACACCGTGACATTTTGTAATAGCTGAACTCCTGTTACACTTGGAGCTTTGGTTGGTGGCTTGTCTGATACCCCTATTATCTAGTCTCATGCCTAGATAACAGTGAAATAGCTGAAGTGTAATGGTAGGGCTACACGAACTGCTAAAGTGTCAAATCCTTGAATCAGACTTTACGGAATTGCCCCATAGATGAATGGCAAGTTCCTGACAACAGTGCAAGACATTTGGTCCAAGACAATGGTCAGTGATATAACAGCTGTTGCCAGTAGTAAGAGGTCAAATTTACTGACAACCGTAAGATCGCTATTGAATTAATTAATCCCAAGATGGTAGTCAGTGAATGAATCAACAATGTTCACCGAAACTAACAGAAGTGATCAGTTTTCAACAGTAATTCGAAATGCACAAACCGGCGGTGTTCACTGACGCTGGTCTTGACTTCGGAGTGACCTGTAGATTATGACCTACCAACGGTTAGCTGGTCCAGCACAGGATTTGTGGTGGGCAATGCGGTTTTAAAATAGACAACATACTTTCCAGAGGCAGAGGCTTCCTTTCCATTTCAAAGGCTCACTTCAGGCACAGATGTCAACTTCAGGAGCAGTAGCAGGAGAAGTAGCAACAGCGCGAGCAGAGTGGAGCCCTCGAATCTAATGCAAGAGAAGTCATGCTAAAGTGAACGATTAAACCTGTAGACCACATGCCGATACCAGCTACACAATGTTTGTGATGTTTGCAATAACAGATGCCAGGAAATTGCCTGCTCAATCTGAGAGGCAAATCAACAATTGAGAGATCTAGATTTTACCATAAAAGACCATATATTGTTCAATCTCTTAGTTGTTGAGATAAGGAGCTGCAGTGCCAAAGGCAGAGCTGCCTGATCATGTGAAACTGTCATTGAGCATGCATGGTAGGAAACAGGAGCCAAGGGCATCAATCAATGAATCTGGCAGGATACAGCCAGATACAAAGTTCATTTAAAAGGCAATCCGTAACCCCTTAAAAATGGATCCATCACCCACGTCTTGTCGTCTGCGTCATGGAATAAACTGATTCATAACTCATTACTCTTTTTGATCGCCTCGTACCTTTCTTCAAAGTTCATGCAGTGCTTGTGCTTTCTAAACAACTCGGCAGGTGACTCGAATGCCGTTAATTGGCATGTGCGCCATTGGTAAAAAGCGAACCTGCCCCGTTTCAATTAAAAATGCCTTTAATTACGAGTGCAAAGCAAAAGACAAGTGATTACTTCAATCATGTCATTTATCAGGCCAAACCATGCTGGGATGCAGATTGCATGATAAGAGTTTGCATGACCAGCCAATCAGCATGACCCATCCAGGTGCCAAGCCATTGTTTTCAACTGAATCAATCCATCGAAAAACAGCCAAATGGATTGCGAGCAAATTATTCGCTGCCATCTTCTCCGCATCAGAAGTGCAGATTCAAGTTGTTCATCTTCTTTCTCCTTTGTTGACATGGAGTGAGCGGAGTGAGCTAAGTTCAAGACAAAGGACCAAGCAAGCTGAACAGCAAGCTGAACAGGAATCACTCTTAACATCAGCTCGGAGGAGCTTAATGTATGGCATTCTAGGCCATTTCAAGATTGAAGAGCGAAGATTCTATAACACGTCGTTTGTTAAGATTAGACAGGCCTAAAAATGGGAAAGACGAAATCTTATACTTCAAAAATACATACCGCCCACAAGTAACACACAGTGCAAGAACTAAGTTTCTAAAGTATGATCGAGCATTCCAGATTGAAACTTGCAGGATGAACACACAATGCCATGCTCCCCAAACAACATCTCCATGTCGACTTGGTCATCATTCAACTGCTATCCGCCATTGGCCGCCAATATGCAAAGGCTAATTAGACATTTGCAAGCACACGCATTTTTGCATAGCAAAGCAGCCATAAGAAACAAATTGAAAACAGCACCCACAAGCACTGCCTACCACACAAGAATTCTGTGGTACGAAAACAGAGCGTGTGTTTCGTTAAAGCGATGAAATGTTTACACTAAGATAAAACTCCGTGGGCCGATTAATATTGATTTTAGATGGCTAGACCTCCCCCAACAACCCACTACAGCCAGACGATCTTGAATAGCCCTCCTCTTGGGGCAGGTTAAATCAAGTACTTATAATGGTGCTTCCAGGTTGGCAATAGCTAATGTTTGTCATGCCATTTGGTCCTAATAGGTTATTTCATAAATCAAGAAGAAATTCGACATGAAAGTCATTAGGAAGGTTTTTAAAACAATGAGCAAAACAGCCATTGTGGCGCACTGCTTCGCCTGATGAAAATGCCATCGGAAACTCCCTAAACACCAGTTTCCTGAATTTCCTATTGAGGTATGGTTACATTAGGGGCTGCAGTGTAATTCGTCAAGGGATAGCCATCATGGAACAAAAGGAACCTGACTTTCTGCATTCAGTCAATGTTTGAAAACATCTACAATTTAGTTTGTAATCAACATTTGAATGAATACACTCAGTTTTCTGTGTTATTATATAAAGATATATATATCATCTACATACACACATTAACAGTATCCTAGTTTATGTTTCTGTGTCTCTGACAACCCATGAAGGAGATTGCAAGCTAGTTTTTGTTTGTTGAAGGAAAACGATTAGAGCTTGCGAGAGAGAAAACAGAGGAAGCAGGGTTAGAGGAATTTCTGCGGGCGTGCTGTTTGATTGACGCTGGAATAACAGCAACGTGTTTACGTTACAAACAGTAGGCAGTAGCATCCCCAGAGGTGCACGCATTTGTTCAAGTCCTTTGCAGCTTTTCAGCCGGAATGCCCCCTTAAATGATGAATGCGAGAAGCGCTCATGAAGTGGGTATTGTATGTCCAGGGGAGTCAAGCAGGGAGCAGTGATTTGGGCCACTCTTAGTGACCTTTCACAAAGACATGCTGACCTTCAGCCACCACGTATCGCACGGCCTACAGGGAACATGGCTAACCTTGATTTGGCCAATAAGCCCACCCATTATTGCAGCGATACACTAGCATTGCAGTCAAGTACAGCTCCCTGCAGTTGCATTCCGCGCCAAGCAGTGCCGCAAAAAAAGGAAGGAGAGAAGAGTAGGCATCGAAGGCATTTGCAAAACGAAAGGTTTGTCGCAAAGTCTCCGTGGGCAATTGGGGTGACGGCTTCCCCTGATGGAGGCAAGGCAGGAGACGTCCAGGGCGCTGAGCAAACAGTGTGATAAATGAGTGGCTGCAAGCAGGTTTGCAGGACTGAGAAGCAGAGAAGCAGAGGAAGAGGACTAGTGAATCAGTGACCAACATTGCATTGATCAGGCACAAGCAAGCACAGGCAGGCAGCGACGATAGAGCGCTTCTGGCCGATTGAGGTAAATGTTGATAACGGTCTGTCGCGATTCACCAAATCCGCATTCATTTCCTTCATCAAGGAACCAGTTAAGCACTCGGCCTCTCCCTAGCTCGCGATTAATGGTCCACAAGCCTGCTCTCTAATCCTCGCTGTTTAATACTCACTTCTAACATTTGTTGCGAATCGTGACAGGGCAGTCAACTGCTGTGGTCGGCCGTATGCTGAAGGCAATTTTCTCCGGCTAAGATTTAAAGTCAGACCAGGAGGAATTGGCCGGCCAACTCATTTCATTAGACTGGCGGTCTGTGGGATTTGTCTGTATTGAAGCAGGGAATGACCTCTGTGCAGAGAGACGAAAGAACAGCGATAAATAGAGAGGTTGCTTGTCGTTGCACTGGTGATGAATACACTGTGATTAGGAAGTCTGATGTCGCCGTTTGCTCACACATCAGAGTGGCCAAGAGCAACGAAGGCAAAAGGCACGGGCAAGAGGAACTGCTCAAGCAAGGTCGCTGACCTCTGTTGCTCTGTCTGGCCAAAGACTTTTTAGACTTCTGGCACAAAGCAACCTGTGAGGCAAGGGTCACGCTCTCCTTAATGCCGTGCTCTTAATATCACCCTCCATTCTCAAACAGTCCACAAAAGACCAAGCCCTGGCAAGCAGGCAGATCATCAGCTCCGTGTCTATTGCAGAAGCCTGCCTACTTCCCTCTTCCCAAATAGCAGCCAAATAGCAGGTCTATCACGACTAAGTAATTCGTAGGGGGAGCAAAAGACCCAATCAGATCCAAGAAGGATGGCAGCCTTTGATATCGTTTAATGCACCCAGCTGGTGTAACTTAGCATGTCATTAGCATTCTGGTGATAGAAAGCTGAGACAGATAATGGACAGAGCAGTCGGTCTTCCCTCGAAGATGTCATGATCCTGAACTGGTGACAGAGAGACACAGTTAGCAGAATATCTTACCATGCTAGAGGCTCCAGTTTCAATTAATGCATGCATGAAGCAGTTAATATTAAAACAGGCAAGGTGATACACATAATGCTTGCAGGAGCCATTGAGTGAAGTAGCTTCTCCATAGATTAAAGGAAAAGCTGTAGCTAACAAATAAGTGGATTGGTTGGCATGTTAATGACAGGCCGATGAAAGATCACTCTGCAGCTCGGAGTCTACATGAAATGCAGTCAACCGTCAAGTTGGGCCATTGGCAGGTCAATGCCTCCAGGGAGCTCAAAGGCATCTCATCCACTTCTCAATAGCTTTCCAAAAATTGTCGATTGTACTCTGGTAGGCCATGCTGCCAGGCTATGCTGCCAGGCCATGCTGCCAGGCCATGCTGGCGGGCCATGGTTCTAAGGTAAGAGAGCGGTTCATTTGTCAGATTAAAAGAAAGCCTTGTAGTTTCCTTGTCTCTGAGATTAGAGGAGCGAGCCAGCAGTTGCAATATTGCCTTCACCTCAGGGTCCTCCGCGTAGTCAAATATTCCTTCACAAGCGCAAATTGCTTCACCATCGGAAGCAAAAAGTCAGCGACTGCAATTCACTATCGCAATGGAACCAATTATCGTTAAATGAGTCTGCTTGTTCGGATGATAAGAAGAGCGCATGTTTCCCTCTCCGCGGTCTCTAGCACGGCAAAAACGAATAGAAGGGTCCGGCCAAATCTAGTGTGTCGGCTTGGCAATTCCACAAGACATTAAGAAATTAAGCAACACGTCTGTGCACGAAACTGCTGTTGCCTGTTGTGGAGAGCCACACAAACAGCATCAAGTCATCACAAGCATCTAACAGATCCATGTGCCATGTGGAGAGAGGGAGGCCTCTCCAAAGTGTTGCTGCACCACAATCTTGGGTCTTTTCTACTGCATCTCACAAGGGTATCAGATCAGGTTTGATTTTCCTCAAAAGAGATTGAATACACCCACTCATTTTCGAGATGATATCGAATCGCACCGACGGGATATGTGGATGTCTTCTTGTTAATTAAAGAATACCCCGGATTCCTTCTTGAATCTTCCTGTATCCCACATATACCTGCTGGATGTGCAGGAATACAGGCAAGAAGTGATGTACTTAACCTTCTCCAAGAACTGCAGATGAACTTCACAAATGCCATATATGTTCACAAAAGGATACCAAATTGACATTTTCTTGAGAAATGTATAAAAGCTAGATATATATATACACATGTAAGTGCATGATTATAAATATTATAAAATAGTGCACACCATTTATGCTACACCCTTTCAACAATTGTCAAGAACTAAAAAGGAGTCAAAAGTATCTCAGCGAACAAGGTCGCATGATGTGGATATGTCGTAGGGAGAAGATGCTCCTATTATCCCAGCTGATCTGCACAAACCACTCTTCTAAACATTTAAAAAAAACTCTACACAGGCCTTCAAGCATACCATGTATGTATAGACAGTTGTGGAAAACAATGGTTGGAGAAGAAGTGGTGTTGGGCAGCGTTTAGCCATGGGTGTTGAGCTGCATTGATCTCAATTAGTTGGTATTTTGCACGAGTGCCAGGGCCCTGACCCCCTGGGCAGACCTTGTACCCATGGGCTAATCAATAGGCATTGAAAGCCTGGCACGTTGGCTGTCCCAGGGGTTCAGCTGGTCCAGTGCTGACTCCCACTGACCACAGCTGAGTGGCACAATGTGTAACAAGTCAACACCGAGACCTGAGCCTCTTGGACATGCCAGCCACTGGTCAGGCATTGGTCAGGGATTGGTCAGGCACTGGTCAAGTATTGGAGGGGTCAGGGGATGGCACATAAGGAGTACAATGCATAGTACTGTACACAATGCATGTACAAGTCTCCAAGGACAAAGCATGAGTTGTGAAAATTCATCAATAACTTGTCTGCCCCTTGTCACCCCAGCAGTCACAGTAGCTCACAATATTCAGTGTATTTCAGACCACGTGTCAATATCGTATGTCAACCCCAAAATCATGTCACCTCTCTCTCTGTAGTCCATACAATGCATACAAAGTACTAAACACTCTCAGCATTGTAGCCTGTCCATTACTTATGCAAAAAGAGAGGACCAGTTCACTGTGAAACATGCACTTTGTGACTCATGATGGGTGATGAAGTGTCATAATCTCTGCATTCAACATGGGAAATATGGAGGCTGTTTGATTAGTCATGATCAAGAGAAGGCCATTTGATTTGACAAATCTGATTTGAAGAGTAAACATCAGAAGCATAATCCTTTGCCTTTCACCAACAATTGGGATTAGTCTCTTTAACATCAAATTAACATTGAAAATATTGGTACGATCATGACACATCATCAGCATGATGACTCACAAAGTGCCATTTTCACAGTGCAACAGTTCAGTCTTTTTGCATATCAAATTGACAGCCTGTAAGAAAATAGGGTAAGTTAGAAAACACAAAATCATTATAAAAGTTTAATCAAATGCCCGACTTGTTAAGCTGCTAATGATGTCACGAATGCATGGGGAAAGTTTCCTTGCCAAAATGTATATAAATCAGACAATACTATTCCCATAGCTGCTTTTGTAGAAGTGAAACTAATAACATGCAGGACAGGCATGAGGCATGGTAGTGAGGTATCATACATTATATAGATATAGAGAAGGCATACACTCAACAAAATGTCATTTGTAGGATGATCCGACATGTATCTACCTTTGAACGATAAGCCTAAGTACAAATTGTCACGACAGTCAAACAAATGTTTCAGAAATGACTAAAGTAATTAAATCTAGAGGAATTAAGACAGGGAAGCTAAAGAAATATAATAAAAGAGTGAAGGTCGTCTTTTTCTTTGAGTTTATGGAGTGAAATGAGATCTTTTCATCTGGATAACTATTCTACCTTCACATTTCCAGCATTCTCACGTGGTCATCGGCTCACTCGAACTGGCTCTGCCAGTGAGCCTCTGACTCTGTTGATAGTTTTCCCTGTGGTTTTAGTCAAATTTAGAACTTTCATGCTTTGGTGGTCCAGCCAATCAGAATGAATCTTCCAAAATAATTTTGGGATTAATGTATCTGTCACTGATCACACCTTATATTGACAAACACCAGTACTGATGTTGAGCAATGGAAGAAAACATACAAACTGAAATCAAGAAACTGTCGTCTGAAAGTTACATAAACTGTGAAATGTATGATGAGTACTAAAGACAAACACAAAAACTGAATATTTCAGATGTCAATCATTATCAACCATGCATTTAATTTGGATCTGATTGGTAGTTGGAATTAATCTCTAGACAACCTTCATTGACAGTGATTGACTTTGTCCAAGTTTGATATTTTCAGAACGCATTTTTGTGCAAAAGCTCACTCTCATTCCCAAGTTGTTAGGGGGCAAGCATTAAGAGGGGGGGGGGGGGGGGTTTAAAGTTTTATATAAAAAAAATTTTAAAAGTTGATTGTAGATAGACATTTATTCTATCTATCTGTGTATCTATCTGTGTATCTATCTGTGTATCTATCTGTGTATCTATCTGTGTATCTATCTGTGTATCTATCTATCTGTGTATCTATCTGTCGATCTATCTATCTCTCTATCTATCTATCTATCTATCGATCTATCCATCTATTCATCTAACTATCTATCTGTTTATCTATCCTCCCTTCCTCCCTCAGCTTTCTCCCTGCCTTCCCTCACTTCATTCCCTCACTTCATTCCCCCACTTTATTCCCAACTTCATTCCCAACTTCATTCCCCACTTCATTCACCCACTTCATTCCCAACTTCATTCCCCACTTCATTCCCCCACTTCACTCCTTCCTTCATTCCTCCCTTCATTCTATTGAATGGTTATCAAACATAAGGAACCTGAAAACAACAAATAGATTAGCAGACAACAGCTATCAACTGTATGCAGAGTCTTGAATGACATGCCAAGCCTGAAATGTAACAGACTCTCTGATTGTGCGTCCACTGTCCTTCGCAACCTATCACAGGTCGGCTCCAAAACCACACTAATTGCAGCCATCCAGGTCAGAGGCTCACTGGCAGAGCCAGCTCGGAAGTGAGTCGATGACCACGGGAGAATGCATTTCCAGTAGATATCACTATAGATAGCAACGAGAAAAGAAGTCAATATTTAGGTCCATGGTATAACTCATCCCATGAAGTAGAATTTTTGATGGTGTAGCTATTAATTCATAGTTGGAAATTGCTCATATCAGGTTTTATTTACCATCATGTAAACCAAGCCAAAGTTAACATGAGAGATTCAATTAATCAAATGGATCACCCATCAATTATGTGATTGATCTGTTCAGAGGGTTGGTCATCACTCATCTATCACTGCATATACTGTCATGATAGACAAGAAGACTATTTTAAGCAATTTGTATTAGGTTCATCAGCAAACTATAGCATACATGTATGACACATAGTGAACAATCACATCCATCATACATAGTGTTACATATAATACTATAATACAAGCATATTGTATTAACATTACTACAATGCAATAGCATTGCCCTCTTCTGTCTCATATGTTGAGGTGTGTAAGTGTATAATACTATACATTGTACGGTGGATCTGCTATTTAATTATGTATTATCATATTATTTGCACATGTACATACTTTGAAAACTACAATAGAAATATGGTCTGTTCCAACTACATTGGCAGTTAACTGAAGTAATAGTCATGTTATAGTTTGACATAAGAATGAAACAACCTGTGGTGTATGTTACATTAACAACATCAGCCACAATGTCTGAAATAGACTCAAGCATCTCATCACCAGGGTCTAATTGAATTAACCCACAGCTACAACTTTATCAAGAACTGGATCATTCTCTTGAGGAGTAACACTTCTCGGGTGCTTCTTCTTCTATTATTGATTCCTATACAACACTAACAGACTAACAGTAATGGTGCAAATTTCTAACACAAACTATCCACCAAGATTGACACGAGTCTTGTACACAAGTCTGAGAGATGTTGAACTAAGATGACGAGAAAAACATTAAACTAATTCCAAGTGTATTTTTCCTTTGTACCCATCTCACACAGGTGGCCCTGAGGAGTTATGGGCTGGAAGCCAGCTGTGCACACTGTCATGGGCTTCTAACCAGCTAGCAAGTCGCCTCCTCATACTGGCTCATAGCACAGCCACCCTCATTTGCAATGCCTGACATTGGCACAGCTGTGTTCCCTGACTTACTGACAGCTAGTCGTGCCATGGTGACTTTTAAACAGGATTTATGAGGCGAGAAAAACCTCCTCTCATATCCCTGCACCGACTGCAAGTCACTGCATCCATGGCAGTGGTTGCACAGATGCCTATGAGGGGTTAAGCTGTGAGGCAGGATCTGGAAATATTCCAAATATTTCACATATTCCAAGTGCAAAAGGAAAAAATCATCCCTGAAGCCCATGTTAATCGGACAGATTCCCTCATGCACTTTATTAAACATATTTTTACAACCTCCCAAATGTGGCTTGGCACCTGCTCAAGAGTCCTATCATAACAGAAAATTGTACAAGAGCTTTAAAACAAGCAGAACACACGGAGGGCTGGGATTTGCTATATGGCCACTTCAGCATCTGCAACCCTCTTACTGATGGCTCATGATTTGGCACTTGCACAAAGCACATTTGTTTCATTTAGTGCCAGTTTTGAAACCTCTGCTAATACTCCTCTTGGCAAACCTATGCCACGTGCTCCACATGCATAAATAAGTAGAAATGGGGAGCATTGCAAAAATAACCAATTATTGACAATATTGTGCATATGCCACTTTGAGTGGGACCAATATTTCACAATAATCACAGATGATGCTACTGTTTGCCAGATACTTCAGATAGACTGGATGGGACGGACAATGACACAAGTATTATTATAGCAGTCTGCCACTACCCAGAATCGTTTTCCAAGATTCTGATCTCTTTTCTATTTTTAAAAGCAGTTTTTTTTCCCCTTTTCTCTTCTCATGCCCTTTTTGTGATCTCATGAAAGGCGAGATTGTGCGATGGTCGACTGGCATCCTGTCACGTGATCCTTTGGCGGCCATCTTGCTTGGGGCAAAAGCACTTGTCCTTGGTCCTGTCCTTTTCAGAACCTTGCACACTGCTGCAGCAAGAACAATTCCAGCAGCCAATTATTAATTGTAATGATGGAAATCAGGTCCAATCCACGGGGAAAAATATATTCAAATTGGGCAGGATTGAATCGCCATTGTTCCCATTAAATGGAAACTAACCTTACGCAGAGATGGTGATGGATTTCTAAATTGGGGAATTACTCAGAATCCCATTTCAGAAGAGCATAAAATGGAATGGAGGGGAGCTTCATGGGAACGCATTTGTGACTTGTTACATGATTTCAGATGCCAATTTGAGATTTCCCCCGCAAAAGAAGGACCTGGGGGAAGACATCTGAGAGGCTGCGAGGTCATTCTTTGTAACATTGCAGTTTCCTTATAAACCATTACAGTTGTGTGCAGTGTAATTGGTTGAAAAGTTTCAAATGTAGATTTTGTCATGCAACATAGATTCCTCCCTGAGAGTAAATCTAATCACTAACAAGATCCCCAATAGAACAGTCTAGTCTGAAGCACGCCAAGCAGTCGGATGCCAATATGTGTATTTGAGTAACACATTGGCATTACTAGCAAATCTTCACTGTTGCCAAGTGTATACACACGTGTACACAAGTGAATACAATGAGCATAAAGATATTTAAAAATCAGAGCGACCTGAGGAGAGGCAGTGAAAGGTTTGTCTGGAGCAAAGCCACGGGGAGTGTTTACTTCTGTAACTGACATCTTCCTTTGCTGGCAGCTCCCCCAAGACATCGACAAGAAAGCTTCTAAACACAACAGAGGGTCATTGTAACTTGAGACATATCTTTCTCACACACAGAGCTTCGCATTATCATCAACTGTAGGCTGTATCTCTCACTCCCCTGCGGAGCTGTAGGGGAGCTGTAGGGGAGCTGTAAGCCATCATTGTATAGCATCCACTGCAAGTGTAATCCTCAGCCCAACACATTTGTGATGTGGGATGATTCTTTGCCTCTGAGTGTTTCTCCCAGTGCCTTGCAGTCTCTCACACTGCCTCAGCCAGCAACCTGTCTAACCAGCCCATTTCTCGCAGCCAGCCATTTTTCTTGCAACTTGCTTTGTAACATACCCAGCGGGGGTAGTAGAGGGGGGGGGGGGTTCTGCCCTTCAACCTCACTGACGTAATCAGCCCCAAGCTCTGAGCTCTTTCTTCTCCAAGGTCAAAGGTCAACAGAGGTCAAGAAAGGTCAAGGTCAAACCGAGCTAACTCTGCATGCTCTACAGAAATGGCCCAATATGTCAGTGTGTTTGTAAGAGACTGATTGTGCTTATTAACCGCAACTTCAAAGCACTGATGGATGGACAATATGCAGTATTCATGTGTATTTTGGACTGCGAATTGTCTGCCACAACCAAACAAACTCATACAGAGCAGCCCAATTATAATTCACTCAACCAAACAGGAAAAAATGAAAATAATGTTAGACAACATATTCCATTTTAGGTTGAAGGAATAACACGTCTCACCAAGTTCACATAAATATGCATTAGTTTGGCTTAGTTATTTTTTAAACTGTCATAAAACGTTTCACATCCTGCAAAATTACACGGTTGGCAATCCCCTTGGTGGCACCATTTTAACACCTTGCACTTGGCTTCATTAAAACTGGTAATGGATTTTATTTTTGCCTGCCAGTCTTGAGGATGTGATAAACAGCTTGCCATGATTACACCAAGACGCAGAGAGCAAGGGACCAGGAGTTGGGCTCTGCATGCTTTTTATTCCTGGCACGGAATATGGAAATTGCAAACTAATTATGAAATATTAAAATATGCAGTTGCGGGACGCGCCGAGCAACAAGTATCAGCTAACTGCTAATAACAGCAAGTTGACGCTAGTTGGTAGGAGATTGAGAGGCGATGCAACTTAATCAGGATGGCCATTAAAGGGAAGTGCTTCTCACATGTCAGCAACAACGACTCAGAAGTGGCCAGTTGAAGCTGTTAGAGCAGTCACATCTGAGGCAGAGGGAAGCTGAGCAAAGCTAGAGCAAAGCTAGAGCAAAGCTAGAGCAAAGCTGTGACAAAGCCACAGTAAAGCTACAGGGCCTCCATCTGACTAGCATGGCGTGTTGCAGAACCATTGTTCCAGTGCTTGTGGCCCAAGATTGTCAGAGAAGCCGATTGTTGTTGAGGCCATTGCTGCCTGAGAGGGACATCCAAAGTAGTCCATATAACACAAGGCACATTGGACACATTGGACAGACAGTCAGACACAGTGGTCAAGCGCCTTGCAAGCAGCCATGCCAGCCAATATGAAACAGTGAAGGGGACTTAAGCCACTGAAGAATAACTGGGCAAGATGAACATTGTCAAGTGCGAGTCAATGGTCTTTGTGAAGCTGTCAAGATGGCAGTGAGGACCAGTGAGGACCAGTGAGGACCAGTGAGGACCAGTGAGGACCAGGCGGCCAGTGTCGTGTCCACTACCCCCCTCCCCTCCTTGGTCCCCTCCTTGGTCGTTCCTGCAAGTCCTTGGAAGACCCTGCTGCCACATATTACCCTATATCGATCACACTGCCCCCTGCCAGCACCATCCTGCCAACACTACCCTCACAACAGGCAAAGAAATTCAGCCCGCTTACTTGCGGAGTAAAGATTATTCGGGGGTCAGGGGGATTTGTCGGTACATTCTTTACAGTCTTAGGTGGGCTCAAGCCTGTCATCCCTCAAGTGCTGCATATCCCTGACTGGAGCCTGTGATGCTAAGCATTGTCACATCGTGTAAATCACAAGACCTGCTAAAACTGTCAGCACAACAATGCAGCCTGTTTGCAAACATAAGGAGCAACCCAATACACACGAAACCAGCCATTCAGCCCAGTCATGAATATATAAAGAGGTGTGAAATGTCATGACATCAACAATGAAACAAGATTCCAATTAATATCACAATTCTCTCCCATTCAAGCTCAGCCAACATGACTCGCTGTGCAGCAATTGCTACTGAGCGATATTAGAATGACTTAGTCAGCTGCCGCAACGAGGCATCACCCATCCAGATGGGATCTCACAATGAACAAACAGACGTCGGATAGTATCAGAGAAAATTAATGAGATTTCATAATCATATCGATAGCATAAGCTAGTTATCTGATAAGAGGAGTGGGCATTATTGTATTGACTATCCCTTATCCTATGGCACTGGCATGGCAGTTTCCCAAATGCCTATGGAGCTCTATGGAGCTGCTATCAAATTATGGGTTTATGGGGTCTGGTGTGAAATGGTAACCCTAGATGGCTAGTAGACGCTATTGGCTGGTAAAGAGTTTGGCCAAACATGGTGCAGAGGTGTGTGCAGGTCCATTGATGCAAAATCATGGCTGTGGAGAGTGCTTTTTTGCCCTCCATGAGCAGCTTTTGCGAAGGAGGCCACTTGGTGCAAGCAACCAACCAGCATGCCTCCACGGAGCTACCACGGAGCTACAGGAGCCTGCCTGAATCCAGAGAGCTGTTTTCGACGGTCAATATGATAACACCAGTTTCCTCTGGCACCAAATGCATTAACCCCATTTACTTCACTCCCTCCACAAAGCCCTCATTCCCCTGCTTAATTTGCGTAAATGATGCAGCTTTCATTTCATTACACTCCAGAAAATCCCACTCTAGAAAAGAGAACCCAATGATCTTTCTTTACTCCTGACTTAATGGACGACCACAGAATCCACAGACACACAAGGAACCTCACAGGGATCTCACAAAGATCTTATATAGCAAAGGCTGGTGTATCCTCCTGGTGTATCCTGCAGCTCTAAGGTATGAGATCTTTGCCATCCTTTGGCAACAAACGTGGGTTACAGCATCACACCAGTCACACTAGCTATCATAGTATAGCTATAACAGTAGCTATAAGCCAGAGGCTCCTCTTTGTTATAAGTTCTGATTTCACAAGAGTAACTCGATCAGTCTTCATCAGCCGGAGAGGTCTTAGGATGATGTGAGAGACATAATCCCCCATGAACTGGCCACCATCCTGGGGATTAGAGTCAGTTACTGTGTAATCATAATGAAAGACCTGAGCACCGAGCACAGAGAAAAACCATAGTGAAAAACGTAGAGTAAAAATCCGGTTCAATATACACATAAGACTCAACAACAAAGTGAAAAAGTAGTTAAAGTACTCACCTAAATCCACGGAGGAAGCCACAAAAAGTATTCCAAGCAACAAAGTGGGCCCAGTACGTATCGTCCTCATTATGTTGTTTGATTCCATGTGACGCAAGGTATTTCAGGAATTAATTGGGCCAGTTAGACCAGGTAATACTCCATGCTAGAGCAGGGTTAGAGCTGGGCTAGTTAGGGGGTAAGCCCGATGGCAGATGCAGGTATTGGAGCCAAGGCAAGATCCTCCTGACTGGCAGAGATCCTGCGGAGCCTGTGCAGTTCCTTTGTGAAGCGCTTAGTGTTACAGGCTCAGCCCCATTCACTTTCCCCCAGCCACTTCGCACTTTGTGAGGCCGATGAATAAGTCACCATCAAATTCAATTAGGTGTTGATTGAGTATGACCTGAAATTTGATTTCCATTACCTGTGTGAGCCGAGCCCACAGTGTAGGTAAGCGGGTAATAATTCATAAGCTGAGCTCATCGTGCATTAGGTGTGAGGAAGTTGGATGATGGATAGCACCAGGTTGCCGAGGTTGAAATGATGTCAGGGATGAGGAGTCAAGACGCTCCTCCTCGTGATGCTGCCACTTTCTCTCTCTCTCTCCTTACGTCCAAACGCGTGATCCACGTGCAATAACCTTCTGACAAACGTTGGCAGACATAGCGCTGGCAGGCAGGCTCACTCCGGCAAGCTATCTCGGGCCAGCCTGAACCTCCGTGGGGCGGCGCGCGGCTATAGCTGTATCAATATAAAACGCAGACCGGCCAGCAGGCGGGCATCAGTCAGCTCAGGGTCCCTGGCCAAGCTGTAGACCTGCTGCAGCAGCTGTTGCCTTGCGAAGAGACGCAGATGCCCTGAAAGATGGGGTTCTGGCGATGGCCATGAGGCGGGCCATGATGTGATCCATGTCAAGTTATGTTCATCCAGGAACAGCTGCTGATAATCCGAGCATGGCCACGAGACACATGCTCACATCATTAGCCACGTGTAAGACGTTGTGTAAGAAGCAGGCTGAGATACTGATGCTCAGATACCAATGCTGACAGTCTCCCTGTCCTGACGCCTGACTTGAGTGGGACTCAACTTGCCACTTATCCACTGTCATCCACAGCAACCGGGCAGAGTCGATCCCCTACCCTCAAACTGCATTGTCTGCACTCGCTATTGACACTGAGTATCGCAGCATCGAATCATGTATAACTCACTTTCGCGCTGTTCCCAAATCACATATCGATTGGACGGGCGCTTCTATGGAGCCAATGGTTTTCACGCGAATCTAGGTACTTACCCACCTACCCCCCCCCCTTCACATATCCCCTGCCAGCACATTCGTGTAAGTGGCATAGCAGCCAACATCGCTGTCAAAACATCCATCAGCAGCTATGTCAAATTGCATCAGTCAACATGATGCACATAAATCAAAGTGCTGCCTGAGCCATGCAGCATGGTGTCGTGACTCTGTATAAGTTTTATTAAGCAGTAAAGCTAATGAGGCCGCTTCTATTTGTTGGGGGAATTAGCTGGAGAAAACTGCACCTATTTACTCCTCTTGACGCCTTCAATTAGGCCTGTCATTTCGCCCTGTCAAATAATATCAAATGCTAATGCATTAAGCCCAATGAAACACCATCGGGCAGAAAGCCAAGCCAGTGGAGGAGCCACTACAGGCCAATAGCCAAGCCCAACAGCTAAACCTCTGCTTTTATAATGATCCACTTCCATTCATATACTCACATAGGGCAGATTTTACAGATCTGGACTGATCTACCTTTCTATTGACTGGTATTTTCTACATTGCTTGTCCAACCAAATGTCACGCTCAAGTGATTCCATTGGTGCAACTAAACGTGAAGTGGTCATATCAGTAGGATCAGATAGACTTGCAATTATTTCCAAATCCACCTTTGCTATTCAGCAAACCTTCGACAAGCAAAGGATTGTGTATTTAGATAGCCTATTTGTAAATTCAGAAACAATCATAAATTCAGAAGCAATCATATAGTTTAAATTGGTGCACAATCACTGCACATGCTTGCACAAGAAGTTATATCTATAGGATAAAACATATATGACCTTGTGACTTGATGATACTCAAGAAATTAATTGTATTCCTTAGAAATGTTGGCAGCAATTGTTATGCTGTTCTATTTTTCGAATTCCGTCAAGTGAAGGAATACATAAATCAGATCATCTCTTTATGTCTGTTTATGATTTGCTAATTATTATGATAAATGGAGAGCTCGGTTTGTAACACTGCACGCCCTATAGTGGGAAAACTGATAGTACAAGAGAATTGACACCAATCGTGAAAGGTGTCACATGACTTGAACGGCAGACACACCTTGAAAAATCACTCATAGTATACAGTTCTAATGAAAATATGTGTTTATTTCGGATTGGAAATATCTGCAACATTCACTAATCCAGCAACAATTGCAAGTAAAGTAGTAATATGATACACAAGTAGGCCTGCTGTGTAAGGCAGAAGGTGTAGAAATGTGGAATCGTAGGCTGTAGTTTCCTCATCAATGGAGACCCACGAAGGACTAGGCCAGCAGATTTCCCCTGAGAAAGCATTCGTCATTTTGAAGCATTCACAGAGCCTTGCTTGGTAATTTGTTGAAATTTTCTAGGCCAGGTCTACAACACATTTCTATAATGGGCCCTAATCCCTCATTCATTTGCCCCTGATCCTATTCGGGTTGACCGAGGCCTGCCCTGAAACTGGCTTCTGCACAAGCCAAATGCATATGGCACAATTGGCAAACATGGGCCAAGACCATACAATGTGGGCTCCATCAAGGTCTCCCGACTTCGCCATAAACTGCTGCCAATTTGCAAGCACAGACCTTTTTACCATAAAAAGGAGGCCAAAGGGTAATATATATTATACGATAGCATGATTTCTTGAAAGTCGCCACCTTTCTACAATATGCATGTTCTAAGTGATTGTTTGATTTACTGATTGATTGACTGACTGTTTGATTGATTGATTGATTGATTAATTGATTGATTGATTGATTGATTGATTGATTGATTGATTGACCAGAAGAAAACGGTTAAAATGTCACAAGCATATTAATTATACACTGCATGAACAAGAGCCAAATCATATGTCCAGTCACAAGTACAAAAGCAGTTTTTATCTGACATGTAAAAATATTGTCAAAATGAAGTGAAGAATTCAAAATCAGAGACAAAATAGTGGAATCATATGAACATCACTGGCTTTTTCTATCATCTTCAAACCGACTTTGTACAAGGCAATAAAATAACCTTCGAAATTTTGGCAACCCAACACCACTGCAGAGAGGTAGCCGAAGGCGTATTCAAAAGTAGAGTTTTGAGCTTTGGCATTTCATTAAAATCATTCAAAACGCTGGAATCAGGTTTATATCAACATTATAATTATCATCTCCAAAATATGCAATCCACAACCATTAAAATAACGTGCAAGCACTTTAACAGCTGCTTGTAGATAGACTAACTACTCATCTATATATATCTTTATCTATATTTGTTTATATATATATATCTTCCTTCCTTCCTTCCTTCCTTCCTTCCTTCCTTCCTTCCTTCTCTTCTTTGAATGTTTTAAGCTTTCGAATTTGCGAACAATCCCCCTGCTGGCACTTGGCTTTTTTGCTGCTGCTGTCACTGCAGCAGAACATTTAAAATTCGCGCCAAAAACATACATTTTAGTTTAGAAAATAAAAAATTTATTGTCACAGAAGTTAACTAAAAGTTGATGGAAGCAAGATAAAACTATTTTGAGCATGTATACTAAGTTTTAAAGTGATAGGTGAAATAGTTCGACCTCCAATATGGTCAGAAGCTTGCAGAAAATTCCTTCTGTAATACAGGCTGCAAGCAGCTGTAACAAGCAGCTGTAAAAATAATGTGCAAGCACTTTAACAGCTGCTTGTAGACTCAGTATCTATCTATCTATCTATCTATCTATCTATCTATCTATCTATCTATCTATTTATCTATCTATCTATCTGTCTATTTATCTATCTATCTATCTATCCATCTATCTATCTACATGTATATCCTCCCTCCCTCCCTTGTTGCCCCTCCCTATTTTTTCTCCCTTTTTTCCTTCTTTTTTCCTTCCTTTTTTCCTTCCTTCATTCCTTCCTTCATTCCTTGTGTCATTCTTCTTTCATCCCTTCCTTCATTCTTTCTATTGAATCTGCAAAGAGTGGATCTGGCTGCTGCTGTTAGTGCTGGTTTACTGCAGCTGATCATTTGAAACTCCCGCCAAAAACGAACATTTTAGTTTCGTAAATAAAAATTTTAATGTCACAGAAGTTTACCAAAAGTTGATGGAAGCAAGATAAAATTATATTGAGACTGTATGCTAAGTTTCAAGGTGATAGGTGAAATAGTGCGACTTCCTATATGGTCAGAGGCTTACCGAAAATTCCTCCTGTAATACAGGCTGCAAGCAGCTGTAAAAACCAAGTAACGACATGTCCAAATCATGGCTATCTTTACGTGAATCTAACCTTGTACTGGATTTGGCAATGGTTGCGACAGAAACTTAGTTGATGCTATGAACTTCTGCCAACAAATGCTAAAGATGTTACAATATATTCCAGGCATTACGAGTTTGAGTTTAATTGGATATTGATAGCATTTGAAGGTAATGGAAGAACAGGCATTCTGAGTATTGGAGAATTTACTTCTTCAAATGGAAAAACGTGTATACATAGTATTGTTTACGCGACATGATTGACAGAATACGATATTACACTATAATAGAGATGGGGTTTCAAATCGATAGTTTATTTCTCGATTGTAAGATTGTCTCATTATTTTACAAGTTATAACCAATCCTGGGATGAAATGATTGATAGAATACTAGAATACAATATTACACTAAAACAGGGATGCAGTTTGAAATCGATATTTTATCTCTCGATTGTAAGATTGTCTCATTATTTTACAAGTTATAACCTATCCTGGGATGAAATATGCCAAATTGCCAATATGATGAAATAATTAGGACTTTTCTCAAGTGGCAATTTTCACTTGTAATATTTTCTTTGACACTTCTGAGCCGAGTCTAATGAACGCTTAAATTTATAAGGCAATGTGATGAGGTAGTCGAGAAAGCTGGCAGATAAGGGAGTTGTCCTTTAATCCTCAGAAATCCGCAGAAATCCAAAATGAATCAAAGACGAATCTTATGGACCAGGAAAACCCTCCGTGTAATTAAGTCTTCATTCATGCAGATGTATACACGACAGAAATAATTGAAGAAAAAATGTGAATGAAAGGATATTGGAGGTGGGTTTTACTTCAAAAATGGAAATATCTTAAATTAATTTCTATGCCCAAGCACGCAGAGGTTTGGTCATAATTTGCTCATTTCTTCAAGAAACAAACCAAGTCAGGTACACACAACTGGATCCGTTTAAACTGAAATATCAAGGAAATGTAACAAAAAGAAAATAAGAATGGCAAATTAAATTTCCATGTTATTTGGCCATGAAATAGATATCCGCCCCAATTTGTGGGCGGAAAATTGTCATGATCCTGATCACAAACAACACATGAAAAAGCAGAACATTTTAATTACCAATGGTCCTTTATTTTCAAATTACCAAAAGATTGTACATAGCCTATCAATTAGTAAACTTTTTTCTCAGTGACACAGATTCAGGGAGATACAGTGATATATATCAATTGAATCTGCAATGTGTTTATGATATTTTGGTGGCAATACTGCCATAATTTTTATACTCTGTCACTTCAGGGTAACTCAATGAGACTCTAGACTAGAATATTATGCAGAGAGGAGCCCTTGTAAGCTGCTATAATCAAACAAGTTCGTTGAGAGAAGGGTGGAGTTATTTCACCAGGAGTAGGTTTTGAATAACTGGAGGGGGCTCTGACAATGCTGCCAAATTGAATATAGAAGCAGGGCTATGTGAATGGGACTCTGGGGAGAGGAGTATAAGCACACACAGCAGACATTTCTCTCAGTCCCAAATGAAATACTGTCATGGGCAGACAACGTCCCTGGTCCTTAGGAATACTGATGCAATACTGATGCAATCCCTCCTTAAATGCCCCAAATCCCCTGGAAAGCTAGAGACAGAATTGAGTTGAAAGAAGAAAAAAAAACCGGTCACTGCATGAGTGCCATGAGATCATTGAAATCGTCCACCGCAGAGCACCAGAGGATGTCGTGTCCACGAATATGCACAGTCCGAGTGTGTCACCTTGGGGCAGACCGACAAATCATCTGACGTTTCAGGTTTGTAACAATGTAACAAGTCAGGGTAACGAGAGACAATTATCAGCCATTGTAAGATAATGTTATGAAGAGAGCTCTTGACGCTCCATTGTTCTAGCAATATCCGAATTCGTGCGCCACTTGTGTGGATCTATTTGCCTGCCCGCGCACGAATAACTGCACATTTGCAAATTTATCTGCTTAATTGTCTCCACGGAATGGGACTCGGCAGACACAGCAGCAGGCCTGGCTGTGCACTCTAAAAAATGTCGGGACAAAATTGGTTTTTTAGATTCAAAATGGTTTTTTGAAAAACCAAATTTCAATGCAAAACCAAAATGGATTTTTAAAAAAATCCATTTTGGTTTTTTGCATTGAAATTTGGTTTTTCAAAAAACCATTTTGAATCTAAAAAACCAATTTTGTCTGGAATTTTTTAGAGTGTGAAGCACCCTCCCCACAATCCAGCACTACAACAATCACTTGTAATCTTAATGAATCCACCGACTGGCGTTGCGACGCGTTGCGACGCCGACCATCAGCGGACCAGGCGATTGCATCTGTCAATGCACCAGTCCAATCCGTGCTTTTCAGACAAGAGAGGAATTCACAGCAGCCCTATCCAATAATAAATAGCCATGGCATTCCTCTTCGACTTTTATAACCGGCACGCTGATGAATACGCTGAAAATTGGTTGCGACCGTTGCATAATGTCTCGTGTTTATGGTTGCAAAATGCCAAGGCAACCGGCAAAACAGCCCTAAAATGGCCATGGAGCATTGGAGAGGCACATGCCCAAGTGCATGAGTCAGCCATACCAAGGGAACACACTGAACCACACACTGTTCAACTCAGACCTGCAGTATTCCACGTGGGTTTGCTTGGGTAAGTCTGATAAGCACCCCCACAAAACGTGAACCACCACTTGCTCCGAACCCCTAGCTCTCATGACGCTCATCAGCATTTGACATGCATTTTTGTCGCTGGTGACCCCGGACTGATAGTAACAAGGTTGATCATATGAAGTCTCGTATGAGGCATAAAAGAAACAGAAAAGAGCATTGCCATCATCTCCTCTGACTCATCACTCCTGTGCATTGCAATAACAGCTCATAACTCATAAAGAAGATAGTCCAGACTATCTGGAAATCATCTATTCTCAATAATATGTTCTCAACATAACAGCGACCGCCTTCTCTTCTCACCCCTGGAAAACCCACTCAACACATCTAAAACAACACCCGCCATCAATAAAACAGCAACAAATAATGTGTGAATTACATCCTTTCCATTTCAGAAACATTGGAATTCCTTGATAATGAATGATTAATTGCTTTTTTCTGTGTTTAACGAAGGAGCTTGGCATTGACCACTGACACATAATTGCCCGTAATTACCCCTTAATTCATTATGTACTTAATATTTGATTGGACTTACTGGGCTTGGGCAAACACCAATATCCTGGAAGTAATTAGAGCTAATAGAGGACAAAGGACGGCCGAGGATCCTGAGTGGGGAGGGGGATCTTATTAGACACACATTGCTCCCTTGGTTTATCTACTGGGTGGCAAGACAACTCAAGGCAAGTTCTGAGGGTGAAGCTACTCAATTTCAATTTACACTACTCCAGTGTATACTATATAGGTTGTATGGTACTGTGACACATATTTCCTTCTGTCTTAATAAGACTAATAAATGATTTGTTGTATTATAAATAGGAACAATTGAGAATACATTAAGTTTTCATTCAGGTGCCTACATAAACCAATGAAGTATTGTTCAGAAATAGGTCTAATAGTAGTTTTTGCTTGCAGCTGTGTTCACTAACAAACATGCGGACTGACAGCAAGTCAGACAGACAGACAGACAGACAGCAATTAACACATACGTCTTTTGGCAGTACAACTACTAATATGAAGTCAGCCACAAATGCATCATTCTGATCACATAACAGCACAAACGGAGCAATTGTCTGAAAAAGTCTCTTTACACTCACCGAATAACAGTAGGTCTAGTTGTCAGTGAAATGGACCCGTCATCCATGCAGAAAGCTTCAGCTTTTCCTAAGACTTCAGCACACAATGTGCATAATCCTTAAAAATCGTATATCCATAAAAGTTATATCTTGAAATGTCAGTAAATAATTTTTCTATCCCATCCAAGGGTAAAATACTTTTCAATGAAGTGAAATGCACGCGATTTGATGTCACCTCTCTCTCCACAGGCTGCATGTGATATTATCAGCCTGAACCAGTGAACCACTAACAAAACGTAACATAAATATTATAAGCAACTAACAGTTTTCTCTCACAGTTATAGCTCCTAACAACAATGCAGTGCATGCACTGGATTAGGCAACTATATATATTCTAATATATATTTTAATACGGCTATAACTTGAAATTGATTTCATTCACATATTATAAGCACATCAACGAAGAACATTTTTTACTCAAAAGGGCTTCAGCCAAATTTTGATAATACACATTTTATCAGAAATTAGTACCAAAGTGGTGATACCTCCGTCAAGTGATAATTAAAGCAATAGGCCTACTTACATTATTATTTTTATTTTACTAAGTGCAATATGACAAGTACATGTATATTTTACAATCATTAAACAATCAACAATGGAGAATAAATAACACTAAGTGGGACTCAGCAGAGTTCGTCAGAACTATTATAATTGCTGGCCCTTAAAAATAGATCCCTATCAGCGCGCCTCGGCAGTCCAATGTCGGCCCGAAGCTGGTCCGATGCTACTGACCTCGGACTGACGCTGGGCCGACGTTGGACCACCGAGGCATGCTGACAGGGATATTCAGAATATAATAATGGAAATACTGTATTGTTAATTGCAACATTTTCAAATGGCATAATGTTTGTGGAAGAGGATCACAGCAGGTTGTCATCTAGCATCAAAATTGGCCTGCTCCTCTCTTCCACCTCTTGCTCCAGGCTCGTGAAACCCCTTGCCTTTTGCCCTGGAAGGGAGAAGGTCCCATGACTGTTGTGCAAAGATGTACTAACTTGTTGCCAAAGCAATTATCTTGAAAATAAGTAGATTTCCCATATTTATGTCAAAATTATCAATGGACTATCAAAATTATTTGTCTTTTTAAGTTTGGCAAAAACGTTGATAAATTGTAGTCAGATTATGATGAATAATTATTTATTTATGTGGTCTTAAATACTAAAAAAATATGATTATAACTTTTTATCAGTAATAGTAAGCAACGTATGCTCTGTGAGATTAAAGACATATCTACTACAAGCAAGGACAGTAACAACACCTTCGATCACTTATACTTACTATAATTATATATGCGGTATAAGAGAGAAAAATACATATATATGTACATTTATATGGGCCAGGACAACTAGCCTTGGAAGCTGGTGTGGAAATCAGTGCATCTGTCAACCTATTTATCTACAGGCAATCAGACATGAAAAAATAAACTAGAAACTCTGAGGCAGAAACATATATGAGAGATCCATTTGTCACAATCAGAACCAGAACAATCATATGCCATAAAGAGCAGCTTACCACAAAAAATAAGTGCACAGGCAAGGACTTTTTTAAAAATTAGATTTCAAATCATACACAATTACACACATATATCAAAAGGTGTTACTTTCAGCGTAACTAAATAGTATATTGCTGACTGAAGTATTTAGACTACATGGTCAATTGTGCAGCGTACGTAAAACGTACGTAGCTCTTTCTTGTGAATTTCGTACGTAAATTGGTTGTTTTCACGTATGAAATACGTACGAAAATTTACGTACGTAAAACATACGTAAATTTTCGTATGGATTTCATACGTGTTAAGTTAGTTTTTGGGCTATATCTCGACAAATTTGCTGATTTTTTTTATAGATAGGCCAATGTAAGGTCTAAACTGAAACCATTTGTGACAACCATATTGCACTAAAATGGCTAATAATGAAACTCGGAGTGGACGTAGCCTGGGATATGAGACAACTTTTGGTACCTTTTTCAGGTTTGTAAATACATTTTCCTAGATCCTACGACAGTTTCTAAAAAACAGAAAAGTGGAGGTCTTTCCCCATTTTCCCCAGGAATAAAGGACCAATTTCAGATTTGGTATTTTTTGCATGTAGGTCTCTTGGTCACCATTCCTAGACTGTAATTTTTGTTTCACTGCTATACCTCCTTATAGGTTATTTAGAGGTGCCAAACGAAACCCTAATTCGCTTGGACTTATAAAAATAAAAAGTTAAAGTAACTGAGGAGTACCTGTGTGAAATTTCTATTAATTCGTACGAAATTCGTACGAAAATCTACGTATGTACTACGGATCGGCTCTTTTTTGTGAGTTTCGTACGTAGAATTTACGTACGTAATTCATATGCTGCACAATTGCTAGTGTAGTTTATGACAAACTTTTCTGAAATTCATGGAGAAAAACGAAGATGGCCGAACATAAGTTGCAAGACTGGCAGGTGCTAGTTTCTACTGTGTAAGAATGTTAATGATAACACAAGGGAATAACCATTTTGATTGGGGCGACACAATCATTATCACAACCAGTCGGTTTTTAGAGTGAAACTGAACATGTTTGCAAAACAATTCAATATTTAAATGCATTTGTAAATGCAAGTACAGATACTAGACATCAGCCGGACTAGCATTGGTATTATCACTTCTCTTCCTTGTCTACAACACCCCCATAGCTCATACCTCTGAAATATCTTTAAAATATCTCACCACAAGAAAGAAACCTTGTGTATTAAAGATACCAGCTTACATGAACATCAAATAATGAAGAGTACACAAGTGTCAATAGATAACCCACAGCATCAAACAACATGGCGATAACAAAAGAAACGAGACCTCAGAATCCTCAGATGCAACCTTGATTCCTTACATATGCGGAGATAGCAATGATTTGACACTGAGCACAAAGAGAAGAAACCTCCAAGGTACAATGTATCAATGTCCTTCGTCCATGAGTGCAAATTTAGCAACAGGATTGAAGGGCGCTCATATTTACAATCTCGTATTTTGTGTGTAAGTTTGGATCTGAAGAAGTTCAGATGGGTCAGATGAATATTGAATTTTAGTTTGGTCAAGACATTATTATACATCTGACATATCTATAATTAGTTTGGTCGGTTGCTAGTAGTCCTAAATGAGCATACTATATGGTATGATGTAGTTTTACACTGATGAGGCTTAACATATATAGATAAATGGCCAGATAATGTCATAATTGTCATATGTGGTATATATGCACCACCCCCTAAGCCCAGTTTGGGAAGCACACAGAGTTGATTGACATGGGACAGGGACCCCAACATGTTCCGTGTCCACATTTGAGGAATGTTTCACTTATCTAACACAGATGCCGAGACTAAGGGCCACCAATTTAACATTACATCCGCACTCCACCAAGCTGGGATTTCGCTCTTGAAGGTCCACAGAAAATATTTTGGATTCACCACTCGGGGTTCAATCCCATGCTGGCAAAAAACTTCAGAGGAAAAGGCCATCAACAGCCACCCAGGTAGGACAGGGACCACTGTGATGGGAAAGGCTAAAACCCAAGTCTACTGAGCTACGGGTCGCCGGTCCTCATCCTTGACGACTATATATTGGTAGGTTAAATGAGTATTCTACTATTATTTTCGTGTAATAATTAGATGCATGTGCCAGTTAAACAACTCATTTAGTCTAGAAATAAACACGGAGTCCTGGCAGTTGGTTGCATGTCAAATAAACTAAGAGACAGATGTCAAAGGAGCAAAGGCTCTTGGCCGAGAGGCCTCCATGGGCCACTAATTGAAGAGCAATAATTTCCAAGACAGGGGCCAATGAGGCGAGCTAATTGAATCTTGCGTTTCGTGCTGGATTGGACAGTCACTGGACAGTCACTGGACAGTAGCAGTGGCTTGAGGGGTCAAGGGTCACTTTTGGTCAAGTCTAAGATCACGAAATACCCCCAGGGGTGCCAGATTCTATCAGGACCCATCAGGAAATACCCATAAGGGTAAACACTGCCAAATGCCCAATGCGGCCCAAGGTGGGGTTAGGGGGTTATTAAAGACATTGGATATCCCATGGCTATTCATCATGCCATCTTTCTCACTCGCTCTTGGATTACCATCCTCATACAAACCATGCAGGACACTTAGTCATGGTTTTGCAAAACATATCAGCTGTCCTCTCATACTTCCAAAATCATCCAATTACCAAATGTCACTATTTAGTTAGGATTAGCTATCATAGTAATATTGGCCTCCCACAAACAGACAATCAGCGTTGAATTTCTTAATTAGAGTGAAAGTGAAGTTGAATGTGGAGCAGAATTTGTGAATAGGTAAAGATAGGATTGTGAAATAAAACCACCACAATACGAAGATATGTCAATGACCATTTGACCAACCCATTTAGTCTACAGTGATGATGACAATAACCACATCACATTCTCTTTTCAGGTATCCATCCTCATTTTCTCAGAAACACAACACATCACCAAGAACTTGCTCTATACTACAGCATGTGTTATAAATGGGGAAAAAGACCACTTTTCATTTTGTGATAATTATCAAGAAATATCGTCAGCCAGCAGCTTCTCCAGTCATTGTAACATGTGCTTACATTACACCCTTAGCTGGGAGAGACGCAGGGAGATAGAGAGGAGCCACAAATCACCCAGGGCCAGTGAGTGGGCCATGTTCATTAGCAAACATTAATCACTCCTTGACTGACTGGGTAAACGCGATTTACAAGTTGCCATTTCCCTAGAGATCCCATCAAGACATGCGGTTGGTGAAGATGGTGTTAGCGGAAAAGGCTCATCGCCATCTTGCCCCACCAACCATTTTATCTCTGCCCTCTTGCACCCATAGCCCATTGAAAGCCTATAGTGCAATGCTATGCACAAAGGATATAAGCAGTCAGAAATAGATCCACTAATAATCAAATCAACAAAAATCATGCAGGTCTTCGGAACCGTCTTCCCCTAATCAGACAAGTCACTCATTAGACAGTCAATCCCATAATCAGGTTTAATCAATAGATGCAGTCTTCTTTCCACATGGTTAAAATAAACTAACAATTATATACAGCAACCGTAATTGTACAAGCTACTAAGGTATAAATTAAGGCAACAGTGTGTGCACCAAAGGCTGCTAAACATTCAAACAGGGGAACTGGGAACAACAAACTTTTGATGCCAAGAAATAGCATTTATGGGAATATAACACATCAAACTGCAATGGTGACCAGATAATCCTGTCGCCAAATATCCCAATAACATGCAGGAAACCCTTTCAACAGGTTTGTTGCCGGAAATCTGTGCACAAAATTTTCCATAAAGAATTCTTGTGACAACAAACCCTGGATAACATTTGGCGGAAGTGCGAATTTCTCAGGCTAAATTAGGAGGGATGGCAAAGTCCTGATTTTTTTTGCATATTACCAGTTTGTTTGCCACAGTGAATGGCCTGAGCACTTGTGGAACAGTTGGCTATAAGTCCAATTAGGTGACACTAGAATGCTACATCAGCATTTGCAAGACTGACTAGAAAGTTTAAACTGGGCCACAGGCAGTTCAAACCAGGTGAGAGATACTTGAAACCTTGAAAGGATGGATATGTCATGATCTCTTTGTGTTCCATTATAGAATATCTGACATAATTCCCTGAAGAATTCAGGAGTGTTTCACCCTGAATACTACAAGGTTGCATTATGGTCACCTTGTGGTACACCAGCCGGCGTCCACTCTTATAAAAGCCGAAACGTCAATTAAAAACTTTTTAGGTAGATTTGGAACCATCAACGATTCTGGAACATTCTTTAAAAATAGCCTTTTATTTTAACTCTTTGGTTAACTGCCTGATAAACCCATATGAAGAACCTTTCGAGTGGCAACCAATGGCCAAAGCAGACCGCCTTCAGCATGATTACGCCTTCTACAAAATTTTACCCATACAACCTGAACCTTCATCAACATCAGCATGGGAAATATTCACCACACTTCACTATCCAAGAATTGCATCATGCCTATTGGAACCTTTATGCCCAGATGATATAACCTTCAAAAACCTCAAATGAAATACCATGAATATGAGCGACACGGTTCATAATTGATGAGACCAACTTGCTTTGACCAGAATTGAACCATTGGCTCCATATTGGACCTTTGAGAACGATTTGTTCTAAGAATGTGTTGTAACAGTAACACAATGTCACTATTTAAATAGTTTAAAAGATATGCCACACAAAAGATTAGGAAAATTATCTAAACTGACAGAAGACAGTCTGTCGGGTCGTGGAATTTGGCAACTGAAAGTGGAATATATAAAAGTGGTAGGTTGGCTTTTAATAAATTTAATCTTTTAAAAATAACCTCAAACTTCTTATGAATTTGCTAGTACTTCATGACGTGACTTCTAAGGATGTAGTTAATATTTCAATCTGAAGATTTCCTGCCTAATCAAACACAAACATCTCCAGCTGATGGATTTACAACTATAGACATGGCAGGATGCATGCGTCTGAATGCATTGAAACTTGGAGAATGCAATAACCACGTCAGAAACAAAGGGGGATTTTAATAGGAAGTTCCAACAGTTATAACCAAGCTCATATCACCAATCAAATCACGAACATTTTAAGAGATAAACCCTTTTGATATATATATTAATGGGAATGTTCAGAACAACTGATTAATCAGAGCTAATTAGTAAAATTGAAAGTGAAGTTAATCTTGTAAGTGATATTGAATCTAAAACAAGTTTTTTAAAACCACGCAATTCGCATACAAGATGTCGTGCACTTATGAAAAATACCTAACATGTTTTTAAAATCCATAAAATTTAGCAAATTTCATGCAACTGTGGAAAAAGCACAGGAAAGGTATAACTGCACTGGATGAAAATGAAAATCATGTGCAAATACGGATAAGCGCAATGAAATTCATAAATGGACAAGTAGCATTAGAAAGAAAAATTCATAAAAAATATAACCGGGGCAGATTAGTTTTGCATAAATCTGCCATACACACTTATCATCACACACATATCAGCAATCACTCATCTACATAACCAATCCAAGTTGAGGTGCAACAGAAACCACATGCCGCCTTATTAGCTTAAAAGTCTTAGGATCTTCTTACACCTGAACCAGATGAAATTCACATGCTATACCAGAGCATTTTAAAGTATAGATTTAATTGAATGAACACTTTCTCAAGAACCATCACATGCCATATGTCTTGACACTTTCAATGAATGACTTATTCATAATAAATAATACAAACAACGGGATGTTCTTCTTTGTTGTCTGCGAGACGAATACCTGAAATTGCATAATTACATGACAAGCAAGATTGAAGATCAAGTACAACAATCGGTATAAATTAATCTAATCGCCACATTGGACTACAATCTGTACAGACAGCCTGATAAAGACAAAACAAAAATTCAATACAAACAGATTAACATGTGAGATATTCTAAATTTAAAAATAAGTACACATATTGGACAGCAGCCTGAACAGACTGCATGATAAATCCAAAACAATAATTTCATGCAAATAGAACAAGATGCAAGATATTTTAAATACAAAAACATCATTGGCAGCACTCTGTACTGAATGCCTGATAAAGACAAATCAAAAAGTCCTATACCAACTGAACAAAATCCAAAATATTCTTAATTGAAAAACTGTATTCATATCGGACAGCATTCTGTGTATCAACTGCCTTATAAAGAAAAGGGAAAAAGTCCCATGGCAACTGAACAACATGCAGAATATTCTTGGTAGAACAATTGTATTCACACTGGATAGCAATCTGTACTGACTGCCAACTAAAGACAAGGTAAAAACTTCCAGGACCACTGAACAACATGCAGGATATTCTTAATTGAAAAATTGTACTCCTATTGGATATCAATCTGTACTGACTGCCTGCTAAAGACAAGACCGAAAGTTCCATGCAAACTGAACAACATGCAACATATTCTTGATATAAAAATTGTATTCACGTTGGACAGCAATCGGCACTGACTGCCTACAAAAGACGAGACAAAAAGTTCCATGAAAACTGAACAACATGCAAAATATTCTTGCAAAAAAAATTGTTTTGAGTTGGACAGCAATCTGTACTGAATTGGACAGCCATCTGAACTGACTGCCAACTAAAAGCAAGACAAAAAGTTCCATACAAACTGAACAACTCTCAAAATATCCTTGATATAAATATTGTATTCACATTGGAATCTGCACTGATAGCCTACTAAAGACAAGAACAAAATTCCATGCAAAGTGAACAGCATGCAAAATATTCTTGACATAAAAATTGTGTTCAAATTGGACAGCGATCTGTACTGACTGACTATGAAAGACTGGACAAAAAGTTCCATGCAAACTCAACAGCATGCAAAATATTCATGATCTAAAATTGTATTCACATTGCATTGGACAGCAATTTGTACTGACTGCCTACGAAAGACAAGACAAAAATTTCAATGCAAACTTAAAAACATGCAGAATATGCCTGATATAAAAATTGTATGACATTGTACAGCAATCTGTACTGAATTGGCCAGCCTTCTGTACTGACTGCCTCTAAAGGCAAGAAAAAAATTCCATGCAAACTGAACAACATGCAAAATATCCTTGATATAAAAATTGTGTTCGCATTGGACAGAAATCTGTACTGACTGCCTATTAAAGACAAAGAAAAAGTTTCATGCAATCTTACCAACATGCAAAATATTCTTGATATAAAAATTGTATTCACATTCGACGGCAATCTGTACTGACTACCTTCTAAGGAAAAAGACAAGACAAAAAGTTCCATGCAGACTGAACAACATGCAAATGTCGTTGATACAAAAATTGTATTCACATTGGACAGCGATCTGTACTGACTGCCAGCTAAAGACAAGACTGAAAGTTCCATGCAAACTGAACAACATGCAACATATTCTTGATATAAAAATTGTATTCACGTTGGACGGCAATCGGCACTGACTACCTACTAAAGACGAGACAAAAAGTGCCATGCAAACTGATCAACATGCAAAATATTCTTGATATAAAAATTGTATTCACATTGGACAGCAATCTGTACTGACTGCCTACTAAGGGCAAGACAAAAAGTGCCATGCAAACTGAACAACATGCAAAATATTCTTGATATAAAAATTGTATTCACATTGGACAGCGATCTGTACTGACCGCCTTCTAAGGGCAAGACAAAAAGTGCCATGCAGACTGAACAACATGCAACATATTCTTGATATAAAAATTGTATTCACATTGGACAGCGATCTGTACTGACTGCCTGCTAAAGACAAGATTGAAAGTTCCATGCAAACTGAACAACATGCAACATATTCTTGATATAAAAATTGTATTCACGTTGGACGGCAATCGGCACTGACTACCTACTAAAGACGAGACAAAAAGTGCCATGCAAACTGATCAACATGCAAAATATTCTTGATATAAAACTTGTATTCACATTGGACAGCAATCTGTACTGACTGCCTACTAAGGGCAAGACAAAAAGTGCCATGCAAACTGAACAACATGCAAAATATTCTTGATATAAAACTTGTATTCACATTGAATAGCAATCTGTACTGACTACCTACCAAGGGCAAGACAAAAAGTGCCATGCAAACTGAACAACATGCAAAATATTCTTGATATAAAAATTGTATTCACATTGGACAGCGATCTGTACGGACTGCCTACGGAAGACAAGAAAAAAAGTTGCATGCAAACTGAACAACATGCAAAATATTCTTGATGTAAAATTGTATTCACATTGGACAGCGATCTGTACTGACTGCCTACTAAGGGCAAGACAAAAAGTGCCATGCAAACTGAACAACATGCAAAATATTGTTGATATAAAAATTGTATTCACATTGGACGGCAATCTGTACTGACCGCCTTCTAAGGGCAAGACAAAAAGTGCCATGCAGACTGAACAAGATGCTTAATATTCTTGATATAAAACTTGTATTCACATTGGACGGCAATCTGTACTGACTGCCTACTAAGGGCAAGACAAAAAGTGCCATGCAAACTGAACAACATGCAAAATATTCTTGATATAAAACTTGTATTCACATTGAATAGCAATCTGTACTGACTACCTACTAAGGGCAAGACAAAAAGTGCCATGCAAACTGAACAACATGCAAAATATTCTTGATATAAAAATTGTATTCACATTGGACAGCTATCTGTACGGACTGCCTACGGAAGACAAGAAAAAAAGTTGCATGCAAACTGAACAACATGCAAAATATTCTTGATGTAAAATTGTATTCGCATTGGACAGCGATCTGTACTGACTGCCTACGAAAGACGAGACAAAAAAGTAGCATGCAGACTGAACAACATGCAAAATATTGTTGATACAAAAATTTTATTCACATTGGACAGCAATCTGTACTGACTGCCTGATGAAGACAAGCAAAGAGTTCTATGCAAACTGAACAACATGCAAAATATTCTTGATATAAAAATTGTATTTGCATTGGATGCAATCTGTTCTGACTGCCTACTAAAGACAAGACAAAAAATTTCATGCAGACTGAACAACATGCAAAATATTCTTGATATAAAAATTGTATTCACATTGAATAGCAATCTGTACTGACTACCTACTAAGGGCAAGAAAAAAAGTTACATGCAAACTGAACAACATGCAAAATATTCTTGATGTAAAATTGTATTCACATTGGACAGCGATCTGTACTGACTGCCTACGAAAGACAAGACAAAAAGACAAAAAGTTGCATGCAAACTGAACAACATGCAAAATATTGTTGATATAAAAATTGTATTCAAAATGGACAGCAATCTGTACTGACTGCCTACTAAGGGCAAGACAAAGAGTTCCATGCAGACTGAACAGGATGCTAAATATTCTTGACATAAAAATTGTATTCACATTGGACAGCAATCTGTACTGATAGCCTACTGAAAACAAGACAAAAAGTTTCATGCAGACTGAACAACATGCAAAATATTGTTGATACAAAAATTGTATTCACATTGGACAGCAATCTGTACTGACTGCCTACTAAAGGCAAGACAAAAAGTTCCATGCAGACTGAACAACATGCAAAATATTGTTGATACAAAAATTGTATTCACATTGGACAGCAATCTGTACTGACTGCCTGATGAAGACAAGCAAATAGTTCTATGCAAACTGAACAACATGCAAACTAGTCTTGATATAAAAATTGTATTCACATTGGATAGCAATCTGTTCTGACTGCCTACTTAAGACAAGACAAAAAGTTTCATGCAGACTGAACAACATGCAAAATATTGTTGATATAAAAATTGTATTCATACTGCACAGCAATCTGTACTGACTGCCTTATAAAGACAGGGCAAAAAGTTTCATGCAAACTGAACAAGATGCAAGATATTCTTAAAATTAAAATTGTATTCACATTGGACAGCAATCTGTACTTAGAGCCTACTAAAGACAGGGCAAAACGTTTCATGCAAACTGACCAACATGCAGAGTATTCTTCATATAAAAATTGTATTCACATTGGACAGCAATCTGTACTGATAGCCCACTAAAGACAGGGCAAAAAGTTTCATGCAGACTGAACAACATGCAAAATATTGTTGATACAAAAATTGTATTCACATTGGACAGCGATCTGTACTGACTGCCTGCTAAAGACAAGACTGAAAGTTCCATGCAAACTGAACAACATGCAACATATTCTTGATATAAAAATTGTATTCACGTTGGACGGCAATCGGCACTGACTACCTACTAAAGACCAGACAAAAAGTGCCAAGCAAACTGATCAACATTCAAAATATTCTTGATATAAAACTTGTATTCACATTGGACAGCAATCTGTACTGACTGCCTACTAAGGGCAAGACAAAAAGTGCCATGCAAACTGAACTACATGCAAAATATTGTTGATATAAAAATTGTATTCACATTGGACGGCAATCTGTACTGACCGCCTTCTAAGGGCAAGACAAAAAGTGCCATGCAGACTGAACAAGATGCTAAATATTCTTGATATAAAAATTGTATTCACATTGGACGGCAATCTGTACTGACTGCCTACTAAGGGCAAGACAAAAAGTGCCATGCAGACTGAACAACATGCAAAATATTCTTGATATAAAAATTGTATTCACATTGGACAGCAATCTGTACTGACTGCCTACGAAAGACAAGACAAAAAGACAAAAAGTTGCATGCAAACTGAACAAGATGCAAAATATTGTTGATATAAAAATTGTATTCAAAATGGACAGCAATCTGTACTGACTGCCTACTAAGGGCAAGACAAAGAGTTCCATGCAGACTGAACAAGATGCTAAATATTCTTGACATAAAAATTGTATTCACATTGGACAGCAATCTGTACTGATAGCCTACTGAAAACAAGACAAAAAGTTTCATGCAGACTGAACAACATGCAAAATATTGTTGATACGAAAATTGTATTCACATTGGACAGCAATCTGTACTGACTGCCTACTAAAGGCAAGACAAAAAGTTCCATGCAGACTGAACAACATGCAAAATATTGTTGATACAAAAATTGTATTCACATTGGACAGCAATCTGTACTGACTGCCTGATGAAGACAAGCAAATAGTTCTATGCAAACTGAACAACATGCAAACTAGTCTTGATATAAAAATTGTATTCGCATTGGATAGCAATCTGTTCTGACTGCCTACTAAAGACAAGACAAAAAGTTTCATGCAGACTGAACAACATGCAAAATATTCTTGATATAAAAATTGTATTCATACTGCACAGCAATCTGTACTGACTGCCTTATAAAGACAGGGCAAAAAGTTTCATGCAAACTGAACAAGATGCAAGATATTCTTAAAATTAAAATTGTATTCACATTGGACAGCAATCTGTACTTAGAGCCTACTAAAGACAGGGCAAAACGTTTCATGCAAACTGACCAACATGCAGAGTATTCTTCATATAAAAATTGTATTCACATTGGACAGCAATCTGTACTGATAGCCCACTAAAGACAGGGCAAAAAGTTTCATGCAGACTGAACAACATGCAAAATATTGTTGATACAAACATTTTATTCACATTGGACAGCAATCTGTACTGACTGCCTGATGAAGACAAGACAAAACGATCCATGCAAACTGAATAACATGCAAAGTCTTCTTGATATAAAAATTGTATTCACAATGGACAGAAATTTGTACTGATAGACAGGGACAAAAAGTTCCATGCAAACTGAACAACATGTAAATTTCGTGAAATAGAAATTGTATTCACAATGGACAGTAATCGGTACTGACTGCCTATTAAAGACAAGACAAAAAGTTCCATGCGAAATGAACAACATCCAAAATATTCTTGATATAAAAATTGTATTGACATTAGACAGCAATCTGTACTGATAGCCTACAAAGTCAAGACAAAAAGTTCCATGCCAACTGAACAACATGCAAAATATTGTTGATACAAAAATTGTATTCACACTGGAATTAAGACAAGAAAAAAAAGTGGCATGCAAACTGAACAACATGCAAAATATTCTATATATAAAAATTGTATTCACATTGGACAACGATCTGTACTGACTACGAAAGACTGGACAAAAAGTTCCATGCAAACTCAACAGCATGCGAAATATTCATGATATAAAATTGTATTCACATTGGACAGCAATCTGTATTGACTGCCTACGAAAGACAAGACAAAATGTTTCATGCAAACTGAACAACATGCTAAATATTCTTGATATAAAAATTGTCTTCAAATCTGACAGCAATCTGTACTGAATTGGACAGCCATCTGAACTGACTGCCTGCTAAAAGCAAAAAAAATTCCATGCTAACTGAACAACATGCAAAATATTCTTGATATAAAATTGTATTCACATTGTACAGCAATCTGTACCGACTGCCTAAGAAGGACAAGACAAAAAGTTCCATGCAAACTGAACAATATACTAAATATTCTTGATATAAAAATTGTATTCAAATTGGACAGCAATCTGTACTGCATTGGACAGCCATCGGAACTGACGGCCTCTAAAGGCAAGACAAAAAGTTCCATGCAAACTGAACAACATGCAAAATATTCTTGATATAAAAATTGTATTCACATTGGACGGCAATCTGTACTGACTGCCTACTAAGGGCAAGACAAAAGGTGCCATGCAGACTGAACAAGATGCTAAATATTGTTGTTTTAAATATTGTATTCACGTTGGACAGCAATCTGTACTGACTGCCTAATAAAGACAGGACAAAAAGTTTCATGTAAACTGAACAACATGCAAAATATTCCTGAAATAGAAATTTTATTCACAATGGACGGCAACCTTTACTGACTGCCTATCAAAGACAAGACAAAAAGTTCCAGGCAAATTGAACAAGATGCAAAATATTCTTGATATAAAAATTGTCTTCACGTTGGACAGCAATCTGTACTGACTGCCTAATAAAGCAAAGGCAAAAAGTGTCATGCAAACTGAACAACATGCAAAATATTCTTAATATGAAAATAGTATTCACATTGGACAGTAACCTGTACTGATAGCCTACCAAAGACGAGGACAAAAAGTTCCATGCAAATATTCTTGATATAAAATTGTTTTCACATTGGACAGCGATCTGTACTGACTGCCTACGAAAGACAAGACAAAAAGTTGCATGCAAACTGAACAACATGCAAAACATTCTTGATATAAAATTGTATTCACAATGGACAGCGATTTGTACTGACTGCCTACGAAAGACAAGACAAAAATTTGCATGCAAACTGAACAACATGCAAAATATTGTTGATATAAAAATTGTATTCACAATGGACAGCAATCTGTACTGACTGCCTACTAAAGACCAGACAAAAAGTTCCATGCAAACTGAAAAACATGCAAATTATTCTTGATGTAAAATTGTACTCACATTGGACAACAATGTGTACTGTTAGTGTACTAAAGACAAGACAAAAAGTTCCATGCAAACTGAACAACATGAAAAATATTCTTGATATAAAATTTTTTATTCACAATGGACAGCAATCTGTACTGACCGCCGACGAAAGACAAGAAAAAATGTTCCATGCAACTAAACAACATCCAAATATTCTTGATGTAAAAATTGCATTCACGTTGGACAGCAATCTGTACCGAATTGTACAGCCATCTGAACTGACTTCCTACTAAATGCAAGACAAAAACTTCCATGCAATCCGAACATCTTGCAAAATATTCTTAATATAAAAATTGTATTCACATTGGACAGCAATCTGTACAGACTACCTGAAAGCCCACTGAAGACAAGAAAAAAATTCCATGCAAACTAAACAACATGCAAAATATTCTTTATATAAAAATTGCATTCATGTTTGAGAGCAATCTTTACTGATAGCCTACAAAAGACAAGGACAAAAAGTTCCATGCAAACTGAACAACATGCAAAATATTCTTGAAATAATAATTGTATTCACAATGGACAGCAATCTGTACTGACTGCCTACTAAAGACTAGACAAAAGGTTCCACGCAAACTGAAAAACATGCAAAACATTCTTGATGTAAAAATTGCATTCACGTTGGACAGCAATCTGTACTGACTGCTGACTAAAAACAAGCAAAGAGTTCTATGCAAACTGAACAACATGCAAAAAAATATTCCTGGTAAACCAACTGTATTCATACTGGATAGCAATCTGCACCGACTGCTTAATAAAGACAAGAAAAAGAGTCCATGCAAACTGAAAAACATACAGGAGATTGTGGATATAAAAATTGTATTCATGGTGCACAGCAATCTGCACTTCCATGCAAACTGAACAACTTACAAAATATTCTTGATATAAATATTTTATTCACAAATGAATCAGTTCTGATATCCTACTAAAGACTGGGCAAAAAGTTCCATGCAAATTGATCAACATGCAAAATATTGTTGATTTAAAAATTGCATTCATACGAGGGGTGTCCCAAAAGTTCTGACAATTTTTTTGGCAGACCTTTCTATTTCAAATAACTAAATGAAATTTTCACAGAATAAATTTCAGGTATTTGACCATCTATTTTGAAAAAATCGAGTTTGTAAGAAGTGCTTAAGTTCCTGTTCTGTTACCATGATTACGAGAGGTCAGTGCACCCAGCGCAGCTTAATTTCTCACACGAAATTCAGCAAATTACCTGTGTTAAAAGTCAGAGAACTTGTAGCAAAAAAGCAAATGATTGCAAGAAAATGTTTTTCCTGATAGGCTAACAGTCTTTCAAGATATCTTCCATCAGATTATAAGCATTAATTTATATTTCAACCTGATCAGCTGAATGAATTACCGAAGGCATTTTCCAGCAGTTGCCTAACAGCGCTTAAGACGGTTTGGCCGAAACAATCTGCTGTCGAGACGCAGTGCTCAAGAACCTTAGGTTCAAAACCCAATCTTATCAGCTTTAATTACCAGATTTGCTGTTCTGTAACTTTGCGTGATACTAAAATTTAGATACCAGTTCAAAAATTAAAGAAATAATAGTCATAACGAGACATGAAGCAATCTCCACATACACTGAAATTCCACAATTTAGGAACAGCCCAGTTTGGAGGATCCAGGTGATCGCCTCAGCACATGGGTTGAACTGATTCACAGTGACTTTAAATGTAAATGAAAAAATTTGAAATACTTTAAGGTTTCCTTATAATATTTTTCATGATCATACATTGCATATTTACAGTAAATTCCTTGGTTATTTACAAGCCTAGACACTTGGATTTGGTCTAAAAAATTGAGCTGCGCTGGGTGCACTGACTTTCTGTTTCCATGGCAACAGAAAAAATATTTAAAATGTTTGAACAGGTACCATATTTTCAAAATGGATAGTGATATACCTGAATTTGATTCTGTGAAAATTTCATGCAGCTACTTCAAATAGAAAGGTCTGCCAGAAAAATTGGTCAGAACTTTTGGGACACCCCTCGTACTGGACATCAATCTGCACTGACTACCTAATAAAGACAAGGCAAAACTTCTACGCAAACTGAACGACACGCCAAAAAATTGTTGACAGAACAACAGTAGGTATTCACATTGGATAGCAATCTGTACTGACTGCTAATAAAGACAAGGCAAAACGATTCATGCAAACTGAACAACATGCAAGATATTTCTAAAAGAAAAACATCATTTTGGGCAGCAATCTGTACTGACTGCCTGCTAAAGACAAATCAAAAAGTTCAATGCAAGCTGAAAACCATGCAGAATATTCTTAATAGAAAAACCATATTCACATTGGACAGCAATCTGTATTGATTGCCTGAGAAAGACTAACCAAAAAGTTCCACACAAGCTGAAAAACATGCAGTATATTCGCTAAAAAAAGATCATTCATATACGATAGCAATCTGTACTGACTGCCTGATAAGGATAAATCAAAAAGTTCAAATGCAAACTTAACAACATGCAAGATATTCATAATAGAAAAACATCATTCACATTGGATAGCAATCTATACTGACTGCCTGATAAAGACAAATCAAAAAGTTCAATGCACACTGAACATGCAAAATTTTCCTAATAAAAAAACGTAACTTACATAGCAATCTGCACTGACTGCCTGATAAAGACAAATAAAAAAGTTCCATGCAAACATAACAATATGCAAGATATTCTTAATAGAAAAAAAGCATTCACATTGGATAACGATCTGTACTGACTGCTTGATAAAGACAAATAAAAAAGTTCCATGCAAACATAACAACATGCAAGATATCCCTAATAGAAAAACATCATTCACATTGGATAGCAATCTGTACTGACTGCCTGATAAAGACTAACTAAAAAGTTCCATGCAAGCTGAAAAAAATGCAGAATATTTTAAAAAAATTAACACCATTCACATTGGACAGCAATCTGTACTGACTGCCTGATAAAGACAAATCAAAAAGTTTCAGGCAAACTGAACATGCAAAATTTTCTTAATAAAAAAACGTAACTTACATAGCAATCTGTACTGACTGCCTGATAAAGACTAAAAAGTTCCATGCAAGCTGAAAAACATGCAGAATATTTAAAAAAAATAAACACCATTTACATTGGACAGCAATCTGTACTAACTGCCTGATAAAGACAAATCAAAAAGCTCCATGCAAACTGAACAGCATGCAAGATATTCTTAATAGAAAAATGTAATTTACATAGCAATATGTACTGTCTGCCTGATAAAGACAAATCAAAAAGTTCAATGCAAACATAACAGTATGTACGATATTCTTCATAGAAAAACATCATTCACATTGGACACACAGCGAGCTTGAACAAACTTTGGGGTTAAAAAAATTGACCAAGAAAACGGTTAGCGCAGTGACGTAGAGGAAGGTCAGACGAACATTTTGATGTATCAAACTAAAAAATCTGTTGGGAATGTTTTGAGTTATTGGAGTTTTATTATTTTTATTTATCACACCCTATTCTTAGCATGAAATCTCGATCAAAGAATGCTCAAAACTACCTATTTTTCCTGTTTAGTAATATCTAAGGTGAAAGTCATTATTCAAAAGTAGAAATATGCAGTCATTGTCTCTGCAGAAAGTATGTACCACCTCATCAAGACTGACAGGGTGTGATTAACATATAATCGTAAACATTTCGGGCTAGAGGTGCGAGAAAATGTATGAAATGCCAGGTTGTGTTAGTTTCATAATTCTTGTAAGTTATTTTAGCAGATTTGGTGTCATCATATCATTTCTTCAAGCTTTGTTGAGTTTTTTGCGCATTTTATCACAAATTTTGCCAGTGTGAAACAAACATTTCGTGACTTGGTAAAAGGATAGACAAAGTTTATTCAATTTTTGGACAACCCATGGTTGGAATGTTGGTAAGTATCTACTTCACTATGAAGTTGAATCCCCTGACATTACATGAAAAGTCTTTGCAATTTGACAATATACACAAATAACATTAAAAACTATTAATAAACAGTAATTTTCATGCTTAATGTATTTTGGGTACTTAAAACGGATGTTAAGATGTTTAATATTGTTGTAGGTTATCCGGCATCCAAAATTAATCAATTTTTAATAGTACAGAACAACAAAAATATCATAAATTCAGAAAATCAAGTGAAAATGTAGTTAACGCAAAAAGGTACAACTACTGCATTTTTAACATGTAATATCAAATGATTCTACTACATACTTAACTAAATGCTTGCTTGCAAACACTCTTTCCACGCGTTTTCTGATGATTCACTCGACATAGGCTACACTTAACATGGTTGCAAAGTACATGTTTCACAGTGGTGAAATTTCTCATAAAAACACCTAAAAACCTCAATAATACACCTTATATATATATATAGTCAAAAGTGAGGTAGATTCTACTACAATTATTCAACAGTATGATTAAACTTAGGAATAGCTGGCAAAAAAAAACATATTTTAAACATTTGCCAAGAAGTGTTTACAGTTATAGGTTTATCACACTCTGTCAGTCTAGATGAACAGGTATTTACTTTCTGCTGTTACAATGACTGCATATTTTTAATTCTGAATAATGACTTTTGTCTTAGATAGTACCTAGCAGGAAAAATTGGCGATTCTAAACACTTTTTGATGGAGATTCCATGCTAAGAATAGGGTGTGATAAATAAAAATTCAAAACTCAAATATCTCAAAAAATTCCCAACAGATTTTTTAGTTTGATACATCAAAATGTTCGTCTTACCTTCCTCCACATAACTGCGCTAATCGTTTTCTTGGTCAATTTTTTTAACCCCAAAGTTTGCTCAAGCTCGCTGTGGACAGCAATCTGTACTGACTGCCTGATAAAGACAAATCAAAAAGTTCCATGCAAACTGAACAACATGCAAGATATTCTTAATAGAAAAATGTAATTTACATAGCAATCTGTACTGACTGCCTGATATAGGCGAAACAAAAGTTCCATGCAAACTGAACAACATGCAAGATATTCTTAACAGAAAAACCATATTCACATTGGATAGCAATCTGTACTGATTGCCTGAGAAGGTCTAACTAAAAAGTTCCATGGAAACTGAACAACATGCAAGATATTCTTAATAGAAAAACATCATTCACATTGGATAGCAATATGTACTGACTGCCTGATAAAGACAAATCAAAAACTTAAATGCAAACTGAACAACATGCAGGATATTCTGCATGAAACATGCAGGGAGAAAGCTGAACTGAATTCTAAACGAAAATGCATAAATGACATATAAAGATATTCCCATACAATGCATGTGACCAATAACCAAGATAAATGTAGATCTATACGACAATCCAAGACAATATCTGAAATTATATAAAAGGTAATTTCCTTTTTTATTAACATGAAATTCACAGAATACCCTCCAAGAGTGGTTTGAAATGTATATGACATCAATAAACTGGAATTATAATCAACTCACAATCAGCAGATCATTGCATTAAACTTTTATCGGAGGAAGACAGCCGAATAAATATTCAATGAAAGGTGATGTGAACTGATATCAAAAAGATATATCATTGAGCGTCATGTACAATGTACAATGGTATTATAGATAAGTAGATATACCATGTAAATGTATGCTTTTAGAAACGATTCAAACGAGTGACCAGGGGTGCCGGAAGGAATCGTGGGTGACAGGGGCGATCAGATGAAAAATGGCAAATCATATTCGCGCCAATTTCACGTGACAAAATTGAAATAGAGAGTCACTAATAATTTTGAATATAAACTAATCTGTCCCTAAAATTGATAAAATAAGGCCAAATAAGGCTTTTTTCTTTAGGATCTGAAGGCACCTTTGCCCCCCCTGCCCCCCTTGGACTAGGGCAGGAGGGGCAATTGCCCCCCTGCCCCCCCCTGTTCCGGCACCCCTGCGAGTGACATGAAAAGTGTATATAAGCTGAAACTCTCTGGGTGTTTGAATTTGAATATAAAAATCCTGGGGTATAGGGAGAGTCGGGCCAATTTAACAAGTTTCTTCCTGAACCACTGCACAGTGTATATTAAGAATATTTCGGGTTTTCTAAATGAAAAAAAAAGTGTGCAACTGTTGACCATATTCAGGAAATTCTTTTTTTTTGTAAACAAAAACGAAAATTTTGTAATGTCAGTTTAAGAAGTATCATATATGCATAATGCATTTACATGCTAAAATTAGGGCAGGGCCTATATAGAAAGCCACTTGATAGGGTAATGCCTAGTTCTCACGGAGACGTATCAGGGCTTTCTTGTCGCGGCGCTTCTTACTTTTCCAGGAAAGTAGGAGATGGTTAAACTACATTCAACAATTCGGCGACGATAATTTCGTCTAGGGCGCATCTTAAACTTCCTCGCCAAAAGTTCCTAGAAGTCACGTGACAGGTTGGTGAAGCAAGAAGTTGCTTCACCAAAGATTCAAACTGTTGAATCTTTACGAAGCAAGAAGTCACGATGCGAAAGACCTGAAAGACCCCCGAAGTGCTTGGGCGAAGGTAGAGACAGGTTAGGCGAAGGTAGAGACAGCTTGGGCGAAGCTAGAGAGTGCTTGGGCAAGGCTATTTATCATTGAGTCAATACAACTTCGGCGACGCAACAGCACAACTCGCCGTCACAAACAAGCTGTTGAAACGCCGAAACAGCTACTTGCCTCACCGTAACAGCTATTTGCTTGGGCGTAATTGAATATTTGGGCGAGGCAAGAGGGTGTTTGGGCGAGGCAAGAGGGTGCTTGGGCGAGGCAAGAGGGTGCTTGGGCGACGCTAGTTTAACATTGAAGCAATGGAACTTCACCGAAGCTCCTGCCAACTCGCCGACACAGTCCTGCTCCTCTTTGGGGGTTGCTACGGCTCCAATTACGAGCGATTCCGCGTAGAAAACGAGTGCCTCGTCGTCCTAGGAACCATCTACGACGATGTATGACCTCTAATTGATTATATAATTGTCCAAAAATGATTTGAAACGCCGAAATATGGCTTCCTGGCACCTAGACAGCTTCGCCGTCACTTAACCACTGTCGTGAGAACTAGGCATAAGGGTTCGCGACCAATATAAGTGATTTTGCAAAATTCTAGGAATACCTTGGTTGGAGGCCGGGGATCAAGACAACAAAGCTGGGACAGTTGCAGGACACAGAAAAATTCCTTTCAGTTGGGCTGGGGTATGCCACTGAGTTGTCAGCATCAGCTGAAGAGGCAGAGGCTCGGGCATCTCCTTGTGATCAGACAAGTGTGAGTGGTGTTTAGCGAGCATCTTGTGCAGGTATGCTCATGAGACGAAGCATGAAAATCACAATTTCTTGCAACCAGCCTCTTCTTGTGCAGGTATGCTCATGAGACGAAGCATGAAAATCACAATTTCTTGCAACCAGCCTCTTCTTGTGCAGGTATGCTCATGAGACCAAGCACGAAAATCACAATTTATTGCAACCAGCCTCTTCCTAAGTCAACAATAGATGCATTGCTCACTACTAAGGGGGTGTTCCTGGTGGCTCTTTGACCTTTGTGACCTTGTCCTAAGGGCACTTTTGAGTCCCCTTTGAGCTACCTATTTAATATCCTAATTGACCTCAGTAACCTAGATATATTTTTTCACAAGTTCCTCAGTAACCAGAGATTCTACAGAATTCTGACCTTTGTGACCTTGTCCTAAGGACACTTTAGAGTCCTTCTACCTACCTATTTAATGTCCTAATTGACCTCACTAACCTAGATATATTTTTTCACAAGTTCCCCTGTAACCAGAGATTCTACAGAATTTGTGTCCAGAATCCACAACATTTCATCAGATTTGTTTCTCCTCAAGAATTTAGTTATTTTACAACATTCTGAAAATCATGTCATTGGTATTTATCTAATATTCTACTATCTTAAGCAATAAAAGGTGTTTACAGCGTTTGGAGAAGTATTCTGAAAACCATATGAAGAGCTGTACCAATAAATTATTCAGTCTGTTGTAGTGATCAGTTCACATGATCCACCAGTTCTGTAAATTGATATGTGGTGTTCAATCAAAAAATACATTCCTGTCAAAGATTACATCTGGTAACTATATTCCAACACCAAAATACCACCGGAATGAGTCATAAGTGGACGCCTCATCATTCAGCCAGGAAACACTGGATATCTGCCTTCTTTCCCTATTAGCCTACAAATTCATTAATACCGGATGTAAAGCCCAAGATTTCATACATCCACAGCAGTCTCAACCATCATTTATCTCATTTCTGTGTCCTCCTATTCTCGTTAGCTTAGGTTAATAAATACAGGATGTAAAACCTATATCATCCGTCCACCAGCTTAGCAGGGTGCCTATGTTGGACAGTAGACTCAACCATCATTGCTGTGTGCACCTATTCTCATTAGCTTAGGTTCATAAATACAGGATGTAAAACCCATATCATCCATCCACCAGCTTAGCAGGGTGCCTATATTGGACAGCAGTCTCAACCATCATTTATCTCATTGCTGTGTGCTCCTATTCTCATTAGTTTAGGTTCATAAATACAGGAAGTAAAACCCATATCATCCATGGACAGTAGACTCAACCATCATTGCTGTGTGCACCTATTCTCATTAGCTTAGGTTCATAAATACAGGATCTAAAACCCATATCATCCACCCACCATTACTTTCTCAATATCTATCTATCTATCTATCTGATCAATTACAGAGTTGAAATATTACTATTCAGTTTTACACATCTGATACACTCATTGTCTCAAGCTGAATTGTTTTGATGTGTTGTGCTCTTTGTTTATAATAACCAATCTTAGAAATAAGTTCTTTTTACAACTCCATATTGCCTCGAATAACATTCTGACAGGAAATGCACCATGTTTCTCAGGGTGATCATGTAAAGAAATACCTTATTCATTGGTAAAAACCTGTTTAAAGTATTCATTACAACACATCTGGAGGCAGGAGATGATGCACATGCTGGGTCAGAGGTCATACCCCGAGTTATAAACACTGACACCTTATATCAAGTACACAGCTATATCCACATAACTGATCCATACAGAAAGAAAAAGGTCTAACATTTTATCATTCATGAAAATATTACAAAAAGAAGCATGGAATGTATGACACATCCAAGAAAATCTGATATGCCTCCAACAACATTCTTAGCTCTCTCATATAGTTATCAGATCACTTGAAATTGATCTGGCAGTCTAAAAATATCTCCTGGAATGTGGATTCCATCCAGGAAACACCTAACTTCCTGTCAGACAAGGAGAGGTCAGGGTGAATGCCTCATCATGTTACAGTGTCTTAAAAAGTTAGTCATCACAAATGTCAGCATAAGCCCATAAAATGAGTCATCAATGGAACTTGTCACAGATGTCAACTGCCTTACTGGTCTACAGGTAAGAATTTTTACAGTTGTTGAAGCTAAAGATCAATACATAACACTGTTGGGTCAATTCCTCTAATTTCATCCAGTGCTTCACATATTATGGCTTAACACTGGTGTTTTGCATCCAAATGCAGCATCTTGCAACCTGTCAAAAATTTGTCAACAAATGCGTCCAATCAACAAAGTCGATTTTCACTAATTACAACCAGCCTAGCCCTCCCATACGTCGAAGTAAGATAGATATATATCGTATAAAGACCATAGTATACTATTTCAACCATAATATTGCTTAAAATCGACTATATTGTCGATTAAACATGTCAAAACAATGCATTCACAAATGTCAACAAAATTAGCCAAACAGACGAAGTCGATTTTCACTAATTTCGATCAGCCTGGCCCTTCCATACACCGAAATACGATAGATATATATCGTATAAAGACCACAGTATTCTATTTCAACCATAATTTTGCTTTAAATCGACATTTAATCGATTAAACATGTCAAAACATCACATTTCACATCTGAAATACCCACGTGATCGCCATGTCCCCGCTGTTCGATGGTGATTTTCTCACCGAATCGGACGTTGATTGACTTGTCAGTAATCGTGGGCACTCTTCAGATGTCTCAAATCAATCCACACCATCATTACAGTCTTTTTTGCCCGTTTTCCATCGTTTATAGCGTCCGAAAATTGTCCATCTTCCCGAAAATGCGGATGTCGCCATGTTTGTCTTGTCACGTGACCACGCTCATCCCTCTCCACATTATTTAGAATGGCCAAAATAATTGTTGGAAAGCACTCAAAACCTCTTTAATTACTACAAAATGTCCGATTAAACTTCTTTTATTCGTTTAAAATGCGCGTTTAATCGACATACCTCAGCTTTGCAACGCTTGACAATGGTTTAGTCGTGGCGCATATTTTGCGCCCGCATTGCAGTCTGCTTATTTCCGCTTCCGATCGAATAAATCTCTCGTAAACGTCTAATATATCGCTTTTAAAAGCCACAAAATGTCCGATATATTATTATATATGCATTTAGTAATGTTTGTCTGCCATTATTGAGTATTTTAAAGCGTTTAAGCTTTGTTTTACGCGTGTGACGTCATAAGGCGGGAAAGGCCAGTGCGCTGCAGCAAACCTTCGACGCCCGAAAAATTCTTCTTCTTCTTCCATATAATCAACCGCAAGTGATGTATTGTGGGTTTATGTTGATATTGAAGCATTTTGAAATTACTGTAGAATGGGCAGTGCGCGGCAGCAAACCCTCAACCTATACTTTGGCTTTGTGTTAACTGGAGCATTTTGCCTCTCAGAAATGTAGAATACGTTTTAAGTTCCTAATGTATGTAAATAAGAGAACATTCTATCTAAAACACTTTTCTCTCATAATGGTTGAAACCTAAATTTGCAATATCTCTAATCCTAAACGCACTATGGTCACAAATAACCCATGAAAATAGGGGCTTTCATGGCCGAGGAATTCATTCCTTGACAAATCGAGTCCATAAGCAGGTAATTAGTGATAACTCTGCTAATAAGTAGGTCAGAATGGCAAATAGCCCATCAAAATAGGAGTTTTCATGGCCAGCAATCCGGATATTGAGTAATCAAAGTCATCAGCTCTCAATTTCTAGTCCAAAATAAGTTTTGGTACAATAAAGCAATGAGAATAAGTACGACAAAGAAATATTTTTAACCGTTTATTTTCAAGATACATTATACTCAAGTCTCAAATTTTCAAAAAGTTCTTCCACAATACCCCTCTTCATTGTCAATCCTTTTTGTGAATATAGAACCTCTCCATCTTCCCGCTTGTAAAAGTATCTCATATCGACCGTTCCAGATCTATAACAGGAAATCCGAATCATGTTGTTGAAGTCAAAAATCCATTCGTTTCTGTCAGTGAAGGCTCTATTTATGTCGGCTCCAGCGTTTACGAAATTTATAATCTCCCTTTCGTGCAACCATATTCCCGATTTAGTCGGATATTCTCCAAGATATTTTCGAATGTCTAGCCTTTTCTGTCCTTCGTATTCCTTCAATTCCATTCTAGTTCCATCGGATAGCGTGTACTGAAATGTTCTTCCCTCCATGATGACTTCTCCCAAAGTGTTGCCTGAATGGTTCGACAGGGCCCTTTTAAAGGCTGTCAGACCTAAAAATAGCCAACAAATTCATAAAAACTGACTCTAGAACCAGTTTCATCCGGTTATCAGCCCCCCTTACTCATCAGTTCTAAAAATAACCCTTGTTTTGATGGAACTGGATTCCACAGAGGGTGCAACTTTACCCCTGTCACAGCTGGTATCCATGACAGACATGGCGGTATCCACTGGGAAATCCCTGATCTAAAAATAATTGTATTGCACAAAATGGCTATGACTCACTGGAAAACTCCCTGTACTAAAAATAGCAATGGTATCCGGAATAGTCCACTAATTGAGGAGGTGGAGCAGGATATGAATAATTTATCAAATGCAGACTGCTTTGGCCATGGAATAGTCCACTTATCATGGAGGTATAAATGGTCTATAAAAGGAAACTGCTGAGTTATTCTATACATAAGACACCATAGTGGAGGTGACTATGTACCCTTTTAAATACATACTACCTGATGGTACTAGATTGCAAATGGATGATTATAGCTGGGGAAATATAGTTAGTGTTCGGAAATTTATCGGGGAACACCCAAGCAGATATGGAATATCTTTTCATGAAAGAGAAACTATGAACTTTTTAAATTTGGAAAGCGACATAAACAGAGCATTTGATGAGAGAACACAATTAATTTTTTACTTCAATAATTCAATTAGGATTACTTGCCAGTTTAATGGAACTGTTGACTTCAGACACATGTGTGAAATGGATGATGGCCAGTACCGGCCTTCTACAAGAGGAATAAAATTGAGGAGAGATGTTGTTGAGGAATTGTTTGAAGTTTTGAGAATTTTATTATAACTGTGCAATGGAAATAAATTATTAAAAATACTTATGCCTTTGTTTTTATCACACCTGTCTCAGTGACCAACTTTTAGTATGCATAAGGTAGCTATCCTTCGTTTGAACAGACACAGAACCATCATACACACACACACACATGTGTATAATGACATAAATTCATGATCTGCCCTCTGAAAATGAAATCTGCCATTGCAAATGTACGATCTGCCATTCTACAATGGTAAAAGATAGGAAAAATTTGCAGGATCTGCCATTCAATAATAGCTTTCTGCCTTTCAACACGGAGCATCTTCCATACTATTTAAATCTGCCCTTAGAAAAGAGTAATCTGCCATTTTACAATGGTAAAAGATAGGCAAAATTTGAAGGATCTGCCATTCAATAATAGCTTTCTGCCTTTCAACACGGAGCATCTTCCATAAAATCTGCCCTTAGAAAGGAGTAATCTGCCATTTTACAATGGTAAAAGATAGGAAACTTTTGCAGGATCTGCCTTTTGATTTTAGCAATCTGATCTGCCATTCAAAAATTGTGATCTGCCATATGAAATGTACAATCTTCCATTTTTCAGTGGTAAAGATAGGCAAAATTTTGCAAGATCTGCCATTCAATAAAGGCCATCTGCCTTTCAAAATGGAACATATTCCATAAGATTGAAGCAATACATACAAAAAACAAACTCGTTTTTTCATTTTAAAATTTTATTTTTCTATCATTGCACAAAGCTCATACTCAGTCTCAATGACTGTTACAATATTAAAATCGAATCCAATTTCTTCTAGCCGGAATTCCAGGAGGTCTTCTAACAGTATCTTCCTTTTTGACTTCTGGCTTCTTTTCTCGAAGTGATTTCCTCTTCTTTCTTTGATCTTCAGTAGTTTCTTTCTTTCTTTTGTCTTCAGCAGGTTCTTCTAGTCTTCTAACACCATCTTCCTTTTTGGCTTCTAACTTCTCCATTTGAAGTGATTTCCTCTTCTGTCTTTGATCTTCAGTAGCTTCTTTCTTTCTTTGGTCTTTAGCAAGTTCTTCAGGTGGATCTTGAGCGGATTCTTCAGCCTTTTCTTCAATTTTCTTCAATAGACGCTGATATCTCTCTCTTGGTAACAGTACATGATCCTCAGCCATCTCTAACCTGTTTAAGGCACGCTGTTAACAGTACTGAGATAGTTCTCGTATGTTCTCCCGCAATAATTCTCCTCTTCTTACTTCCGACCTGTCTATCAGCCAGTAAACGAATGATCTCAGCATCTTTTCTGAGCTTGTTTTTATAATGTTTGCTCAGCTCAATCCTAGCTTGTAGAATGTTCAGCGCCAGTTCTGATATGATGTTGAGTTGTTCCTTGGTTGATGTTGATATTAAAGCCTTTGCCTGTTCCTCAGAGGAAGGATTCGCTAGTAATTCCAGAAAGTGAATATGCTTCAAGATATGCTCCATCCTGAGACCTTAGGTCAAATGACACCATTGATGTGTGTTGTGGCTATTTATTTTGGAAGGTATACCACAGTGTCCTCATTAGGGAAAATACAGGTTCTCAGTGCATACTTATGATCAGGGTGAACAATTAGGTACCCATATGGTCTTTCCACAGCTTTATGATAGCTATCCATAAAGTAGTCCCTTTTTCCAGGGAACATCTGAGAGGCTAATGTTTTAATCTGTTGGACACTTCTAGTATTTTTGAACAAACAGAAGCAATCTGTGTTGAGGCCTATCTCTCTTATGTGTTGATTGGGGTGAAACAGATTTTGTAATGTGATCAGTACATTTACATGGGAGTGATGGGAAGTCACACAGAATAATTTAGAAATTTCTTCATTTATAAGATGCATGAAATCGTCAATTATCAAAAGGGTCTCTCCTCTGTTTTCACTCCACCATTCAGCCAGCTCTTCATTGGAGGGTATGCTTTTTCTAAACTCCACATGTCCTTCCAAATCATCATAGCTATCTGACCATGTTGAATAACAATATAAAATTCTAGCAGGGGGTGGTTGAAACATTTTCTCTGCATCCAATATCATTCTTTTAATGAATTCCGATTTGCCTGAACGACTTCTGCCTACCACAAGAAAATTTGTGGGCAGTGTGAAAGGTAAAGTGCACATCTTGATGGCTAATTGAAAAATGATTACATTTCATATATCGCCCTACTTTTATCCATCTTTATCCCACCAGGGAATTTCGCGTACACGATGATGCACATTCCCTCCTTTAAGGCCTCATCAAACCTCAATGAAATGGACATATTTCCCACCCGCTTGACTTGTAATGATTCATTCCACTCCTCATGAAATCTGTATAGAGTGAAGCCATTAGGGTATGCCATTCTGGCAATTGGATTTACTTTTTCTTGACAAATACCATTTAGTGTTTGGTATGCCTCAACATAGTTTCCTTCCTCTGGCTTTGCACCATACTTTGGTTGCAAAGGATCAATGCCCATTGGCTGTCCATCCACTGTTACTCCTATGAAATTTAGTTTGGAATTTTCAAAAAAGAATGGGTCATCATCATAGGAGGAACCATTCTGGGCACTGTCTTTCACCATACCTATGATTATTTCAGAAGGAATTCTTCCTTGGAAGGGATCATTAATTGACCCAGAATACATTCCTTTTCCTAGAGTAAATTTCTTCACTTCTGTTTTGGTGTAAGGAAACATGGCAGGTTTTGTAGCCATGATTTCTGAGTGTGCTATAGCTATTTCTGGTGCAATGTTGACAGTGCATACAGAAAGGGAAGCCTTTGTTATAACAAGTTTATAATCAGGTTTTGGTTTGTTCATGGGTGAGAATAGGCAGAATTGATCTTTACTTCTGTGTAAAGTAACTGAAAGTGGAACTCCATTTGGAATTAATTTAGGAATTTCCATCACAGAGGAACACAGTGGTCCCGAAAGATCCACTTCCCTAGATTTGTCAAACAATATTCCCCTCTTATAAGTTGATGTTTCAGGGTCGGAAACAGGCCAGCTCCTTTCCTTTTTCTCTGTCTCTTCAAAGAACCCTTGACTCTGAAGAGCCACTTTTTCTTCTGCTTTAGTCATTAGAAGGGCTTTTAGGTATGCCTCATAAGGGTAGCAGTCATCCGAATTGGTCAAAATCTTATCCTGCAAAGCTATATCTACCCTTGACCAGAGACTATTCATGATATTGTTTACCGGATGTACCATATCTGAGGTCCCTTGTGAAGCAGCTGGCTCATCGCCCTGAGTCCTGTCCCCATGAGAGTTACCTTCTGACCCCTCCTGTGAAGTTCCCTTTGCCTGCACGGCTGTCCTCTTTTGTTCATCAAGAAATGATACAAGGGGTGACCCATCTTTGTGTACTATCTTACAACTCACATGTAATTTTGTTTTCCTTAGATCTAAATAAGCTCCACTATTGTTTGGTATTCTAAACTGGATAACTCCTTGGGTACTAAAATCATTCACCGGATAATAAGTAATACATCTAGCCTGTTTTACTCCAGAATCATGGACAGGTTTTTCAAATATGGAAAGCTCTTCTGGATAAGCCACTTCATTCAATGTTTCCGCCATTTCTTGTTGAAGATATCTTTAACTTCCTTCACCTCTGATTTTGCTTTTCTCTTTACAGAGCTCCTTCCTCTTTGAGTGTTAGTGCTAGACTGAACAATGTCCATGGTGCTCTCCTTTATATCCTCTTTCAGGTCAGACTCAGCTCTTTTGGTAGCTGCCTCAGCTGGTACAACAACTTGCATCTTTGGCATATCTTCCTTAGTCTTCCTCTTGGTATCAATCACAATCAAATTTCTCTTTCCACTCTTCTTGATGACCTTGGAGCCTCCTTCAGCTTGCCTCTTGAAGTGCTCCAGAACAGCCTTGTAGTCCAGAGAAGTCATTATTTTGAAGTGTTCGGGTTGCCTGTTCGGGTGAAAATGAATGTTCTTCTCCTTTGTGATCCATTATATAGGTGCCATTATTTCTTTCTCAGGTGAAGTGTGCAGACAGTCCAACCATTTTTAAACTTTGGTTTTTGTCCATTGTGGTCCAATATGTAGATTTCAATGGTTCGCATGGATTTCACACTGATTGGTACATAACGAGGAGTGGGTATGATAAGCGAATTACCAGCTCTATAATAAGATTTGAATAATCTATATAGCACTGGTTTTTGTATAGAATCTACTATGCTTTCTGCACAAATGTTACTGTACAAAGTAACAAACTGTGGGTAGTATTTTGGCATCATAGTTGGAAGATCTATGTCCAAAATAGCAATTTCCCATTCACCATCCAGTTCCAAGGTTGTACCAAGATCAATTCTGAAATTGTCGGCAGCATTGTCCGAGAATGGTACTGTGATCCCACTGTTTCCATAGATGTACATTATTCGACGTCCTTCAGTTCCTTTGTGCTGACCCAACTGTCAAATTTTGATGAATAGCCCTTCCAACGTATTAATGCTTCCCTGGTTCCTTTCCTTCTGCGGTATCTGAGCACTTTCTCCACCTTATATACTCCATCATCCTTGGCCAGCTGCAACTCCTGCTCATAGAAACTAGACTTGATTTCTTCACCATTCAAATCCACCAGTTTGTACCTTGGAGGGTGAGAGGCTACTCTTTTGTCTATCACAAACAATTCATCCGTCCATGTTTGTTCATATCCCTTTTTGAATGGACTTCTCTCTGTTGGGATTCTCACTTTGTCACCTATTTGAAACTTGTAAATTATAGGTGTTTTTTCCCTCTTCAATTCGGTTGGTAGGTACAGTTTTTCATACAATTCCTGTTGGTTTTCCTTTGTGACTTGATTGGGAGCTATCTTGAGGAAGGAATGACGGCTGTTGTTGTAGGCTTGTACGATGTCCTGGAGGTGATCAATATAATTTAAAGTCTGACGCTTGGTAAAGTATCTGAATATTCGGCCTTTGATGGTCCTTATGACTCTCTCGGCATAATTTGCATGATACACATTATAGGCTATCATGTGATGCACATCCTGGTTCTTGAGAAACTGTTGTACAACTTTTCCTGTATATTCTTTTCCTTGATCCGTTCTGAGCGTAAGTGGTTTCCTTCCTCCTTTAAAAACCTTTTTCATTGCCTCAGCCATCAGCTCAGGAGTCTTCTTTTTGAGAGGCTCAATCCATAAATATCTGGAGAACAGGTCAATAAAGACAGCTAGGTACTTGTAACCTTTGTTATACCAGCCTATTTTGTCCAAGACCATAAGGTCTGAATCCCACTGTTCATCCATTTTTCCAACAATGATGCTCTCTCTCTTAAATTTGTCATTGTAAGGGTTGTGTAAACTGTATGTCTCTTCACCCTTCAACCATTTCTTGACATCTCTGAACTTGAGTTTATGGGGGTTTCCATCAGCCTTTATGGCATTCCATAGGGCTGTAATACCTCCAAAACTACCAGCTCTTTTGGGGTCATAGTAAATGTTTTTCAAATAGTCATCAGACATTGTTGAGAACTACCTTGTTCCTTTTTATACTAGGATTAGGCAGTAGAAATCCTATAGAGGAGGATAACAGTCCTATCCAGACCTCGTTATGTTGTTGACTAATACTGAGATTGATAATACAAGTTATAACTACAATGTACAATACGATGACTTGACTGAAGAATACTACTTCGTTTTTAGGAACTTTGAATCCCAGAACTTGCCACTCTTGATTAGATGTTGTCTCTTCCATGTCAAAGTAAGAAATGAACAAAGTGGTATAGCGTTTCAAATATTTATTTACTCATGACAATGACATATTATACTAAATTTAAACTTGAAAGGCCTTGAAGGGTTTAACTCCTCTTCATCAATGTAGTCCAAGATTAAATCTTCGGTGACACACACAAGGTCTCTCAAAGTCACAACAATGTCCTCTTCCATGTCAGGGTGACTAATTGTAAAGCAGACCTTGTCATGCTCGCAGTGTCCGTCAAATGCCCTGCTGACAACACCTCTGAACATTTTCCGAATTTCCCTTTCAAAGGTTATGAGTTTGTCAAGCAAATGAGGACCAGCATCCAGTTTATGAGGCTCAAACTGTACGTAATAGATTCTTTCATCCAGACAAAACATCTTGTTGAAGTTTGCTGACAACTGTTGAATCCTGAACGGTGATTCCATCTTGCAGGAGTTTTGCCAGATCTTCTCTGTTACACTTCCTAAGGGCTTTGATATATCCGGGGTACCCTCTAGGACCACTTCTCCTAAGAGAGTCAAAGAAGGCCCAGTTTCTCTGAGAAGGACGTTCGAACAAGATGTCTTCAACGGTTGACCTGCTGAAGATGCGCTCCTGATACAAGTAATTCACAATGTCAGGATAAGGAGTCTCCTCTGACAACCTCACCCAGTGTCGTCTTATGTGCTCCTGCTCCGCTTTAGACATGTGTGCTGTAAACTGCAGACTGCTGAAAGGTGTTGTGAAGGGCCCTTTTATAGGTGGCCAGGCCATGGCCAGATCAGTCAGTACGATGTCTATTTTTAGAATGGATGAGTAATAAATTGCAGTGCTTTTTACCATATGTGACCAATGACACCAATTACTCATATTTCTGACACGTTATGGATAAAATTTGACCTTTGACAGGGGTAGAGTTTGTACCCCTCTTTGGAATGTCAGACATGAATACCAGCTGTGACCTTTGACAGGGGTAGAATTTATACCCCTCTGTGGAATGTCTGGCATGGATACCTTGACAGGGTAGAGTTTATACCCCTCTCTGGAATGTCTGAAATGCCAGTTGATCAAGCTATTTATAGAACATTCACAGTATATATAATGGTTATCCATCAATAACATCATTCCTGACTGAGTCAGAGTACAGACAACATGGCAAAGAGACAGCTTAGTGAAGATGATGAAGTGCCTTCAAAGTCACAAAGGCTTGATGAAGATGCAGTGCAACAAGATGACCCCTACTACATTGAAGAAAGTAGTGAGAGGATGCCTAGAAGATATGGCTATGAAGAAAGAAAATTCAAAGTCAAATTTGCTAAAGAATACATGGGAAGAAGACTGGTGGATGTTCAAGGGCAACTCAGAAGACTGTTTGAAGATGTGGTTGCGAGAGCTTTGAGGGACTACAGTGGAGAAGATAGAGCTAGCATCACTATACAGCACAGTGACCTGAGAAGAGATATAGTCATACACATGAGAAGAAACAGAGATATTTCGGCTGAGGCAATCATGAGCAGGATAGAAAAAGTTCTTCAGTCCGATGAGACATTGGATATTGACAATAGTTTTCAAATTAACTTTGGACTTCTCAGAACAGACAGAGGAGGTGGAAGAACTGTAGAAATAACGAACACAGATATTCGAGACAAGAACAACTCTTTGATCAAGAAAAAGTGCATCACAGTAATTCCGGAACTACAAGATGATCAGACCTGTGCTGCAAGAGCAATATCAGTTTGCATGGCAAAGTTGAATAATGACCCTCATTTGAAGGAGTTACAGAGACTAAGAAGAGCTCACAGACTGGGAAAGAATGGACAGAAGGGAAGAGCTCTGGACCTGCTGAGAGAAGTTGGTCTGTCTCATGAAAGACCTGCTGAGGTAAGAGATTTTTGGAAATTTGAAAATCATCTTGATGTGCAGATAGTGGTACTGGATGTGGCTGTTGGATACGACATTGTCTATGCTGGAGAGACAAGAGATAGAAAGATCTTCTTGCTCAAAGAGGGTGAACATTTTCATGCGATCACTAATATACATGGATTATTCGCAAAGAAGGAAGTCTGCACAACATGTTTGAAATTTCATCAAAGCAAGCGTCAGCATCACTGTGAATTAAAGTGTCATATATGCAATAGAGAAGGCTGCAAATGGGAGGAGAAAATTTACTGCAAAGACTGTAATAGAACATGCAGGAATAGAGAATGTCATGATGTTCACAAGCAAGCTGGACAGTACAAGGCTGGCGAGAGAAAGGGAGAGGACAAGCTTTCGAGATGTGAACAGTACTACAAATGTAAAGACTGTAACAAACTATTAGATGCTACAAAGAGATCAAGAGAGGAGCATAGATGTAATGAATGGTTTTGTCAGTGCTGTCAAGAATTTGTAGAAGGTGAACATTTATGCTACATGAGAGGATCTGAGCCGAAGAAACAGAGAGGTAAATTCCTATTCTTTGATTTTGAATCAACACAAGATGAAATATCAGAGTGTGATCAGGGATATGTATATAAAAGAAGAGAAAACTGTCAAGATTGTACAGATGATTACACCTGCTCAATTTGTAGAAAGTGCAAAAATTGTAAAACTTGGCATTGTGGCTTGAAACATCATTTGCCGAATATGGTTGTGGCTCAGTCCTCTTGTGACTCTTGTACAGATGAGGAAACTCACTGCGAGTCTTGTGGCATACAGTGCTCATCACATTTAGAAGGAGAAAATTGTGCGGATTGTTATAAGAAGGAGGTGATGTTCAAGGGTTTTGACACTGTGGATAAATTTGGAAAGTGGCTGTTCAGGGAAGGACACAAAGGAGCAACTTGCATTGGTCATAATGGCAGAGGTTATGACTACATGTTCATTTTAAGCTATCTGCTCAATAATGGGATTTTCCCTCAAGTAACTTGGACTGGTTCAAAGATCATGTACATGCAGGTATAAAATTCTTTAGACATCAGGTTTGTTGATTCTTTCAGTTTTCTGCCTATGGCTCTTAGCAAATTGCCTAAGACATTGGGGTTATCAGCTAATTTGAAGAAAGGGGATTTCCCTCACAAATTCAATACTAGGCAAAATTTCAATCAAAGATTCTTTTCTCATTATCCTGCTGCAAAGTATTATGGAGAAGGTCTAGATAAGGAGTGGCATAGGTCAATGACTGGTTCATATGACATGCATGAAGATATGTATTCTTACTGCAAGAATGATGTTATAATTTTAAGAGAGGCTTGTTTGAAATTTAGAGGTCTAATTCAGGAAGTGACATCAGTGGAAACAGAGGATGGTATCCAGAATGTAGATCCTTTTTCTCAGGTTACAATAGCTTCGACTTGCATGCAGATATATAGACAGAATTTTCTTAAGGAGAGGTATGAGGCTGTGGGAAGGGATGGTCAAGAAATAACTGTAGAAAAGAAGGGGGGAAACTTCTATCACAACAAAGAACAACTACCTTCAGGAGAAATCAGTGACAAAAAATTCAAAGATTCGGACATTGCTCACATACCTCCTCAGGGTTATGTGGCAAGATATAATCATAGTTACAAGTCTATTCAATGGCTTGAATCTGTTGCTGCTAGTTCTGGTGTATTCATTGAACATGCCAGGAATGTAGGAGAATTCAAAATTGATAATTACAGACTAGATGGCTATGATAGGCAAAATTCTATTGCTTATGAATTTCATGGGTGCAGATGGCATGCTTGTCCGAAATGTTTTCCTAATAGAGACGCAAAAGACCCTCAGACAGGACAGACAATGAAAGAAATATATGCTCATACTTTAGAGAGAGAACATTACTTGAGAAAGAAATTCAGAGATTTAAAAGTAATTTGGGAATGCGAGTTTGACCAGATGGTCAGAAATGACAAAGATTTGGCTGATTTTGTAAAGAACATTGATGTCCCTGAAAGGTTAAAGATCAGAGACGCTTTCTTTGGTGGGAGAGTGAATGCTATAAAGCTTCATTATCAGGCAAAAGAGGATGAAAAGATTTTCTACTATGACTTCACATCCCTCTATCCGTACGTAAACAAATACAAGGATCTACCTTCAGGACATCCGACAATAATAACAAAAGACTTCGATTATTCATTAGGATCATATTTTGGAATTGTCAAAGTCAAAATTTTACCTCCCCGGACGCTTTATCACCCGGTTTTACCCTATAGGTCAAATGGCAAATTGAAATTTCCTCTCTGCAGGACTTGCGCTGATCTGGAATCTCAACACCCTTGTCAGTGCAATGATGAGGATAGAGCAATAGTTGGAACATTCTGCACTCCTGAAATTCATAAGGCAATTGAAAAGGGTTATGTTGTCCTCAAAATATATGAAGTGTACAATTGGGAGAGAAAGTCTTCAAAACTGTTTGCGGAGTACGTCAATACATTTTTAAGAATTAAACAAGAATCTTCTGGCTATCCGGAGTGGGTTAACAGTGAGGAGGACAAAGATGAATACATCAGATGCTATCAAGAAGCAGAGGGAATAGAATTGGTTAAAGAAAACATTAGGCATAATCCTGGTCTCAGAGCAGTAGCTAAATTAGCATTAAATAGTTTCTGGGGGAAATTTGGGGAAAAGAATAATCAGACTAAGAGTACATATATTACAGATGCGACACAGTTTAGACTTTTGGCAAATGACCCGACTAAGGAAATATGTCTTGTTCATAAAATAAATGACTCTTGCTTATCAGTAGAATACAAATCTCAAACTACTTTCGAACCCGACAACATGAAAACTAATGAAGTAATAGCTTGTTTCACAACCTGTTGGGCTAGGCTGAAACTTTATGAGATAGTAGATTTCCTGGGAGAAAGGGTCCTCTACATGGATACTGACTCTGTTATATTCAAAGCAAAAGTAGGAGATAGCATGCCTCCCTTAGGTGATTATTTGGGAGAACTTACAGATGAACTACCTCCTGGTAGATTCATCAAAGAATTTATTTCATCTGGGCCTAAATCTTATGCGTACAAGCAGGATGATGGAAAAGAGAAGACAAAATTCAAAGGAGTGACTATCAATAGAGTGAATTCTCAATTTGTCAACTTTAATAGCATCAAAGAAATTATTTTTGAGGGCAAAGAAATAAAACTTCCTCCTTATGATCTTTTTGTAAGAGACAAACTTAGGGGGGCAATATACAATAGAAGGATGGTGAAAACTGTCAGATTAGTATATACAAAGAGAATATTACTGGATAATTTTGATACCCTACCGTATGGTTATGTAGATGTCTAAAGTTTTGTATACCTGTATAAATATACAATTGTACCTTTTCAATATTGTATATGTAAATTTGTATCTTATATAACTTGTACAGTTGAATATATATATTAATAGAAATTACAAATGTATGTGTATATTGAAAATGTTACTTGTATGTAATAAATGTTGAAATTGAAAAATGTTGTTTGTTATAAATCAGGGCTTAGTATTTTAAATTATCAGGAGATAAATGACTCTGTGGAATCTGGTCAATGATCCTAGGTCAAGGAACTGGGTCAGGGAATTTGTGTGACATAGATCTAGTGTCCAATAAGGGTCAAATTGGTCTAATGTATGTCACCTATATCTGGGTCGGGTCAATAGGGTCAATGCCAAACTAGGTCAAAGGTCACTGAGGTCATTCATTAATTAGGACAAGGTCACAAAGGTCAAAGAGCCACCAGGAACACCCCCTTAGTAGTTTGCTCATTCAACACAAAAGAAATATTATGCAGAAATGAAATGAACACAGCCCATTGAAAATAAACCTTTTAAAATCTTATTTAAAAATCAAAATGCCACTTCTTCACTTCTTTCCTTGTTTTATTCTCAGGTCTGCGTCAGGGTCATGCTTACTTGTAGGAACAGAAGAACCTGTACACCAATCAGCATCACTGTTCACTATTAACTATTCAGCATATTTCACGCCCATTTCTCGAGATAACCACGCCACTAAAAGCTTTAAATGACTGGACATGTGACTATTAGCTGATCGATAGAATTACAAGACAGGCTTTTGTGTATGATCCAGAGCCATGAGGCCAGTTATACCCCCTCACCCCTCTCCTGCAATTTCCAAAGCAGTCATGACTGGCCACAGTGACCAGCACGAGTGGTCAAAGCCACTGCCACTAGCTGTAGCCAGTGGGCCAAGAGCAGACTAGATGGGTCACTTGATTACGTGGTAATCTTACCCCCTACTGAGTTGGTGAGTGAGTCAGCTACGTCAGGAGGCAACTACGTCACGTCGACGTGATCTGACACGTCCGTCTTGAGCGTCATGTGTCAAAGTGAGGTGTGTGGAACATGTGTAGAGGTTCAGAGGTCACTGCAAAGACTCATTCCCTTTGCACTAATGCACTGTACTCGTAAGCATCACAGCCCATATCAAATTGATCATTAAAGAGAATGTCCTCCTTGTAATAGTGCATGACAATTTCAATTTGATCTCAACTTCCTTTGTCACAGAATGACCACAAACCAATTTCCCCAATTCCCCATATTGCTTCTCACGATTCATCAAGTGGCCATTTGAATCTTTTCCGAAGTCAGACATCATAATAAAGCAATTCCAAATGACACTGAAGATCATTTAACAACACGGCTACATAACAACAAATATAAGCTGTGACATATGACAACCTGCAAATACTAGATTTTGATTTATTTCATTTTCCACATGAGACACTTTTTGAAAAAAAAAATACGGCAAGAAATTCAAAAAGACATAATTATTTACAACAAACTCTGGGACTGCGGAAGCAAGATAAAAACAAAGTGCGGCATTCTGAGTGCCATACCGAATTGGGCAATAAACTCCTAATCAATTCAGAACAATAACCCAGGAGGATGAGACAACCATGTGATAGGAATCACCAAGGGCGCTATGAACTCTAGTCACGACATCATGACAGAAATGTCCGTTAACTGATCGACTGGTTACATATCTCCCATCAATTAATCTGACCCATGAGAATCCAGAATGACTGATCGGTCGTGACTATTACACTTCCATGAGTTCAATCATTGACCTCTGACCAACAGTTGACCTCTCGTTGACCTCGAGGACACTGAAAATACTTCTACAGTCTATAAAGTAATAATGAAAAAAAAAACAGCAATAGCATTACAACATACAAACAACCATTTTATGTCTAAAAAAATGGTTATCAGGCAACCGATGTAACTGCATTAGTGGTTACCAGCAATTGACCAGTATCACAGCCATAATTTTGGCATCACAACCATCATCTTGGTATCACAATCATTGTTTTGGTAACCTTGATATTGTCATGATAATCATTATATCTTGGCATCACAACGGTTACCATTATCTTGGTATCACAGACATTGTCTTGGTATCACACTCATTGTATCACAACAATTATCTTGGTATCACAACCATTATCTTGGTATCACAACCATTATCTTGGTATCACAACCATTATCTTGGTATCAAAACCATTATTGTGGTAAAAAAACCATTTTCTTGGTATCAGAACCATTATCTTGGTATCAAGATATTTTTAGGGTCCACCGAGATTTTAGAGACAGATAAGCAGCAACTTACCAATTTAATATACATGTACAGGCGTGAAGATAATTAAATCTACCAATTCAACCATGAAAATCAGCGAATATTGAATAGGCCTATGTGGGCTCCTGGTACATTTTGTAATCCATTTAAAGATTAGAATTGAGGTGCACTTCTGAATGAGCCAACTGACACAAATGACTCCAGAGTCCAGACTCGCGTGGCATAATGAGGCAAGGTGGTTTCTTGAACGTTGAAGAAAACAGACAATCTATCTTGCAAGTGATCCATTAGATTTGTCAACACAATTTTTTGAGATAAATTCCCCGAAGGTGATTAACAGTAGGGACATGATGATCCTTGTTTGACGGCTGGGCGTCTGGAATTTACATCATGGTCTCGTTTAAACTCGCAAAGCATGAGATGGAATGCAGAGATTGCGCCTCCTAGCCTTCCTAACGACACTTCCTAACAACACTCCTTTTTGTCTCTTGCTAATCTCCAATGCTGACAAAGCTCAGCTTCTGCAATGCATTAGCATTGTCACCGACTCATCCAACTTTGATTCAAGTTTCAAATCATCAATTTCCTACTAGCTCTTACAGGCTTCTGCTAATCTTTATTTAAATTTTACTTCAATCTTTATTTAGACATGCAAGCAAATTAAGCACAGCCATGGTTTATTGTCTGACACAAAATGTCCACATTAACTCTCAAATAACATCCAATTAACTAGTTATGTGCCTCAAATGGACTTTGCATGACACAACAAATCACATTTCAAACTAAGTGTAAAGATACAAAGTACACAATTTCCGCAGTATGGCAAATACAATATTTATTTATTTATAGAATCTAAAATATCAAGTCGATCGCTGTTTCATTGCCAGTGCTCTTTCCAGCTTTTGCAGAACATATACTGCCATGTGTTGCCATCTAGTGGCTAGTGTGCAATTCTGCGAGCTCTGCAAGCAGTCCACGGAAACTGAGAGTGAGAAACTCATACCACTATTTCCGAGTGTGCTGATGGCCTTGTCTACTTCTTTATGAATGTGATTGCCTAGTCACTCAGGATAACTTCAGCATTGAATAGAAACTTTGTGAATGTGCAATGAAATCGGAACTATTTCTTGGTAGCATCAATCCTGCAGCATACAAGACTAACTTAAACATGCTTTATCTTATCAGGGCCCAGTTTTGTGGAACAAGTTGCCAGATAATCAGATAATGTGAGGGAGTACACGAGCTTAGAAGTTTTTAAATCTAAAGCCAGAGTTCACTTTTTATCAATGTAGTTACTTGTTTTAACTAACTTTTAATGACTGTTATTGTTTTATACTGTACATGCTGGGCAGTGTTAAAAGACACACACTGTGTGAACTTGTCACCCAGCAAAAATATGTTTTATAAAAAATAAATAACTAAGTGCCAGGTGGCAGCATGCAGTTCTCATCAGACTTATGAAAAAATCCACTTCAACGTCTTTGCATTTATATAACAAAATCCATGTGACGAGTCCCTGTGTACAAAGAAGAATATAGCTAAACAGGGTTGCCAAAGATCACGGCACCGTGACACCTTAAATTCCAAAGATGAACAGCTAATTATATTGAAACTATGTATCTATATAAATACAACATTGTACACGCGGATTTCTGGACAGACCTCCTCTCATCCCAAATTTACTTTTAGTTTACAGCGAATAAAGCATAAGCATGACTTCAATTACTATTTCGACCATAAAACCACCATCTGTTATTTCTAACAATAGAAATAAAGCATACATAATTTTTTGTTATCATTTCAGCATGGCGGTCATTACATGTTTGCTTGACATCTGTGAACAGTCGTAGCATGTCATTCATGAAACCCAACCCTGACTGGCCAGTTTTTTTCTTCCACTTGGAATGGAGCTGTAGTATGATGGCTGATTGCTGGCTTCTGTGGCAGTAAGATAAAGCCAAATTCAGGATGATGTCCATGCTATGGTCATTACTGGCCATCCTCGTGGGGTCAGCATGCTGCTCTCATGAGGATCGCCATTTCCCAGGCTAATAGTCCTTTCATTTATGCCACGCATCATGCAGTACATGGAATGTATACATGTACATGGGATATACATGGCTTGTACAATGCTTCAGACGAGATTTAGCTTAGCAGTCTAAGCCATGCACAGATACATCAGAAATGCAATTCCAAGTATGAGCATTGCACTTTGGAAATCGTTCATCAAGACATTGGTGTACGCACTCTTGAATAAATATTCAACTTCTGCACACAAATTATAATTCATTGACATGGAGTCTTTCAAATTACCTTACAAGTGTAAGTTCATTAATCGTCTCAGCAATGATGTCAAGATTACTTCAGGCTTGTTCTGTAAGTCTAGTTTGCAGTTAGGGCCTATACATGTGTCATTACAACTGCCTGGATGTCACATAGGATTTCCCCACATGCAAGACCAAGTGTAATCCGTACATAGAGATTGAGTTGTAGCTACAAGTATACATACATTGTGCAAGTCTCAGTTAGTCTCACATTGTGAGAAGAATTTCAGCACAACAGAGTACAACTCTTGCACAGCTATTACAATTCCACTATATATATGAGCATTATGATGATCTTTTTACCCCAGCCCCTTTGGTGAGTATTTCTGCAAGGTCTTTCTTCCAAGGAGGAACACGCAGTTGATTGCCTGGAATGGCTTGCACAAGTACCTCTAGCATTGGAAGGGACCTTCCTCCCAGGTCTCCCTTTCTCATCTTCCACATGTACAACTTACACTCGAGAACCTCCATAGTACTATACAACAGCATACTCTACATTCACAGTCATGTACCAATTGCTGCATACTGTGCATAGCAGCAGATGTGCATAGTATTTGTTTCAGTAACAGCAACCATCTCCTTGTGCACTTTGTGACAACTGACTATTTGTCTCTCTCTTTCCTCAATCGAAAATGATCAATTGTATCAGTTACAGCATTAACTTGCAACCAACTATTTAACAGAACTTCCCTTTAAAGAATCTTAATTGTTGAAATCTGAAGCTCAGCAACTTGAAACTCATTACAAGAACCCAAGGAATCTCAACTTCAACACAAAGCACATTGTGGCAATTGTATTCAAGGATACAATGCGTGTTTATATTTTTGGAAGCTAACTTGTGCACAGCAATTAATTAGAAGAATCCTGGAAGCACAATTCAACAAATACTTGTGAAATCATTTTGCTAATGGCTAAACTGGAGAACTAACTCGCGTTCAGGATAACAATCTGGGAATATGTCAGAGTGGTAGTGGGCAAGGCGAATCCATTTTGGTCTAGCACAGATATTTCCGAATTGGGTTTTATCATGGCGGAGAGCCGGTTAGTGAGGCAAAGGCACGCGAAAGTGTGATAAAGTGGGGGCACAGTTTCCCAACGGCTAGAAAGCCAACATTGAATGGCATTGTGTAGCCAGCAACACAGAAGCAAGCTAGACCTACAATTAGCCAGACAATGGGAGTCTGAAACGCCAGCAAGTGCATGGAGTCAAAGGTGACAAAAAGAGTGTTGCAAACTCACACTGCTCATAGAGGTGCTGATGAGGAGTCGTTTAGAGCAGCAGCTAACATTACCAACAACACAAGGAGGAGCCAAAGCAGCAGATGTACAAGAGCATTGTCATCCTCATCACCACCATCAGCAGCAGCAGCAGCAGCAGCAGCAGCAGAAGAAGAATCTCAGCATCTTAAAGAGGAGCAGCTCTTACCATGGGTTGTTAGTCTTCTCTTGTGATTTGTCAATGCTGCAACTCTGATTACTGGGATAATTTTCTCTGGGCTCCCTTCCACTCTGGAGGACCCGTGTCTCAAGTTGTTTTCCAATTCATAAGTCTCGCAGTCTGCCTTCCGCGATTCTACATCTGCAATTCGACTTCTGTTCCGAATGGCAAGATAACGAGGCCAAAAATACACAGGAAGGATTCCGAAAAGCAAACGAATTATGAGCCTTACTGCATGGTCCAGTGGCCAAAGAAAATGCCCTGCTTAAGAGTTGAGACAGCGCTCATTGTCTGGTAAAACCCATCCTGAAAGGGAACAGGCCCATGAGCTCTTGTGCCACTGCAGAAGAGCAAGCCAAATAAGCAAGATGACAAACACAGATGCTTCTTTCTCTTTTGTGCAAACCTCAAGTCCCAACCACTTTTCTTTAAACTTCACTTTTCATTTGGACCACCGGGTTCCAGCGATATGGAACACATTGGAACAGAGCCCCGAAGTTGGTGAATAAACCCAAACGTTTACTCAACATTTTGCACATAACCGCACAAAGTTCTTAATCACAATGCATGCATATTTTAGCAATAGTCATTTTTCGGTAGCTAACGTTTATTAGAATCAATAATATTTAACTTCCCCGTCAAAGATCCATTAATGAGAACTTCTTTAGTGCCACACTAGACATTTCAAGTAAAGTGGTTTGATTACTCTGGACATTGCTTGAGAGTGATGTCAAATCCTGACACTTTCCACTGTACAGGTTATTAACAATATTACATTTAGAAAGTACTAAAGTGACAAATATAAATTTGTAATAACAAGATCGCCAGAATACCAGAAGTAAGGAGAAAATCGAAGTGACAAGTTTACTCTCCGTACTTCATAACTTTTTTTTTTGCTGAAAAAAAAAAATGCACAGATATTCAAATGAAAATGGCAAAGTGGAGGCCAACTACATATTTTTTGGCAACTTCTGACTCCATTGAGGAAGGCGGAGCATGGAGTGCAGCATGCAATGGTGTTATCAGAAGCAGTTTGAAGTGTTACAACTGAAGCCTATACAGGCCCTTGCCGTTATAAATACTTCACATATAGCCTTGTGGGGGCATTTTGGGCGAGTGATGAGGGGGAAAATGTAGCTTGACAAGCTTTGATTGGGCCCAACCTTAGCAACAAAGGAAAGGCTTGCAATATTAATTATGCTGGAGGCAGGATTCAATGGCCAGCTCTATACTTCTCTGCACAGCCTCTGATACCTTACACAGCTATGCATTAGTTATGATGGAAATAAAGATTTCTACATTGATATCCCCATAAATGCCTCAAAACTTCGTTTACCAAACTTCTACAACTCTTACTTACTAATAAGTATACATGCACTCCAAGAAGAGATTGCTCAAATGAGTCTCAGATTACTCTTAGGAGCACCATCACTTTCATGTTGTTTACCAGCATGTTAACGTTAAGTTAAATCTACTGCAAAAAGTCAACAATATGTAGTTGAATTACATTTGAAATGGTGTCAGATGCCCTTGGAATTTAAGAAATGTAACTTTTTAGCAACTTGCTCTGTGCTCAATCAGAAGGAATATCACATATGATGTAGGTTACATTGCAATTCACCTCAGAAGTTCATTTGAGCCAACTGTTTGGGAAAAAGCAGCTAAAATTTATTTGCAAATAGTTTGCAATTAAGCTTGTTTAGAACAGCTCTCTTCTTACTCTCACATCCAATATGGGCCAGGGCGTATTTCAATGTCTGGTTGCAGAGTATAGTGGAGCAATTTGAACCAGTATTAAGACAGTTGAGTGATTTGAAATCAATAACAGAGGGCAAGCCAACAATTGCTTGGGGGAATTCTGCTTGCTGCAACGATTAAACTTTTGCCTATTGCAAGACAATTAGGGTATCAATTACAGGCAGAGACAATGCCCTGGTCAGGCACGAACTGCAATACCCCCAGGACAGAAAGCAATTTGTCCACTGACTGGACAATGGTCCTCTTGCATGCCCACACTGACCGCATAATAAACTAGTATTTCTCCAGAAATCACACAATCAACTTGAATAATCCACTCGGATTCTAACTGCTGCAGCAATGTTGTCCAATTCCCAGGCCATTCACTGTGAGAGGTAGAGGCAAACACATATAGGATGACCTCCACTAGTTTCAGAGCACAGTTTTAGGATATATTCAAACCAATGCCAGGATGTTCAGAAGAACTTTGTCTAATGTCCATCTTGCAACCATGCAATGAAATTAGACATCATAACTGCATAATGCTACTGACATTACACACAGCTTCAAAGAGGAGATGTCCCACTGAAACTTCCTTTAAAAAAAATATTTTTAACTAAAAACCACATTTATCACACCACTGTGAAAATATCTGGTATGACATATTTAACGACACAATTTCAACATAAAACTGGCAATTTGTTTCAATTTGACTTGTAAGACTTTCACTTACAATATGGTTTATCACACCACCAACACAAGTCTTCTTCACTTGGAACAATGATTGGCTTACTGCAGCAACAATTGCTGTAGTTCTAAGCTTGGTGGCTAGGTGGAACTATCTGATGGAAAGGGTATGCCAGAATGCTGAGGAAGCTATTTTCTGTGCCTGTGCCGTAATATCCTAGGGTGGTAAGAAAGATCCTGATTGTAAAAGATGCATCAAAACTGACCTATGAGCAAACTGTTTAGAGAGAAAACCGGTGCACTGCAGACATTTGATAGGATCACAGTTGATATTTACAGATACCAAACCTTCTGGGTCAAACGCCTTCCTGACTATCATAACCGAGAAATTTTCATTAAAAGCAGCAACTCAAGTGCAACTAGGTTAATATCGAGAGCCTGATAGAAACAACTAAATTTACTGATCCACATGACATGTGCACTCATTCGCTCACTCGAGAGACAACGTACAGTACAGACAATCAACCGATGTAAAGAGCGGCAAGTAAAGCAGACACTGAGACAGTGATGAGATATTCAGATGAGCATCGACCCCATGAATAAACATCTAATGGGATGTACAATGCAAACTCTCTCAGATTAACAATTTAACACAAAACCTCTGGACCAAAGGGTTGTCATGGCAACAAAGTGGTCACATCAGGAAACCTTTGTTCATGTCACGTCCTGGTCATTTCAGTCACGGCGGGTTAATGTGACATCATTGTGACCAAGATTACCTCCAAAAAAAAATCCTGCGGACTCATTAGCAAGACCACAAAAACACATCACAAAATAGTTAAGGGACCATTCAGAATTTATGACTGGGGGGGGGGGGGGTGGGAGTTTTGCTGGAACTTCCTGTCAAAAATTGATACCCCCCTTGAGTTTCATGCGGATTTTTAGTACCCCACCCTTAGGTTTCACGCGTATTTTCCCCCTCGACATACAAAGCAATACACACATATATACCGTTATACACGGCCGTGTGTACAGATTCGCGTCATTTCGCAGACTTTTCTGCGTAAAAAGGTCCAAATAAAATGAGTTTATGCATGTTTTCTATAATTTTTTCTTTGTTAAAATTTCTTACCCCCCCCTTGAAACACGTGTGAAAAGTTAGTACCCCCTCGGCAAAAACTCCCACCCCCCCCCCCCAGTGATAAATTCTGAACGGTTCCTAAGCAAAGAACGAAATCGGTCAGATTTGTCCTCACCTGACAGGTCTTCGCAATTCAAAAATAGTTTTCTCAAAACATGCATGGCTCTTATTTCTCGGACAATATCCTTTGATGATGGGCATCTTATTTTTGTACTTGGACCACCCTGTCAATTTACGCCTACCTGAAAAGTGCCGAAAATAGCGACTAACTTTGAGCATGCGTTTGACAGGCCGACATACAAAATGTATTACCCTAAATTGCTAATAAAGGTTCGCATGAGGTTTTATGACAGTCATCATTGTTGGGGAAATAAAATAACATGCAAAATTTTGCAATAGAAAGATTTTTATCTTACACTTACGTTACAAAAATACAAAATTCATCAACTGACGTGGTTTTTCATGCAAGGAAGTAAGACAAGTAATTTCCTACAAAATGCAGTTGCTCACTTTCAAGCTGACTACATATATTATCATTTTACAATTTGATAGTATTGACTAATCCAAGTACCAAAGTATCCATTCCATGAAGCTACTGCTTGAGTCAGCCCACAGGAGGAATTCCTGGGGCCAGTAAACACCATTAAGTGGGCGATGATAGAGCAAATGAAGGAGGCAAGGTGAGTAAATGTGAAGTGTGTGTTCTGAAGACAGATGGTCAGAGGGAAGAATTACGAGCGGACTGTTGTGAATAATGGAGGTGGTGTGTGGGGCCAAGAAGCTTTGAGCTGGTCCCCTGCAGGTGTGCTTTATGCAGAAACATGTGAAGTTAGGCTAGGGGATGTTGTGGTGATGGATGCCCAAACACACAGCTTGTTTTCTTGCTGTCCACAGCTTCCTGCCTATGTTTGGCCAGTCCTAGCTTGGCTGTCAAGAGCAGCCTCAAGCCAGTCGCTGCACACAATACTTGCTACAAGGGCTATCAGTCACTCCTGTTGACCTGTATGCATCCTCTTGCCGGCCCTTCGATTATACACCGTCAAGCCTGGCAAACCAGCTTCTGGGATGCGACCACCTGTGTGCCGAAATCACTGCCAAAGCAGCCTGTCACTGTCAGCGCAAGTCACTGGGAGTCGGCAGCAGGCTGACAGGTCTTTTCAGGGACTTTATTCTGAGACTGTTCATACAGTCAACCAGGCCACCCACCAAAACTCAAAGAAACTCCCAGAAACTGCTGAGAAACACACAGAAAATCAAGAAAGCTGCAGCTGCATGACTGTCTTTGTTGTCTGGCGTGTTGCAATAACAACTCGAAGAAAGGCCAGATAAGTCAAATCCCCAAAAGATGCCTGCAGTTGCTGAATGAATGCCATGCAGCCATTATGAATACACTCAATAAATGGTGGACCTGTTAGTACCTGAGCGCCAGATACTTATACCGGACATGAAACCTTAGCATGCTGAAAGACGTGTACCATAATCAATTCAATGGATTAGCTTGTCTTGAGTGGGTGGAATACAGAATTCTGATTTTGCTACACAACTCGCCACAAGAATGCAGAGTGCTAAGAGTAAAAAAGCCTAAAACAAAAATAATTTCAGGTCATTCGGATCTTGCTGACTTAGCCTCACATAACAGGAAAGGTTTAGTTTCCAGTATGACATTTATATTACAATTAATGCAGAAACTGAAAATTCAGTCTTTCGATTCTTTTTCCGCCCCTTCAATACAAACAGCAAACATTTACCTAAAGCGTGGGAGGGCACAAGAGGAGCCCAAGTTGAACAGGAAACCGAATGGAGAATACATAAAAAGCTATATAACAGATGAATGGACACTACCTTTGTTTCTTGCCTGAAAAACTATAGGCTGCACTACAGTATCAAGTTACGATAGCCAATGTACATGAGGTGATCAGTGAATTTTACCGCAAAATATCCTAGACCTGTGCAGCCCTCTTAGGCTGAATCGCCTGGATCGAATCTGCAACAATTGAAAGACACAAGCTCGGGCCAATTGGTCAAAAAAATTATACGAACCTTGGGGACATCGACTAGTTGTTCCATGCATGCAAGTCCAAACAACTACTATATTATGAGAATGATCTGGTGCATAATTAAGTAAGTAACATTTTATTTAAAATTCACTAATATAGGTTAACAAGTAACAAAAGCACAAGCGCTCGTTTCTGAAAACGGTTTATGATATGCCTGAGCTAAAATTAGAATCACATTGTTGCAGTAATTTTCTATTATCCTAATTATGGCGTCCTCAGTGGGGAATTATTCTGGACTAGCTCTGGATGAATGGATGTTTTCACACTGAAAGTTAACCAAGGGAAAAGCACTAACATAGTTAGCTTCTCAGTGTGCTCAATGCCATCCCATACTGGTAGGAGAGATCTTATCGGCCTTGATATGAATCATATGATGTATGTGATGTTCGCACTTGTCCTCATCATTCCACCATCGTTGTGGCAATCTGCATATGTCCTATTGCTGGCTTACCTGCAGTGCCCCCACCCAATAAAAAAGGTCGTTCTAGGTCTTTTCAGGGACCTGTTCTGAGACTGTTCATACAATGAACCAGGTCACCAACCAAAACTCCAAGAAACTCCAAGAAACTGTTGAGAAACACACAGAAAATCAAGAAAGCTGCAGCTGCATGACTGTTTTTGTAGTCTGGTGTGTTGCAATGACAACCTAAGGAAATGAAAGCCCAGGTAAGTCAAATCACCAAACGACAGTTGCAACATGACTATAAGTCAGCCATCATGAATACACCAATGGATAGTCAACCTGCTGACACTTCCACTAAACTTATGCACCATGGATTATGTAAGACATGACATTTCAGTATGCTGAATGACGTGACTAATAATAAATTCGATGAATTTGTTGTTCTTGGGTGGGTGGAATACACAATTCAGAATTACGATTTTGTGTCACAACTTGCCACAAGTATGTGTAACGCCTCAAAGAATACACAGGCCAACATCAAAATTTTTCCGATCACTGAGATCTTGCTTACAAAACAGGAAATGTTTAGTTTCAAGTCTGACATGAACAATTAATTCTAAATGTTCAATAATCCGATGTTTCGTTTCGCCACTTCATGAGAGACATCAAACATCTACCTTTAAAAGTGTGGAAGGGTACACAAGAAGTTCAACTGAATACATAGCCATAATGCAGCATATAATTATGTACAATCCATAAGGTGATGGCTGTATGGATGAAACTGCACAATACATGTGCTACATATTGGGCATGTTTCCCTGTTTGAATCGAATCAGGGATACCATTGAAAGACTGGAGTTCATGCCAACGGGTAAAAGATTCTACGAACTTTGGTAACATCGACTTGTTGTTTTATGCAAGTCCGGGCAACTACCACGTTAAGGGATGATCAAGTGGAATATTTATGATGTGCTTGTGCTAAAATTAGAATCACATTGTTGCAGTAATTTTCTATTATCCTAATTATGGCGTCCTCAGTGAGGAATTATTTTGGACTAGCTCTGGATGGATGTTTTCACACTGAAAGTTAACCAAGGGAAAATAACTAACATAGTTAGCTCCTCGGTGTGCTCAATGCCATCCCATTCTAGTAGGAGAGATCTTATCGGCCTTGATATGATGTATGTGATGTACGCACTTGTCCTCATCATTCCACCATCATTGTGGCAATCTGCATACTTCCTATTGCTGGCCTACCTGCACCCACCCCATAAAGCATTGATATGCATTTTCATTTGGACCAAAAGCACATCACACTCCGGCCCATTTTATGTCTTCAGTCTGTGACAGGCTTTATCAGATGCATGTGATATTTGGCGCATCACTGTCACAAATATGAGGATATCATCCTCATTTGAATAACTGAGGCCAGGAAATTCATCCCACTGCAGACAGAATATCTGATTTCTGCTCCTCCCCCCCCCCTAAAAAACAAAAAAAGTGCAGCTGTGATCCCGACTGAGCATCAACTGTGAGCTACGAGACATTTATCCATTTATCGCAATGCTAATAACTGGCAAGCATTAAAATTGCAACTAAATAGCTGGTCTGGTGACAGACATGTAAATACAGGGCTAAATACATGGGATTCCTGCATGTATTCAGAACACTCAATTGCAAGCAATGAAATGTGACAATATGAAATAGTTATTTTAGATGTTACTGTCAACGAATGCCAGTACTTACATTCAGCTGCTAGTGAACATCAATGATGACAAATTGCTCAGGAGTCATAGAGATTAACATGGCATTGATAGGGATATGACCTCACACGGAACATTTCAGTCCAATTGTGTGCGCACTTGACATTCGTTGAATGTAAGCTGAATGAAATACTGAAGTCGAAACGGGCCATCGGTACTCGGGTTTTTAACAAAATAAACAACAGTAAAATCATATCCGCAGAAAAACTTGTTTGAAATTTTGTAACTGCATCTTAAATTTTTGGTCTAAATAAACTTTTGTCATTGTCATTGAAAATAGAGTCATAGATCTACGTACAATGTAAAAGTACTAAGGACAAACTGCATTTGCTTTTAAAAATAACAATCCCAAATGGCTCTTCTAACTAAACAAATGCCGTTATGCAGTGTTATGCCAACCACACTCATCATAACTGATGAAACATTTGCCAGCTTCATTCAGTGAGATTGAGGCAACAACAACAAGGCACCAACCAATCATACTGAGGAAGGAAGGAGAGCAAAAAGAAAAGCAACGTCTAAATGTGATGCGTTCATTTGATGCGTTCATCTGACGTGCTCACTTGATGCGCTCACTTGATGTGCTCACTTGATGTGTTCGGTTGGGTGTGCTCATTTGATGTGCTCATCTGGCTGCTTTGGTGACACAAATGCCTGTCATGTCTGGCTGCGGCCAATTTAGGAAAAGACGCTGTTTCCAAATTGAAATAGTTCGAAACAGATAAACCAGATTGGGCGATGGAGGAGGGTGGTGATTGCGAGGAATATCTTGGGGCGTCACACAGTCTCCTTTGTTTTGCAATGAAGTCAAGAGGCTCTGGTTGCCGCAATCCATCAGTCTGACTGACATTAAGCCTCTCATCAGGTCTAATGAAATTGGAATAAATAATTAGGCGGGAGGGTATAGAAAGGCGAATCGTAATGGCCAGATATGTGGGAGTAGTGTGCCGATCCCATTAGACCAACTGTTATGATGAGCAAAAGCCGGCTTGTGTTATACGATACCCGATCATACCGGCTCTCAATAAGGCCTCACATGAAGTCTTAGGAAGTCTCGTGGGGAGCACAATGAATGAATGGATCATTGTAAACATCTCTTGATCAGTCGTGCACATGAGCTGCCTCCATGATGCGATTAAACCCGAGCAGCGAGTTCACCTTTCAGAAGTCTGACCTAAATGTAAGGATCTATCGTAGGCCCCTGCTTGACACCCCTGTAACAAGCAGGTCACCTCTGGAGAGCACTTACTCTTGCAAAGGAGCACGATAAATCTCCGGCAGATTATAAGCTTCTGCAAGGTTTGTCATGGGCCTCGCACGTTACAATAAAGCAGTGTGAGATAGGCAGTCCTTGGGAGACCATTGATCTGCCAGTTGACCACTGGGGACCACCACGGGGACACCTATCAGCCCCCAGCATGTAGGACCTTTGCAGGCGCCATTTTGATCATTTCAAAAGGGCCCGAAAGATGGACACAGCTCTGCAAACCCCAGGCATTACATCAATCCATGGAGAGGAAAAGTTCCCTATTACATTGTATGAGCACTCCAGAAAAAAAAACTTTTCATTCAATCACATACATATGTCTGCCTCCATGTAATTGACCCTGGCAGCCTTGAGCAGGAGGTTCAAAGACGTTTACAAGGAAGAAGAAGAGTGAATCAATGACCAGCTCTCCTTGGAAGCCAGAGGTATGTAAATCCGCCAGCAATTAAGAGGTGGAGTTGCAGCAGAGAGGGCTATTGTGGGCTACACGTCCTTTAGTTGGAAATGACAAACGCGTCTCAGGGGAGTAAGTTCAAATGACGGCCTTGTCAGCAGCGTTTTGCACCTCGCAGCCTGAGAAGCTCCATAATGGAATACATATATCGAGGTTTAGCATTAATGCCTTTGCTAAGTTGCAGCAGGTTGTTGAGAGTTGACCTTCAGGCAGGAGGGAATGGTTGCCTGGAAGACTGCAGCATAAGGGAGCTTTATGACCTTGCAAAAAGCTGCCCGCAGGAACTATTCGTTATCTTGATTCATCCCCAGTGTTTTGTGCGAGTAAACAGTGCAACTGACGAGGAGCTGTCGATGCTGCGCCGATACTGCGCTTTACTCATCTGAACAGCCTCCATGCCACATCGGCGATGTGACATCGCAACACCCCCAGTGCCAACTAGTGCCAACTTGTCCCTGACCTAGCACTGCCATTGCACTGACCTCTCCATGACCCCGTGACCTCTCCGCTCGCAAATTGAACTCCACTCACATGACGCGGGCTGATAAGAAGCACCGTGACCACAGTGCTCTGGGCGTGATTTGTCAAAATGCAAACAACTATACAATCTCCTGAATCCAGTAAATCTACTTCCTATCACCAAACAGTGACCCTTTTCAACTGGATTTTTAGTAGGTCTACAGTCTGGTGCGAGATTCCCTGTCATCAGGAACTGTCAAAAACTTTTCTAAGAGGACAGAAGAGCTGCTAGTTATATGCTGACCTGTTTCAGCTGCTTGACAAGGCTTTGATGTTTGGATTTTCTTCTGTCACAATCCATTCTTAGTGTCTCAGGCTTTACCTCCTTAAAGGCTGTTTATTAGGATCTAGACTTAGATGAGCTTCTTTCAAAGTGCATCAAAAAGCAATGGGTCACAAGTCAGAATCGATGCGAAGATTAACCGGGAGACCGGTCCGCCAGCCTTTAGTTACCAAACTTGGCCAAATTCTTTCTTGGTGCCTTGGGAGACTGCGGTGACTTGTGTCTGCTAAGGAGCACCTCCTTCATTCCTTGTTTAACCCACAAAAGAAATTTAATTAAGAGGAGGAAATGAGGGCAGCCGGGGCCTCGCTGAGCCCTCCAAACAGCAGATGGCGCAGCGGTCGGTCTCCGCCCTTCTCATGCAAAGATGGCGCTGGAGGAGGCAGTAAATCGGGGGCTAGGTCGGTCATAGCACTGGAGGAGGGCTGTGTGGCCTGCAGATAGGCCCTGTTGGATTGCTTCAGTGGCCATGGCGTCCATTCAAGTAACGTCTCATTCATTTGAAAGGAACGCGTCGTCGCTAATGAGTCTCTTCTATCACTTTGAACCCGTAACCTCAGCTGTCCGCCATTTCCATTTGTTCTCTCCATAGAACCTCGCTAATGTGCACAACAGTCCTCGATGCCATCCAGTGCCATCCAGTGCCATCTAGAGCCAAGGTCAGCCCAACAATCGCAGCAGCCAACTTTCTTCCTCCACAACTTCTCATGCGTCTTGGCAGGCCTGCCCGGCTTGCCCGGCCCTCATTTGCACCGGCTGACCCCATAGATGACAATCTTCTGGTGCCCAGGACGCAGTTGCATGGTGAATCATGGGCTGTGGAAAATGACCATGATCGAAAGGCTAAAAGAAAAAACCAAGATCTAAGCTCCACTTCCAATAACTTTGCATAAGAAAGGATTTATCGCTCCTAATATTAAATGCCTGTGACGCACCAGGCAACATTCTTGGACTTGCAGAAACGCCATGTCAAGGACGCAGGACCGGATTCACACTGAAATTGACAAATAATAATCTGCAAAGCATTTCATTATTGAAGATACCAATAAGTAAATAAGCAATCTTGTGATAAATTTTCAGTTATTGAAGTACATTGGCCAAGAATGGCCCTGGCCACTTTAATAATAAGCCTCTATGGTCAACCCAAAGGAAAGGGGACGCGGATGCTTCACATAATTGGTGAGAGGCAACATGGGCACAATCTATGAGTTTGGTTAGGCAAGCAGTCTGAAGCAGAATAGGCGAGCATTGCCAAGCAAAGCCTGTTGATAGCAGTGGGCCATCTGTCTGTCTGCGGAGGAGTGCAGGGGCTTAGAGGGGTTGCAGGGCCAGATACTTATTCAAAGAGGACAGGCAGACAATAGTTTGGGACGTGATCTCCACTATTGAGATGTGATCTCTGCTGCCAAGAGGGTGATCTCCGCCTTCCACTGGCTTTCAATGAGTTTGAAGTTATTTGCTCCGAATCCTCCCCACATCCTTGTAAGGGCCGGGCAAAATGAAGTAATTTCCGAGGCCTGTCCCTCCCTCTCTTCCAAGGGTCTTTCTTGAGCAATCCATCATGGCCAATGTATGCAGGCTGAGAAAACAATAAAGAGAGAGCGGCCTTCCCCAGGAGCACCACCGCAAGTCATGTCATGCCGCTGGACCACACCGTCAAGATACCATACAGTCCAGATGCCACACAGCAGATTCACAGGTCTATGACAATTTACAACACCGAAAAGTATTTGTGTGGATTGGACTCCACATACGAGCTTAAATAAAAATTTATCATGGAAACATATTATGTTGCCCACAAGGACATGTCACCTAATTTTATAGAGTGGTTCATAATGTCACTTAAAAAGTATGTGTATAATCTCCTTATAAAAACACATTTATTCAAAAGTAACATGAATGACATTGCGAACTACAACCATGACACATACATCACTTCTAGTTCACGAATACTGTAATTTTCCAACCGCAACCAGACCCTTCAATCTTCAAGAGCCGTCTTTACAGTTAGCCTTATTAATTATGCAACTCCAGAAATCCGTCAACTAGGCCTATTTTTTCATTTTTATTTGAACACCACAACAAAACCTTTCAGAAAACATCACAACAATGACACATTCACAATAAGTTTCACAATCATTTGATTCAATGACTCATTTCAGTTCCAAGAAGTCAATATTTCTACTAAGTTCTAGCCACAGCAACTCAAAAACTACCATTCTGCTATTCCATCCCAACACTGCTCGTAATTTCAAAATCAAATAGCCAAAACTTGAGACTTAAAGCTGAAGTTAAGAACAGCTGGGACCTGGCTGCTTGCAACAGAAACATGTTAACAACAGATGGCGCAGTGATCCATCCTGTCCGACTTGGGAAATGCTGATTTGCCTATATGATTTATAGAGAGAACACCGGATCTACTTTTGCCAAGTTTTGCGCTTCGTTCTTATCCACAAGGCAGTTTAAAAATAGCTCAGGCTGCCTAGCATTAAAAATAAGTTGACCCAAGGAATTCGAAAATTATCTAAGTTCCAGCTATTTTGCTTGTAAAGGCTGCAAAGCAGGTTAATTACAATCGTATAGTTTAAACATTTTTTGTAGAACCTCTTCGAACATAATTATTACGACTTTTTTGCTGTTGTTTTTCTTTTTTATTTTAAGCTCATTTGTCAGTTACCTTTTTTTTCACATTTACATTGTTTCCCTCCGTTTTCTTTCTAGTAGTTATTTTTGGATAAAATATTGAATGACATCAAAAATAATTTAATTTTTGTCATCAATTGGGCAAGCTGAATACATTGTAAATAATATAATTTACCTTTAATAACAGTAGCGGATCCAGACAGGTTCATATAGGGGGGGAGCCGGGCGTGTTTCGGCATTCGCGGGCTCACGTCGTCACGTAATTTCTTCAAAATACTATTATTAATCTCAGTGGTCTAGGAGGGACCTGGGTCCCCTAGGCCCCCCCTGAATCCGCCACTGAATAATGAACTATTCCACCAAACTGTCAAGTAGAGTAGGCATTATTTGAAAATATCTGAATTTTTTTTACACCTTTGACGATGAATTTGCCATGCATGTTTATTCAAATAGGAAACTGAATCAATTGTAAGAAGTTGGGTCCATTTGACCTAATTCTTGCCTGTGACCCTTGATTCTGAGACCATCACCGCACAGATTTTGGATACTTTTGTGCTAAGTACGCTTGCAAAACTACCTTCGGCCATTTCGCTGCGCGAATATTACATCATCCAGACAGTATACTATGCATGCAAAATTGTTTGGGCAAGTGTGTTGACCGCTCGGAGTGTTGATAAGTCAGAAACAATAAGCCATTTTATAGTTTCTGTAACATAATCAGACAAAGAAGATATGACAGCTATTGACAATGGTCTGAAGTCCATGGGCATCACATCTATTTTCTGTTTGCCAGTTGAAACACATTTATAAGCATCCAAGCAGTTACTGGAGGGGAGACAAGAAATAGAGAGAAAAGAAAGGAGAGAAAGAAAGCAAGAGAAGGGGAGAGGATGGGAGAGAAGACAGGGCTATTAAAAGAAGGAAGAGGAGACAGGCAAGGGGGGGGCAAGCAATGGGAGAGAAGGGGGAGAAGCAAGGAGGAGAAAAAAGGGGGGAGAAAGAACGAGAGAGAAACAAGGGGAGAGAAAGAACGGTAGAGGAAAAACGGAAGAGAGAACATGAGAGAAAGAACAGGAGAGAAAGGAGTGGAGGAAAGAAGGAGATTAAAAATAGGTAGAAACATAAATAAAAACATAGATATGTAGATATTAGATAAATAGATAGATAGATGAGACAGCTACAATGGAGGGGAAAGGGGGAGGGGAGAGGAGGGAGAAGGGAGGGGGAGAGAAGGGAGGGGGAGAGAAGGGAGGGGGAGAGAAGGGAGGGGGAGAGAAGGGAGGGGGAGAGAAGGGAGGGGGAGAGAAGGGAGGGGGAGAGAAGGGAGGGGGAGAGAAGGGAGGGGGAGAGAAGGGAGGGGGAGAGAAGGGAGGGGGAGAGAAGGGAGGATAGGAAAAGGGGAGAAGGGAGTAAAAATGAAGGTAGAGGAGGAAGGGGGGAAAGGATGGATAGAGAAAAGGATCCAGAAGAGAAAAGGAAGGGGGAGACCCCTGACTGACAAGTCAGTCTGCTGTAAAGCAGGCGAGCGAGCGAGGCCTCGCTAAAAAAGATAAGATAAGATAACATTTTATTTAACGTCGGTGGTGATAATACAAACAATAAACACAAGCTCACGCTCGCAACTGATATAGCAGGCTACTGTAGCCTGGGGAGATCCAAAGATATTCCCCTAAATCTATTGCAAGAGAAGACGCTTGGCCTTCCACGCCCTTCAGTTCTTACCCTCGCACCTCCATTTCCTCATTTGGCTGCTCACTCTAAAAGTAGGTAAATCCCTTTAAATGCTAAATAAGGAAAATTCAGTGGCGGATACAGGGGGGGCTAGGGGGCACGGGCCCCCCTAGACCACTGAGATTAACAATAGTATTTTGAAGAAAATACACTGGGATGCAGGCCCGCGAATGCCAAAACACGCCCGGGCCCCCCCTAGAAGACCCGGTCTGGATCCGCCACTGAAATTTATCTGAAAGCCTTCTTTATTGTTGACAGGTCACTCCAAATGTTCATGCTAAAACAATTTTGTAATAAATATTTTAACTCTTTAGATCTACAATGTACAATTTTAGTGACAAGTGTGGTAAAGAAAACGCTGGGGTCTGCAAAGGCAAAGGTGCTTGACCTTAAGGCTTTGAGCGTTGAAGTCCCGAGCACCTGCTAGGAAAAAATATTGGGTGTATCGCATCGTGTATTCACATGGTGACGGTTTAAAATAATGTTCTTTCATCCTTATGATACCACAATAAGGAATAAATAATATAACTTACCCTTTAAATGAAGAATGACACCATTCCGTCGATTTTCCTTATTGAAAACGCACTATTCCAAAGTTAAATCGATAGATAAAATTCAAATTCTCACTTTCTAAAACACATGTTTAAAGAAAACGAGTTTCTCTTCAACTGGCCAAATCTGCTTCATCCGGTCACTTAACTGATCACTTAATTACTAATTGATTGCCTCTTAAAGGAGTTGCGCAACGTGCTAATTAGACATTCGGTCTTTTGCAGATTTTCGCGCCAAAAGTTGATCGGTTTCTCAATTGATAAACAATTTATTTGTTGTCAACACAATCTTGAGCGTTCGAATTTAAAAGAAAGATTTTGCAAAATGGAATTGAAACCGGTATTCGAGCTTTCATTGGAGCTTTTATTGCTGCTAAAAATAATAATCTGTGAACTTTTACGTTAACTCAAAATATTTTTTTAATGTCAGTTAAAAAGAAACTATTGCATTTAACCAAAAAATAATATTAAACCAAATATTTTTCTTGGAATATTTTTAATATCAAATTCATCTATCTATCTATCTATCTATCTATCTATCTATCTATCTATCTATTTATCTATTTATCTATTTATCAAATCAAAGGGTTAAATCAATTTATAATTTCAAAAGGTTAAAACTGATTGTGCACAAAGTTGACCAGAAGCTTAGCATACAATGACAGGGGACTATCAAACGAATAAAAACACCAAATATAACTTTCTACCAGGTATATTTATACCAAGTGAACAAATAGACAATGATTGGCTGATACTGATACTGATTTTATCTTACCCTTTTCAACTTCTGATGCCATTGAATAAGCTTAGCTTGACTCAGCTCAGTTGGTAGCGCTGTGGACAAAGTCCCGGGATCGATTCCTGCTATGACTGGTGTCAGTCGGACAAGTTGTAGGCCCACAGCACAAATTCAATTTCTTCGCTTCTTTGTAGCAGTGGCGGAGCTATGGGGGGGCCTGGGGGGGCCAGGCCCCCCCCCAAATGTATAAGTGGCCCCCCCACTGGCCCCCCATTTCAGATTTGAAAAATATGAAAAAATTATTGGAGCTGCAACAGTCACTGGAATACATCCGTCTAAAGTTGTTTTCTTCGCTAAAGTAAACCCAATTTTCTCTAGAATCACAGTTGCCCTTTGAAAAAGTTCTGAGGCATCTGATAATTTTTGATTTCCCGATTTGAATATATCTAGCAATATGTGTACCACGCACAAACCTTAAAGTTTTAGAGGGTGAGTGACATTTGCCCGAATATCAGGATCTAGATGCAATAATATTCCAAAAGAAATCTCTTCGAAACTAGCTATTGATTCTTAATTATGTTTATTTCATTTTCTGCCCAAATTATTTTGCCTTTTTGCCTCAATCTTAGTGTTTCCCAAATTTTTTTGGGGGAGGGTGACTACTCCCCCTCCCAGTATTGTCTATGCATCTAGAGCTTCCATGCGACGCCTATAATCAGGGTGTTTGAGGAAATCTTTCCGTTGCCATTGCTCAGTTAAGAAGTAATGGTCCTTTGAACTATATTGATTAAACAGACCTGATTCACCAGAGTGATTTGTACAAACTGCTAAATTTTCCATGTGTGCATGGAATTTCCCTACATTTTTAGAATTTGTGTCATTTGCACAAATTGATAATACCTTTTAGGCCTATTTAAAAAGTTGGGTAGATTTCCATTAAAAGGACTTTCATAAATTTTCAATTAAGACCTATGATCTCGGAAAACATTTTGAGCATGAATATGCTGAAAATTTACAAAGACAGTTAAAGTTACCCCGAATGATAGGTTGGGATTGGACCAAAACTTTGTATAATTTTTACATAATCTTGTGCAGTGTCCTTGTGTGACTCAGTGTGTAAAATTTCTTTGCTGTAGGATTATTTTTTCTTATAGAAATGACCAATAAATGCACTAAATGACCCCTGGATTTTATTTCGGGTACGCACGGAAAAAAATACCTGTCGAGCTAGACATAAACTTTGTGACGTCACCACCATTGTTAGAATTAGTTAACTTATAGCTATATATTTTTAACAATGACCATTGTGACGTCATCACCAATGGATGTGCTGGAGGATGGAGGAAATATCTTGAAAAAGTATCTAAAATAACTAAATAATTATCGTACTCAAAGAGATACTTCAACAAATTAGTCAAAAATATTATTTATCATAAGTTTATATTATACTTTGTATGAAACCATCAATATTTAGCGAATGGTTTTATCATTCAGGGCAACTTTAATGAGCTGTCTCTGAGAAAATCAGGCGGATAGCCCTATATGTGTCCGGATGGCCCGACTCGGATTTTGATGAAATTTTCACCAAATGACCTTCAAATAGATTAACGAGGACTGGTGAAGTCCGTTTTTTTATCCGACAAATTTTTCCATGCTATTGGGCCTATTCAAAAATAGATGTCAAAACTGCCTAAAATATATTTAAATTAAAATATATAGTAAAAATGGCCAACTTTGACGATGTAATTCTCAAATCCGGGCGCGTCGTTTGAAGAAGTGACCATGGGGCATCTTCAGGTATGCCTTGAACCTCCAAAAACCAATGTCCGCCCGGTGGAACTTTTCCGTATATTTTTGTTATTGACACAAAAAAAAACGCAAAAACGGACAATTTTGAGTCAAATGACGGAACCCTAAAAATTCTAACTTTTTCATATCTCAGCTAATAACGCCCCTATTTCAACAAATAAAGTGTCAATTCCTATGTTTTCAGACATGGGGAACTGATTTATGGGGTTATTTTGATCATCAAAGGTCAAGGTCACCACGAAATGTCAAGGTCAAACACCAAAAAATCCAAAAATTTAAGTTTTTTGGCATGTAACACCCTCCAAAATACCCGAATCATGTAATATTGTCAATAATATGATGCTTAACTATAGAACAGGTTATATTCATCAATTAGAAAAAGGAATTATCCTTATATATTATGCATACATGGTACAGCTCCTGTCAAAATACGGATATTTCCGAATTGTGACGTACAACAAAAATCATGAATCAATGACAGAGATCGGGTGCTGATGTATATTAACTGTATCTGTTGATCCATACATTTTGAGAAAGCTTATACACCAAGGATTCTAAAATCTGGTATTTCCATATATTATTTAATTGGCTATGGTGGCCATCTTGGAGTTTCCCAAAATGGCCATCCGAAAAACTTTTTTGCTCATATCATCAGATCTATTTGGGCTAGAGTGATGATTTTTGGGTCAAAATGTTTGTATGCAGGACAGGGATATTCAGTGTTTTTTTCCCTTCCACTACTAGTGGGCTATTATCCACAAATTAACATAATCACTTTAATTTGCTGGGGAAAATATTGTCAAATGAAAGAGTCATTTGAGGATACATTCTGTGTTCCTGATGTACCAAAAGGAATTCAGAGCTTTTGAAATCAAAGTAATGTGTGCTGCTCTGCTTGTATTAAGATAGCTTTGTTAGCCATATAGTATTATTGGTGTTATATAACATGATTGGATGGTAAGGAGGACATAAATGATCTATGTTTTTCAGAAACTGAGCCAATTATGCTAACAAATTGATGATAATTGTGTAAATTGAAGTTCAACAATGCGCAATGAAGCTTCATCAACTGCCTTTTTTCCCTGTGCACCCTGGGACCACTGAGTACGGTAATTAAATTTACCGTCTCCGAAAATGGCGACCTGAAAATTTTCAGTCTGAAGGAAGGATTTTATCTTGCTGAGAAACAGTTAATAAAACCTCTAAGACACCGGATTTTGCATCAAAATGTACAAGTTAGTTGCTTTACTGGAGTAGCCACCGAAGTTTAGATGTGGAAACGTTTTAATTCCATGAATCGAGGGGGAGAAGATCTGAAGCGGGAGACGGTAAATTCAGCAGAGGGAGACGGTAAATTCCTCAGCCACATCATTGATGGAGACGGTAAATTTCGATACTGAAAGTCTAAAACTGCTTTGTCAGTGCCTACAGAAAGACTACAGCTAGATAAATCTTGTTTTATCAAAGATGGGAATATCCAATAGCCTTTTTTTAATGTTGAAACCAATATATATTGAAGTTTGTAAGACCAACAACAGTGTCTCAAAACCAGAAAGTGAAGTTTGATAATTTCATGGTTTTATTCAGAAGATTAATTGTGGTCTTTGTTCTTTAAAATCCACAGTGTAAACAATTGAAAAAAAAAAAACAATGACGAGATGCAATTCATGTGGCAGTAGGCCTAATACAGAAGGTGTTTAACATTTTTAAAATTTGCATATTTTCAAGATGCAAGGCCAAAGAATCTACAGCTGAAATCACTAATTAATATAAACCCTGGCTCATAAACATGGAATAATATTTTGGAGTATGAAGTGGTAAGAAGGTATAAATTTTGAAGTTTGAATGGCAGCAAGGTGAGTATTGACACTGGTAGTGGTACAAGCAAGCAAAGTGGCCAAGCAAATAGAACATATAGCATTCTTCTTTTTTTTTTTCAGTGGTCCCAGAGTGCTGTGGCATAATACTGAGTGTCAGTGAAGTACCTGGTGTCTTCCAGCACTCTGGGACCACTGAGTACGGTAATTACATTTACCGTCTCTGAAAATGGCGACCTGTCTTTCTGGCCTTCAAAATTGTGGATTTTACTGTGGATTTACACATCATATGCCAAATTCTAATGGTATTTTGGCACTTGGCATGTCAGTTACAGCCATTCTAAAGATCTAGAGACATGTGGGCATGTCTTTAATGAAGAACTTGTTGAGAACCTGATCGTTTTAGAAATGAAGCGGGAGACGGTAAATTTGATGCGGGAAAATGTCGTGAGAACGGTAAATTTTATTGCGGGAGACGGTAAATTCAGGCTTTCAGTTGAATAAATTTGCATTTTCCACGGAATAAAGCCTTATTGTGGACCTATGAGACTCAATGCTGCATAACATGAGCGTACCAACTGGACTGGTGTACTTCAGGCAGGGTTTCTGTTGACGCCGTCTATATCACCAAAAACCGCATTGTTTTAGTAAAGGACGCACTTTTAAAGCAGTGTCTGGGTCCCCAGGATGCACTGAAAGGTCAAGCTTTCAATCTCAAGTATCAGGCAATCGATTATCCATGATAACAATCAAGGCGCCTCAATTGCTCTGAGAAGCTTTTGGTGACTTCACACCTTCAAGAGTCGCTTAATTGCAATTCAGACTCATTACTGGCTCTCATTTAGACGAGCCTTCAATTTACTTTAAAATGGCTTAATTTCCAATGATTCATTCAATTGAGACTTCTTCTTGATTCCTGAACACAACACAGAATATTCAAACTGATTTAAAATAGACTGAAGCACGCTCTGTAGCTCATCTATTATCTTAAACATGCCCTGTGGAATAAGTTACTTGTAACCAAAACTTTGGGATTGTATATTTCAGGTAGGGGGGCTCCAGAGGCCTTTGCTCATTAGTTTGAAAATTACCAACTTTTGCAAAACATGACAAACACTTTTACTTTTCCATTTCATATGTGGACCAGGGGGCCCATAAATTCCCTGTACAATACGCATATTTTGTGTGTACATTGCAACTAGTGATTTGCAGATTTTTTTTACGGGCCAATATGTCAATTCAAGTTTGATGGGTGGCAGACCCCAGGGCATTGCCCTCCGGCCCATAGGGCCAGTCCACCCCTGGCAGTTAGTTACAGAGTGACTTGAACATGACATCACTGATATGTGATAATATAATAATGACTCATCCTGTGACATAGGCTTATAACATTGCAGGTGTATATAACTCTGTTTTTGTGGCATGATCAACAAAAAATATATATTAAAGAAGAATAACACTGGTCAGGAAACAACCATACTATACTCTGAAATCACAAAAATATAATTAATAGTTGCTGTGCCATTGTTTCATGGAAACTGCATAAATGCGGCGGGGATGCAGACATTTTGAAGGGGACCCATTTTTTCAAAGCTCATTGGGTCCCCGGGACCCACTTCTTGAGCACTCCAACAGAAACTCTGACTTCAGATGAGCCTGTGACCACAAAGAAGCCCTGTAAGTTTTGGCTGAAAATGGCTTCATTAATGATTTTTGTTGTGAAACTGAGTCTAAATAAATTTTATTTGAGTATTCTTTTTTTTACAGATGATTTAATTACCATGCGATATTCTGGTCATTCACAATTGCCTCTGATAAATCAATGCAATTTATGCACTAGCTGCGTTTGATAATTATAATTAGCCGAGTGATGTTCTGTTGTTCCTGAACCAATCAGATCAACTAAAAATGCTATGTTTTTAGTGACCATAGAACTTCAGAATTGCGTACTAATTAAATCGCATGTAATGCCTTTTGATTTGTTGAAAAATAGAAACTCGTCAATTTTATTAAGTCCTTTAATACTGAGAATCAATTCCAGCGACTTTGCAGGATCAAACCCAGTAAAATCCAAACTTCATAAGCCATTAGTCATTTAGGTCAATTTGGCGGAATGGCACCAGCACGCCAAATCTTATTTGACAATACAAGTCCATGGTTCTGGGAGCTCATGGATGGCAGAGAGAGCAGGAGTCCTCAACATGTTACACATTTACCCCATGTGAGATTTCTTTTATTTGACCATCTCAGATGCTGATACAAGGCACCGCCAATTTGACATCTCATTCGAACGTCATCCAACTGGCATTTTGCTCATGAAGGTCCTCTGAAAATTATGGGTTCTCCAACAGGGATTCGAACCCTTGCATGCACATAGAAAACTGAACTTGAGTGGAATTATTCAATCTTTGAATCTTGGTTAGGAAGCAGACTCCATGATCGAGTCCCTATTTTTGGCGATGAAACGAAGTGGTTAGGAAGGCTTAATTGGCAACAAACCATAATACACACGGCAGATTATGACTGTACCTACCAGTCTTATACCGGGGATGTCACAAAATTTGCTATTTCTGAAAAAAAAAAAGAAGAATGCTATATGTTCTATTTGCTTGGCCACTTTGCTTGCTTGTACCACTAGCAGTGTCAATACTCACCTTGCTGCCATTCAAACTTCAAAATTTATACCTTCTTACCACTTCATACTCCAAAATATTATTCCATGTTTATGAGCCAGGGTTTATATTAATTAGTGATTTCAGCTGTAGATTCTTTGGCCTTGCATCTTGAAAATATGCAAATTTTAAAAATGTTAAACACCTTCTGTATTAGGCCTACTGCCACATGAATTGCATCTCGTCATTGTTTTTTTTTTTCAATTGTTTACACTGTGGATTTTAAAGAACAAAGACCACAATTAATCTTCTGAATAAAACCATGAAATTATCAAACTTCACTTTCTGGTTTTGAGACACTGTTGTTGGTCTTACAAACTTCAATGTATATTGGTTTCAACATTAAAAAAAGGCTATTGGATATTCCCATCTTTGATAAAACAAGATTTATCTAGCTGTCGTCTTTCTGTAGGCACTGACAAAGCAGTTTTAGACTTTCAGTATCGAAATTTACCGTCTCCATCAATGATGTGGCTGAGGAATTTACCGTCTCCCTCTGCTGAATTTACCGTCTCCCGCTTCAGATCTTCTCCCCCTCGATTCATGGAATTAAAACGTTTCCACATCTAAACTTCGGTGGCTACTCCAGTAAAGCAACTAACTTGTTCATTTTGATGCAAAATCCGGTGTCTTAGAGGTTTTATTAACTGTTTCTCAGCAAGATAAAATCCTTCCTTCAGACTGAAAATTTTCAGGTCGCCATTTTCGGAGACGGTAAATTTGATTACCGTACTCAGTGGTCCCAGGGTGTTCCAGGCTACAGTGACTTGCATGTCACTGAGACAATTTTTGGAAGATTTTTCAACTCATACTCAGTACAGATTATTAATTACACTGCTTTTTAAATGGTAGGTCGGATATATTAGGGACTCCTTACATAATACGGTGGAGCCGAAATTTTCTGAATATAAGTGGATAGGTAGATAGATAGATAGATAGATAGATAGATAGATAGATAGATAGATAGATAGATAGATAGATAGATAGATATATAGATAGACAGATAAATAGACAGATAGATAGATAGATAAATCGCTAGATATTGTAAGTGCAACCTTCGAAGCCCAGTTCTTGGTACTCAGGCGTGTTGATTGATGAGATGGGAGAGAGCGGGAGTCCTCAAATGTTACACATTTAGGTATCCAATGTGAGGGATCTTTTACTTACTAGACACTGTTACAAGGGCGGCCAATTTAACCTTTCATCCTGACAACATCCAGTTCAGCTTGGATTTTGCTTATGAAGATCCACTGAAAATTTTCGGTTCCCACCCGAGGTTCGAACCCATGCAGGCAAAGACCTTCAGTAGTGCACTTGGCCACTCAATCGACCGCCTGGCAGTGACAAACTCCTAATCTTTCTTTTTATAAAGAGATCATCACACAATCTTCTATAAAGTGAATATGATAAATGCGTTTTGCAATAATTATGGCTTAGTTTAAAACTAAGAGTGATTGAGTGACCCTGGCCAGTGTTATTCTCCATCGTCTATTCTTTATTCTAGTTTCTATTCACTTAGGACTCATGTTGCTGCCATGTTTTCTTTCTTGTTTGTAGCTATTTAGCATTCACACCTACTTCGTGTAAATCCTCTCCCTATAAATACACAGTGCGCCAATCTAGTGTGTCACATTTATTAAACAGGTTATTTTAATCCTTCATACCCAAATTTTATAAAAAGTCAAATATTCAGAATCACAAAAAAAAACCCAGAAAACCCGAAATCATAATCGAACTGAACATGTGTGACACCAACAGGTAACTTGACATGTTTTCAACTGTTATTATTGTACTTATGTTCACATTTTAAATATGAGTAATATCTGATTTCATATAAAAAGAATTAATTGAACAGCAAATTTTCACATTTGAAATTGATCAGATTATTGGTTAAAATTGTAATAAATGTACTCCATGTCCGCATATTAAGTTGTAGTTCTTTACAAATTAATTTAGGAAAATTTGCCTTTGGTGTCTTTTTTCATAAACATATAAATACACAAGAATCCGAGGATTCAAACCCTGGTTTCTGTTGGGAATTAGCAATTAAGCATAAGATCCATGGATACAAGATCAAAGTAGCACTGCACTGCGGAATGCAATCAGCTTTGACACCTGTCAGATTGACTTCAAGTGCTTTCTCAATGGCAATTTGGTAAACTGAGGGTGAAGAAAGGCTTTAGAACTTGCAGGTTTGCAATTTGCATTGTTAGACTGCTTCTGAGAATAGATGCACTGCAAAAAGCAATTGCCAAATGCATTATTGGCCTTCCTTGAAACGCATGGAAGATCGTCGTGTGGGCGATATTATAATGCAAGGTCAGCTTGAAAACAGCCCCTAAAGACTCAAATGATCCACGACACAAACAAACTACTAAAAAAAAAAAGAAAAAAATTGAAAAAAAAAATTATTTTTTTAAAATAAAAATCACAACAAACTATCCCGAATTCCACAAAGCATCTTAGTTCAGTTGTATATGAACACAAAATGGCCCACTTGACCACATCAACACCTGTTTTAAGGCCGGGAAAACTTTTTTCCAAAAATCTCTCAGACTGGTTTTTTAGATAAAATTACCCTGGGGGAACCCAGGGTAACAAAACTGTAACGGAGCTGCGTGTAAGTTGAACAGGTGGCTGAATGGTAAAGTTCCTCAAGCACACCATTTTATGAATGCATGAATTCTCATCTGATGAGATATAAATATATTGAATTATAAAGGGCAATGTTTGAGGCATGTGGGACGGGATACAAATAGCTGCCAATTTCTTCATCAATGACGAGGGCAGTTCACTTATTTATCAAAGATTTTGAGTTTTTGACCCATTCGTAACTTTTGGTAGAGCAAAGAAAATAGGCAGCCATTAGTATCCACTTGCCTCAAATATGATCCTTTATGACCCCAAATATTTTCTCATTGGATGAGCACCCTTGTTTTTGCAAGTATAGTTTGGTTGATGATGTTTAGCGTTGTCCCAATGGCAAAGAATAACCCGTTCACTTGGGCTACTTACAGACAGCACTGTAATCTTTTTATACTCTTTTAGGTTTCTTTGGAAAAGACAGCCAAAGGCAGATAACCCAAATAAAGAACTACAACTTTATACGTCCACACGAGGTGCATTGATGGCAGTCAACCCATATTTTTTGTATTTTGACTTTGAGAAACATGTATTGCGGATGAGAAACATGAAAATTAGTTTTTCATCGATTTTTCTTTTAAAGAAAGTGAAAAGAATCATGTTTTACTCATAATATGAACAGAATTATGAAAATGTTAATAAATAAAATACAGATTTCATTAAAACCAAAAAAGTAAGAAAATATGTAAAATACTTTTTGGTGTCATACATGTTCCTTTCGATAAGATATTACTTTTTCTGGTTTTGTTTATTTGTGTATCTGAAAGTTTGATTTTTAATTAAAGTTGGAAATTTGAGTATTAAGGATAAATGCATTAATTCTATTGATATGGCTATTAAGTTAAAAGGAGATAATGTATTGATCTATAAATAAACAAAAGGTTTTAGCAATTTTATCATTGCCACTTATATTTAAAGTAGTCGAAATATCTTCTAAAAGTGATGTACAAGTCAGCATCTTAAAGGAATCCAGGCACTGCCACTCAGTATTATGCCACAGGAAAAAAAGGACAGCGGATGAAGCTTCGTTGCGCATTGTTGAACTTCAGTTTACGCATTATCACCAATTTCTTATTATAATTGGCTCAGTTTCTTAAAAACATAAGTCAATTCTGTCCTCCTTACCAACCATTCCTGTTACATAACACCAATAATACTATATGGCTAACAAAGCTATCTTAATACAAGCAGAGCAGCACACATTACTTCGATTTCAAAAACTCTGAATTCATTTTGTTATATCAGGAAAACAGAATGTATCCTCAAACGACTATTTCATATGACAATATTTTCCCCAGCAAATTAAAGTGTTTATGTTAATTTGTGGATAATAGCCCACCAGCAGTGTTAGGGGAAAAGTACTTAATAACCCTGCCCTGAATACAAACAATTTGACCCAAAAATTATCACTCTAGCCCAATTAGATCTGATGATATGAGCAAAAAAGTGTTTAGGATGGCCATTTTGGGAAACTCCAAGATGGCCACCATAGGCAATTAAATAATATATGGAAATACCAGTTTTTAGAATCCTTGGTGTATAATCTTTCTCAAAATGTATGGATCAACAGATACAATTAATGTATGCATCAGGACCCGATCTACGTCATCGATTCATGATTTTTGTTGTACGTCACAATTCGGAAATATCTGTATTTTTACAGGAGCTGTACCATGTATGCATAATATATAAGGATAATTCCTATTTCTACCAGATGATAATAACCTGTTCTATAGTTAAGCATCATATTATTGGCAATATTACATGATTCGGGTATTTTGGAGGGTGTTACATGCCAAAAAACCTTAAATTTTTGGATTTTTTGGTGTTTGACCTTGACATTTCATGGTGACCTTGAACTTTGATGATCAAAATAACCCCATAAATCAGTTCCCCATGTCTGAAAACATAGGAATTGACACTTTATTTGTTGAAATAGGGGCGTTATTAGCTGAGATATGAAAAAGTTAGAATTTTGTGGTTCCGGCATTTTGACTCAAAATTGTCCGTTTTTGTGTTTTTTATTGTGTCAATAACAAAAATATACGGAAAAGTTCCACCGGCCGGACATTGGTTTTTGGAGGTTCAAGGCATACCTGAAGATGCCCCATGGTCACTTTTTCAAGCGACGCGCCCGGATTTGAGAATTACATCGTCAAAGTTGGCCATTTTTACTATATATTTTAATTTAAATATATTTTAGGCAGTTTTGACATCTATTTTTGAATAGGCCCAATAGCACGGAAAAATTTGTCGGATGACAAAACGGACTTCACCAGTCCTCGTTAATCTATTTGAAGGTCATTTTGTGAAAATTTCATCAAAATCCGAGTCGGGCCATCCGGACACCCCCGCCTGATTTTCTCAGAGACAGCTCATTAAAAAAAACAAGAGGACCATTTCACTGCAAATGATACTCTTTGTGACTCATAGTAAGTGATGAGGTGTCATTGTCATACTTCTTATATCGGAACCATAGGATCTGTTTTATTATTTTTTGATAGGTTAAAACTGATTTTAGTATGTCTGTGATGTATGGTCATTTTGTTTATCAGTCACTAAAAATAAGACGGTCAATATTGCTAAGTCGTTCGTAAAGAAGACTCATAACGCTGCGTAAATTTTTATCTATATAATGCCACAAAAATGTCACAAATTGTTGCAAAAATGCTGCAAAGGGTTGGCCCCCCTAGTTCAGACCCTGGCCCCCACTTGGCCCCCCCACTAATGGATTTCTGGCTACGCCACTGCTTTGTAGTGTACTCTCTTGTCCTAATTAGGCCTAAATGATCATAAATACAGGATGTAAAGCCTCACCCACCAATCCATTTCACTGAATAACGATTATTTTTCACAGACGAATGACAACAGGAATCAAGAAAGTTGGAAACTCGTAAATGTAATGCTGGATGAGAGGGCACGTTTGGCCCAGTTTCTTTAGCCTCATTTTCAATCCTGGTTAATAATTAAAAGACAATCTCCCAGTTGTAATGAGCCGTCTCCATTCTGTCTTCAATTAGAATGCTAATTACCTGCTGATGGATAACGTGGATTTTGTAGGCTTGACAAATTACTGGAAAAGAAGCATTGAGATGACCTGTATTGGTTCTTCACGACATGCATACATGTATACATTGTATTGGCCCATGAGTCAATACAGTGTACATGTATGTATTTGGACCAGTTTTCAAACAGCACAATTATTATAATAATGGGCCTGAAATTTTACAGATCTATTATTTATGTGGAAAATTTCACACAAATGTATATAGGAAACTTTGATAGTTCCTGGACTAAATGACCATTTCGCCAAACTTAAAAGTTTGAGACTGTGGTCAGGAAAACACATACAAGCTACCAGCATATGGGTATAAACCGAAAATGTCCCCAAAAAGTGAGATCTGAAATTCAATGGGTCCAACCTCTAAATCAGTGGGGTCCCTATGGGGGGGGGGGCACGGGGGGCATATGCCCCCATATTGGGCCTGCCCCCCAGGTGCCCCCCCATATGAACTCTCCAAAATATACAGTTAGTGTAATTGGTGCCCCCCCAGAGAATCACGTGCCCCCCCCCCCCGTGCCCCCCCCCCGCTCGAGACCCGCCAGTTACGCCACTGCTCTAAATGTGTTCTATAGTCCCTCCCTGGATCCTATGTATACATTTCAGCTCATTTGAAGGTGTTTTAGCAGTTCCTCAAGAGCCCCAAAGATAGATGGAGGTTTGAAATTGATTTTTCATGTGAAAATGGCTATTTTAGCTAATAGCTGACAAATTATTGGTTTTCGTATTTTGAGCTACAGTATCAGACGAAAGTTTAGACCGCGTCAGTATTTTTTCAATATTGGGGGAAATAGTGGCTTAGATGAAAAAATTCTTCATGGACTTTCTTGCCTATGCATCAGGGAAGTTCTACAATAGAGCAAACTTCATCTATTTTTATCACTTACTTGAATATGTGTGATAAACAAAAATTTCAGGTGGTCTAAACTTACGGTCTGATGCTGCTTACATCCACAAAGGCCCTTAATGGCATTGTACATTGGAAGAAAGGTTGGTAAATAATTCAATGTTATTTTAGATGAGTTATTCGATCACGTTTCATGTGATTTAAAGGAAATCAGTCAAGACACAGGAAAAAACATGTTTCTTAATTTATTTTTTATAATTTCACCTTAGGGGTAAATAGTGGTTATTCAATGAGCCAAAATTATCAATAAATAAAAGGTCAACTAAAAAGAACCCAGAAAATATATGTCTGACAAATTTTCATCCTTCTAATGGCGTATGAATACACTTGACACCACGTCATACTGCAAAAAATGGAGTTTTTTCCTGGGTTTTGTCAAATAGAAACTATTTGAAGTATCATAAAACAATGACCGGGGTTAGGGTGGCCGAAAAAAAAGCAATTTCTTAATTTCAAATCGCATACCCCTCAATTTTGTGTGGAATGGTAAAATAAACACACCGTTAAAATTTTACAAAATTCCTGCAAGTCTAAGTGGTCCCCCAAGGCCACTCAATTTCAGCCCAAAATATCTGAAAAATGCCCGTTTGCAGTATCGCGGTTCTAAATATTTTGCTTATTATTTGACATACAATGATAATATTAATACCATTGTTCTCAGGAGAAAATTAGCTTCAATTTGAGTATAAGGAAGCCATATTTATGATAACTTTGACGTTGGCAGGATTTCAGAAAACTTAAAATTTCATGTTGTCCAGCGAAACTGCTGAAATAAATTGTCTAAATTGTCAAATTTTCCCAAATTTATAATCCTACTTATGAAAAAGTAAAATTCTGGAGATATGAAAATTCGCAATTTTATGTGTAACCATGAATGACCAAAGCAAGGCACATCTCAAAAAACTTCAGAGCTGCAGGGCCAATCTTAGACTTTGGATTAGTTTTCAAGCAATTTAGAGAGCTTTTAATATGGCACAAGGGAATAATACAGCAAAAGTATGTGATGTTTTAACAGATGAGGGTGCAATAACACAGGATGTAAAGCCCTGTCACCAAAAGCTTTCGGTGACAGGGCTTTACATCCCGTATTATTGCACCAAGTTTATTTGGACAGGCAGGGACTACAGTAACGCGGTAATGTGCACTATTGCACTGAAAATCTTTTCCTTCAATTGCCAGCCAGGGTATATACACACTGATGGTGAACATAGATTTGAAGGAGAGAGACAGCATATATATAAACAATAATCCCTAGGACTACAAGTTAGGCTGGATTTCTGCAAAAGAAAACTTTAATTTGAATGCCAACTTGAATAGTTTCTGGCAAAAATGACTGTGCACTGAACTTTTCTGAATGGTGTTGTGAAATCTTTAGATTCAAAGATAAAATTTATATGTGGCCCTGAGAAGCCTCCAAAGTGTTAAAATGTTTTTCAGGATTATAAAAATAATACCACATTGATTGACATATGGTGTCGTCAGAAAATGGCAAACTTCATAAAAGATGTATTCTTAATTGCCACGTATCATGCGTCTCTGCTGCAAGGATATCCTACCATGCGAACCCTTAAACATTCTAACTTTCCACAGCAAATTGTTCCTTATACTTTATTCTCAGTAGAATTTTTAAAATACAGCAAAATCTGACAATTTAGACAAATTATTTCAGCGGTTTGACCCGACAACTTAAATTTTGAGTTTTCTGAAATCCTGCCAGCTCCAAATTTATCATAAATATAGCTTCCTTATACTCAAATTGAAGCTAATTTTCCCCTGAGAACAATGGTATTAATATTATCTCTGTATATCAAATAATAAGCAAGATATTAAGAACCGCGTATACGCAAACGGGTATTTTTTAGAAGCCTTGAGCTGAAATTGAGTGGCCTTGGGGGACCACTTAGACTTGCAGGAATTTTATAAAATTTTAACCGCGTGATTATTTCACCATTACACACAAAATTGAGGGGTATGCGATTTGAAATTAAAAAATTCGTTTTTTTTAGGCCACCCTAACCGGGGTGTTTACATTGACCTGAGCATGTGTCCTGATAAAATCAAACAGCTTTTGTTTGTTCGCTTTACTTATGATGAAACTACAGCCACTTTTATGGAAGGCGTAAAACTGGTCCATTCATTAACATTACGTTTCAACACACTTTCCAGAGTGGCGTCTGTAATTGTGTCTGTACTGTGGAAAAAGAACAAAAGTTGTTTGATTTTATCAGGACACATGCTCAGGTCAATGTAAACACCCCGGTCATTGTTTTATGATACTTCAAATAGTTTCTATTAGACAAAACCCAGGAAAAAACTCCATTTTTTGCAGTATGACTGGGTGTCAAGTGTATTCATACGCCATTAGAAGGATGAAAATTTGTCAGACATATCTTTCTTGGTTCTTTTTAGTTGACCTTTTATTTATTGACAATTTTGGCTCATTGAATCACCATTATTACCCCCTAAGGTGAAATTATAAAAAATAAATTAAAAAGCATGTTTTTTCCTGTGTCATGACTGATTTCCTTGAAATCACATGAAACGTGATCGAATAACTCATCTAAAATAACATTGAATTATTTACCAACCTTTCTTCCAATGTACAATGCCATTAAGGGCCGTTGTGGATGTAAGCAGCATCAGACCGTAAGTTTAGACCACCTGAAATTTTTGTTTATCACACATATTCAAGTAAGTGATAAAAATAGATGAAGTTTGCTCTATTGTAGAACTTCCCTGATGCATAGGCAAGAAAGTCCATGAAGAATTTTTTCATCTAAGCCACTATTTCCCCCAATATTGAAAAAATACTGACGCGGTCTAAACTTTCGTCTGATACTGTACATTAACTTAAAACATTAATCTGTGTTGGCTCAATGAACTTGTGCAACCATCTCACTCAATCATTTGAGCTGCATCCAATTGATGCCTCCAATTTTACAGTGCATGTTGCTGACAAGCTCCTGCCGAGCACCAACCACAATTTTTAAGGCCCCTGCGCCCCGGCAAAATTTTTGTACTCGGGGACCAAGATGTATTTAGGCGCTGACTGCAGACGTGTGAGTCAGGAACTAGGGTGCCCACACAGTGGCGTAACTGGCGGGTCTTGAGGGGGGGGGCACCTGGGGGGGCACGTGACTCTCTGGGGGGGGCACCAACTATACTAACTGTATATTTTAGCCAGAGTTGGAAAGTTCAAATGGGGGGCACCGGGGGGGGGGGCTCTGGTCCAAACATGCCCCCCCCCCCGTGTCTCCCCATAGGGACGCCATTGTGCCCACATAGTGACGATGATACTGTGGACTGAAAAATCTGTGGTCGTGACCGAATCTCTTGAGCTATGTGACTCGCTTTGTGCGACCAGTGTGTCAGTTGAGAACTAGTTCAATTTCTTGAGATCAAGACAATTTTCCCAATAAATTTAGAACTCTGGACCTGTAGCTCATCTGTACTCCAGTAGAGAAAAAGGCGGAATACACCCCAAGCTATAGGCCTATAATATCGCTTGACAATTCTGGGAGTTGTAGAAATGCCAGGTGGCACCAGTTGCTAGATTCTAGCTGCTGAGGTTGAAGCAGAGGCCTCTTGTGGACTGGCCACATACTACTGCACTAAAACTAGTTCAGGGCTCAGTGCTGAGCACAGGCCCAAGCCCATTATTAGAGTGGTTTTCTTTACTTGCCATATGTATATTCCAAGGCAACACCGTCAAACTGAGCCTGCTAAACTTCACCCGGACAGAAAGTAGGTCACTTAAGGATTCGGCCAATCAGAGATATTCATACAAATTTGAACTATGTAAGAACTTCTCTGCTTGGCTTGGATAAAAATGACCTAGTTTATGTCCAGATGAAGTTAGCAGGCTCATTCAGAGTGTGCTACCTTTGAATATAACAGAGAGAAGGGAAATAATTCTCCATTTAGGCTTTTGCCTGTGTACAGAGTGTATAAGCCAAATAATAAGAGCTACCAGCGCAGTATTTTATTGAACAATTAATTATTTGAATTTACCTTCTGGAGAAGATTTTGACAAGAGTCCATAATTTTCGCTGTTGTCACAACAGCTTCATCAGTGGGTCTGGTTGTAAGGGGGTGAAATTGGAAATCTACACTCACGAATTAATTATTTGTTTTGGTTCCTTTAATATGACCCAAAGCTGGGATTTTGTTTTGCATTAGTCTGGAAATGGTCGTGCACACAACCTATTTTTCTGGTCATTCAGGTTCAAGACAGGTAATTATAACAAACAGTCAATGCTAATCAAGATAATCCAGCCTGCTATTTTGTAAAAATGACCCATTAAACACTCTCAGAACAAAAGAATGTTTGACAGAGCAGGGACTAATTGCCTAGATGTATTTATTGAAACATTTTAGCATTCATTTATCCATATGGAAGTATTGCACTAAATATATCACAAAGGATATCTCTTTGAATGGAATACCCATTTGGAATGCTCTGAGGACCATAATTTACAAGACAAGGTAAGACAAATTCTCCAATGACCATTTCAACACAGGATTTTTCCACAGTGACTACATACACAATTTTTTTTCTATAGGCCTACATGTCAGCAACTTGATATCTAATTAATCGATTTTTGTGAGATTTTCCAAGCCATTCTTTTGATGAAACAGGAAATGTTCAAGTGGTCCACCATGGGAGGTACATATTTTTCACTATTTGACATGTACACAATTTGTATACCTGCAAAAACGAACATATGTACACGGATTTGGCATTCGTGTAAGTGTGAAATATGAATTTGTGTAGGTGCAAAAACGAACACTGCAACCTTAAACTTGGCTAAAACTAACTCTAAACCTAATTTTAACACTAAACCCTAATGACATGGCACTTCCCTGAATGTTAAGTGTTAGCAGATACACAAATGAATAATAAAGCACATACACGAGTGTTAGTTATTACATGTAGGGGCAAGTTGACCTAACTTCAGCCTCTCACCCAACTTCAGCCCCCCTACAGAAAACTCCCTGTAATTAAATTTTGATGAAATTCTTGTTTATAATATTGCTTGACAGCCATGAGGCAACGAATATCGATGATGATAATGACATCATAGATTTATGTGATGTATCAGCCTATAATTTGTATGCAATATTAATTCTTTTGCAGTATTATGCCCACAGAGCAAAACTGAGGGTTATCGGCAAAGAAGACATTGTTGAGAAAGTAAACAGAACAGCATTGCAAGTAGCACGCCAGGTGGCAAACGAAAATAACGTTCTCATGGCGGGAAATATCTTCAACACAGCCATCTACGAACCGACAGAAGAGGCCAGAAAGAAATGTTATGAAATTTTCAAGGTAGGTAAATTTCTTCAGTTGCTTATTTAAACCTTGTTTTATTGATAGACATCAGTTGATCCTAAAACATTACTTGAAATAAAGAAACCCTGCAAGATAGGTCATGCCAGTTGGTAGGTAAGTTGTAGGCTTACTAGTCATGCACAGTATTAATTCCAGACAAAATAAATTGCAGTATAGAACACCCAAAACTTAATTTTTGTTTTTAAAAAGGCAAGTTGCAAGTTTGCTTGCATTTAATGAGCTGTCTCTGAGAAAATCAGGCGGATAGCCATATATGTGTCCGGATGGTCCGACTCGGATTTTGATGAAATTTTCACCAAATGACCTTCAAATAGATTAACGAGGACTGGTGAAGTCCGTTTTGTCATCGGACAACTTTTTCCATGCTATTCAAAAGTAGATGTCAAAACTGCCTAAAATATATTTAAATTAAAATATATAGTAGAAATGCCCAACTTTGACAATGTAATTTTCAAATCCGGGCGCGTCGTTTGAAAAAGTGACCATGGGGCATCTTCAGGTATGCCTTGAACCTCCAAAAACCAATGTCCGCCCGGTGGAACTTTTCCGTATATTTTTGTAATTGACACAATAAAAAACGCAAAAACGGACAATTTTGAGGCAAAATGACGGAACCACAAAATTCAAAAGTTTTCATATCTCAGCTAATTATACCTCTATTTCAACAAATAAAGTGTCAATTCCTATGTTTTTAGACATGGGAAACTGATTTATGGGGTTATTTTGATCATCAAAGGTCAAGGTCACCACAAAATGTCAAGGTCAAACACCAAAAAATCCAAAAATTGCAGTTTTTTGGCATCTAACACCCTCCAAAATACCCGAATCATGTAATATTGCCAATAATATGATGCATAGCTATAGGATAGGTTATATTCATCAAGTAGAAAAAGGAATTATCCTTAAATATTATGCATACACAGCACAGCTCCTGTCAAAATACGGATAATTCCGAATTCTGACGACAACGAAAATCATGAATCGATGACGTAGATCAGGTCCTGATGTATATATTAATTGTATCTGTTCATCCATACATTTTGAGAAAGCTTAAACACCAAGGATTCTAAAAACTGGTATTTCCATATATTATTTATGGGCTATGGCGGCCATCTTGGAGTTTCCCGAAATGGCCATCCGAAATACTTTTTTGCTCATATCATCAGATCTATTTTCAAGAGCTAGAGTGATGATTTTTGTCAAATTGTTTGTATTCAGGGCAGGGATATTCAGTACTTTTTCCCCTTACACTGCTAGTGGACTATTATCCACAAATTGACATAAGCACTTTAATTTGCTGGGGAAAATATTGTCAAATAAAAAAGTCATTTGAGGATACATTCTGTGTTCCTGATGTACCAAAAGGAATTCAGAGCTTTTGAAATCAATGTAATGTGTGCTGCTCTGCTTGTATTAAGATAGCTTTGTTAGCCATATAGTATTATTGGTGTTATGTAGCATGATTGGATGGTAAGGAGGACAGAATGATTTATGTTTTTAAACAAGAATCCATGGATTCAAAGGCTAGTCGATTCGGTATTAGGCCTATATTGATGGAGCAGTGATTAACATGGAATGGGTGATAGCATTATTCTCTATATTGCAACTGTCTCTCAGATATGGTTATCATAATTTTGAATAATGCGAAATTTGCAGAAAAAAAGTCAGGTTTTAGACCAGGTATCTGCGAAATTGAATATTAAAGTCAACAGTGAATGGCCAAGCAGCTTTGGTTTTAGTGAAAACGTTAAGATAAAACATAACAAGAAATTATTATAAAAGATGTAACTCTATAAAGGCTCTTATTTTTTGAAGCTCATCAGTAGAAACAAACAATTGACACAGTATGACAGCATTTTTGAGAGTTCCGCCATTGCCTAACTGGTGGGTACGCTTGTCAACTGGCTTTGAGGGCGCGGGTTCAAATCTCACCCCTGGAACTCACTTTAGTCCGAGCCCATGGGACATTAAATGGAGGCGGGTTGTATCCAGTATTCTATGCTGGGGCAACTGAAAGACCCTGGGCATCCCTGAAATAGGGTATGTGCCAGACTCACAGTCTTCTCATCTCATCATCATACGGCGATCGCCTGCCTCGATATAGCCCACTTAGGTGCTGCAGAGGCGTAAAACACAAACAAACAAAACAAACAAATGACAGCATTTTTGTTCGAAAGGTTGTAATAATACAATGTACAAAGACCATCATCAAAAACAGAGCATTTTAAAAGAAATTAGCCACAAATTCTCAAAACATTCTGTGTACTTTATATATATAGAATGGTGTTGACTGTGCAGTCTATGTGCACCCAAGATACTTATATTATTATAGATCTTTTGAAATCATAAGTTTGTACTTTGTGCATACACAAAATAGACATTCACATTTACTTAGGCTAACCACACATTTGGAAAACATGCATTGATATCATATGAAGGTTAAGTAACCAAAGTGAGGTCTAATTGCCCTGATCTAAAATTGCTTTCAAGCAATGTGTCTAAAATGAGATTAGATTAGATTTCTTTTATTTAATGAAATTCCTTATTTATATATCGTTCAATAAAACACAACAGATTGTGATACTGCAGTCTATTGTGCATTACTTATCATTATATTATCACTAAGCAGACCAGTTGCACTGACTTTTGTTCATTTCCAACAGCACATTTTTGTTGATCTGTTGTGTTTTTAAGACTAGTTGTGTCTGATATATGTTATAAATTCAGCTTGTGTGTGAAAATGCTTACAACAGCACTGGGGCTGCAATACCAATGAAACAGAGTTAAGGCCTATTTGTTTATAGGCCCATACATAAACAAGCTATTGTTGTGATGTGGTACAACAGGAAATCAATATATTGAAACTCAAAATTTCCAAACAGTTGCAATCCAACAAGAAATTACGGTTTTAAAATTAAGGCTACATGGCCAAATTGTTATAAGTATAATAATTTACACAATTATGTCTTGATAAATCAAAATACAGCACTTATTGCATAAATTGTGCTCTATTTGGCTGTCATTTTACTTGATAGAAGACAAAATAAATAAAAGAAGACATGTAACTTATGATGTAAGTGCAATTGAATTCATATTTCTTCTTTAATCTGCTCAATTGAAAATCACATTAATGAATACTTTTTAATTATTTACTCTCATTCACAATATAAAACACAAAATAATTACAGTTAATCAAAAGCATTGTGTCATACTTTCAAGAAATTATGATATTCTGCAATTGCAATAACTTGATTTTTTTTTTGACACAGATCAACGAATAATTGCAATCATTAGACACTACCTGCCAACTAAAGCCAATTGCCCTTTGACACTGAGCTCCACGAGTAATTGCAAGCATCAGACACTACCTGCCAACTCAACCCAATTGATTTGATATTTTCTTTGACACTGCTCAATGAGTAATTGCAATCATTTGACACTAGCTGTCAACTCTGAATGTGTCACTGCTCAGTAAATAGTATATAAAGATCAGCCTTGCTACATCAGTTCAGTGTACAACAAGACATGCTTTAAGAAGAACATGCCAAAGAGGATGAGAAAAAAAAGAGAATAATGGCTTTTTAGTACATCTTAAGGAAAAGGTAAATCTAGCTTATGTTATGATTTCTACTTGCTTGGCCTAGTCATCTTGTGCCAGTTGTTGTCCATTAGCACCTTCCCATAGAAGCCTAGAGTGCATATCATGCTCAGAGACATTGTTTAAAGTTAGGCCTACCTAGTACTTATCATGTAGTGTTTAGTAATATCATGAAAAGTTAGGCTAAGCAGCATTCATAATTGTTACTAAATGCTTTGATACATTAATGGAATTTTTTACCTTATTACCTTGGTAAGTAACTACTAAGTTATGTCGTTTATTTATACATATTATTAGTAAGTAATAGGTGATTATTCACAAAAATTCCAGGTTCCAAAATTGTTCCCTGGTGCGTTCCCGCTAGGTGAACCCAACGGGATCCAAACAGCACCACTGGGCCCACTCGCTTGCCTGAGCGTCATACGCCCGGCTAGCGGGATACCGACAGTCCCAGTGGGTCCACTCGCTATGGGCGCATACACTCGCAAAGTTGCACAGGATTATTTAGAGCTCTATCGATCGTAAATATGATCGTTGACGATCGTTTTCGATCATATGTCGGCCGCTGGGTGGTTTTCAGACAGTTACTGGCTCCACAGGCGCTTTCTGAGGCAAATCTGCATTACGATATTTTGAATTTCCGATTTTCGCGGGCTTTTTAGTCATCTCTCTAAGGGCTAGTCCTCGACTAGCCAAAAACTGAGCCAATTATAATAACAAATTGATGATAATTGTGTAAATTGAAGTTCAACAATGCGCAATGAAGCTTCATCAACTGTCTTTTTTTCCTGTGGCATATTACTGAGTGTCAGTGAAGTACCTGGTGTCTTTCAGGCAGGCTACAGTGACTTGCACATCACTGACACTATTTTTCGAAGATTTTTCAACTCATACTTAGTACAGATTATAAATTACAACCTGCTTTTTAAATGGTAGGTCGGATATATTAGGGTGGAGCTATTGAACTTTTCTGAATATAAGTGGATAGATAGATAGATATATATAGATAGACAGATAGATAGATAGATAGATAGATAGATAGATAGATAGATATGGTAAGTGCAACCTTCTATAAGCCCTGTTCTTGGCACTCAGGCATGTTGATTGATGAGATGGGAGAGAGCGGGAGTCCTCAAATGCAACGCATTTAGATATCCAGTGTGAGGGATCTTTCACTTACTAGACACTGATACAAGGGTGGCCAATTTAACCTCTCATCCTGACAGCATCCAGTTCTGCTGGGATTTTGCTCATGAAGATCCACAGAAAATTTTTGGTTCCCCACCCGGGGCTCGAACCCATGCGGGCAAAGACCTTCAGTAGAGCACTCGGCCACTCGATCAACCGCCTGGCAGTGACAAACTGCTAAAACTTTCTTTTTATAAAGAGATCATCACACAATCTTCTGTAAAGTGAATATGATATATGCGTTTTTGCAATAATTATGGCTTAGTTTAAAACTAAGAGCGATTGAGTGACCCTGGCCAGTGCTATTCTCCATCGTCTATTCTTCATTCTAGTTTCTATTCACTTCAGACTCGTGTTGCTGCCACGTTTTCTGACTTTCTTGTTTGTAGCTGTTTAGCATTCACACCTACCTCGTGTAAATCTTCTCCCTATAAATACACAGTGCGCCAGTCTAGTGCGTCATTATTATTAAACAGTAGGGTGGTCCACATTCCTATGGGAAAAATAATATCTCCTAAAACCCCCAATTTGAAAGCAGAAATTGATGACCACCTAAGTAAAACAAACACACATAAAATTTCAGCCAAATCGGTTAATATTTAGAGGTGGCACAAAGCCTTTGAAGTTTATCATGAGATTCCCCATTCGCGCAACTGAAAAAATGGTAAATTTCCCAGATCTTTCTCTGAAGTGACTATTTTTTTGCATTTTTTAGTACAAATGATAAAGTTGGCATGGCAATGTAATACCTGGATGTTATTTTTGATTTATTATTCTCTGTATATACAATATTTGCCTGTTTTTATGAAAAAATGCTTGATAATTGACCAATGTAATATCTATGCTGACCTTCTACAAAACTTTTTAAGTCATAAAGAATATCAGGACTAGATTGAGCATCCTTGACAAACTAAAAAATAGGTTATTTAAATAAAAATTATTGGTAATTATTGCAAGATTTGCAAATATCAATGATTTTGAGGTCTGCCGCAGGCGAATCGCATGTTAAACTTCAACGGCTTTGTGCCACCTCTAAATATTAATTGATTTTGCTGAAATTTTTACACAATGCATTCTGTACATATAAGATCACAATGCGAGATTCAAATCTGAGAAATTCAGAAGAAATTGTTTTTGGACCACCCTATTAAACAGGTTATTTTAATCCTTCATACCCAAATTTTATTAAAAGTCAAATATTTAGAATCACAAGAAACAACAACAGAAAACCCGACATCATAATCGAACTGAACAGGTGTGACACCAACAGGTAACTTGACATGTTTTCAACTGTTATTTTTGTACTTATGTTGATATTTTAAGTATGAAGAATATCTGATCTCATATAAAAAAAATTAATTGAACAGCAAATTTTCAAATTTCTCATGAGTTGTACATTTACCAACATTTATGGTAATTAAACACATGTATATTAAGTGTTTGAAATTGATCAGATTATAGTTATTTATAAATTAATTTAGGAAAATTTGCCTTTGGTGTCTTTTTTCAGAAACATATAAATACAAAAAACTGTAAAGGAGCTGCGTGTAAGTTGAACAGGTGGCTGAATGGTAAAATTCCTCTCATCTGATGAGATGTAAATATATTGAATTATAAAGGGCAATTCTTGAGACATGTGGGATAGGATGCAAATAGCTGCCAATTTTTTCATCAATGACGAGGGCAGTTCACTTATTTATCAAAGATTTTGAGTTTTTGACCCATATGTAACTGTTGGTAGAGCAAAGAAAATAGGCAGCCATTTGTATCCACTTGCCTCAAATATGATCCTTTATGACCCCGAATATTTTCTCATTGGATGAGCACCCTTGTTTTTACGAGTAGTTTGGTTGAGATGTTTAGCGTTGTCCCAATGGCAAAGAATAACCCGTTCACTTGGGCCACTTACAGACAGCACTGTAACCTTTTATACTCATATAGGTTTCTTTGGAAAAGACAGTCAAAGGCAAATAATCCAAATAAAGAACTACAACTTTATATATGTCCACACAAGGTGCATTGATGTCAATCAACTCATATTTTTGTGTTTCAGAAACATGTATTGCTGATGAGAAATTTGAAAATTTTTCATTGGTTTTTAAAAAAAGAAAGTTATAAAATCATGTTTTACTCATAATATGAACAGAATTATGAAAATGTTAATAAATCAAATACAGATTTCATTAAAACCAAAAAATTAAGAAAATATGTAAAATACTTTTTGGTGTCATACATGTTCCTTTCGATATGATATAAGTTTTTCTGGTTTTGTTTATTTGTGTATCTGAAAGTTTGTTTTTTAATTAAAGTTGGAAATTTGGGTGTTAAGGATAAATGAATAAAAACATTAATTCTATTGATATGACCATTAAGTTAAAAGGAGATATTGTGTTGATCAATACATAAACAAAAGGTTTTAGCAATTTTATCATTACCACTTATATTCGAAGTAGTTGAATAGCAAAATATGAGTTGAAATATATTCTAAAAAAAGTGTGAGTGATGTACAAGTCAGTATCCTAAAGGAAACTAGTCACTGCCACTAAGTATTATGCCACAGGAAAAAAAGACAGTTGATGAAGCTTCATTGCGCATTGTTGAACTTCAGTTTACAATTTGTTATTATAATTGGCTCAGTTTCTTAAAAACATAAGTCAATTCTGTCCTCCTTACCAACCATTCCTGTTACATAACACCAATAATACTATATGGCTAACAAAGCTATCTTAACACAAGCAGAGCAGCACACATTGCATTGATATCAAAAGCTCTGAATTCCTTTTGGTACATCAGGAACACAGAATGTATCTTCAAACGACTATTTCATTTGACAATATTTTCCCCAGCAAATTAAAGCGCTTATGTTAATTTGTGGATAGCAGTCCACTAGCAGTGTAAGGGGAAAAGTACTGAATATCCCTGCCCCGAATACAAACAATTTGACCCAAAAATCATCACTCTAGCTCAAATAGATCTGATGATATGAGCAAAAAAGTATTTCGGATGGCCATTTTGGGACACTCCAAGATGGCCGCCATAGCCCATATAATAATATATTCTCCACTCGGATTGTGTCAGCCAATCACAAGCAAGTATTCTTGGATAATATCCTTGCTGTATTAGGCAGAGAAAAAGTTATATTGGACAGTGAAAAGTTATATTGGACAGTGAGAAGTTATATTGTGCAGTGAGGAGTTTTATTGCCATGTTATAGGTCCGTGAGGGAGGACCTGAGAGGAAACACCTTCTGCTGTGCCCTGCTGCAGCAACAGCAAGAACAAATTTTGTGTTTTTCAATTTTAGTAAAAAATGAATTGCACGCCAATGGGAAGACACAGAAAAACACAAATGATGTCAAAAGTTGCGTATTGATCAGGACAACAACAATAAGCAAATGTAACATTGCTTACATAGGTTATGGGACCATGGTATGACATTGAGTGACAAAAAATGCACTTTTTCACCCATTTTTCACGCAAATGCCAATGTTTAAAGAAAAACATTGAGCTATAAAATTGAAATAAAAAATACCAAATATAAAGAGGCTTCTTGGTTATAGAATACAGAATCAGAATATGTGAATTTTATATTTTTGTGGCTACCCATTGCTGAAATAGAACGAGATACATTTTGAAGAGAATTCTGCAGTTAAACAAAAAGAAACACAAACTGGCTTTCCAGCACAGTCAAAGTGTTTAAACCTATTGCTTTAAAAGTGGGTTCATTTATGGAGAATATAACAGATATCGGATGGTAAGTCGTCCAATATAGAGTATAATTGGATTCAGAAAAGTTATATTGGATTCGGCTGCGCCTCATCCAATATAACTTTTCTTCATCCAATTATACTCTATATTGGACTCCTTCCCATCCAATATTTGTATAATATGGAACAACCAGTTTTTAGAATCCTTGGTGTTTAAGCTTTCTCAAAATGTATGGATGAACAGATACAATTAATATATACATCAGGACCTGATCTACGTCATCAATTCATGATTTTTGTTGTCGTCAGAATTCGGAATTATCCGTATTTTGACAGGAGCTGTGCTGTGTATGCATAATATTTAAGGATAATTCCTTTTTCTACTTGATGAATATAACCTATCCTATAGTTATGCATCATATTATTGGCAATATTACATGATTCGGGTATTTTGGAGGGTGTTAGATGCCAAAAAACTGCATTTTTTGGATTTTTTGGTGTTTGACCTTGACATTTTGTGGTGACCTTGACCTTTGATGATCAAAATAACCCCATAAATCAGTTTCCCATGTCTAAAAACATAGGAATTGACACTTTATTTGTTGAAATAGAGGTATAATTAGCTGAGATATGAAAACTTTTGAATTTTGTGGTTCCGTCATTTTGCCTCAAAATTGTCCGTTTTTGCGTTTTTTATTGTGTCAATTACAAAAATATACGGAAAAGTTCCACCGGGCGGACATTGGTTTTTGGAGGTTCAAGGCATACCTAAAGATGCCCCATGGTCACTTTTTCAAACGACGCGCCCGGATTTGAGAATTACATCGTCAAAGTTGGGCATTTTTACTATATATTTTAATTTAAATATATTTTAGGCAGTTTTGACATCTATTTTTGAATAGGCCCAATAGCATGGAAAAATTTGTCCGATGGCAAAACGGACTTCACCAGTCCTCGTTAATCTATTTGAAGGTCATTTGGTGAAAATTTCATCAAAATCCGAGTCGGGCCATCCGGACACCCCTGCCTGATTTTCTCAGAGACAGCTCATTAATATTTTGCCAGCGGCCCGAGCAGAAAATGGTGCAACCAACCCCGTCTTCCTAGATCTATGAGGAAGTTCTATTTCTAATGCTAAGATCTCACGGCACGTTACGGAGAACTTTAGGCGTCGGCGGGATGGTATTTCCTGGAAATTTGGATGAATTTGGGTGATCCGCCGTCGATTTTTCTGAGATTTTCCAAGCCATTCTTTTGATGAAACAGGAAACGTTCAAGTGGTCCACCATGGGAGGTATATATTTTTCACTATTTGACATGTACACAAATTTGTATACCTGCAAAAACGAACATATACACGAATTTGGCATTCGTGTAAGTGTGAAATATTGCAATTCACGAATTTGTGTAGGTGCAAAAACGAACATTGCAACCTTAAACTTGGCTAAAACTAACTCTAAACCTAATTTTAACACTAAACCCTAATGACATGGCACTTCCACGAATGTTAAGTGTTAGCAGATACACAAATGAATAATAAAGCACATACATGAGTGTTAGTTATTACATGTAGGGGCAAGTTGACCTAACTTCAGCCTCTCACCCAACTTCAGCCCCCCTACAGAAAACTCCCTGTAATTAAATTTTGATGAGGCCAAGGTGCCAGTATTTAGGTTTAAAGTTATTGTCAATGTGTCTAGAATAAATTATCAAAAAGTTATGACCATCATAACAATGAATCAGGAATTTTACATGTTTTTTTAGTGGACCTCATTTTGCTTGTTTTGCGACGCAAATACAACGCGAAATGAAAAAAAAGTTTGATAAAACGTTAAATCTGTCAGTTGGCTGTACCAATTCACCAAAGCAGGAGCAGCCCAAAAAAAGTTTCATCACAAGGAAAAATTAGTAATCTTCCATAAATTAAGGTTTTTTCAATATTTTCTACTTGATCATTCAATGAATAAGGTCATTTACAAGACATGTCAATCTCACCTAACTTCAGCCTCCATGGTCCTAACTTCAGCCCCCATATGACCTAACTTCAGCCCCCAGGTTTCCCAAACTCCAGCCAATACATCTCACATGAGAAGTTTTTTTATTCATCCCTGAATATCTATCTATCTAAAAATTTAATTTTTAAAGCATTTTTACATCTGGCATACTGGAATAGACCAGTTGCCTGAACTGGAGTTTGAAATAAATTTTTTATCCTCTTTCCGTGAAAACGATGACTTCTTTCCAAGCTTTTTTGAAATAAACTTTTGGAGCATTGATTTTTTCCAGACTGTCATGTTTTATATACAGGTAAGTAATTAAAGCCAAATTTAATCATTCTACTGTTTTTGATGACAGAATAGGATCAATTGGTTGGAGTTAGGCGCGGGGCTGAAGTTAGGTACACCCTAGGCTGAAGTTAGGTACAACACGGCTGAAGTTAGGTACATTTCCCACTACTGTCTTTTGAACACATTTTGACTGCCTTATAAAGCATGTGGTTGTTTTTTTACAATATAGTCGTAAAGAGGAGTGAAGGCTGGGGTTAGGTCCACAGCTACAGGTTATTCCCATGAATAGCCAGCCAATGACAAGCGATCAAAATCCAAAGTAGGCTGAAGTTAGGTCAGCTTGCCCCACACCAGCACCTATGCTCGTTTTTTCATGTCCACAAATTCGTACATGCTCGTTTTTACACCTCCACGAATTTGTGAACATGCCAAATAATGAAAAATATATACATGACCATGAGCACCCTTAACAACGGCAGAGGATAGATACTCCATCTAACCATTGGGGCCGCTGAAGATTTTCAGTGGTGTAAATTCCCAAATGTTAGGAAGTATAGTAAATTGTATATATATAAAGGTTTTAAACTTGCACTCAGCAGTTGGACAAAGCTGAAAACAGAAAAGGATCAGCACAAAAAAAGCCCAATAATAAACTGTAAATTTGAAGATTTTTTTTTTCACATGCAACTGTCAGATGTGGTTAGAACTGTGATTAACTAAAAAATCAAATCATATGATAATTTCATACTTTCCTTCTTCTACGAATTTGTAAGGGTATTTCAACACGGCAGAGGGCATGTGATTTTTCACCTGAAGGCTTTAGCCAGTGGTGTGATAAACACATATTCCTGATTTCATGGTGAATAAACGGCTTATACCATGAGACAAACACTCAAACATGAGAAGTTAAGTGGACAACAAAGAATTTTGGAATTATCGCCCTGAAATACTGGAATGTGATTGGCTGACGGAGGTGCCGAATGGAATAAACATTGTTATCAAGTTTAGGCTAGACATAATTGACTTTTAGCTTCTTGGATTGACTGACTCAGCAGCAGATTTTCTAACCACGAAGGAAAAAAATTGATTGACATGATAACATATTTCCGTTTTTTATCTGTTCTTCTGATTGACCGAAGAAAAAGTGTTTTGAGAAGATTCGAGGCACTAAAAATCATATAGGCCAATATATATGTGTGTCTTGCCTAAACTGAACACGTACACAATAGCCAGAGCACCATAAAATGACCTCTTAATTTTTTTCATTTTATTTTAACCATATTATTTCTTTTGATCTCTTTATATTTATAAGGATAACTGTGTCAATCTTGTCCTAAAATAGCTCATTCAAACAACATCTCAAGTGAGATACTTCCTTCTTGGCACGATGACTGTGCAAGGCATCACAAATCCTCATGACATGACCTGAAAACATTATCAATTGTGTATAAATCCCCCTCAACAGTTCATCTATAGGAGTATAAATTGAGAACATCTCAAGCAAAGGAAGTATTCTTCTTTCTGTTACTTGGGCAGCCTACAGATTCTCAGTCAAAATGCCACCAAAAGGTAAAGTTTCATTTTTAAAATGATATATACAGGCCAATAAAAAAGAATCATTGCGTCTAAATTTATTAATTCGTTGTTTATCTCTAACGCACATAAATTTCTGAAATAAAAAAATATTATTTTAATGATTTTTAAAAATGTTTAATGCACAAAACTTTCTTAAATCTTTTCACGACATTCAAAACAATACTGAATCGAATACTATCGAATTTAAATTGGCCAGTTGCTACAATACAATCTTTAAAAGCCATTTTTGAAATTGAATACATTTGTAGTACAAATTTTAAAAAAAGTCAATTTCCTAGAAGGTAATAGAAATATAACAACTCTCAACCGGTCAGCCCTAAAACATTATAGGCCTACAATATACATAAAGTTCAATGTGCCTAGAATAATGAAATAACTATAATATTGTGTGTATATTTCTTTTTTATGTAAAAAAAAAAAATATGCACAATTGTCTTGTTTCCCAGGATTAATGGAGAGATTGAAGAACAAGGAGAAGGTGGTGGTGGCAGAGGGATATGTCTTTGAAGCCGAAAGAAGAGGTTACCTCCAAGCAGGTCCTTTCGTGCCTGAATTTATTGTGGAGAAACCGAATCTCTTGAGGAACATGTATGAAGAATTTGTGGACTGTGGCAGTGATGTGGTTCTTGCTTTTACTGTGAGTCTTTAAATAAAAATAGCATGCCATGCATGCACCGTGGCCTCGGGCAATTCAGATTTACCCCTTACAGCCTGCTGAAGGATGGAATCATATTCATATAGACCTGTCTATCTATCTGTCTATCTATATATATTTTTTTTTTAAACTAGAGTACCAGCTGTTGAGCTGCTGTGGTATACTGTTATTTCATATTCGACACTAAATAAAAAAAATATTTATCTATCTATTGTTCTTTAAGGTACATGTAGTGTTTCTCCAGATTAAAATAAAGTCCAAAAGAAAGTCATATATGAAACTTATTCTACCTGCCTGTCATTGTTAGGTCAATATATGAAGATAAAATGCACTATTACTATAATTCTGCATGGATCTGCCAGGGAAAGAACATGCAGCGCCATCTATAACATACCTGAGCACAAGACATAATGTTTTCTATAATTTTTGTGTATTGGAAATGATTTATGCCTACCAAACAAATGTAAAAACGTAGGATTATCTCTTTTATGTACACTGACACGAAGAACTGTATGAATATACAAATAGTCAATGATATCTAGTCGCCCAAACTTTGCACCTTTTGTGACCACAAACCACAAAGTGGCTGCAGCAACAACTGTCAGATTTGCCATACAGTTTTACAGTGCGCTCGCCTGTCACTGCTATAACTTTGTTTACAGCGTGCTCACCTGCGCATGCGCGTGAAGTCGTTTTTGCGCTGGGCTTGTGATTGACATTGCTCCGTAGGAGTTAAGTATTTTATTGGTTCCAGTGTAATTAGAACAGATCAGGTACATACAGTCACTAAGTGCAAATGTTAAACAGCTATGTAATCATTTGGGATGATCAATTTGGTTTGTCATTTTATCCATAAATTGTTTTTGTCCCCACAACAATTTAATATTTCTACTTCCTGTTGCCATTTGTTGACATAAGAATCCATTGATGACGACAAGGGGCCCGAGGTCCCTCGGCCACAAAAAGCTAAGACGCTTTTTAGCAGCACAGCTGCTCTTACCCCAAGAATTTTATGCAATCTCGTTAGCACTCTGGAGGTCACTCTGTTGCACCAATCTCATTAAAATTTACTCTACATTCTGTGTAGGTTTTTAACTTTCCACCAGTCACTTCTGGTGCCCTTCTGTGATGGAAAAAATTATAAAGAAACTAAAATGGACTGGCTTCCATAGGTCAAAGGTCAACTAAGCCTTCTTCTTCTCCTTAGTATATCCGTGACCGGTGTGCCTGTGTTGGAACCATGCACTGTCTGTGCTGCTTAAAGTGCTTGCACATTATTTTTTTCTTTGCTTATTGAGATGTATTTTGTTTTCCCACTCCATTTTGCAGCTGAAATGTAATATAATTGTTGCAGCAACATTTTTATAAAGGACTCCTATTATAAAGGACTCCTATAACTGTGACATACCAATTACAACAATTTTTTTTAATGTCAACATAGGCCAATTTTTTTTAATGTCAACATAGGCCAATGTTGGGGTATATCGTTAATGTAGAGAAGAAAGAGTAGTGGGCCTAATATTGAGCCTTGGGGTACTCCGCATTTTCATCACCTAAACTTCTGATAAAATGCGGAGTACCCCAAGGCTCAATATTAGGCCCACTACTCTTTCTTCTCTACATTAACGATATACCCCAACCTTCAGATAGCAATATCATACTTTTCGCTGATGACACTAACCTTATTTTCTATAACAATGACATTGAAACTCTAATTAAGTCTGCTAATGAAAAACTATTAACATTATCTCGTTGGTTCCAAGCAAACAAACTTTCACTTAATATACAAAAAACCAAATATATTTTATTTCACAAGCCAAGAAAGAAAATTAATCAAAATAACATAGAAATTAAAGTAAATAATATTCCCATAGAACGAGTTAAAGAAATCAAATTCCTTGGTGCATATATTGACAACACACTGTCATGGAAAAACCATATATCTAAAAAGGCTAATCAAATAGTAAAAGTAAATGCAGTTCTTTCACGCCTTAAAAATACGCTCCCCAAACACATACTGAAAACCATATACAATAGTTTAATATATCCACATTTGTCATATGCTGTAACATCCTGGGGTAATGTTAGCAATAGAGAAATTAAAAGATTAGAAGTATTACAGAAACGATCCATCAGAAACATAAGTAGAGTTAAGTATAATAGCCACACCAATGTACTTTACAAAGAACTTGGCCTCCTTAAAATCAGCGACATATTCAACCTGGCCTGTGCAAAATTCTATCTCAAAATAAATCAGAAGAAAGTCCCACAATACTTTCAACAACTCCTCCTTCACAACAGAAACCTACATACCCACTTCACTAGAAATAGCAACAACCTCCATATTTTCAATACTAGTTCTGAACTTAATAAGCAATTAATTAATGTAAAGATATCTCAAGTATGGAATAACCTCCCTCCTCACATAAAAGACAACAGCACTGAAAATAAAATTAAAGATTACTTTCTGTCACTGTATCCCTCCATTTGTAGCATTCCCAACTGTTTCATTTGTATGAACTCATGAGCAACATTGCACTGTCTTTTTAATAGTTAGTTAAATATGAAATATTATCACCCCATCTCATCACCCATTACTCCCCATCATCATATCATCCATCATACCATTCTGTAAGGGCGCACGCCTACAGAATTTGATTCTTTCGTGTAAGCCCTATGGCAAAACAAATATTAACAGTTGTGCAGATGCAGTTACACTAGGTCTTTTTTCTATATGTCTGAGATATATGCTTTATTTATGAATTGTTTGTTATTGCCATGAACAAAATAAATTACAATTACAATTACAATTACAATAGTTATTATGTTAGATTGGATATAATATGTTCTGTTTTTTGTTTTTCTTTTCTTTATATGAAATGAGCTACTTCAATCATCTTTATTTCGTGAACTTGTCATTGTTTTGGCGAGCGAATAAGTACAGTTCATATTTTTGCAAGTCACAACCAGGAGGCAAGGGTCAAAAACACCACACTCCAAATATAACACATCCAATAAATGCTCCTTTAATTTCTGAATGAATTATTTATTGTTTTAAGATAGCCAAACCGTGTTGATTGGTTGGTCTTTTCCCAAAAATCACCAATCTGTTTTAAGAGTGTAGCAACACTTTACCAACCTTATTTCTGCACCTGCAACCATTTTTGGAAATGTGATGTTCGGCCCCATTAACACCAGATCGTAACACCAGTCAGGGCCATATTGCACCAGCGGGCAACACCTGTATAACAAGCTACATGAACCATATATATTCACACCTCCATTGAATGATTCCCCATATCCCTGTCGTATGAATTCTTTTCTTTCCATTCACTAGGAAATTATTTTTTATATAATATGGCATGACAGCCATGAGGCAACAATATAGATAATGACATCATAGATTTATGTGCTCAATGTATTAGCCTAATTTGCATGCAATATTTCTTTTGCAGTATTATGCCCACAGAGCAAAACTGAGGGTTATCGGCAAAGAAGACATTGTTGAGAAACTAAACAGAACAGCATTGCAAGTAGCGCGCGAGGTGGCAAACGAAAATAATGTTCTAATGGCGGGAAATATCTGCAACACAGCCATCTACGAACCCACAGAAGAGGCCAGAAAGAAATGTTATGAAATTTTCAAGGTAGGAAAAATTTCTTCAGTTGTTTATTTAAACCTTGTTTTATTGTTAGACCTCAGTTGATCCTAAAACATTACTTTAAATAAAGAAAACATGCAAGATAGGTCATGTCAGTTGGTTGGTCAGTTGTAGGCTTACTAGTGAACGACCCTACAACAGGCCTATATATATATATGCACCGTATTAATTCCATTCATATCAAATTGCAGTATAGAACGCCCAAAACTTAATTTTTGTTTTTAAAAGGCAAGTTGCAAGTTTTCTTGCATTATTTTGCCAGCGGCCCGAGCAGAAAATGGTGCAACCTACCCCAGTCTTCCCCAGATGAGGAGGTTCTATTTCTAACTTGATAAGCTGCTGCTGTCATGGCCTGGTAATGATTAAGTTGTCCTTATTTTTTTAGTTCAAGTGGTATTTTTGTGGTTTCAAATTATTACACACAATAGGTTATTTGTGTATGCCAGTATATTTTTTTTTTATTCAACAATACCATCAAGTTACAATGAAAGAAAGTGACACCAATCGCCTTTAACACATATTCTTATCTACCTGAAACTAAATATAATGAACTGTGACAGAAAACTGGCTCTTGCCAGTCCAGTTTTGATTCACAGAGCAATTGGTACTGAGTGCAAAACATGTCTCCATTCAAAATTTTCCTATGTATCAATGTGAACAGATAAAGAGTATTGTAGTGCCAATCTAAACATAGACAACGTTAGACGTGTGTTTTAATTTAGTTTAATAATTGTTTATTGTTTGTTGTCATAACTTTTTTATAGCGTTACAATTATTTACATAAAACATTCTAGTGCGCTGGACATATAAAGGTAAAAATTATAAAATTCGAGTGTATACAGTATGTAAAGATAAAAATTGATATAAAAGGAAAGTACATGAGAACAAAAAAGCACATCATAAATCAAACGCTTTTTTTAAACAAAAAGGTCTTAATGGCTTTCTTAAAAGCCTTAAAATCGTCAATCAGTCTGGTATCAGCTGGCAAAGTGTTCCATAATCTTGGACCAGCAACACCAAAAGATCTGTCCGCAAATGTGGCTCTCCTGGTGAGAGGCACTTCTAAGATCAGTTGTGCACTAGATCTGGTATTCCGTGATGACACCCAGACACGCAACAAATCCGAAAGATATTTGGGTGCGCAATCATGTTAACACTTATAAGAAGTAAATTAGTTATTATGCACAAGGCAGAGAACTTTAAAATTAATGCGCTCACATATTGGGAGCTAGTGTAATGCATTCAACGCATTGGAGGAACTGTCTGATTTTGAATGACGGAGGACAACTTTGGCGGCCCAATTTTGGATGCGCTGAAACTTTTTAATATTTTTTCCAGTTAATCCTGTCAAAATACAATTTGCAAAGTCAAGGCGTGACAAAACTAGTGATGTTGCCAGGAGCTTAGCAGTATCAATACTTCAAGTTGTCAACTGTGTTGACTGTTTCGCCAACAACATTGATGGTACTTGTTGTGGACTTTAAAGTTGAGTTTGGCTCCCAAAAAGTGCAACTTCTGTCTTATCAGTATTCATTTTGAGTATGTTTTGACTCCATCCACTTCTTAACTGGAGTAAATGTGTTCTGCAACCGAACTGTGCAAGATTCTTCTTGTGATGGTTGAGCAGGGCTAAATGAATCCATGATAACGTGATCATCCGCATATCCAGCAATAACTTGACTGGGGTCGACACATTCTGTAATTGCGCTGGCATATAAATTAAACAAAAAGGGACCCAAACAACTCCCCTGAGGCACTGAGTAATTGAAAATCTTAAGTTAGACTTCGACTTATCCACTTTTACACACTTTTCCAGTCACGTAAATACGATCGGAACCATTCAAGGGCATTTTAATAATTACATGTACATTACAAATATCATTACTGTTTACATGAGTGACATGGGGTGGCAGATCTTTCAACCGAAAGTTCAATGTGCCCGATTTGCCGATTGGGCATGCTTTTTGGGTGCCAATAACTCTCACAGGTCTTCGCCAGAATATCAGCTCCCAAAAGCACTAATGGTTAGTGCTTTTGGAGCTGTCAGTGTCTCTTGCAAATATCCATAAAGTTCAAGTATGCCACGTCATCTACTGTACTTTTCCAAAAGTTCAAATGTGCTTTGTTAGAAACTTTGTCAGAGTTATCACCTTTCCCAAATGCCTATGTACCCCTTTTCAAAAATCTCATGTAACACTTTTCAAAAAGATCATGAAGCCTACCCCTTTCTTTACTGCTTTGATGTCACTAATAATCACCAGCGGTCTCTCCATTACCTGAAGAAGTTGTTTCTGCCCTGCTCTACAATTTACATGAAGTGTCCTGTTGTATAGGACTAAGCCGTCTGCTAGACAAACGGGCAAATTCAATAAGTTTCCAAATGGTGTGTCACCGTGAGACACTACATAATATTATTATGTAGGACATGTATGGCCATAATTTGGATTTGCCGGTTTGTCTCACCAAATAGCTTCCAATGGAATGGTGTATTCGTAAAAGCATCCAAAAAGCATGTTTGGTATCCAAACAGGAACACATAGGGCTATTGTGAATATCCAGAAATTAGTATGCACTGCTATTTTGTCTATTGAAAAGCACTTTTTGCTATTAGAGATTTTGGCATGAGAGGCTTTGGGACAAGCAGCAGATATTCATACCACAATTAGACCATATTTTTTGCACAACCTGTGTCTGTAACTCTATATCTAACATATTTTCTCTTCATGTAGGAGCAAATTATATGGGCAGTAGAGGAAGGAGCAGACTTCATTGTTGCTGAGACATTTGTGGATCTTAATGAAACCAAGCTAGCTCTAAAAGCCATCAAGGAATTTGGCAATGGTAAGTAAAGTCCACTGTTTATATCCTTCTGAACAATCAAAGATCGTATGCGGTATGTTCCCAACCCAGAACTTCGAAGTTCGGAATTTGCGAAGGCGATTAAGTTTTAGTAGTAGGCCTTCATTTTTCTTGTAAATGCCAGAGAATCTAAACAAAAGCTTTGCTAGAGTACTCCACACACTGGTCCTTCTCAACTTCTTACATCATCAAAATTTTGTTTTATATATTAGGTTTGCCAGCTGTAATTACAGTCAACTGTGGAGGCAGTGGTTCTACAGGAGATGGGGTAGAGATAGGCAAAGCATTGAGGCAGTTGGAAGAGGAAGGAGCTGATGTAGTGGGTTTGAACTGCGGGCTAGGCCCCGAAACTGTTATACCGCTGATGAAACGAGCAAGGGAGGCATGTAAGGTAAAGTCATGTTCAGTTGAAGTCCGCTTACAGTCTTTGCGAAAATTCAAAACGCTTGATCAAAATTTATATTCAATTAAACGATTTGATAATTTGAGATACAGTGAATTTTCTTTCATTTTTAAATAATTTTAAAATATAATAATTTTTCAAAAACCTGGTTTGTTTTGCAGGGGCCTCTGGCTTGCTTGCCTGTACCTTACAGAACTACACCAAAGGAACCAACCATGTTCCAAGTGACTCTTCCAGAAACAGGTATTTCAACTGGATTATAAGCGGATAATCCACTTATTGCGTATCTGTTTCAACAGTTTGCTCTGTTGCCCTTTAGTGATATTGTAGCAGATGCCTGTGTGTCTTATTGACAGTCTTAGTAAATAGCCACCACTTTGTGCGCCATTTTCATGTTAGAGATAGGATCCCACTTTCATATGAGTCTGACTCCGCAATTTCCCTTTTCTCACAAGGTTCCAATATTCTGAAGACTCCTTTCCTCCTCAAGTATTCAACAGTTTTCCCAAATAACTAAGATACAATGCTCTTTTCTAGCACTAAAATATCAGATAAAAGCACACCGTTGTTTAAATTTTTATTGTTCACCAGTCTGCTAACGGACTCTAAGCGAACAGAATAGCTGGATGGTCTGCCAGAAATGGGATGACCTTCAGCTGACACAGTTATCAATATTCAAGTAGGTCAGGTCAAGACCAGGTAGAGGGACCTCATCACTTGTGCTCATACGCACAGCTGAGCTGCCAGCAAGATGTAAGAAAATTTGTAATCAACAATGTCAAACAATAAATGAGTGCGCATGCACTTTCTGTCAGCCTTTCACTATGACCAAATTACAGCGACACATAAAATCCTGAAGGTTTTGAAATCCCTTTAGCAGCTTTTTTCTGGTGTGATTAAAAGGATTGTTTATAAATGATTATAGAAACTAACCAAAACAACAAACAGACAACAAGGAAACACTCAAGCATTCACTTAATTGCTTTGAGAGATCTGAAACTGTTAATTATGTGTATCACAGCGGAGGAGAGTTAATCTTTTTGTTGCACTACACAAATATTCTATGCTGTGGTCAGGGTGAACTTAACAAGCTTACACTGAAAGGGAGGGTGCTCTTGGCTGTCTGGCTAGTTGCCAAACAGGGACTACTCACAATTACCAGGACAGGAAAAGCATGATTCCGCCAAAAAAAGTTCCACAACAAGTACCACTTTGCAGCAACAGCATGATTCTAAGCATAAACTGGCCGATCAAAAGTCATTAAGTATTCAATTCTAGACCCAATTTAACAGACCAGTTTATCACTGCACAACACTGACGAAAGCGATAGTTGCTGCATCTGAAATCTGTTAGAGCTCACTCACATGAGTGTGAGCTCGATTGCAGTTTCTGTTATGGATTCAAGAGGGCGCACAAATAGCCAAAGGAGGCAGCACATACACAATTTTGTGAACCTGTTGAGCTCTAAGTTTAGAGTGGAGTTCACCCTGGCCGATTCACAGTTGCCTATTGTAGGGTCTTTTCCAATTCCTCATGAATGATGATGACAAAAATTAATTGTAACTTTACCTCTAATCCTCTTTCAGGCAAAAGAGCCTTTCCAGACCAATTGGACATGTTCCTGAGCTGCAGGGCCCATGTTCGCAAGTTCACCGAAGAGATGGTGAAGATTGGAGTGGACTACATTGGCCTTTGTTGTGGCAACAGGGGCATCTTCACCAGAGAAATGGCAGAAACTTTGGGCAGAAGACCAAAGGCCAGCAGATACACAGTGGATATGAACAAGCACTTGTCTGTGATTGAACACGAATACACACTCAAAATGTCCAAACACATAGGTCTCAGGGATTAATAACATTTGAAATATTTTACTTTATGGAAAAGACATTTACAAAATGCATGGCTTTACAGTATTCAGCATGCAGCATGTATGCCCGATTGGCAGCTTGATAAAATTAAGGAAAAATATTTGTGTGAACAAGGTATTATTTTTCCTCGAATTTATTTTTTTAAGCTAAACTATCAGTTCAAGAAAATATTAATGTCATCAAGTCAACACTTACTGAGAAAAAGTGATCGGCAACCGTGGCCGATCGTGATGACAGAAGACTGGGGTTTTTTTTGCAGATTTTGCCCCGTTTTCATATAGATAGCTTTACTCCAATGTCCACCAGTATGAAGGCATATTATTGCCAGTGCTGAAAAAATACTTCAAAGTTCAGATACTGAGATAGCTGAAGACATGTGTCAATAACTTAAATTTGCCACTTTCAAATCACTGTCACCCAAAAGCCTAAATTAATTGGTGGCACTCTTGCCACCGAAACATTTATTTGTCCAGCGACCAGCAACACAAGAGTCATGATACGATTCTGACAAAACTATTCCAACATTTCAAAGAGACATGTAAGATGCCGACAGACACAATTTACAACCACTATAATAATCTGGTGTGGCTTCAGAGAAAATTTGAAAAGTGGAATCCCAGGATCCAAAAGAGAGAAAATTGTCACACAAACCAAGACCAATTCAAGTTTTGATGAAATTCACATGCTGTAGATTGGAGCATTTTAAAAACATCAGATGCAATGAACCACACAGAGAACCATAGCAACTCAATAAAACAACACAAATCCAGTTCAGTTTGTTTATTGAACAGTTCAGTATTAATCGATGTATTATTTTTGACATATACATCAGTAAGGTCTAAGCAAGTGTTAGTGAGTTTAGTGGGCCAACAGCTAGCTATATTAGGACAACATGTAAATTAAAAGGCAAGAAACATTACATAATTGATTACAATGGTCTATCCTGAGACCTGGATCATGAAAGAAAGGGCAAGCCTAAGCAAGAATGGCATTTTCTGTTAGTTCTCCAAAACACACACATTCAGAAATCTAGACAAAAGTACTCGAGAGTACAGGGACTGAAGATTAAATTCTAAGTGATCTAATAAATGAAACTTGTCATGGTACACAAACTTCTTTTACCCGACTCAGATGATGAGTATCGATGAGATCAGTAAGTTTGCTAATACTAAAATTGAACGCAGGTGAATTAGTATAATATAATATCGCTTGATAGGGGCAAAAATAAATGTAAATCAAAACTGGTTAGTAAATTAATATCTCACAAGTCAAAATATATATATTTTAACAAAGAGTAATTTTCCTAGCATTATAAAATAACAATAGTAAATTCACTGAATTGTGAAAACACAAACAATTTAAATCTTACATTGGAATCGCTGCTTAAAACCTGTCGGAAAAAAGACAGCTTACATATAACACTTGTTATAGCATTAATGGAGTTTGAGACAGATCAATACCGACTATACAACCTAGTAGCTAAAAAACATTTTGCTATCAGTTTTAATGTAATTGACTAACAGTGGGACTATACAGATGGGACTGTCATGTTTGAGACAACATAGTGGTAAATCACAGGAATACAGTCATGGAATTAAACTCAATACAAGTAAACTAATTTAATACAAATGATCACAATAAAAACACGAAGTACATCATGTAATACGTCATGCAGTCAATATCATAGCATTAGTGTACATAATACTGGCAGCAATAATTCATTTAATCAATATTAATTGGCATAGGTGGCGTCACTGGAGTGTAGATCTATACATGTATACATACATGTTATTCATTAATTGAACACAATTGACAACATCAAAATCTTCAGTATACATATCTCTATAGTTATACGACCATTTGTTGTGATTCAATACAAAACTAATAGCTCTTCTAGTTTTATGCTGGGTTTTTTTCACCCACATAATTTTTGCTGCAGTGGTTATTTTGAATTAAACAATAAAGCTCTTTTATAAAAGACAAATAATTTCATGAAAACTGTCAAGCAGAGTGCGAGATCCAAAGAATTATTAAGCACCTGGTGAAATAGATCATAAGCATCGATATACAGTGTATTGAGTACAACGTCTGGAATATTGAGCAGAATTTGAGAAGCAACATATTTTACTAATGTGCAGCATTGGATTCATAGTATAAATTGCAAATTGAAATAGTTCAAAATGAAACTATCGAAAAAGCAAACAATGAAGAAAGTTACTTGTTGTAACATGATTAGATATAAATTGACTGTATAGGGGTTACATCATCAATGGAAACCATCCATTAAAAATCTGGATGTCTTGAATATATAGATGTCTTGAATATATAGATATAGATATAACTTATAATTCAGTAAATTTCTGCAAGATGGTAAAGTATCTCAGTTAAGCAAACAAAGATAATTTATATATTTATATATATATATATTATAAATCCGAATTTGAGAAGTCTTACATTTCTTGAAGATGAAGACGACATGTCACTGCCTGTCCCCACAAAACGGATAGAAATTGTACAGAAAAATGGATTAACACATAGATATATACTATACATGTCACCCAGACCCAAACAGGTATTTAACGCAATAAAACAAGTTATGTTCACTAGGGTCAACTTTGTCAAATATATACACACAAAACCAAAAAGATGGAAGGATGTAAACAATAGCGTGGAATTTGTAGAATGGATTGAGCATTACATGTAAAATAAACATAACAAAGATTTGCAAGTACGTTCACTGGCGAGAGACAGACCAACAAAATAAAAGGAATATCATTGAAGATGCTCCAGATAGTACCGAAGTGGAGTAACCACTTCTTCCGGAGTTGTGTAGAGACAGTCGTCCTTGCGCACTATCCCATAATAGTGGAGGCCAAGAGTAGCGGCAATGTTGCGGAAAGTGAAACTGAACCTACTGGCAGGCTTGACACATAACCAAGGAATGAAACCAGCTTTCAGGCAGAAATAATACCAGTTCTCCATATAACATAGTCCTTCGATGACCACCGTTCTCGGCTGAGTGAATATCATGTTAGCCATCCCCGAACCATGTGGTCCTATCACAGCTTTAGCACGGTAGAATATCTCCATGCCTACCCGAAGAGACGGCAGAAGTCTGTCCGAGAAAATTTGAACTCTGAGGTTGTGCTCGTTTGCCAACTTCTGCACGGCTTGGTGGATTTCGTCATGGTGCTTGAACTGGCGGTACGAGTCAGCTCTCTCTAAAATCACAATACTATCTTGTTTTTGCTTTCCTATTCTCTTTTCCACAGCCTGTCGAAGGAGATAAGACATTAAAGAGGTGGTGAACACAGAGGGCCTACCACAAGTAGTGCCAGCAGGAAGGTACACAATCTTAGCACTAACGTCACCCCATATAATTCTATCTGTTCCGAAGCCGAGCTCCGCAAGCATTTCCAAGTGGTACCCAGATAAACTAACATGGATTTTAATTTGTGGATTGTTCCGTAAAAAGAGGATATAAGGGGCAATCCTGGGTAGATCTTCAACTGTCATGTGATAATACCAAATGGTACCTTGTTCTGTGATTGTCAATACTTCTTCATAATATGGGATTTTTGAATTGTTTTTTGGGTATCGAATTTCCTTGTTGCATCGCTGAGTCTTGATGCAGGTGTCATTCACAAAAACATCACCATTAGAGCTCAAAAATGCATTGCTCACAATATTAACGAAGGTCAGAATGAGATTCGAAGGGGGATGTCCGGTGGGAGCCTTGTCAATGGCACTCAGCTGGAATGGCAGACCAACACTAAGGGACTTACGGTCTATAGACCTAGGCACTAGTGTTTCCCTGAGATTTGTTCTACATGTCTTATTATACAGTTCAAAACCATTGTGATAAACTGCCCATTCAAGTTTAACTCCTCGTTCACACCCCAGAGCATTGGATCCATAATCAAAATACTTCTTCACAGGTAAAATTTGATCCACTTCATTTTCATTTATGGCAAGAAATACTGTTTCAACTTGGGGGTTCCCCTCCAGTATGGCAAAGAAGTTCTCATCGTATCCATCGACAAGAGTATACGCAGGTGCAACACTAGGTTTACCTCTATGAGCAATACTCAGCATACGAGACCGCACGTCTTCTATCTTTCTGATGTATCCCTGAAGGTGCTTCGAAAAGTAAGGAATGTGTTCAACAAAATATTGGTCTGCAGGGGTGGGGCTTGTTCTCTCAGGGCTGGCGTAATACTTCTCTGCGGCATATTCCTTCTTGTGGACCCACCGCACGTACCTCTGGTAAGCGTAGTAATCATACCAAATGTGGGTGATGTACGAAATGAAAGAAAGGCAGAGGATTGCAATGACTGTGCGGAATTTCCGCTGACAAAAAACCTTTGTGATCTTCATTTGGATTTCCTTTCTCGAAGGCGATCATTTCAGGACTTGGTACCAACTCCTGCAAAGGAAAATCAAAATAACTCTGGCTTCAAGGTCACCTTTGAGGCAATAAAACATCTTTTGTGCGTAATTTGTACCACTCTGATAAATTTACCTCAGTAGCGTAACAGGGCTTTGGAGTCGGGTAATAAGTGAACTGACTCTGACTCCCGAGGCTTTCTGAAAAGCGACTCCGACTCCTAAGGTCTCCTGAACTACGACTCTGACTCCATTCATCGGCATTATTGCACACAAATATTTCATCGTTAACAGGGGAGATAAATTAATTTCATAAAGTTTTCATAGGATTCAGTAAATGAACACATGTTCAGGAATTGTTGTGTAAACTTTGGGATACATTTCACATTTTTGTAACTTATGTTTTTGTAAATTATATCAACTAATTTTAGGAGTCAGGAGCAACCTATTTAATTTTCAACTCTGACTCCGACTCCATCTGAAAATCAAAGTTCAACTCCGACTCCACTCAAAAACTTTTGACTCCACGACTCCCGACTCCAAAGCCCTGTCATTAGATACTTGAAAATGTGATATCAGGCAGGTTCTGTTTGTCACTTTGATATTAAAAAATTAATAAAAATGTATTTAATTCTTTTAACTTACCTCCAGGGAATGCTGAGCTGGCTTGTTCCCTCACAGAACACTTTCAAGAGGGAGGTATTCCTGTAACAGGCAATCAGTGTGCTCACTTGACACTAGATGGCGCATGGCTCTGTCTCAGGGTGGTCAGGGTCCCAGACTCCTCCACTAATTGTTGCTGTGGAGAGAATGCCTGGCATGGAAACTTGATCCACAGATACCAAATGATTCTCAGAGTTTCCTTTACAAAATTGTGACATGTGACAGTTATATCTGGAATCTGGGACCCTGGAGACAGATTAGCGGAGTATTGTGTACCTCAGCATGCAAGCCTTCGCATCCTCACAACAAGTGCATTATTTTGTTACCAACATCTGCAAGCATCAGAAAATAACATTATTGCAAGCATCATGATATCAACTATATAATTACAAGCTGATGTAGAACATTGAAAGGATTTACTTTCACTACTTCGAAATACAAGAGACTGGGGAATAAGATCTTATTTTTTATTGCTTTTAATAAAACAGTAGATTTCTACAAAAACATCGCACCTGCTATGTGGGAATGCATGAGCCACTATGAGCTCTTGTTACGGCTAACAATTGGTAAGCGATAAAGAAAAGGTCTGTTGGTAAAATAAATTTTCTCAATTGACTTGATTTTGAGTAGTCATTTGCAATTCGGTTAATTAAGATCACACTTGTGAAGAAAATCATTTGTAAGATTCTTGATTGCCATTAATTAGAGCTCAGAACTGCAAAGCCAATTTTGTGAATTGCAATTACATTTCGGGAAAAACTAAAAAGCGGGTTGAAAGAAGCGGGTAGCGGATGTATACACAGGGAACAATAGGAAGCACCCTGAGGAAAACAGAGGGTTATTAAATGGACAATAGTACAACATACATGTACCTTTCTACCCGCTCCTAGTTAACCCCTCTACCTCCGCTACCTGCAATCAGCTGGTAATCAAGCACTTAGCACCTCTTTACCAAAAGAAAACAAGCAAACTTCAGTGTCATTAGCCAGATTTCCAGGGGCTTTCTGCCTAAATATCGAGAGATATAGGAACTCTTTTAATATAAACAGTGTAAACGATGTATGACTATTTTAACTCCCTGCAGGGAGGTGCGCCTATCGAAAGGCAGGAAGTCCAAAGAAGAAGAAGAAGCATAGATATCTTGAAAGTGGATTGCACTTTGAGGTGCTAATTGCAATTTTCTCAATTCCAATCATAACTTATCAGTTTTATTCATAAGTGCTGAGAGTGACAAATGATTAATGATCTTTCTGAGGCCCTCTTCTGAATCAATAGCAATTTGCTATTTTTGGGAAACATTCACTTGCCTTTGAAATATTCTGACTGGCAGTGACTACCCTCTGTTTCATCGCTTTAACTTGAAGAAAGTCTACAAGTAAGTTGTAGACAACCAATTGGTAGACACAGCCTTTTTAAAAAAACTACTCAGTCTACTCTTCACTAGATGCCCCAAGAATGATAGGTTCTACCAACTTGAGCTAACTAGGTGACTCGTATTTTACTTGAGATATCAACCAGGCTACAGCTCACTTGCAATTGTCGTTGTCATTTGTCAGGAGAAGCAGTGTTCAGGTGTTGCAACTGTTGGGTGTGTTTTGTGAATTTATCACCGAGTTGGAAGTATGGTTTTGTTTGTTTGTTTGGGAACTGCTTGTCACCTGGTTTGTACTGATGTGTGATTTCTAAATTTCTTGTCACCTAGTCTATAGTCGTAGACACGCCAAGTTGTAGACACACCAAGTCGTAGACATATTTCAGAGCTATCCCCCAAGTCGTAGACATATTTCAGAGCTATCCCCCAAGTCGTAGACACTACATTTTCACTTACAAAAGTTATTACCCACTCGTAGACACACAATAAAATTATCTAACCAAGTCGTAGACACTGCATCATCCAACCCGTAGACAACAATCTTTTACAATCTACCAACTTGTAGACAACAAAATTCAAAAGTTATGATAAACTTTAAGATAACACTGGGAGCCGATTTTGGCTAAAAGACATGGTGCATACCAATTGGGTAGGGCCCAATAGTGCAACTTTTCTTTTATTCAAGTGAACTATCTTAATTAATGGCAATTCTGGGACACCCCAATCTGTCAATTGCCATTGACTGCAGATTGCCTTTTCAATAAAGGCAAAGTTCTTCTTTCATGTAGATTGCAATTTACCCTAGCCAGTCAATTGAATGTACCCAGAGAAGAGATTGAATGCTGATTGATTGAATCTGTTATTAATATTTACAATTTTTCTAGGGCTATCCAATATGAAATTTATAACCTGTCTACGAGTTGGTAAGCAGAAACATTATTATGTCTACGACTTGGTTATATTGTTCTGACCAAAAAATTTGTGTCTACGACATGGTGATCCCTGAAAATTTGTTGTCTACCAGTTGGTAGTCCTGTGTGTCTACCAGTTGGTTGTACTAGTTGGTTGTCTACCAGTTGGCGTGTCTACGAGTTGGTGTGTCTACGAAATGACTTGATACCAGTCTATAGCCTAGTTGGTCTGTCGCCCAGTTGGCCCCAAACCGTCAAATAGGCAACAATGCTCATGACATGAGCTGACTGACAAAATACACAACTTGTATTCCCGCTGACCGCTGTCCAGTTAGCCCTTTCTGACCACCTCGTAAATGTATAGACAACGACTTTCCGAAATAACTCAGCGAATAACAATATTAAACACAAAAAGGTTAATGTTCACCATTCAATCAAGTTGATTTGTTGTTTTTCTTGGGGAAATGGCAACTCGCCGCCATCTGTAAATATACTCATCTGCAGAACGTCACGATTAAAAGAATATTTTCGTGGTGTTAAAATAGCACTTATATCAGCCAAACAAAATTGATAGCTATGCCTTATATTTTTAATTTCCAAGTGTTACATAATTGAAAGTAAAATCATTTTACTATCTCAATTTAGCTTAATTTCTCAACCACCTCATTCGCAGATTAGTTCCGGTGTGGTTCGCGCGTGGTTGCCAAAATGTCCGACGTGGAGTGGGGTAAGTGGCCAGAATTTGGCAAATTCCAGGTGTTTTACCTCTAGTTCAAGTGTTAAATGTTGAAAAACAAAGAGTTTATTTGTTGTTCTATCGGTAGATGCGGACGATTTTGAGCCCGGTGAGGTGAAAGTGAACGCTTCTGCTACCGACAAATGGGCGGGCGAGGACGAGGATGACAATCTGAAGGTATGGCCATGCGAATGAATGGAATGTCTCAAATTGACCGAAATTCCCGAAAAACTCAGGGTTACTGTTGTTTTAAACTTACCAGAGAAAATATCTTGTGTTTGTTGTTTCGTAGGACAACTTTTGTACTATTGGTTTGGCTTCACGACTTCATGAAATCCACTATTTTTCATGACAGCTGTTTCAAATGGACACTGACAGCTGTCAGAAATTTACAGGTCAAATAACACGCATGTATGGCTTCAGGGCAATAGTGATAACATTTTATGATTACAGGTATTTGGTTGTAGGGTCTACAGTTTGTGCGAATGTGCCGACATATTTAACCGTTTATTAATTAATAGACATTCTGTGTCTGTATCCTCAAATGGCTCAATTAACTCCCAGTGAGTTTCGATATCTGTTGTGTCATGTTGTGATGCAATTCCTTGACTAGGTGATTCATTCATGATTTATGTGATGGAATGGATGGCAGATTGCCGATAGTTTTCGTCTTATAGTTGTAGTGGGCTCTGCTAAACACTGGAATTTGCCCTCCAAAAATTGTCCAGTTGTCCTCCCAAAGTAGCATATTTAGGGGGGACATGGGCATCCCCCCTCCCCGCCCAAAATTAATATGGGGAAGACAGGAGAAGCCGCGAGCGACCACCTATTCACTCCATGTAATGGCCCCCTCCTAGGCAATTTCTATACGCCCCGTTTCCTCCTGTCCTTATTGGCCTACCATAATACGGTAACAAGAGCCAGGATGTAAAGTCTAATCATCCATCCATTAATTGTAATCTTAGGTTAATAATGTAATCACACTTTTGCCTATTGCCCACAATATGATATTATCACTCCCCTAAAGTTTTGTTATGACTGAATTCTGCAGCGTAATATTGGTCTATTATAATTTAATAATGCCACACATAATTGATCTTTAGCTTCTCGGATCCTCTCAAGGCACTTTTTCTAGGGTCGGTCGGTAGGACCAAAAAAAAAGGTGAAAAAACTTTTTTTATAATTAATGTCGAAAAAAAAATTTTTCCCATCAGAGGGAAATCTATTGTGTCGGCGGGTCCGCGAAGCTAATTATGTGTGGCCTAATGCTTTTAATAGGGTTCCCACTCAACTTGGAAAACCTTGAAAACCTGGAATTTTGGGTTGTGCTTTTCCAGATCTGATGAAAAATCTGGAAAATGTGGTGTTTCCACCAAAAGCCGGGGAAAATATTGGAATTTGGGGTTCTCTTGCCAAAATTGAAAAGATTCAACAAATTGTGGACTTTTGACGACTGTCCAGAGTGCAAAATGAGTTTGAAGAATTGCAGGTTTAGACCTTGAAAATTGGTTTTGGCATCCTTGAAAAACCTGGAAAAAAAGCCTTGAAAGTTGAGTTTGAACTTGGCAAAAGAGTGGGAACCATGTTTTGAATTAGTTGATTTTTTTTAACTTAAAATAATTCTCTTTTTAGGATGCTTGGGATGAGGAAGATGAGGATAAAGGTATGTATACTCCACACGAAACCATATCTTTTATAATTTCTTTGTTCCAGAATTATGTATATATATCTGAGTGTGGATATGTTATCTATATTCCTGAGGCATAAAGTTCTATGTGGGTGAAGTCATTTTAGATGAGGCCAAAAGTGTCACATAAGGGTAAATATTTAAATTCATGTTTTAGAATGTATTCCTCATTCAGCCTGTGCTCCATAGTCTTAATTTTTATGAAATATACTTTGTATGTCCTTAAGTTACACTGACACTGCCCCACATAGAATTTTGCTAAGGAGAGTCTATGTCGTCACGTAGGTGAGAAATTTTGGTTGACTCCACTTTATTTAATCCCTATTGTTGATAATAGCAAACATTGATCATATAATCATTGTTCCAGGTATAGATGATCATTTAAAACAATTTTAGCTGACAAATTACCATTTTGCTTTGAAATACACACATTGACGGAATAAAAATATATGTTCGTCAATTTTGCTTCTTCAATGTTCTGTCAAAACAAAGCACAGAGGTATACTCAGTAAATTTTTGGATTTAAGTGTAAAAACACACAGAATGTATGAGAGAATGGTAAAATCCAAGCCATCTAACCTGTTGTGTATAAGATATAGGGATATTTTTAGCGTTACATCATATTTGACATAGTCCTGTAGGTGAGAATTCTGTCACACGTACATCATAATTGACCAAGTTTCAAAAATTATGTCAAATTGTGTATTAATAAACTTTACCAGTAAATGCAATTATAAACATTTCAATAAAAACAAACAAGTGTCAAATTTTAATTCCCCCTACTATAACACAAAAGAGAAATTTCACCAAGAAGCCGGAAAATAAGTTGCCAGAAGCTACACACATGCACCAAACACTCAATATGAATAACCGACTCAAGCTAGAACTTAAATTCTTTGAAATTCCATATTAAAAATATATAAAAGAATAAGTATTACTGTAAGGTAAATCAGATTTGTTAAAATCCTCATTCATAACAACAGTAAAAATACAAATAATCAGAAGAATTTTACATGAAGTGTCAATTATGATGTACGCCTATTAATCATGGCTGAACGAAATCAAACACAATGTATTGTTGAGATTAACTGCGTCAGTAAAGAAAGCTAGCCAAAATACATGATAATTCTTAATTTAATGTTGACATTACTGTCATATAACTAAGATTTATGCTGTACATCATACTTGACATTATAAGTGTCAAATGTGATGTACATCAAAGAATCTATGTTATTGTCAGATATGAATGAAATGCATGTGCGAAATCTCATGACAAGGACAACTAAAGTCTGGGAATTTAATTAACACAACTTTTCTCAACTTTGGTAATCTTTTCATATCAAAAAGCATGAAAATTCATCTGTACATCATAATTGACCAATAATTACTTCTTGGTCAATAATGATGTACTGTCCATTATGATGTACCAGTTTGATACTTTTTGACATATGACACATTTTGTTGTGTGACAGTCCTGTATCTTCATGCAAGGCCAATTTAAGAAACAAAACTTATATTATAATTATTCACAGCAAAATGAAAAATTTTGATTGATGTGATGCTTCTCCACACATCAGAACACCTCTATCAGTGACGTTACATCATATCCGTCCTGTAGGTGAGAATCCCAGAATTATTGACATTCAAAATTTGCATCCTCCATATCTCAGCCTTTGCTGCTCTGTAGGATATCCGTTTAAACATTTTAGATAAATCTTGTGGAATACTTATTTTGGCAGCATACAAACCCTTAAAAATATTACTGGGTGTGTCAAAAATTTTGGTTTGAAATTTTGCCGTCCTGTAGGTGAGAATTTTTTCAGTGACTACAGGTGTCATGTTTGGACTGCGACCATTTAACTGTAGCTGGATATTCCCTTTAAAACTGACTGGTATGTGATTATTTATCATAGACTTTCTTGAATCAATGGAAAATAAATTAACCAAACGCCACTTAAATAGGAAAAAAACCAATTTTAAAAAAACGTTTTTTCTGGATTGACCATGTTTGACATTTATGATGTACGTGACGGGAGGTTTCGGTGGCCCGAGAAATATTCCCAGAACATCTCACATACCGAATGGAATTAAAAAACTTAAGTTCAGGTATATAGGTAGTCATTAAAATTAAAAAAACTGAGCATGACTTACTTCAGTTGCAAACCATCAGCTATCAAAGTAACACTGTTTGAAAATGTGACGTTTGACACCCCCAAAAATGGACCATTTTGAGAGATAGCGGTCCCTGGTCTCAACGATGAAGCCATAATTTCACATAAAAGTGGATTTATTATGAAGACAAAATTGTATTCTACATCTCAGGGAATTTTAAAGAACTTATTACTAGCCAAAAATATTTTATGTCCTGTTAAAGGTCAAAATCCTGGCTGGCCTCGTTTAAAATGACTTCACCCATGTATTAGGCATTGCCACTGTGGTTTAATCATTATTAATGAGGAGGTAGGCCTATTTTAGTTGCACTAGTTGGCAGTCAAGACTCCACACCTCAGTTTCTGTAAGCGATCTAATTGACTTGCAATTTATCCAAGACGCTTGGAAGTAGGAATCAGTACACTACTGTCTAGGAGAGGAAAACTGCATAAATGGATTAATCAGTTTTGCCAACCACAATCAAATTTAACTCTTACCTAAGGTGACAGATCATTCACGAGAGACCTGGCTTGGTTATATTTTTCAAGGATAGTTATCTTAATGTCCATTATATTTTCAGATGCAGATCCTAATGCTCCAAAGGCCGTGGAAAAAAAGAAAAAGAGAAGTTTAAAGGAAATTATTGCAGAGAAGGAGGCAAAGAAGAAAGAAGATCTAGCTGCTAGGAAAAAAGAAGTAGGTTCAGTCTTATTTTAAATACTTATAGTATAGTGTAGTGTTGGCAACGTTCATCATAACGAGTCATTAACGACATGTCAACAAATTCAGCAGATGTTTTTATACTGACTTAAATGAATTATTTCGGGTCTTGTAGCATCAAAGTGTGTTGCCTAAAGCAGTTTAGACTCCTTGATCTTCTGCTATAAATTGTTACAATTGGAAGCACTGAAAAACAGAAATTTCAAGAATCGGCGAGGCCTTTTTCTGGCACCTAGCAACGAATGCCATTTTGAAATTTGAAAGCCCAGACCACAATTACGGACGGAAGAGCGTTACAGAAGAAGAAGAAAATGCTTATACTATACTTCTTAAGAGGTGTTCACAAATTAAGTAATAGCTTTATATGATTGTTTTTTCTCACAAAAGATTGAGGAGAAGGAAAATGCTGTTAAACCAGAAAATCTTCTAGCCGAGAAGTTACGAAGGCAGCAGATGCAAGAAAGTGCTGACCTGGAATTGGCAAAGGAAGCTTTCGGTGAGTTTCATGTGGGGCTTTGCTTTTCACTTGGTATGAAATTGATAACAATTATGGGTGCTGACTATCACATTACTGGAAATGAGTTATTATGGGCGGTGGCCAAAGGCCACCCGCCCATATTGATGTGATGTGTGAGATTTGGTCGTCTCAGTTGTCCTCCCTATTGACGATGATTTCACTTTGCACAGGCTGCCCCAGACTTCCATTATGAGTCGTATACCTCACATATCGCGACATCTCGCTGGGCATAACTTGGCTGTGCTGTAAGTAGCCTGTAGTTGTCAGCCTACTCATTTATTTATGACTCATGAAGGCTCTGCAATCTTTCAACTGCCATGTTTAGGTGTAGGTGTAGTTGTTGTTCCTCCCTGGGCTCCGAAGAGCAAGGGATGGGCCACTCTGATGACTGGCCCTTGGCTGTAGTTTATTGTGCCCACTTAGCTCTGGGTGTATAGTCTGTAAATGAAGATCCCTAATTGGTAAGTGCGCTTGTCAACTGGCTTTGAGTGCGTGGGTTCAAATCTCACCCCGGGAACTCCCTTTAGTCCGAGCCCATGGGACATTAAATGGAGGCGGGTTGTATCCAGTATTCTATGCTGGGGCAACTGAAAGACCCTGGGCATCCCTGAATTAATAGGGTTTGTGCCAGACTCACAGTCTTCTCATCTCATCATCATACGGCGATCGCCTGCGTCGATATAGCCCACTAAGGTGCTGCAGAGGCGTAAAACACAAACACACAAAGTGTCACTAACAAACACACTGTAAATGAAGATCCAAATAGAAAGTGGT